>OZ010796.1:201386678-202612897 GCA_963932465.1 Maratus speciosus | reverse complement strand
TGATCTAACTTTTAAAAAGTCGTAAATTTTACATTTACATCTTTAATTGTTTAAATCTGCAATGCAGATTTTAGTATCATGGACATGGGTTAGTACACTGTACTAAAATTAATGAATTCTTCATTTAAGAAGAATATAATTTCAATGTATCATTTACAAGTAAAGATTCATTATGCAGTGTTCTCAGAATAAAGTATATTTACTAATATGGGAATTATTATAAAAGATTATCCCCATATAGATTTAAGAATTACACAAAAGGAGGAGCCCAACTTAAGTTTAAAATTATGTTAAATTAATTTGAAAAAAAGTATACAAATAAAGATTGGAGGGAAAAGACATTTCTTTGTCTAATGATAATTACACATAAATTACTTAAAGTGTGTATTAAAGTTGCTGGATATGAAGACCAGTTTGTTTCTGGCTCTTTGTCTTCTCTGGTGAGTCTTTCCAACAAATCAAGTGATGGAGATTCTGGCCACTTGCACATGTAGCTAGTGCCAGATATCTCTGTTAGCCAAACTTTTGGGACAACAGCTACAGCGGTATCTTCGTCTGGGAAGTAAACTGCACAGAATTTCTCAAGGTTTCTGAAAAAGTTTCGATAAAAGTACTGTAATTTATGTTTTATCTGCAGATCAAATAAACTAATTTATAAAATATAAACTTACTAGAACACTGTAAATATTAAATAAAGTTTTCGCCTCTAAACATGATTGCTTGATCCACAAATTCGGTGTTGAATTCAAGTGGTAGCCATTCCCTCCCAGAGATTGAAATGCTACAAACTTCACTCAACAAGTCATTTTTAAGAACCGACAATAGTGTACTAACAAGGTTTGACTGCACTAAGTAAAGCAGGTTAAATACAATAAATCTAAAATTTACTTTGAACTGCACATAGCCTTACAAATTGCGAAAATGTAACTACATGCCTGCATTTCAACACATTCTTTAAATATTTTTTACATCACATTCTTATTTCTACATAAAAATTATGCATATTTCTGAAATGTTATATATACAACTGATAAAAATATCAAAGATTCGACTATAAGAACTATTTTGTTTTTAATTTTGAAAGATTTAGACATTAGGGAAAAAACAGGCTTTGTACAGCTAAATATCCATTTTTTCATAAGTATTGTATTTAAAACTGATAAACATTCCAGAGTTTAGACAATAAGAACTATTGTTCTTATTTAGTAAATGACCCAATGGTGAAGTCTTTCAACCACCTTAATTTTTAAGCAGGCAGCATTAGTCATTAGATTTCACTCAAAAATGTCAGATTTTATGTATTCAACAGTATTCTTTACAAAATGCTTCTTGCAAGCCTTTATTTGGATTTTAATTTAAGACTATAAAATCCATCAACACTTATATTTAAGTATTATTAGAAGTTCAGACAATGTAAAGCGGGTGATCTATTAATATATTTTCGTTAACAATGAAAAGCTATTGTCAGATATCTATACAGATGTTTAGAAGTAAAAGAACTAAATCCTTTTAAAAATTCGCAATAAAAAACAGGGGTCTGTTTAGGAGAAATAACGGTCCTTTAAATGGCCCTTCACAATTTTCCATTTTAAAAACAAGGCCCTTCACAATTTTTCATTTTAAAAACAAGGCCCTTCACAATTTTTCATTTTAAAAACAAGGCCCTTCACAATTTTTCATTTTAAAAACAAGGCCCTTCACAATTTTTCGTTTTAAAACAAGCCCTTCACAATTTTTCGTTTTAAAACAAGGCCCTTCACAATTTTTCGTTTTAAAACAAGGCCCTTCACAATTTTGTACGGTACCATACATAACAACAAGTAAAAACAAACATTATATTACTTCTGTCTGTCACAGCCATTTTACTCTTAAATTATGGAAAGTTTAAATTGGCAGAAGTAATAAAATATATTAAAAGGTGTATTCAAATCAAAACTGCTTATTTTCTGACTCATTTTTAAATTCATTTTTGCTCTCAAACGCATCCAATTGGTAGATTCTGTTATTCAGAAATTATATAATGTACCGTAATGGTCGATTTTTTGATAGAGGCAGAATGTATTTCAAAAAATGTCAAGGTGGGCATTTTTAACCGAATTACTCGAAGCAATTGTGTTGGAAATGTAAAATATTGTCCTACTGAGAAAATAAATGTTTATAAATCAAGTTTTAATTAATTGATCAAAAAATAAAAACAGAGATTGCTTGTAAATCTCTTCAAAAATCACGTCAGCAAGTTTCATATTTTTTCTTTTAAAAATGAATCTGAAAACTTGCCAGAAAATGTCTAGTTGTTGAGCATAGAAAGTTTTTTTTTTTATTATTATCGCCTTAATATGATTCTGATAAAACCAGCTCTTATATAAAAATTAAACAAAAACTCATCAAAATGGTCGATTAATGAGTTAAAATTTATCGTCGGCCAGATAAAATTGTGGGGTTTATCTCTAATCATGATTTAGTTTTTCTTGTTGAAATTAGTACTTAACCCTTTCCGGCACGGTGTCCTTAAAAAGGGACACCTAATTGTAATTCCAAAACCGACAAACGGCACCCAGAATATTTAACTAAAATTTTCCTATTATAATGTACATCAAAATAAGCAAGTTCGTATTTTCTAATAAATTTGTTTATAAATTGCGGTGTCAGTCCATTATTTCATCAGTTTATAAACAGAATTACTCCGCTCCAGTAAGGCTTAGTTTCGGAAACTACCTGTGCCTGTAGGCCAAGCCAGCAGGGATTTTTTTAGTATATACAGCTATACCTAACCCTACATTGCGTAGTTTTACGAAGTCTTTATTCTTTCAACCGCGATTTTTTTTTTGTAATGATACGATTACTAATTAATATATTTATTGTATGGAACTCTCTGTACACAAGTAATACTCACACTTGACTATTTATTCGTTAAAACCAGGGTCTTCATAATTTTCATTTTAAAACAGAACCCTTCACAAATTTTGCTTTAGAACACTTAATATTTCACAAATTTATTGATTATAAGATAAAATGTGATAATGTCTGAATAGAGCCTTGAAAAAAAATTCTTTTAAAAATTGTACTAGTGAAATGAACAAATAAGATTATACATTGCTTATAATATGTATATTATTTGATTTCAGCTTATTTAGTATGGTTGTTATTAATATTTATAATGTGAATTTAAATTATATGATATGCACAGATATAAAGATAAAAGATTGATGATATGCAAAAATGATTTTAAAAAGTTACATATCCTAAAAATGAGGTTAAATATAAAATACAGTAGTGACACGATTATCAGAGTTAATATGGACCAATCTAACCCTAGGTAAGCCAAAAACTCAAACCAACTACACAAACTAAAAATTTTAACGTACATGTATGAACAATTTATCAATTATGGTACTACTTAGACTTTGTGATCTACACTTCCAATGGCTTATAAAAATGCAGAATGATTTTTAATTTGAAGAAATCAGATTAATTTGTTGGATCATGAACATTTCTTTGCTGCAATATTATGCCATTTTATTAGTGTCAAAATTGTAGCTTAGCCACTTGTCTCAATTTTTGCAATGAAACTTAGAAATTCGGAATGTTTCATTCTTTTCAGATGGACAGTTTTCATTGCCAGTGTTTTTATTTGCGGTTTAAACAATTTGCCCAATCAAGTCACCTGTAATTTCTTTAAGTTAATTTATATTCATCTACTTAGATATCTTCTTCAGCAAGTTTTAAAATCTTGAAGTTCTTATGCTAGGCCAAAGATTAGTCATTGCCAGCTAACTTTCACTGTTTGGCTACTCTGATGTCATTATCTTTTGCTTCAATTTCTGTGGAGTTGTTTGTTCACACAATTTCTTCTTAGGCTTCAGGAATTTCAATACATAACATCCTTTAGTGTAACCTGTTTCAGGTATTCTTTAACTCATTCTTCTAGACATTCAATCTAGTTTTGTAAAAGTTGGTTTTGTAAAATTGCTATTGCTTAAATATATAGAGTAGCTTTCTATTAGCCAGAAATAGGCAGCGTACAAAAATTTAATCATGTTTCATCACAATTAAATGAAATCTCAACAGTGAGCAAATCATTTTACTTGTGAATGCTTTCGAAATTTACTCCAACATCAGAATCTACAGATATGCTTTACACTAGTTATATTAAAATTGGCTAATTCCACAGTTCCTCCCCCCCCCCCCCCCCAGCAAATGAGCCATCACTAACTTGCACTGGTGCTCATGGTAAAAAAAACCTTACACCCATCAACTGCAGTATCCCTCCAGAAATTTTGGGAAGACTTGGAGGGGAACAATTTCGTCTCTCTCCTCCTGTTAAATTGGTTAAAGCGGAAACTCAGGTAAGCGGGATTCTATTGTATTTTAAAGTTCATTAACTACAAGAGATGTAGAAAATGCTTTCAAACTCTTAAAAACATATTTTTTTAACTAATTCACTTAAGTTTGACAAAGATACGCAAATTAATACTTTTACAAACATTCTTAAAACAAGTACTATATTTAAACATTTTCCAGTTTTACCAGCAGAAAACTTAAGACGCTTCCTAACATTTTTTTATAACAATGGCAAGGACTCCTTTTAAATATTAAATACTAATGCAAATAAACACAAAAATGCTTTTACAAAGATTCTTAAAAAACAAGTAGATGAACTACATTTTAAAGTTTTGCACAGTTTTACGAGTAGAAAAATTAGATGCTTCCTAATTTTTTTTAAACAATGGCAAGTAATTATAAACTACCTCATTAAAAAAATATAATGATACAAATTAATGCTTTTAGAAAGAAAGATTCTTACAACAAGTACTATATTTAAACTTTTTGCACAATTTTACCAGCAGAAGACGCAGATGCTTCATAATATTTTTTATAACAATGGCAAGGACTCTTAAAAATGAAGTACTAATGCAAATAAACACAAAAATGAAATATTAAACATGTTTGGCAAAGTTATGCAAATCACTGCTTTTACGAAGATTCTTAAACAAGTAGATGAACTATATTTTAATGTTTTGCGAGTAGAAAAATTAGATGTTTCCTATTTTTTTTTTAACAATGGCATGCAATTATAAGCTATCGCATTTTAAATATATAATAATGATGCAAATTAATGCTTTTACAAAGATTCTTAAAACAAGTACTATATTTAAAATTTTTGCACAGATTTACCAGCAGAAAATGCAGATGCTTCCTAACATTTTTTTTATAACAATGGCAAGGAATTATAAGCCATCTCCTTTAAAAAATGTAATACTAATGCAAATAGACACAAAAATGAAATATTAAACATGTTTCGCAAATCATTGCTTTTACAGATTCTTAAAACAAGTAGATGTACTATATTTTAAAGTTCTACACAGTTTTACCAATAGAAATATTAGATTCTTCCTAATTTTTTTTTTTGAACAATGACAAACAATTATAAGCTATCGCATTTTAAAAATGTAATAATGATGCAAATAAATACAAAAATGAAGCATATTAAACAATGTTTGGCAAAGTTATTCAAATTAATACCAAAGATTCTAAGAACAATTAAATGTACTGCATTAATATTTTGCAGTTTTACCAATAGAAAAATTATTCTTTTCATTAACATTTTTCATAGCAATGAAGAATGGCAAGCAATTATAAGCTATCTCCTTTTTAAAATGAAATAAATGATTCAAATAAATACAAAAAGGAAATTAATTTAAAAATTACAATTGTAATGATAAATATATAATGATAATCTATAAATGCTTTGTATGCCACAAAGGAGTGTATAAAAAGCAATCTGTTTTGTATTGAATAGCAAATACTTTATATTTCACTTCAGACACATGGAATGTATGAAAAGTATCAGAAAGTTCTTTAACATTAAAAATATTCAATGAGCTGGAGTGAATAGGTTTTGAGAAGTAGTTTTGCTTTTTTGCAAATCTTTTGCCAACAACGAAAATTTCCCCACTCTTATCAAGAACGAAACTAAATATTTTGAAAACATTATTTGCCAAAATATGAATTTTTTTCTTTAGTATTCAATTTATATTTTTCATTTCTTATTTCAGAATAATGAATGCCTTCCACCGAAGACTTTATTTAACTGCATCTTTTCCTTTTTCCAACGGAAAACTTGGGTTGAGTTTTTTTTTCATACATATAGATGATTGGCGCCGTTCGTGCATTTTCTTTACAACTTGTTGTAATGTCTGGTTACTTTTAAAAATCATGCGCTTCAAACTATGCAGAAAGTTTTCAAAAGGAAAAGCACTAAAAGAATGGAGTGGTCCGAAATTGGCTGCATCTGTTCTCAAATGAATCAGAGAATGTATATTGTACACTAAACATTCTGATCCATAGTATTCTGGCATTTCTTTCACAAAAGACTGCAAAAGCCCAGCTGCTAAACTGTTCTTTTCTGAACAAAACTCTTCACTTATTAAGATAGTTACTCCGCAGAAAAAAAGGCAAAAAATGAATACAAGATTCTTTGGGGAGTACATTTTTTAAGCATAATAGTGCTAAATACAAAAGAAAGCTCCGATATTCAGTAGCCTTCCAATAATCTAATTTCTTTACAGGCCTTGGCTGACGGTTGAATTCTGATGGGAATGACAACTGCACTTCTGAAAGGAAAGAGTTTAGATATTGTTTATCAAATGCAGAAACTGTACCAATATTTGTTTTTGCCTTGCCACACTAAATCATTAACAGCTTACGCATGACACCAAAGCAGACTAAATGCATGTAGTCATGCGGAAAAGCATTGACCATATCGATATCAAGTTCCAGTAGTGGGGATTCTTTATGGTGGCGTCGTTGCTCTTGTGCAAGGAAACTTTCATTTGTACGGGATTGACAGGTTGTATATGGAAGATAACCCGGTTTTTCCATTGACCCTTTTGAATACAACGATCTCACCCATAATACGAATTATGGGGTTTTGTACACTTCATGAAAGCCCGTGCCTGAGCATCACAATAAAGCAACGTATTGTCACATTGAAATGGCAATTGTTGAAGAAAAATCCTCCATTCTGCAGATCTGACATTTCTCTGATGAATTGAGTCAAAAATTCAGAGGTGGCTTACTGTCACCACAAAAAGAAACTGCAAATGGTTTCTTTATGGGATCTTCTTCCAAGAAACACAAAATGGTCCAAAATTGATCATTTGTGCTGTTGTGCAGTTGCATTCCATCAACATTGAGATGCAGATTGAGTGATGAATAACTAATGTATTCAAATGTTTGCAGCCGATTAATAATTTCTCTTTTCAAGCCAAAATGAAAAAACAAACCTTCACCCATAGGCTGCACATCCAAATTTCGGGGAGTATCCAAGAGTGTCCTTGCATCAGCTGGTAATTCTGGAAACCAAGCTTTAAGCCCTTTCAATAACTCTAAGAGCTTGTCTTGGAACCGATTTAGAGGAATTATACCACTCTCTAAGAAACGCTTGGATATCAGGTTTTTCATCGTCATCACTGCTGGTACAACTACTTGATGAAATATCACGGACACTTGATACACTAGCAAATGATAACGAACTTTCACTGGAAGAGGAAGTTCCTGTTGATACATTTTCATTGGAGCATCTATGACTGGAATCATTTCCGTCTTCCATAATAGCAGGACTATCACCCAGAACTTGAAAGGCCATCTGATAATTTTGCGAAGTTGAAGCTATTTCATTCAAATTTCTCGCTTTAATAGCCATGCTTTGAGAGACTCTTGAATTTAACATTACTTCTTTAGTATTATCTTTCATACATTCCTGAATGCACCTATGTTTCTGCTTATAACTAAAAATAAAGTTTGAGAAACATTAGTGACATTCACTGCTTTTCTAAAATATCAGTCATCAAAATATGACTAAATTTACATTCAATGCTACAAAATGTGTTCCACATATAAATTAGAAAAGGATACAATCTCAGCACAACTAGAATAAATAAAATTAAACGGGAGGAAAAAGGTGAATAGAAAATTTCTGCATTACTCCACCACACGTACCCTAAAAAATTGAAGTTAAGTAAGATGAAAATTTTGCATTCAAACATTTATCAAGGCTTTTTAATTTCATCAATAATTTTTTATGTGTGTGAATACTGCTTTTAATGATGTACATTACATTTCATACATCAAAATACAGAAATTGCTAATATTGAAATAATTCTATTCTATTCTATTTATTATTCTTCGTTAATACTATGTCTGATTTTTTCTAAGATCCCCCACAGCAGAAAATTACTATTCTTTCTGTGACAAACTTTATTCACAGCAAAATGCTTCTTTAGGAATAGTCCCTGACGTGGAAGTCAAGAGTGTTAATAGGCCAAACTTAACTGAATACTTTGCTTCTCCCCTATTTAGAAATTCCCCTTGAAAAAAAATCAGAATGATTATTTTTGTCGGTAAAATTTAATATTTTTTGTATGATTAGGTAAAGCGCAAAATTGGAAAATGTCATTAGTAGCAGGTAGTACTAGATTTAGAATTGGCTACTTTATTAACTGAAGTACTAAACAGGAAATTTCTTTTTGTTAAATCTAAAATTGAATAGGCCCAGTAAATGTTACATAAACATATTTCAAACAGAAAAAATACAATCCTTAATGGAATGCAAGAAAATTTATTCTTTCTTCTTAGGAAAACGGCCTTAGGGTGGCCGCTGACTGAGTTACTCGGTACAAAGAAATAATGTGACATTGCTTCTGAAACAACCGAATCAGATTTTTTGTAGAGAGACGTCCATTCAATAGGTTTCATACCGCGGCCCTTTGACGAAGTTTTTTTTTCCCGAGATCATTTGACGAAATTAACGTTTTTTCCACGATCATTTGACAAATTCCCTTTTTGCATGTTTGACGAAATTCTCTTTTCCCACGATTCTTCGACAAAATTCGCATTTTTTTCATGATCTTAACAAAATTTGGGCTTTTTCTTCTATGTTTTTAAGAAATTAGTTTTTTTACTGCGATCATTTGATGAAATTACTGTTTTTTCGCGATCCTTTGACATTCGCGCTTTTCCCACAACCCTTTGACAAAATTCGTATTCTTTATGCGATTCTTTTACAGAATTTGAATTTGTTTCACAATCCTTTGACAAAATTCAGATTTTTTCCGCCATGCGTTTACGAAATTAGCGTTTTTTCACAATCTTTTGACGAAATTTGTGTTTCTTCTGGGATACTTTTACAAAATTAGTGTTTTTTCCACGATACTTTGACGAAGGTGGTGATTTTTTTTTTTGCGAACAATTGATGAAATTAACAATATTTTTCAGTGATTTTTTTTTGTCTGAATTTTTGGACTGTTGCCGCTTTTTTAATTTTCTGAAAAGAATGCCTTAATTTTTCAGAAAATTTGGAATAGAATCACCTCTGGCAAACAAAAACTGAATAATCGTACATAAAATTAAAGAATATTTTTAATGTTTCAGTATTGTTGAGAACTTTGCATAAAATCCCCCCCCCCCACATGGCATGTGTTTATATTAAAAAACTCTGCTAATCGGCTGCGGGGGAAAAACCTTGAAATTCATCAGTCGATTGCTTGAAAAATCTATAAATTCGTTGTCCAGCCACTTGGAAAAACTGCAAAATTTATTAGAACAGTGTGCCTTTTTTTGAAAATTCCTGCTTGACAGCCTCCCCCCCCCCCTAGAGTTAACGCTAAGCCCTAGTACTATAGCTAGATTTCTGAAAAAGAATTTTAATTATATAATAATTCTGTGCATAAAGACAAAAAAGAAGCACGTAGAGAGAGGGTTATGATCAGAAATTTCAGTAAGGAAGGAAATGCAGATGATTTGATATTTTGATATTTCAAATTAAATAAAACTAGAGCAAAACATTTAAAAAACAAACATAAATTAGAGCATAAAAATTAAAGATTTTCAAATTTAAAGTATGGGAAGAGGGAGAGGGGCTAAGGGGGAGGGGATGAAAAGAAAAGCTGCCAAAATGCAGAAATGATTTTCAACCAATATTCTGCAGAACCGAAACATACAGATCAGGGTTAGAAATTAAGAACTCAGTAGTTAGGAAGTAAAATGTCAAATGACGCCTACAGTTTTTTTCTAGGAGCCAAACTGCATTTCATGTTTGAAATTTTATGTTATATAATTTCTCATTTTCTTTCCAACTATGTTAATATGATTCATTTTTATGTGGTAAGGGCAAGGGTGGTGGACTGTATAAATACTTTATTGCTGTGTTAATCACTAAAACAAAAGCTGGTTTTCTTTGAAAGTGTAAAATCTGATTGAACTACAATATTTGGATTCTAGAAAAATGTTTACTTTATTCTTTTTATAAAGCTAATATGCATACAAAACAGATTATCAAGCACTTATCTCAAGAAAAAGAAAATTTTTACTTTAAGATGTAATTAGGGATAAAACTGGTTTTAAAAAAAAACCCTGCAACTGAAAGTTCATAAGAAAATAAATTATCAAAAATTCTTGAAAAATGTTAACTTTATTCTTTTAATAAAGCTAATATGCATTTGCACCAGGGTTGCCGGCTTTTAGCCAGGCCAAAAAAAGTCGGCCGGCTTTTTTTGGTTTTAACCACTTAATAAAAGTCGACTTTTATTGAAAAAAGCCGGTTTTTATTTTTAAAATTTGGTTTACAGCTAATTTGTTTTAAATTTGAATCAATTAATTTTTAATACACTTAAATATTTTCTACTAAAAAAATTATAAATTTCTATTAAATTTTGTCAAATAAGGCTTTAACTTCTAGAAATCAACTGTGAAGACAATTACGTCTGAAAAAAAAATTATAAATATTGAAATGAATGACTCCAAACTGGTGTTTTGAAATTACATATTACATAGCTCCACATATGCTACACATTTTAAAGATTGTATTTAATTAAACAATGACAAAATGTAGCACATCAAAATGGGAAAATCCTTATGTCTCCATATTGAGAAATTAGAAAGGATATATTTGAGGAGTGTTTGGTACATAAGCGTATTAAAAATAGAGCATTTAAACAAGAAAAAAAAAATCTCTAAATAAAATTTTGAAAAGCTTGTTTCTAAGCATATTCATGCATATGCTATTCATAATGTTTTTAATTG
This sequence comes from Maratus speciosus, assembly GCA_963932465.1. Taxonomy (NCBI): domain Eukaryota; kingdom Metazoa; phylum Arthropoda; class Arachnida; order Araneae; family Salticidae; genus Maratus; species Maratus speciosus. The sequence goes on along the minus strand of OZ010796.1, from coordinate 202,601,815 downwards.
GATAAATGGTGCTTTTGTTATATGACTGTGTAATTTTAAATGTTTTCTACAAATAAAATAAGATTTGTATATAATAGCTCCTAAAATTAAGTAAAACATGTAACTAAGCAACCACTGTCCTCTTTAATTTTACAAAGCAGTAAAAATTAAAAAATTGGGGGGGAGGGCAATGAAAGCCAGATAAAGCTGTTGGTATGGTACTTTTAAAATTTAGTTGACATATTTGCAATTTGGACTACAAATCACTAGCAAAACCATCAAAGTTTTATTCCAGTATTAATATCTTCATTATTGAGAAATTGGGTTACTCATGAAACTCTAAATCAAATGTCATTATAACTGATTAAAAAGACTTTAAAATATGTAGTTTATAATTACAATGCTTCACTGTATAAAAGCCAATTTTGGCCAAACAAAGCCTGTTAAAACCAATAAAGCCACCGGCGTGGCTTTTTTTAATTTTAGCCGGCTTTTTTGCAACCCTGATTTGCACACAAAACAAGCAAGTGTCTCAAGAGAAAGAATATTTGTACTTTTAGATACAATTAGGGATAAGACTAGTTTAAAAAAAATCCCGAGACAAAGTACATGAGAAAATAAAAAAATATCAAAAATGAACCTCTGGATATCAATTATGGTGTGGTACTTAAAAATATTCACAAACCTTACATATACTTTTTGGAGGGAGGATGTGCTAAAATTTTAAAACATTCTTCATACAGTATCTTATTTTAGGAATATATAAGGAAGAAGGAATGCATAAATAAAAAAAAAAAAAACCTTGCATATTTAAAAATTTAATTATATCATTCAATATTTATTTTAAACAATATTACAGCCATTACTCAATAATATAATTGAAATCAATATACTATTTAGTTTTTAAAAGCAGGTCTAACTATAGGTCAAAATTAACATTTTCACCCACTGGCCACTAGACTGATTTTTTTTCACTGGCCAGTTTTGTTTAACCACTGGGCAGTAACAAAGTTATGTACGCTCCATACAAAATTGTTTTATCTAACTATCAACATTGTAATTTACTAATATATATTACTTACCATTCAATATGATTACACCCAACCGAAAAATTTTATTTTTACTATTAATTGCAATGAAATAAATTCACAAAAAAATTTCAGAAAGGTTACAGCAGAGCGGGAACAACCCCCCTCCTGCACTAACTAATATGCATTTTTATCTGCGACCATTTAACAAATTTCGTTATCTTTTGACGAAATTCACGGTTCTTCGTGACCTTTTGCAAAATCTGCGTTTTTATCAAAGATCGTTTGGCAAAATCTACGTTTTATCGCGATCTTTTCACGAATTTTGCGTTTTATCCGCGATCTTTTCACGAATTTTGCGTTTTTTTCGCGATACTTTTAAGAATTTTGTGATTCTTTTTCGCGATTCTTTGACGAAATTGACGTTTTCTCCGCGATCTTTTGACAAAATTTGCGTTTTTCCCACGATCTTTTCACGAAATTTGCGTTTTCCCCGCGATAATTTGAAGAATTTTGTGATTCATTTTTCGCGAAACTTTGACGAAATTTGCGTTTTTTACCTGGTCCTTGGCGAAATTCACGTTTTCTCACGATTCTTTTGGGTGATTTGTTTCTGCGAACGATTGACGAAATTGATTTTTTTCGGCGACCATATCGAAATTAGCAATATTTTTATGTCCGAATCTTCGTACTGATGACTTTTTTCTGGACAGTTTTAAATTTTCTGAAAATTCGAGACAGAATCACCTCTGCTACTTTCTTTTCTTACGTTCGGGAGAATCGCCGATCTGGAGGCCGCAAATTCCGAACAATTATCACCCCTTTCCTCTCTGGTATCGATCTTTCAACCATCGCGTTTGGCGAGTGGTGCTCATTGAGTTTGGCGAGTGGTGCTCATTGAGTTTGGCGAGTCAGGACCATAAAGTTAATCGCCACGTTTTAAGTGTTACTCGGCACCTGGCGAGTAGCGAGTGCTAATTTTGTGCTGTACTCTTAACTCGACCATGAGTACATCCAAAAAAACATATGCTCAGACTTATAAAACCAAAGACTTTCTGCAAATTAATTTAATGTTTAATAAAAATAACGTGTTATATTATTTTAACGATATGAATTAATAACATTAGTTTTTAAATAATTACTATTTAAATTAAAAATTAATATTTAAGAATAATTATTTTTGCTAAAAAAAATAAATCTAAAAATCCATGATAAGGGGAATCTTATCAATTATTTTGTCAATGAATTTAGAAACAGACCAAACCTTAATATTGTGACCTCTTTGTACAAAATGCCAGTCACTCTTCACAGAAATAATGTGACAGCTTCTGAAACAACTGAATCATTGTTTTACCGCGGCACTTTGACGAAATTCCCTGTTTTCTTCGCGATCATTTGAGGAAATCAATCCCCCCCCCGCGATTCTTTTACGAAATTTGCATTTTTAGAGATCTTTTGACAATATTTGGGCCTTTTTCGCTATGCTGTTAAGAAATTCGTTCTTATCCTACACTGCTTTGACAAAATATGAGTTTATTCTTCGATTCCTTGACGAAATTCGCGTTTTTCTCTGCAATCATTTTACGAAATTCCCATTTTTTGCTATCCTTTGACGAAATTAGAGTTTTTTCCGCTGCCCTTGGACGAAATTAGAGTTTTTTCGCGATCCTTGGACGAAATTAGTTTTTTCGCGATCCTTTGACGAAATTAGTTTTTTCGCGATCCTTTTACGAAATTAGTTTTTCCGCGATCCTTTTACGAAATTAGTTTTTCCGCGATCCTTTTACGAAATTAGTTTTTCCGCGATCCTTTTACGAAATTAGTTTTTCCGCGATCCTTTTACGAAATTAGTTTTTTCCGCGATCCTTTTACGAAATTAGTTTTTCCGCGATTCTTTTACGAAATTAGTTTTTCCGCGATTCTTTTACGAAATTAGTGTTTTTTTTGTCGCGATCCTTTCACAAAATGCGGGGTTTTTCTACTATACTTTTACGAAATTAGTTTTTTTCTGCACTCTTTGATGAAATTTGTGATTTTCTGCGATTCTTTGACTAAATTTTTTTTTTCACGATCTTTTGAAGATGTTCGCATTTTTTCCGCACTCCTTTAACAAAATTCGCGTCTTTTCCGCGATATTTTTACGAAATTTGAGATTTTTTCTGCGAACGATTGGCGGAATTTGTTGTTTCTCGGCGACCATTTGTTGAAATTCGCAATATTTTTCAATATTTTTTTATGTCAATTTTCAGACTGATGGCCGATTTTTTTTTTTTTTTTAATTTTCAGAACAGAATGCCTTAACTTTTCAGAAAATTCGGAACAGAGTCATCTTTGGCAAACAAATTGGGGAATATTTAATTTTTTGGTATTTAAAAAAAAAAAGAACGAAAATTATCTCTTTTTTTTTAAATTTCCCCGCAAAGTTCCGAATTTTGCAGAAAAATTTCCGCGCACGACTTCCGTCTATATTATACAACTCTGCCTATGCTAAAGAACAAATGAAAGCATTTATTAAAAGTTATAGCGAAAGAAAGTTAGGAGTCAAATTTGACGTTAGACATGATTTTGTGGGTTTTAACTGAAATAATTTAATTGCATTTAACAACTAACGACTGCTAATTTCTAACACTGATACAGATACAGTTTTTAAAAACGTAAAATCTACAAAATTTTTTGCATACTCAGCCACCATTTTCTTCAACTTAACTGTATTACAAAACTCCAAACTTTACTTTTATTTACATGATTAAGCAAAAGATATCAAATTTCAGGAAAAATTGCGAGATTGTGATAATACCCAAACTATTTGTAGCAATGAAGAAAAGCCCCCCGCCCTACTCCCCAAAAGTCAAAAATATAACTTATAGATTGAGATATAAACACTAACATTTAAAAATAAAAGGAATATATTTCATCTACGCACTAAATAAATGAAATGCACTAAACAAGAATAAAATTGTATAATTTCATAATAGTTTTAATGGAACTAGCTGATACTTACTTTTTTTCTGCCATTACCAACATAAATATTACCTTAAACAATAATATAATTTCAGTATATATCCGAAACAATTAGCCCTAAATGTCATTGTTTGCCCAAGTGGTCCCTCCCGGGTTTTTTCGGGCGGGCCCACTTAAAAAAACCATTGTGGGTTTTTCAAATTTTCTCATGTTTCCACCATCTAACATTATTTAATCTAAGGTATGAGAATAGGTGAAAACTGGAAAATTGGGTTAGTAGTCAGTGGCTGTTAGACAGGGTTTGACCAAGTGGCCCAGCCTGAAAAAACCCGGCCAGGTTTTTTCGGACGCACCTACTTGAAAAAACCTATTGCGGGTTTTTCAAATTTTCTCGTGCTTTCATAACTGTATCATTATATAATCTAAGGTATAAGAATGCAAAGATAAATGCCAATTTAAATATATAGTCCAAGAGCTCTTAAACATTTTAGGTAAGGTACTTGAGGCACCCTGAAAATTTGTGCAACACTTCTTTTGTAATGCCTGAATACAAATTCGAATGTCTGGCTGAAGGATCGTGGCCCAAAAACTGTGCCAGACACGTGTCAAGTGCAATTTTTGACTACCCAAAAAAGGTATTTGAGGCACACTGAGAATGAGACAATAATATTTATGCTTAGAAAAAAATATTTTGAAAATGACACACTTTAGTCGGCCGAAAAGCTGTTCCAGACACGTGTCAAGTGTAATTTTTTGACTACCCAACAAAGGTATTTGAGGCACGCTAAGGTTGAGACAGAATAATATTTATGCTTAGAAAAAAATATTTTGAAAATGACAGACACTTTTGTTTGCACTTTCTACTTGCCAGGCAACATAGAATGTTAAACGCGAGTTCCAGTAAAGCTGGACTTACGGTGCCTCGCTGAAGAACCATTTATTTTCTTACCATACAAACAAAGCATCAACCACGTTGCATCTTAAGATGAATTTCAACTGGATGCGGGCGCAATCACAACAAATCTAGCTGTAATAGGCTCTCGCAAGACCACGTGACTCATAGCAAGTATGCAGTTTTGAAATTTTTGGTGTACTAATTATGTAAAGTAAGAAAAAATGTGTTATTTGCGCAAAAAGCGACGAAAAAAATCACTGTTTTTCGTGAAAAAACGCTACAAAAATGTTGTGAAGTAGCGAAAATTTGGTAAAAACATAGGTTAAAATAAAGATATTATTTTACCATCCAATGCTAATCTGAAAGAGGGTTATCATAGACATTGCTACAAAAGTTTCATCGCTTTAATGAAAAAATACGGGGACGACAACACTTCAGGAATATCCAATGTGCCTTTTTCTTCATTAGGTATAGTGTAATTTTATTTTTATTCCTTATAATAATATATACACAAATAGCGTAAGTCATTCATAGTCCTTGACTAAAATAAATCTTTTCTATCGGATAGATGAAAACACTCATTGTACGAACTATAGAATATATTTATGTGTACTATTTATATCTTTTACCTGTATAGCTCGCATCAGCTTGTCTACGAATTTATTACCTGCATGAATTTCTTTACATTCATTGAGGCAACTATTGAAAGATTTTACACCAAATATTTTTTTAACCTCATATAAATTAAAAAAAATTAACTAGGAAGTTTTGCATAAGTGCATACCCGGAAAACTTTGGAAACTTTTATGAAAAATACTGTTTAATAATAAACTGTCTACTCTTTATACGGAACTAGTTTAAGAAAGATTAACTTAAATAAATATAATTTTATAACTATGATTTTGTCATATAGATTTATATGTCCATGTAATGAAATTTAACGATCGTTTAATGACAAAATTTAAACTGATTAAAATTGCTTCAAACTGAAAGTTAACCCTCTGTCTACCAGAAGGGTCCAATGGACCCGACATGTATATTCAAAATATCTATTCAAACCAGAAAATTTCTTCAAAACAAACTAAATGTATAAATCAGACAATAATAAGTTAAATAAACAAATTAAATAGTTTTAAGTAAAAATTCTGGTGTAGAATGTTTTTATAAAACTTGAGTAAAATTTCCGGTAGTTCTAGGGTTAAGGGCCGATTCTGAGCACTGTCAATTTGATTTCGATAGTGTTAGTGTCGGGGACAACATAAGAAAAGTATTGTTGTCATAGAAACAACGACTTATGTAATGTCGAAATGTATAATGAAATAGTTCTTAATCGGACAGTTACTTTTAAAGTGCACTTAAATTTATCCAGCCGATGAAACCGTCCGAAAATTAAATATCTTCAGCAACACGCAACTTGTATATATTACATAAGCTTATTGAAAAAATAAAATGTTTCATTGTTTAAGTTTAAATTCATTAAGTACCGCGCATTCTAATAATCATTTAACAAGCAATTTTCAGATGCATTAAAATATTCGCGGAGGAAATTTTTGGCCCCCCAAATCGCGCGCGCATTCGTCTTTTAGCGCCAAATAATTGAAAATATTTTATTTTTTTAAAGGCTTTCTACTGAAATTCCGCAGCTAAAGTTTACTGATACTTTAAAACATACATATGTATAATAAGCATTTAATAAGCATATACGTTTAATAAGCATTTTTAACACTTTTAACAAAGTTAAAAAGTGTTTGTGAATTTGGTTTGCTTGTCTGTCTGTCCCTCGGTGATCTATCTCTAGTAAATATAGTCCGATTGCTACGAAATTCATAGAAGAAGGCACATTGGATATTCCTGAAGCGTTGTCATCGCCGCATTTCTTCATTAAAACGATGAAACTTTTGTAGCAATATCTATGATAACCCTCTTTCAGACTAGCATTGGATGGTAAAATAATATCTTTATATTTTAACCTATGTTTTTGAAGAATATTCAATACTTCACAACATTTTTGTAGCGTTTTTTCACAAAAAACAGTGATTTTTTTAATCGCTTTTTGCGCAAGTAACACATTTTTTTCCATGTTTACCACTCCAAAATTTTTATAACTGCATGCTTGTTATGAGTCATGCGGTCTTGCGAGAGCCTATCACAGTTAGATTTGTTGTGATTGCGCACGCATCCAGTTGAAATTCATCTTAAGATGCAACGCGGTTTACGCTTTGTTTGTATCGTAAGTCAGTAAATGGATCTTAAGCGAGGCACCGCAAGTCCAGCTTTACTGGCACTAGCGTTTAACATTCTACGCGGTCTGGCAAGTAGAAAGTGCCAACAAAAGTGTATCATTTCCAAAATATTCTTTTCTAAGCATAAATAATATTCTGTCTCAATCTCAGCGTGCCTCAAATACCTTTTTGGGGTAGTCAAAAATGGCACTTGACACGTGTCTGGCACAGTTTTGGGGCCGATTAAAGTGTCTCATTTTCAAAATATTTTTTTCTATTCATAAATATTATTCTGTCTCAGTCTGAGCGTGCCTCAAATACCTTTTTTCGGTAGTCAAAAATGGCACTTGACACGTGTCTGGCACAGGTTTTGAGCCGACTAAAGTGTGTCATTTTCAAAATATTTTTTTCTAAGCATAAACATTATTCTGTCTCAATCTCAGCGTGCCCCAAATACCTTTATTGGGTAGTCAAAAAATGGCACTTTACACGTGTCTGGCACAGGTTTTGGGCCACGATCCTTCAGCCAGACATTCGATTTTGTATTCAGCCATTACAAAAGAAGTGTTGCACAAATTTTCAGGGTGCATCAAATACCTACTCAAAAATGTTCAACAGCTCTCCTACTAATATTTCAAAAGAACCAGATTTAAAGGAATTTCTATGCAGAGATAAAATGACCAAAAAAGAAATAAGCTGTAATGAAGGAAGATTTTCATGCCTGTAATCTAAAATGTATCCTAATGCTCAATAAATCTTAAAGCATGCTAAAAGATGACACTTTAACCCCATCTTGATTGTTTGCATTGTTATAGCTTTTAAGATTAATCAGCCCATTTATTATCCTTCTTCAATGTTCAACGAAAGTTATATAGAGGGATGCACCGAATAGGGATTTAGGCCGAATACCGAATATTCGGCCTACAGGCAAACTGAATACCGATATTCAGCTAACCGAATAGTAACTGCTACGCCGAATACCGAATATTCGGCCTGCCGTATAGTAACTATTCGGCCGAATACCGAATATTCAGCCTGCCGTATAGTAACTATTCGGCCGAATACCGAATATTCAGCCTGCCGTATAGTAACTATTCGGCTGAATACCGAATATTCAGCTTGTCGAATGCTTTTATATTTCAAAGATTAAAGACATTAAAATGTTAAATTTAAAAAAAATTACATAATATTTAAAAACAAACTTTTATTCTAGCAAACAAGAGCTTTTTTCAAGTAAACTTTATGCTGAAAAAAAATTTTCAAAAAAATTTAAGAAGAGGACAGTTATAAAACTTTTTTAATTAATAAAATTTTAAATTTCATGGCTTCTGTGAATTAAAACAAATGAATAAAATTTTCTTAAATTCTAAAACAAACATTTTAAAATCAAAGAAATTATGAAAAAATTGTACAGGATCATATATTATTTGTTTGTCAGGAAGAGACTAAAGTAAATACAATCTATTCAAATTTTATATGGTGGCAACTTAGCTAGAACAACTGTTCTACTCCCTTTGATTAAGCAAGGAAGTTTTTAAATGCATCCTAGATCGGTGTCTGGAGTGGACAATAATTTTCTGAGATTGGAAACGTTCTTAAAATCTTAGCAAGAAACAGATTATTTACAGGACAATGTTCATGAACTTGCATTTGTATATAACTCCTATGAAAATGCTCGTGATAGGTTAATTTTCTTAAATAATATTTAACAAACCGCAAATAAATGTAAAAACATTCTCTTTTATTTAACCCTCCGTCTACCAGACGGGTCCATTGGACCCGACAGGTACATACAAAATATTCATTCAAACTAGAAATTTCTTTAAAATAAACTAAGTATATAAACCAGACAAAAATAAGGTAAATAAATAAGTTAAATAGTTTTAAATAAAAATTCTGGTGTAGAACGTTTAATTAAAACTTGAATAAAATTCCCGGTAGATCTAGGGTTAAATATGATTCTGTTTCTAATAATTATGAATATCTTTATAAGTTGCGTGTTAAACGTAGAAGTTTGTAGAAGGTTTTTAAAAATGTTTAAAAAGTTTTAAGTATTCGGTTCGGCCGAATATTTCGATATTCAGCCAAACCGGATATTCGGCATACCGAATTGTTTGATATTCGGAAAAACCGAATATTCGGTAGCATGGCCGAATACCGAATATATACTGAATATTCGGTGCATCCCTAGTTATATAGGAGTTTTCAACGCAAAAATGGTTCAGATTATGGCAAAAAAGAGTGAAACAGATAAGTTTCCTCCTGGATTTTGTCAGGTTTTCTTTTCTTTACATTCAGTACCGGTCACCTCTGCTTCAATCGAACAATACTTTTCTGAATTTGGTCTGGTTTGGAGCAAGTTACGCAAACATTTTGGAGTTGATAAAGCAGCAAAGCTAGTTCTAATAAGTGTATCACTATTTGCAATCTAAATTTACAAATATCACTGACACTGACTTCCATGGCAATCTAATTTAACATTTAATACTATTGCAATATATATGTAACAAATTTTGCTAAAATTTTCAAATATATTATTACAAATCCCATTTCTTTCAAAAAAAGAAAAAAAAAAAGTCTTCAACTGATTTCTGATTTGAAGTGAATGAAAGAAACTATATAAATTTAGCATGTTTAACTTAAGGTAAGAATTAAATGTCGTTCACTTTAATATATCCTTAGTGCAGCAAACAAGTCCCATGAGATGCAAATGCACCTTTTAAATTTGATTTTTTTAAATATATGCTTTGTTAATTTATAATTAATGCAAAATTATGCCCAGATAAATGGAGAATTTAGGTATTATGTATATGAAAATTGGAAGTTTAAAGTGTTCTCAAAAAAACTCAATAAAGGCCGAAAAAACCCGTGTTTTTTCTAACCCTGCTTAATATAGGCTTTTAAAGGTCTTAAAAAGAAAAAAAAGGAAAAGAAAATATGAAGATTCTTCTGATTCTATATTACATAAACATAAAAATACAAATTAAATTTAACTAGAAAAAACTACATTTTTTGTTTTAATTCTGCTATTTGAGAGTCAATTGCAGACACTTTCAATGAAATGTCTGTACTTAATTTCTTTTTTATTCCAAAATCGTAATCTGGGCTTTAGCATTTCTTTTTTCACATAATTCTTTTTTTCGCTTGGTTGGCGACCGTCGGGAAATTTTCCTTCACTTTTCCAGATTTTGGGGTGAAAAAATGAAATTCCCTGACTCTTCACTGACTTTGTGTTAATTTTCAAATTCCCTGACTTTCCAGGATTTCCAGCTTTCATAGCAACCCTGCTAGCAGAACTCTGGATTTTTTTCCCTCTGAGAATTTGAGTTTTATTAAACAGATTGATGAAATCCGCGATAACTTTTCACTACAGATTGGCGGTGTTTGTTTTTCCCAGTGGCAAATTGATGAAATTTGTTTTTTTTCCCTCCGAGAGAAATTAGTAATTTTTTCACATATCTGGTTGTCAAAAGACAATTACTTCCTGCAACAAATTGACAAAATTCCCCAATTTTTTCCAGTACCTTTCAGCCTTTGAAAACATCTTTTCTTCCACCATATTTTTTTTTAAATGTACTAAACATGAAATTTAAAATAAATTATCTATTTAAAGCTCACATCAGCAAGCCGATTTATAAAGCTCTGCAGTAGGTCGGATAACCAGTTTTTTACAGCAGAGAGGAAAGGGGGTGGTCATGAGATAATTCTGAGATATTGTTATTTTTCATTGTCATTTTTGCATCATTAAAAATTAAATACATTGTGGGACCTCAAATCAAAATTGATCTTGGCCAAGATTTTTTAGCCATTTTTAAGCCAGAATTTATTAAGTAATATGTTCTGATGCTGTCATCCATGTGACCTGCCGATCTTAAGCCAAGAACATGCCGCTGAATGATCTCCACCACTTGCCATGGTCAGAAAAGTCTCCTGGCGTATAACTTCTGTCACTTACTGCAGCCAGATCCCGAGTTGTCTGTTGCTAAAGGCGCTCACACAGCCAACAATGCATTTTCAAAGTGCAGATTAAAAATTTTCAATCAAGTGCTGAAATACACTACCAGAAGAGTAAAATATACTAATATATTATAGCTATTTGAATATCTCATTACAGATTCTGCAATATTTTAAAGGATACAAGGAGATTTTTCCAGAGATTCCTGCTAGTTACCTGAATAAGGAAATATTTATTCTTGATCTATAACAAAATTTCAGATTTCCTTATTCATTCGGATTTGAGGTCATGTACTGTATATTTTAATACTAATCTTAGAGGGCGCTAACATGTAGGGCGGGAAAATCCTGAATTTCAGCATTTAGGTGCACAGAAGACAAGTCGATCCTTCTCCATCAACTACTATATTGTCAATATTTAAATTTTATTATAATATAAAACCTAAACAGAAATTCTACCGTATTTCTTATATTTTTCCTTTGTATTTTTTTTTTCAACTTTTCTCATCATGGCAAATAAATGGTTAAATTCAATATTAAATGCTTCAGTTTTGCCTAACTGGTGTGACGGAAACTGTTGCATAAATAATGTGAACAGTCTGTTAGACCACTTAATCTAAAGATGAATAAAATGATAAATTAACTCACAAAATACTATTTCTGTACTTAACTTCATGTACAGGAGTAATAAAATTCAGCTATAAAAAGTCTCCAGTGTTAGTAATAGGGCTCTAAATATACAAAATTTAACCAGTATCTAGTTTTTCTCTATGAAAGTTTTTGAAAATTAAAAAATTCACAGATCGATGAGACCGCCAACAGCACTTAAGGATTACATAATCTGGTACTGCAAAAAAAAAAAAAAATAAATAAAATAAATAAATAAACAAATAAATAAAATTACATCTGAGAACAACAGTCGGATCGCACTGGGGCGGCATTCCAGAGGATCAGATAAGTCTCCGCACAAAACCTTCTATATTTTCATAAAGAATAAGCAAATTTATTAAAGTAGGTCACAAACTTTTAAAACGCAAAGAGCCGATAGTATTTCATTCAAACTGTATGTGCCAAAACACATGCCTCTTTTCAAAGTTATTTGGAAAATTCAAAACTATATTATATAATACAGGACGATAAGGATGTATAAAGACCTTTTGTCACTATAAACAGCGATGTCATAGGCAGTTCGCTAACACAATAATTTAAAAATAATCACATGTGATCGCAATAAATTAAAAATATAATTAAACTTTTTCTAAGACAAATGTTTCCGAAAAATTATATGAGATTCAGGTGAATGTACTTAAAAATATCAATGAAAAAAAAGCATGTATTTTATTAAATTCTGCTGAATAATACTACGCATGTGCGTGCATAAACATGTATTCGCTAAGAAACTTTTTTTTTTCTTTTTAAGTGACAAAAAAAGTTACGTTTTTGAAAAATTAATAGATGAAATGATAGAAATATTATAGTACATCAACATTTACCACCGACTCTAGGTTTAATTTTCTGCGACATAAATCTGAAACAAAACATAAAACTTAACAAAAAAATCCTTCATTTCATATTTTACAAAAAATAAAACAATTCGATCCTTACCTATTACTATTGGCAGCCATCTTTCTTAAAGACTTATATATTAAGAAGGAGTTTCTTAAAAAAAGCAAAATTATAATTCAAAACACGAGGCGTAAAGCTGGAGAAATCACACGAGCAAAGAGCAAGCAATGGGCGATGAGCAGGCAAAATCTCTTCAGTTAAACTCATTTGCTGGTTACATATAAGAGATTTATGAAAAGATGCGAATGATAGCAATTCGGTGAAATATCGATTCTTTAAACTCCGTGTTAAAAAGTTATCATGTCCATGATTTCAAAGAGTTGTAAGGTATTTGAGACACTAGTGGTGTCACTAAACACTATACTGTTTCTTATAGGTAACGGATAACAACTGTTTGACACAGAAATTGTGCAGCGGAAAGTTATCACACGTTTTTTTACCAAACATACACCGCTTATGTGATATAACTGTATTTTGCAATGAAAAGCTTGTTGCAATGTTACATGAAAATTGTTGCAACTAACAATTATGATATTTTTATACCAAATGGTGACGTTGCTAACAGTTCAGTGTTTGCTGGGCATACACTTTTCAACTTTGTTGGGAAGTGTTAAAAATCGCATATATAATTAAGAATGCATATCGAGCAATCATTACTAATATGCAATAATTCGGATACAATATAGTATCTGAAATCTTTTCAAATACACCGCAAACAATTCCCCCTATACCATTATGAACGGAATTCTTATGTGTGGCCCTGTAAATGAACAATAACTATTCTTTGCACCGCATATTCAACAGAATGCTGCATATTATACTGGATTTCATAAAAGAATATCAATTTTACTATGTTTGAAAGAGTGTAACACCATTAAAAATCATTTGAAACGATTTTTTCCCATTGGCCGTAATGTAACGGAAAACTTTTTACTGTCCCTGTAAATAAACGAAACATGCTACAAACTTCATTTGAAATAGGGAACGTGCTATGGTAGAGGTCACTAACATCCAAAAATTTCAGAACGATCCGAGCATATTTACTAGAGTTAGAGCTTGGACAGACGGCCAGGCGGATAGACAAACCGAAGTTATAGCGGCTAGAATATATAGTGTGGAAATCGGCTATCCCTGTAATACTTAAAAAAGTGATAAAATATTGTATCCCTTAAAGGTGCAATGATACTGCTGCAATATTCAGATCGCAGCGACATCTGCAGGATATTTTCTACAACTGCAAGAAATTGCGAGTCTATACAAAGTAATACTAGTAATACGAAAATCCCGCAGATGTCGCTGCGATCGACACTTGAAATTTTAGCAGTATCGTCGCACATTTAAAGGATACAAATTTTTAGCACTGTTTGGATAGCATATTTCCACACTAGGTATTCCAGGCGCTGTACCGAAGTCATAAACACTTTTCAACTTTGTTGGAAAGTGTTAAAAAAGTATAGTGCCCCAAACATTATCATTTTTTTTTGCTGGAAAATTTTAGTCCAAGAGCCGACAGCACAAAAACCTATGTTATCAAGCACAAGAAAAAACCTTTATTTTGTGGGAGAGTAGAAGTAGGGGAATCTAATGATCCATGCCTGCAGGAAATGAAGTGCTGCATAAGCTAAAAATTAATACCACCAATGGTTCACACGTAGATTTATCTTTATGTTTTCCTGCACCCACTACTCCATGTTTTCATACCCTTGTTTGTAGTACAAACACAATGATAAACCTACGATTGAACCACTGGCGGTATTAATTTTTGGCTTATGCACCACTTCACTTCCGGCAGACATGGATCATAAGATTCCTCTAATTCTACTCTTCCATAAAATAAAGTTTTTTTTTTTTTTTTTTTTTTTTCTCGTGATTGATAACATAGGAATTTGTGCTGTGGGCTCTTGGACTATTCCATCACTAATACCACACGCAGAAGCCCACAGGCGAAAATTTTTTATTTCCATCTCACACCACTTTTTCAAAACAAAAATCTTTCAAATTTAGTTTACCAACATCTGCAAGAGAAATATACTACAAAATTTGTATTTTAAAAATAGTGTTGCAAATTGAATATAAAAATAGTAGCATGTGGTAGCCCTGCACACGTTTACATCAAGGCACGTATTCTCAAAATAGAGTAAGAAATTCCGAGGTGTTTATAAAATTACAAACATTGAAATTAAAGTGAAAAAGGAAAGTGAAATTTTCATACCAGAAATAATAACTATTAATTTTAAAATAGATATCGTAATCTCGTGGCCTGTACAAAAACTTCAGTATGGCAAGAATGTGTTTAAGAAAAGTAGTTTTCTCTTGGAAAACTATTGCAGTCGTAATATTGTTAAAATTTTGTCGTCAATCACCCAGTCGTTGTGCCACTGTTCATCACTTGTATATCGTTGGTGCCATGTCAAGCTTTTCAATGTGAAAACAGTGGGTTACTTTTTAAAATTCAGATTTCTTGATTGACACCACTATTTTGAAATAGTAAAATTCTCCTTATTTAACCTTATTTAATGACATATTAATTAAGGCGAAAACAAGGGAACGACGATATATATACTGTAGACTAGTGTTGCCAGTGGTTTACATGTTTGTATTCATATTTGTTGATTGGAATGTTAAAATACCCCTTTTTTTCTCCTTACATAATATGCCATAATATAAGGCGAATTTTACGAATTCAAAAATGTGGTGCCAATCAAGAAATCCTAATTTTAAAAAGTAGCCCACGGGCAACACTGTTACAGACAATTAAAAGACTGTAGGTAAGGGAGGTTTGATACATAGGGAGGGTTGATACATGGACAATTTATCTCAAAAAATGGCATTAACAGTTATTGTAACAGATGTAAAGGCTTCTTTTATTAGCAGGGTCCATCATCAGCTGGACTTAGCAGTGAAGAACTGACAACGTTTTTTTTTTTCTTTTAAGTTTGAAGATTCTTTGAATGTCAATGTAATTTTTTTTAAATACTGATTTTCTTTCATAACTTTTATTACAGTGAAGAAAATATCTCGTAATTAATTTTTATTTCTAAAGAGATTGTTAGGGTGAGTTTAGTAGATAGCAGATTGGAATTTAGCAACTGCATTTATACAAAGTGATTGAAAATACAATGAGGCATCATAGGGAGAAATGATACATTAGAACTGGGGAGAAATGATACACTTGTATATTTGAAATTTCATAGTTTTTTTTTTTTACTTTTAAACTAATATAGGACTATAATATTCATTATTGTTTTACAGCAAGAGCTACTGAAATTGGTAAGGAAGAACAAAGAGACTATTCATAGACATTATGTAGGTTACATAGAAAAGCAGTGAGATAATAGATGGTTAGTTCGCTTTGCTCGTCAAGTAGAAGGTAAAAAGATTAAATGCCCTGAAAGGGAAAATGTTTCTATAACTGACGAAAGGGCAATTGAAAAAAACATTAAATCTACCCGATTTTACTCATCAAAATGATAGAGTTATTAGTTTTTCTTTTAACCATTTCAGGGGTGGTAGTATGTTTATGAAACACTTAATTTTAATTCCCAAACGCCACATTGGCACCAGCATTTTGCCATTTACTATGAAAGTGAAATATATCCATTTTCTTATTTCTAATTAAATTTGTCGGTAAATTCTGGTGCCACACATTTATTCAACACTTTAGTATTGAAAACGCTTTGCCCCAGAAAGGGTTAAGACCAGAACCGCCGGAAATTTTACTGAAGTGTTATAAAATTATTTTACCCCGGAAATTTTAATTAAAACTACTTAACTTATTTCTTTAACTTATATCTCCGTGGTACATTTTAAACTTATTTTAGAATGAAATTTCTGGTAATAATCGAAATATTTTTATTTGGTAGCGGTCAAAATTACCGCTACGGCGGTTCTAGTGTTAAAGGAACCTTAAATGTTCTAAATGTATGTTACAATGTTTGCAAATCAGCAATGCTCACTTCATTTTTCCTTTCCTTCCTCTCGGGTTTTTTTTTCTTTTTCATTATTTATTTTCTAAAAAGTGTGTTAATAGGATTGTTTAAATAATAGCAATAGTTTAAATATTTTTGTAAAGAACATTTATGAAATAAAAATATGTCAATATCATTTCGTTTTAAATTTTACTTAACTATTTCAAGATTTATCATAAAAAATTGTTATGACGCATAAATTGAATTGTCTGCATTTTTTTTTTAATTTATATAACAATGTATCAAACCTCCCTTGCTAGTGTATCAATCCTCCCCAGTAATGATCTCCCCAGGAGATTTGATACAGTAGTAACTATTCAAAATAATTGGGATATATTTTTTGAATGACTATTTTTTAAATTCACACTATTTTTAATAAATGAATAAAAGGTCACTTTATAAGAAAACACGAAAAATATGTTTAAAATAGCTTTCTAAGGGTTGTAAACAAGTAGTAAAAAAAAAAAAAATGTATCATACCTCCCCTACCGTCGTGGGGAAAAAAGTAAACATCCCCTACTAATTCTGAAACTAATTCAGGGTTGCCACGCTACCGGGAATTTCCAGACCAGGAAATTCTTCGGCATCAGTACTTTCTTACAGAGAACCTCTCTTTAAATCAGGTGAAATTTCGTGCGGTTAATCTAGATATATTTTTCTATAAAAAAATATTGATATTTCGACTGGAAAATTCCCTGAAGCGTGACAACCCTGTAATTATAGTAGAAGACAATTACTGATAAAAAGCGATGGAAAATAAAGTCTACTCTTAAATTACATGTATAAAGTTTGCTTAGCGGGACATCTACAAATCAAAACCAGACATAACATTGTTTTTTTTTCAATGACAACACCAAATTTTGGCAATATATTTTAAATCTGCAGTTAAAACTGTGCCTAGACACGAAATTTGTAGTCAATTGAATGATAAGTTTTTGAATTATAAACATACAAAATTTAGAGCATTTAATGTTAAAATACATTTTCATATTTTTATTAATATCTCCTGAAATTACAATCCTAATGCGATAATTTTGTTTGTGGTTATAATACTAAAATACCCAAACATAGATTCATTGACTATATAATTTAAAAAATTTATAATAAGAAATAAGAATTCTGAATTTATATTCGAAAAAAAAAATATTAAATGCAACCTACAATTTGTTAGGTAGATTTATATTTATTATGTCCTGCTTTATGCGAATACGCAATTTCATACTTTTCTTCCAAGTTATTTTCTAATTATGAGTAAAAAACGTCAAAATGATGATTTAAGGGGCCCTCTATGATGTCGATAGAAGAATAATTTAAAATATATATATATTACAAATTTTATTGAAACATTTAAGCTGGAAATAGTCGGAACGTATTAAGCGAGTTAAATATTTATATTGGCAAGGAATAATACATAAATAAAAGTGACAAAGTCAATCTGCGGCATTTCAACAATCGACTATCAAACTTCAATTTGAAACAGCCCGAAAATATGCTCATTTTAAAATAATTATTTTCTCGAAAACTAATCGTACGAATTTCATGTAAATTTGGATTTAGAGGAAATTGAAATGTGTAGAATTTATTTTTGATGTCAAACATGGGTTTTGCTATTGATAAAACTATTGCTATTGAGATTTTGGGTTCGCTTTCATATGTAAATGGCCCCCTAAGCAAGTTCTGTATAAGTGCTTTAAAAGCAGACTTTATTTCTTGTCTTTTGGTACCTGTAAATTTCTTTTAAGATAATTTGTTACAGAGTTAGCATGGGAGTTTTACTTTATTTCCGAGACCAGGCATGTGATTTCCGCGTTTTTGCACACCAGTATATTCTTAGAGAAAATGTTGTTTTCGTAAATCGCAAAAATGTTTCGATTAAATGAAATATCATTTTCTCTAAGAATATACTGGTGTGCAAAAACGCGGAAATCACATGCCTGGAGACTTTACTTTACACAAATGCATTCTCACCTACTTGAATCTAATAATAAATGTATTTGCAATTTAAATAAAGCATTATTACGCAAAAATATGTTCGTGTTTAGTAATAGCAGGATTATTATAGAGAAGATTACTATGTAGATGAAGTGGTACTATGTAAAAATCATTAATTCAGTTTTAGAAGATAGTTTAATTTCTAAAGCAGGTATATATGTGCCTGAAAACCGTTTGACACCACAAATTCAGAAATGTATCTTCGGCATATATAATTGCTCAGATAAGGCTTAAGTTTCTATTCTTAAAAAGCGGTAACTTGACGGATCAAGGATCACAATTGAAGACTCCTGTTTTAACCCTCTCAGGGGCAAGAAATTGCATTTGCGTAATGTTGAATTTACACCGGAATATTCGAAAAAAATTGTTTCAAAATAAGGAAAAGCAACTTTTAAAAATTTTAAAACCAAAGTTAGAAACACTCGATTAATTTTCACACAATTATTCTAATTGGTAAACAAATCATATTAGATGTAAATTTCCAACTGGGCGAAAAATGTCCGGACCAGGATTCGAACCCGGGATCTCCCTGGCTGAAGCCGCCAGTGCTCTGCCATCTGAGCTATCCCGGACGATTCTGGTCGAAATTTTTCAACCAGCTAACCTTGAAGGTTACAGCATCTGGTCTGAAACCTGGTTCAGCTCAACAGAATAAATCTCAGGTAATGGAACTCCAGAAAACGCTGGATACGAAATTACACTATACACAATATGGACACATATTACACAATATGGACAGCATGATATAAATGCATTTTCTGCAGGGTAGAAGCCACGCCTTTAGTCAATGATGCTTTTTGAAAGAAAACGAGAATTCTAGTTTCCCGCCGTGAATGTGTAATTTCGTATCCAGTGTTTTCTGGAGTTCCATTACCTGAGATTTATTCTGTTGAGCTGAACCAGGTTTCAGACCAGATGCTGTAATCTTCAAGGTTAGCTGGGTGAAAAATTTCGACCAGAATCGTCCGGGATAGCTCAGATGGCAGAGCACTGGCTGCTTCAGCCAGGGAGATCCCGGGTTCGAATCCTGGTCCGGACATTCTTCGCCCAGTTGGAAATTTACATCTAATACAAAGTTAGAAAGCTAAATTTTAATTAAAAGTTTCTGGTGCAAATCTTAATTAAAATTAGGTGGGCTATACTATGTTCTACAGCCTCTCAAGGGGTTAAAGTAATTCATTGACGTTCTTTCAACTATACATCATTACTCCAGCAGAATTTGTTTTATAAAATATGTATTTAAAAAATGTTTTAACGAGAAAGTTATCACGTTTTATAGGCATTTTAACACTTTGCTGAACGGCCCCGAGTATACTCGTGTTAACATTTTGCCGAACGGTAAATTTTATCAAATCTGAATTTTAAAACAGTAGAAACTGCTCCCTGTTCTGAAAGTCTTTTGTAAAATGGTGTTTTAGGTTTCCCAAGTTTATGCATCGTAAATATCATCGTTAATCATGCACGAATTTAATATAAAATATCTTATAACTACACAATATGGACAGCATGATATAAATGCATTTTCTGCAGGGTAGAAGCCACGCCTTTAGTCAATGATGCTTTTTGAAAGAAAACGAGAATTCTAGTTTCCCGCCGTGAATGTGTTAAGAAACGATACGTTGTTGACTACTTTCAGAAAAGGCGAAGCTAACATTGTCTCGAAACACATTTCATAGGAAATTGACGGTCAAAAAATGATAAATGGCAGGCAAATGATATAAATTTATAAAGATAAAAATTGAGCCCTCTTTCGACAGATAGTATTACAGATCCTGAAAAATGATAAGTTTATACGAGAAAAATCCGAAAGAGAATTTGAGAAACATTTATCCAGTTACGTAGGCAGGATCACTTAACCCCTGCAAGGGTGGTCTTTCATTTTTGGACCGCCTATTTTTAGCTCCTAAATGCCGCTTTGACACCAAAATTTCCGAATGAAAATTTTCCAATTATTAACCTCATGAGGGGCAAGCAATTGCGTTTGTGTAATACTGAATTCCCACCGGAAATTTAGATAAATTTTATTTCAAAACAAGGAAAACCAATTTTAAGACTTTTTTTCCACCAAAGTTAGAATAGTAAAATTTCATAATTTTTTTTCTGGTGCGAACCTTCATTAATCGTAGATGGGATAAAATATATTCCACCGCCACTCAACGGATATAGAACATGAAGAAAAGCTTTTATTTATTTCCAAAAACATTTGTTTTCAAACACTGGTGTCATTCATTCATTTCGGCATTTTATGAATAGAAGTACTTTGCCCCTGAAAGGATTAAACATAGACTCTGGATTTAAAACCAAATTTATTGTAAAGTCATTAAAATGGATAATAGAGCCATAGAAAACTGCATACATATTAAGCATCCTATCTTAAATGGGAGACGTTACCGCAAGATTAAAGAGGAGGTCACGTCAATCAAGGTCACGCGCCACGTAGCGGATGGGTTTGAACTACAGGAAGATACCTAACCGTTTTCTTACTTCACACCACTAAAATTGTAAAGTTTTTTTCGCCGTGATTAATAGCTGAAAATTACCCGATTAGGTAAGGCGAGGAAAGCTTCGTGGTATCAAGTGCATCGGGACCCTACCCCCTTCTCGTTTACGTTATTATTTTGCAATGAATGTGGTAAACAAGATTCGTTTTCCATGAGTGACTAAAGATTTTGAAAATATTCGCAGATGGTAGATATTCTGTTATATATGACGTCACACTAAAAGCAGCGTATGTGGATTATTAACCCATTAATTATCGCTCCCGTGATATTCAAGGGCTGTGTCTTTTATTCAGATTGTTTTATTGCCACCAGTTTTATAAAATAGTGCATTTGGCTTTATTTTGGTTACATTTTACCTGTCATTAAATAAGGTGAATATTTCTTTTTCGAAAAAGTGGTGCCAATAAGCAATTTGAATTTTTCAACCGTAATTTAATGCGACCGTTAAGGGTTAACCGGGTACACAAGATGGCGCAGCTGTGTTAATTTACGCCCGATTGCAGCATTAAGTTTGTACGCTTAATATTTATGCAGTTGTGGAGCCATATGGATTATACGTAGCTATTCATATTTCTCCACGAACATTTGCTTTGACAACTCGTCGCAGAGGCGCTTATGCGCGAACAAAATTTACATATTGTTTTACATATTATTTACTTGCAGCGATTTCTGTTTGCACTAACAATCACAGGTTCGGAATGTAGCAAAGCATACAGAACATGCTGTAACTAGTGAAGTACTAGTTGTGTTTTTTGCGGGTTTTGACGTGAGTGGTATCGTTGGAAAGATCTTAACGTGTGAAAAACCTTAATGGAACTATCCGTCGCAAATCAGCAATTTTCGAGATACCTGACAATTTATGTCACGCAATTCGTTTATATATTTTAATGTATTTATGCAGTGACATTTGCTATGTCGTTTAATTTATAATTTTTGCTGTTTAAATGGTTTCCTGTATACTTTTATATATATATTTTTACCACAACCACCAGTGAACACTACAAATGTCACCAGCGTTAACAAACACACACAGAGCACACGAAACAATACATTTACAAGTCTACCTTCGGGGCCTATTTTTTAATTCATCGCGCACCACTTTCTCAAATGAAAGTCATTCATATTTTCTTTGAAAACATGTGCAAGAGAAATATACTACAAAATTTATTTTTTAAAAAACAGGGGTACACGTAGAATATAAAAATAGTCGGCCGTGGCAGCTCTGCATTTGCAGCCATTAATTTCACTACTTTTGTTTTGTTGCATATATAATTTCTAAACATAAATAACATAATTACGTTAAGATGAAACCATTTAGCAGCAAACACAATAAATTTAACGATGTGACAAATGTAACAGCATAAATACATTGCAAAAAATAAATGAATAATGTGATATAAATTGTCTGATAACTCGAAAACAGCTGATTTGCGAAGGCTAGATCCATTGCATTTTCTACTCACCACAATGAGATCTTCCCAACGATAACCCTCTCGTCAAAATCGGTGCTTAACATTTCTCTAGTAAGCATAGCTGCCAACTTTTACGCTTTTCTCCTACCACTAAAAATTAGTAGAGATTTTCGCCTTGTTAATTCGTGAGATTTCCACTATTAAAAGTGGCAATATTTACTATAAAATTTTAGTGGTAGGAAAAAAGCGTAAAAGTTAGCATC
Source organism: Maratus speciosus (assembly GCA_963932465.1). Classification (NCBI taxonomy): domain Eukaryota; kingdom Metazoa; phylum Arthropoda; class Arachnida; order Araneae; family Salticidae; genus Maratus; species Maratus speciosus. Next base: position 202,579,074 of record OZ010796.1, on the reverse strand, counting down.
TATGAGTAAGTATAATCGCTCTGGTCTAATTCGTACCACTGTTTCAGATATCACTTTTCCGATTTAGTTTATGAGAGAAATTCCGATATTATATAAGACTAAGGAAACTCTACATGAAAAGTGGTGCAATTAGACTTCGGGCACTATGATTCTCCGTTCATGCACAATTATCTTTTATTACTCTTTTTTAATGGAAAATGTGCAAAATTGAATCTTTAGCAAAACAGACATTAAATTGCACAATCAAGCATTTATGGAACTCTCGGAATTTTGCGAAAGTAGATATTTTAAAATCAATATAAATAATTGATCGATATTACTTTCGTTAGACGCATCTTGTGCTTTTAGAAACAAAAACATGATAGCTACATAAAAAAAATATATTTTATTTTACAGGGAAGTCCTTTTCTAAAGCATTCATTTCTTACTATAAATCATAGAATATATATTCATATTATTAAACATGCAGCATCATTTTTTTTTCTTTTAGTAGTAATTTAGAACTACCTACAAAACTTTATAAAATACCCAAAATCTCGTTAAAATCGTACAGTAACCTTTATAGCCCACACATGACGCACTATAATATTATCGATGAACCTGTATTCCAGAGAATCAGTTGTCACCAATATTTACGAATATTAAAATTCGTTATATTTAACCAGAGAAATTCAGAGATTAAATAAGTTGAAGATAACTATTCGGAAAAAAGGTGTTAGAGTACAGCCTACTGGCACGCAGGTTCATCCTTACTTCAAATTATCGAACTCGTAATTATGACTTCTAAGTTTTTGTCGCAAGTTTAATAAAAATATTATCTTGGGAATATTTTGAGAAATTCTTTTTTATGGCTTTTAAAGCTGTGTTCCCTTTATTTGTTTACGTTTAAAAATAACAGTATTGCATAGCTGCCAACATCTTACGCTTTTTCAGACCACAAAAATTTTACAGTACATTTTATCATTTTAAATCGCCGTTATCTGCCGATTAAATAAGGCAAAAATTTCTATTAAATTTTTGTGGTCTGAAAAAGCGGAAGAGTTGGCAGCTATGGTATTGTAACAGTTTGAAATATATTTTCTTCATAAATATTCCTGATATTTTTACTTTTATTAGATGCATTTGAATAATTTATAACAGAATCAAGTTCATAATAGCAATGGACTCTATTCAGGTGACGTCAGACGCCAGAGCTGGCGGTATGATGATCTGTTATTCTAGTTACTGCACCGGGAGAATACCAGTATGCGCACGCGCAAACGTCGCTAGCAGACGACTTTAGCCTTGACCCAGGTTGAGTGAATACATTTTAACTGAAAATTTGCAAACTCAAGGAATTTTCTCGCATACAGAACAACATTTTGAATTTATATTACAATATGTTAAGTATATGCTGCTGCATCAAAGAATTTTTTGCGGTATTTTTAACAAACAAGCATTAATAATCCATAGACTGCTATGCGAAACACCGGCAGTATATTCCGCCAGCAGACGAATTTCAGCCTCGAAATCAGGTCGCGTGCATAAGGTCCATTAAACATTTCAAAGTAATTATTTTCACAATTCATCGTATTCCATTCAAAATTACGAAAAGTGAATTATTCAGTGTCACTCAAATCCTAAGTTGTATGCATTTGCTATTCACACTAGATTACACTACCGCTATTTCCATTAATACTGAAATAATTATTATATATTTAATTCAAGTGTTTTCTGAATCCTGTTCATATTGTTTATATAAAGTTAGCAGCTACTCATGGGAGTTCATTAAAACTTTACGTATAATGAACCTTTATGAGACAGCGTAAGAACATTTAATAAGAGTAACAAATAGGAGACATTTAGAAAAGAAATAACACTCCTTATACAAGTATTCCAGCTGAAAATTTAATGAAACACATTTCCGAAATCTGTGACACTTACGTTATTAAATTTTCCTGTATTTGTGATATAAATAAAGATATTTTGCTCCAGTTCTCGGTGAAACAGTGATGAAATATGTATTTCTGATTTTGGAATACTATTTTACATAATATTGATTGTGAACTTAAATATAATGAAAATTTAAATGAAATGTCATTACCTATTTTAATGATCGACGATATTAGCTCAGCTATCACAGCTAATTTATCGTCTGCTATCATTCATTGGTTATTTCATGTATTAAAATAGAATATTTTTTATCATTACTTTAATGACTAAACTCTATAAATAAAATTATCTTAAAGCATTTAATTTCTGCTGATATTTAAATATAAAAAACTAGCATTTTTGGATATATTATACACTGTTATGAATTTATTACTTTGACGTTTTAAAAGTTAAGTATTTTCGTATTTTTTTTTAAAAAGAAATATATATATATTTCATCTGCACTAAATTTTTATACATTATATATTTTAGTTTATATAGGTGAGATAGAGGAGATATGATACAACCCTTAGAATGCTATTTTTAAACAAATTTTTCGTGTTTTCTTATAAACTGACCTTTTATTTATTTATAAAAAATATTGTGAATTTAAAGAATAATCATTCAAAAAATATAACCCAATTATTTCGAATGGTTACTACTGTATCAAATTTCCCCATTACTGGGGAGGATTGATACACTCGCAAGGGAGATTTGATACTTTGTTATGTAAATTGAAAAAAAAGCAGACAAATCAATTTATGTGTCATAAAATTTTTTATGATAAATCTAGAAATATTTAAGTAAAATTTAAAAAGAAATTACATTGATATATTTTTGTTTCAGAAATGTTTTTTACAAAAATATTTAAACAATTGCTATTATGTAAACAATCCTATTAACATACTTTTAAGAAAATAAATAATGAAAAAATAAACCTAGAGATCTTGCTGCAAGGAAAAATGAAGTGAACATTGCTTATTTGCAAACAATTTAACATAAATGTAGCACATTTAAGATTTCTTTAATCCTTTCAGAGGCAAAGCATTTTCAATGCTAAAGTATTGAATAAATGAATGGCACCGGAATTTACCAACAAATTTTATTGGAAATAAGAAATGTGCTATGTTTCACATTCATATTAAATGGAAAATACTTTACCAAAATACTCGCGCAAATGTGGCGTTTGGGAATTAAAATTAAGTCGTTTCATAAACATTCCACAACCCCTGAAATGGTTAAAAGAAAAACTAAGAAATCTATCACTTTGATAAGTAAAATCGGGTGGATTTATTGTTTTTTTTTTTCAATTTACCCTTCGTCAATTATAGAAACAGCTTCCCTTTCAGGCCATTTAAACTTCTTAAAACTTTTTATTTAAACTTTTTTCCTTCTACATGACGAGCAAAGCGAACTAACCATCCATCATCTATCTGCTTTTCTATGTAACCTACATAATGTCTACGAATAGTCTATTTGTTGTTCCTTACCAATTTCAGTAGCTCTTGTTGTAAAACAATAATAATTAATATAGTCCCATATTAGTTTACAAAAAAACTATTAAATTTCAAATATACAAATGTATCTTTTCTCCCTACCATGCCTTATTGGATTTCCAATCACTTTGTATAAATGCAGTTGCAAAATGCCAATCTGCTTTCTAGTAAAACTAATACTAATAATGTGCTTAAAAAATAAAAAAAATAATTACAAGATACTATCTTTATAATAATAAGAATTATGAAAGAAAATCAGTATAAAAAAAAATTACATTGGCACTCCAAAATTCTTCAAAATTAAAAGAAAAAAAAAAGTTGTCAGTTCTTCACTACTAAGTCTAGCTAATGATGGCCTCTGCTAATAAAAGAAGCCTTTACATCTCTCACAATGGCTGCTAATGCCATTTGTTGAGCAAAATCGTCAATGTATCAGCCATACCTATGTATCAAACCTCCCTACCTCATCTACTTATTATTTAGTCGATAGATTTAAAAATATCGACGTGGCGGCTCATGGGAAGGAGGAAATAGGGTCAAGCGTAGAAAGCAATAACTTTTCGCAGATATTATAATCTAGAACAATGAAACAAAAGTAATATATTTTTAGTCTAAAACACAGTGAAATATGTAGTTGTTTATAAAAATATGCGTATTTATCGAAATTCCATGATTCTAAAGTAAAAGAAATATATGTATTTTTAAATATTTCTTTATCTCAAATTACACTGAAAAGCGAGATACGCATATTTCAAAAAGAAAATCATACCTGATTTACTAGCAAAAAAAAAGGGACGATAAATTTTCAGAAAGATCGAATTGTTCGATTGGAAATCGACAGAACTAGTGTGTCCACCAATTTTCACAATGTTAGTATAAATAAAACAAACACGTTTTCTAAACTAGTTACTCAATTGAAAAATAACAGAATCAGCACTGGTCTTATGAATATTTAACAAACTGTAGTCCGTGAAATGTTCTTCGACTTTATCACAAATGTTTATTATATATATATATATATAAAGAGTTAACACCAATATTCGTGATGTATTTACTTGTATTAGATACATTTGAATAATTTATAACATAATCAAGTTTATAATAGCAATTAAAACCAGAACGCCTGGAAATTTTGCTCAAGTTTCATACAAATACTTGACACCAGAATTTTTATTTCAAATTATTTAATTGATTTATTTAACGTATAACTGCGTGGTTTAATTTAATTTATTTTACGAAAACAATTTCTGGTTCCAATTGACATTTAATCACATGGTCGGAGTCGAATCGACTTCTTCCGGGCGTTCTAGTGTTAAACATCTCAAAGTAATTAGTTTCATAATTCATCGTATTCCATTCAAAATTACGAAAACTGAATTATTCAGATTCATTCAAACCATAAGTTGTATGCATTTGCTATTCAGACTAGATTACACTATCGCTATCTCCATAAATACTGTAATAATTATTATATATTTAATTATTATATATTAATATTTTACTTTTACCGGTTCTAAATTTTGTTCTATGTCTTAACACTAAAACGACCTGAAGGTGTCGAATCGTCTCGGACCAAACGAAAAAATACCAGTTGAGGCCAAACACTTATTCATAAAATAAGTTATATTTAAACCACGCAGAAATACATTGAATAAATCAGTTAAATAATTTCAATTAAAAAATCCGGTGTGAAATATTTTTGTGAAGCTTGGGTAAAATTTCCGGGCGTTCTAGTGTTAAAGTACACATTATACACACGAAGCCATATTTTACTAGTTTGAAATGAATATCGTACAGGGCAATTATACAGGGCATTTATAGAACTATAGAATAAGGCCGTGCTCACATGGAACTATGAATAAAGATCAAATGAGATCATGAAACTACGAATAAAGAGGAAGTGAAATATTCTTAATATTGTGAACTTACTTCGGCGGTAGTCACGCCATGCGTTTCTGCCATATTTAGGGCTGCAACGGCGACTATTTTCCTATTCTATTCACACCACTATAAAAAAAAAAGATTTTGTAGTACATTTTCTTGCAAATGTTTTCCAACAGTATCACAATAAATTTTGTTTTGAGAAAGTGTCATGAGGTAGAATTAAAAAATAGTTACCTGTGCCAACCCTGCATATTGTGACAGCCTAAACCACCTCTTGTCAGTGTCAGTGAAAATATTATAATACCTGGGCAAACTATCACCAGTAAAAAGGAATAGAAATTTTCACTACATTTGTGAGAGAATTTTTGTATGAGTAAGGCCTGCCAACTCCTACCACTATTTGTACCGCAAAAATTTAATACTAAATTTTACCTTTGGTTATCTGCCGATTAACTCCTCAATTCTCGCTAAAGTGTTATTCACGGGCTGTGTCGTTGCCATCGAAATACTCAAGGCCTGAGGACACATGTTGTGACGTCATCACTAATCGACCGACTTCTCACTAGTGTTCGAATTCACACCGGGAAATTTTGAACAGCAATTTCATTTTATTTTGTATGTGGAATATCTATCATCTTATAAAACAATAGTAACTACATAAAATTACTGGTGAGAATTCGGAAAACCTAAATAAAAATTCAGCCAGATGCGGAATGGCACAGTGTTGGTGCATCTGGCTGATTTTTTATTAGGGGATTCCAAATTCTAACTAGTAAGTTTAAATAGTTACTGTTGTTTTATAAAATGATAGATATTCCACAAATAAAATAAATGGAAATTTCTTTTCAAAATTTCCCGGTGTGAATTCCAACACTAGTGAGAAGTCGGCCCATTAGTGATGACGTCACAACTTGTGTCCTCAGGCATTGAGTATTTCGATGGCAGCGGCTGTGTCTTTTATTCAGATTGCTTGATTCCCACCAGTTTTATAAAATAATGTAATTGGCTTTATTATGGTATCATTTGACCTGTCATTAAAAAATATGAATATTTCTTTTTTTAAAAAGTGGTGCCAATAAGCAATTTGAATTTTTAAACCGTAATTTAATGCGACCGTTAAGGGGTTAAATAGGGTAAAAATTTCTATTAAATTTTTCTGGTACAAAACAAGCGCTATGATAAGGAGCTTAAATAGGAAGAAATATTCTATTCATATTTACTGGTGGAAGATTAGCCAACGGTAATCAGAAACTGGTAAACTGATTTTAAAAAATAGCCGCCATCTTGTGACAACCTCCTCAGTTACTGCACTCGTAACTGGCAGACAACACACTATACGTCTCCTTATCTTTATTCAATACTTCATTATTGATATAGCCTCAAAATTGTATAACTTCAACCGTAACTGGTTTCAAAGTGGCTCATTTCGTCTTTACGCAAGCTGCTACCAATAAATTTGAAAAGAAGTTTTCTATTTGCTTAACACTTTCAGGTGCGCCGTTTGGAGCCTGCAAATTCTTAATTTTAATGCCCAATATTCCAAATAGCACCAGTAATTTTTAGTACCAGTTCGATCTCAGAAAATACGTGAAGAAACGATTTTGACTACTTAAAAAAAAATGTTCGTAAACTGCGATAGGAATTAATTGGTTGAACATTTTTTAAACAGAAATGTCTTGCCCCTGAAAAGGTTAAGCGCCTCAAAGCCAGTCATTACTCTGGTCAAAAACAGATATTTACTTTTAATGCAGGAAGATTACTTTGGCGGTATTCAGGCCACGCGTTTCCGCCATATTGTGACAACGTAAACAACTTCCTGTCAGTGTCTGTGAAAGAGATTAAAAGATCCGGACATACTTCCACCTGTAAAAGAGAATAAAATATTTTAACCATATTTTTGAGAGAAATTTTGCATGAATAAGCCGAAATATTCTGTTGAAAGTTTGCTTCGGCGTTAATCAAAAACCGTTGTCTGAAACATTCTCAATTACTTCGCTCGCAACTGGTGGCCTCTAAACTGTATTTCTCCTCCTCTTTATTCATAACTCCGCACTGTAAAAAAAACGGACTAAAAAACGGAAATACTACTGGCAATCTAGACGCCAGTACTATTTCCGTTTTTTTACGGAATTTTTACCCATAAATTACAGAAAATTTTCCGTTTTTATTTAGAAAAACGGAAATTTTTCTGTAATTTATGGGTAAAAATTTCGTAAAAAAACGAAAATAGTACTGGCGTCTAGATTGCCAGTAGTATTTCCGTTTTTTAGTTCGTTTTTTTTTACAGTGTGTTGTACTACAGCAAGCAGGGTTCGCAGCCTTCATAATTTATTATACCTTTTCTACAACTACTTTAAAACAAAAGTATTCGAGGTAGATTCCTTTAACATCTGAAATATAAATATACCAAAAGTTTTACTGCTTCATGTAATAGAGATAACGAATTTTAAGAGTTTTGCGACCCCTGCTCGGTCCAGCACGCCCTAATGATATAGCTCAATATTTTCTCTCTAACCACTTAAGGATTGCTTAATAGTTGGAAAAACCATAAAAAAGTACCAATTTTTTTATTACATAAATTGAATATTTATAAGGTTTCTAAATAAAATATGCAATTAGTTATTTTAAATCGAAAAAAAATTATAGAAGAAATTGACATTTGTCTAATTCCATGAAAACTTGTCATGCTGTGACGCAGCTGAAAATCGCTATGCTTGTTGGCCACAGTTATTTTCGAAAAGTTTGCGTCGCCTTATTCAATTGACGAGATATCTCCGATAAAATAAGTCACATTTTCCGTTCTAACATTCTGGTAGCAAAAATCGTAGTATGTGACAGACTTGACAAGTTTTCACGGAATTGGCCATTTGTAGAAAAGCCATCAGGCCAAAATTCTGTTTCTTAAATTTTGTTTTACACCATACAAATTAATGCGAATAAGACTTTTCTTTTTCACTGCTTAAATCTATCTATGTTTATCATCATCACACAATTTTTACAAATAATATTTGAAACAATATACAGGGTGGTTCAAATTAAAGTATGGGACGCTCTAGCGAGAGAAGCAGTGGATGTAACAACTTCATATATGGAGGATATACATATCAGACCACGGTAAACTGATTGGTGAAAAAAAAATTAGTTCAAACAAAAGCCTCTAGGGAAAATGAGGCGCTGCGATCGGTTTGGAAAATGTAATATGATCAAAGGTGTAAACATCTAGGTGCCAATTAGCCGATTCCCACCAATAAATTTTATTAGTATTATTCGTTTAAATTTTATTAGTATATGCTCCGATTAATTTTGCTAGTATCCTTATTCGGGGAAGAATACTAAAAATTTAGTGGAGGGAATTTTTTAAAAAATGTTAATTACCGACACCTTGTATTCTTTGCTTATTTGTTTTGGTACATTTTCCTTACCTTAAGCTGATCGCAGCGCATCATTTTCCCATAGCGGCCTTTGTTTGAACTATTTTTTTTTTCTTTTTGCACCAATCAGTTTCCCATGGTTTGATATGTATATCCTCCAAATATGAAGACGTTACATCCACTGCTTCTCTCACTAGAGCGTCCAAAACAGGCATACTTTAATTTGAACCACCTTGTACATACACATTAAACTTTGATTATAAATAATTTTTTGAGTGTGGTATATTTCAAAACAGGCAGCACAAAATCTAACATCACAATCCGGGCCAAAAACAAAATTCTAACTGCAATAATCAAAGACTTCAGACGGAAATGCCAGTTTAATTTTCCTGGTTTCAGAAGTTTTTCCAGCAATTAAATCTCCAGCCCGGAAATGTGAAAGGCACGAGAAATAACGAATGACACCTCAGCCCGTGATATTGACGGGAGAGAGAATTAAGGGGTTAACCTCTTGAAGGATGGAGGTTTATTTTTGGAACACTTAATATTAACTTGTAAATGCCGCATTGGCACGAGAATATTTTAATGAAAAATGTCCTTTTATTAATTGCGTGAACAAAAGCTTTTGTTATTTTGAAATAAATTTTTTTGTAAATTCTGGGGTCATTCATATTTTTCAGCAAATTGCGAATAGAAGTACCTTACCTTTTAAATGGTTAAGACTCATTATTCGTTTCTATCCAGTAAAATATGATTTCGAGTGTATAAAGTGTACTTTAAGAGGCAAAACAAAATTTGGAAATTTAGAACCGATTAAAATGGTGATACATACTTAGTTTTTTTATATATAATGAAACTTTATTATAAAGATGAAGAACACTTCACGGATTGCTAAAAAAAAGATAAAATACCATAATAGGGTGCTAATGAACATGTTTAAAGAAAATAATTAAGGAGAAAGTAGTTATTTTATAAAATAGGAAAATGTCCACTGGAATGGGCAACCGGTCTATGAAGTTGAAAAAGTCAAATATTCAGCACTTGAACTTCCCTTACAATTTTTGTTCTAAATATCATTTTATTTACGTAACAAAGCTAGATAAAGAAGCTATAACACTAAATAAGTTTTATAAAGTTAATATTTTAGTAATTTTATTACATACACACACAGCAATAATACACAGTATTGCAAAGCATTTTCCATATTCCTGATTTTATGTACCAAAATAGTTGAGTTTTACATTATTTTACATGGAAATAAAACAAAAATTCTCCCCCTGGTGAAGCATAAATGCATTGACATTTATTGCAGTAGATATCGGTTTCACCACTGCAACCGTAATTTTTACATCAGGTTTTTTCTCGTTTATCATCAAATTTTGGCAAATGATCTACAAAGCCATTGACAATCTCAGGATGAGGCCGAACTTCAACCACTCTTTGGCATATCCTTTTATTTTGGACAATAGGCGATAATGTTGGTCTCCCCCCTTTGTTTATTTTTTGCTAAAACAATCGTACAGATTTTGAAATGTAACAAATCTTGTATTTTCTTTTTTTAAACTCCTAAAGTGGCACAGTGTTTTTGGTATTCTAACCAGCTATTAACTGTTAATAAATCAATAGCATGGAACTGCATACGCAGAGTCCATTTTTTTATTTCATGTGAATCGTATAGCAACTTACCAGTTGAACTAATTTATCTACACCACGCATAGATCTGTTGCACAACTTAACTACTTCCTGTCTTTCAATCTGCATATGCTTTTTTTCATTTCGGTCTCATCTTTCAACTAAATCATTATTTCCTACGCCAATCAGTGGCGTAGCCAGGGTGGGGTTCCCGATGCTTTGGACACCACTAATTTTGAAAAGTTCTGCTCGCCTTATCTAAATAGAGAATTGTCTGCTATTAATCAAGGCGAAGAAATCTTTGCAATATTACTGGTATCCAGAGCATTTGGACCCCCTCCCTGGCTACGCCACTGACGCCAATAAAGTTAGTTGATAAAACAACAAGTTTATTGTCATGCCATTTCACTATAACAGTTTTTCCGCCACCACTTACTAGCTCATCGCAGTGTACCCTCCCTTTTTTGCCATTTCATTGTCACTTATAAATGGAGTATTATTAAATATATTTATTCTAATGGTTCCAGCTGCACATATATCTCTCTCCATTAAGGTTTCAAACAAGTTGTAGGAAGAAAAATATTTATCAAAGTACAAGAAACATCCATCATGTATCCGTTTAAATTGATGCAAGACAATTGATTCTCCTAATCCGGATTTATCTAACAGATCTTTTTGTATTTCAGTAGAAGAACCCTGATATATAAGGAAATCATAAAACATGCCACTTTCACCACACAATAGAAATATTTTAATTCCCACGGAGAAGGTTTACCTTGACATTTTGTTCGATACCCAATTGTCCCTTGAAAGGTACAACATGATCGTCAATACAAACATTTTTTTCAACCTTCAATTCATTGAATCTTTTATTAACTGCATTGTATAGAGGTCTAACTTTGATCAATTTGTCTTTATTATCACTTTTAATTTCTAAATTATTGACAACATGAAATTTTGATCTTATACTTATAAATCTGTCTTTAGACATATTTTCATATAATATTTTTGAAATCAATTCCTTTACTCATTACATTCTAATTTTTGGAAATTTGAGGCAGTCCATTGCTACTTGAAAGCCTAAAATGCGTATTTCTTTTTCACATACAGGCTTAAAATTATTACCATTTTGGATAGCATACATATTTGTTTTCTCAACTATATTTTGTATTTCACTTTCAGGCACTTATTTTTGAAAATAATATAACGGGCAATATTGTGCCAAATTTTCATGTGTTGTTTCATTTGTAATCTCCAAATCTTTTGTTTTGAATGATTTTCATCTCCAACTAATATCTTTTTTTATTGTCAGAAGAAACGATGAACCTGAATCCTCCTCTGAAACTTCAACATCGGAAATTGCAGTTGAAACATGAGCACTTACAACATAAAATTCAGTATTCAGTAATAATAATTTTGTATAATATAAAGCTTAAATGAATTATTGGAAAATATTTCAAAAAATTTAATATAATTTACCTTCTGAAACAGATTTATTATCACTATCAATCATCATCAAAATACAATTCTTCAATATTTGATATTTCAGCATTAGTGATATCTTTCAAAATTTCTTTGAAATCATTAGAATTTTTCAAATTATATTTTTCTAAAATGAAAAATGAATATTTAACCCTCTCGCTGCGCAACCCGAGATATGCTTGGGCATGCATTTTTCCGTCTAATTAATACTATTTGGTTAATCCCACCAGTTATTTTTTAGCGAAAACTTTGTCTGATTTAATCAGGACATTTCCCCCGATTACGATAGTCAAAAATTTCTGCTTTAAAGAACCGGTGATAAAAGATTAAAAATTCCATCAAAGACGTTCATCGCGAAGAATTACTTAAGCAGCGAGAGGGTTAATCCTCCTAATAACTTGTTGTTGTTTTAAAAATAATTCAAATGCCTAAAATAAATTCATTTACAAAAACACTGTAATTCAACTACACTGGTGTGCAAAAATTAAGGAAAATTCACAAAATGCTAATTTTCAAATGCGCGAACACTCAAAAGGAAATAATATAATTCAAGTAATTACTATATCTACAACACAGCTAGTCCATATAACATATCATTCATGTCACACATGGTCACAAGTGTCACAGTCACTACGGTGAAGCAAAAAAATAGGAAATTCCATACATCTCATTATGAGTCTCAAATGATCACTGTATGTGACCCCACTGGGACGTCACTGTGACTGCTGCTTTGTGACGAGTCATTATGTGACTTTACAATGTAGTTACATTGTGACTCTCATATAACTGTCGTTTGCAGGCTCGATTTGAAAGTCATCGTGAACACTGCATTGTGATAAGTTACCAAATAATGTCACATTAAAGTCACATGATGACTGGGGTGACAGAGAGACTACTGTGAAGTCACCATTGTGCTCTTATGGGAAAAGTCTCCATGTTTCTATAATATGATATTATTTGGTGACTTATCATAATGCAACGTTCATGATGACTATGAAATTGAGTCTAAATATCACAGTCACATGAGAGTCACAATTTAACTACAATGTAAAGTCACCTGGTGACTCGTCACAAAGCAGCAGTCATACTGACTTCTGAGTGCAGTCACATATAGTGATCATTTGAGACTCATAATAAGATGTATGGAATTTCCTATTATTTTGCTTCACCGTAGTGACCGTGACACTTGTGATCATGTGTGACATGAATGAGATGTTATATGGGCTAGCTGTGTTGTAGAGATAGTAATTACTCGAATTATGTTATTTACTTTTGAGTGTTCGCGTATTTGAAAATTAGCATTTTGTGACTTTTGCTTAATTTTTGATAACCAGTGTAGCAAAGAATCACAACCACCTCAATGTTGCCAGATTGGGGACTTTTTAATTAAGATTGTTTGATTATCACCGCTTTTTTTAAATAGAAATTTTCAGCCTATTTAAAAATAGATTAAAAATTCTGAAAAATAATGCAAATTGTACTATTTAAAAAAAAGCGGTAACAGTCAAATAATCTGAATTTAAAAAGCCCTTAATCTGGCAACACTGAACCACCTATAGCGTATGTCCATCGTAATGGACATGTCATTTGGCTCGCATTTTGTCAAAACTATAACCAGTAATAAAATAAAATTATTTCCAATGCTAAGATTAACTTGCAAACATTATATTAAAAAAAATATCACTGACACATTAGAAGGAATTATTCATAAAAATCAAAAGAAAAAAAATACTTACGTTTTTGCATACCAAAGCCTGACGCCATTTTCACACAAAACAAGCTGTAAATATATAATACGAAATGAATGAAGAGAATTAAAGAGAAGGAAAAAATAGTGTATCTACGTACACATAAATTAATGGAGTTCCTTTAGCTACGGTATATTTTGTTGAGCAATCTTCATGGTAGAGCAAATACTATTGCCAATAAGGTCATCTTAGCGAAATATGAATGCCGGTTGTCGGCACAGCTGGCCCAATCTGTAGAGCATTGACAATTTTTATGTCAAAGGTTCTAGGATTAATACAGGATTGGACATTTTTTCGCTCAGCTGTAAAAATTGAATTTGTATTATATCTTTTCGTATCAGTATGAGCGAGAGACAAACATAGTGTATATTTATTTCCAAATGCTTTTATCTGCAATTCTGGTAACCGTGCTCCATTTTGACAAATCCCATATTTATTAAAGCGCCATAAATATCTCGTTAACATATTGGACATATCAATTTGAGATTGCTTTTATTTGATTCCACAGACTAAAATTCCTCAGAATCATCGCAAACAAACCTATATTCTATAATGTTTTGTCTTCTTAGAACTTTTAAATTAATTTCCCATTTATTTATTTGCTTTATTAAAAAATTCTTTTCTTTTCGACATTAACCCTTAATTGCATTTTGATGTAAATTTCCATCACCTTTTTATTTAATTTTTAATACATAAATTAAGTTCTTACAACCTCTATATTTATAGAGAAATATAAATCCTCTAAAAATTACAAAAATATGCTACTAAATAAAGTTAAAAATCTATCTTAAGATTTCTGGTGTCTAATCCTTAATATAAAAAAAAAAAACACAATTCTAAAAGAATAATTGATGCAATTAAGGGTTAAACTTACCATGAGTTTTACGTAAGTTAAAAATATATATATATTTCACACCAGAATTTTTATTTAAAATATTTATCTTTTTACAGTAATTTACTTCTTTGGGAATCATATTTTGTTTATTTTATGAAGCAATTTCTTATTATAATCGAAATGTTTTAATTTGTTACTGGCCATGCAGCCGATTTTTGGTATATTCAGAGATAATTAAGTACTTTTTTATCGTTTTTTTTTTACCATTTTTTATGCAATAGTATGAAAATTATGAATTATAGAAGTTTTGAGGCGAAATTTATGTTTTTCGTACTAATATGTACCGTAATTTCCGGCGTATAATCCGCGGATCAAATAATCATTTTTCGACCAAGAAAAGTTTTAAAATAAAATGTAACATTTTAAATCGCAGTAAATATTCGGATTCAATAACTAAATAAAATTTCTGGGTCCAAACAGAATTGTTTGATCCGCGGATTATACGCCGGAAATTACGGTACTTACAACCTGAATTCCAGTTTTTTACCACTGCAACCTAATCATAATTCAGTGAAGTTGTCAAATGTGCACAGAAAATTGGATGTAACCGCTGCCATCGAAATACTCAAGGCGAGAGGACACGAGTTGTGATCGACAGACTTCGCACTAGTGTTGGAATTCGCACCGGAAAATTTTGAATAGCAATTTCAAAACTATTTTATTTGGTGGAATATCTATCGTTTTATAAAACAATAATAATTAGTTAACCTTACTGGTGAGAACTTGGAATCCCCCAATAAAAAATCAGCCAGATTCGGCAGCACTGTGGCATTCCGCATCTGGCTAAATTTTTATTTAGGGATTCTTAATTCCCCCCAGTAAGTTTAAATAGTTATTATTGTTGTATAAGATGAGGGATATTCCTCTAATAAAAGAAAATCGCTATTCAAAATTTCACGGTGTGAAATCCAACATTAGTGAGAAGTCGGTCGATTAGTGATTGGATCACAACTCGTGTCCTCTGACCTTGAGTACTTTTACAGTAGCGTTCTAACTCAATAGCTAGAGCATGTATTGACCATGGAACTATTAATAAAGAGGAAGTGACATACCCTTAAAATAGTGAAGTTTCAATTGTGACCGCTTTATCGAGGGTTCATTACCTCCGGTGGGAGATTCCACCAGTAAATTTATATAGAATTTTTCTCCGTATTTTAAGGCCTTATTAATGCAAAATTTTAGTCATAAATAATGGCAGAAGCAGATTTCCATTGTTACTGTGACAAACGGTGAAACAAACGGACTGTCTTATCAGTCAAACTGACATCGGTAAAAAGAAATAGAAGTTTTTAACACATTTGTGAGAAAATATTTCCATGGATAAGTTGCTTAAATAAGAAAAAAATTTCTATTCAATTTTACTGTTGGGAAGTTTGCCCCGCCAGTATTCAAAAACTGTAGATCCAATTTAAGAAAAGCTGCCGCCATCTTGTGACAACCTCCTCTGTTACTTCACTCGCAAGCGATAGACAGTACACTATATGTCACCTCCTCTTTATTCATAACTCATTTGTATTGATCTGCGAAGATTCCATTAGATTCGGCCTAAAGAATTACGTAAGAATCTACACTGAAACATTTTAAAAGTAATTTCACTGCTGAAAAGTAGTTGAAAAATTAATTAAAATTGTACATTCACCGATGCTGGGTTAATTTGCGTCTCATGTTTCGCCACTAGAATGTGTGCTCATGAAGACTTGTCCATCTTGTGCTGCGGATGCAGCCTTACCGACTTATATAAGTGAGAGATGCCAAGCTGGGCATCGTCCTTGTGGTTTATTGGTGGAGCACTGGAGATCTATTCCAGGGGCCCGGGTTCGATTCCCGGCTTGGACATTTTTCACTAAGTTGGTTTACGACTTGTTAGCAATGTGATTATTCACGTATTTAATATTCATTTTAAAAGGAAATATATTTTAGCGCCCTGAAGTAATTAACAGATTAAGTTAGCAAATATTGGTATAAAAATTATTATAACTCGTCAATTATTGGTAGATTGACCTGAGAGTTATCTCTTTTTATTCTTTTAACCCCTTAATTCTCGCTCCCGTCATATTCACGGGCCGTGGCTTTTTCTCAAATTGTTTCATCCCCACCAGTTTTATAAAATAGTGAAATTGACTATATATTGGTATCGTTTTTACTGTCATTAAACAAGGTGAATATTTCTTTTTCATAAAAGTGGTGCCAATAAGCAATTTGAATTATTCAACCGTAATTTAATTCGAGCGTTAAGGGCTTAAAAAGTTTATATATTGTAAAATGTAGTAGAAAACGAATTTCCTATCAGATCGGATGAATTTTAGAATTTACGACGGAGAACCAGTGTTCCTCCCCACTGTGCGCCACTGTGTGCGATAAAATATGAAATAATGTTGAACATTATAGATAGCATTGTTTTTCTAAACCAGAAACATATATCGCCCCATATGTGTACAAATATGTTGTTTAAACTCTTTTAGAATATTTGTCTTTATTTTCGTACTAGGCAGTTGTATCCCTAATACCATGCGTTTACATCATTGTATACACTCTCAAAATCTGATAATAGAGTAAGAAATTCAAACGTGTCTGTAAACTTACAAATTTTTAAAAAATAATTTACATTTATCAGTAAAGTGAAATTTTCATACCAGAAATAATAACTATTAATTAAGAAATATATAGTGTAATCTGGTGGACCGTGCAATTATCTTGACACTAAGGTTATGCATTCAAGAAAGGGAGTTTTCTTTCCGGAGAACACCGGCAAATTTTAATTGTGTTTGTTGAGTGTACGGGGCAGGGCAAAATCTTTGTATCGTCGGTACCGTGTCAAATCATCTAATGTGAAAACAGTGTTGCCTGGGGGCTACTTAGTTTAACCCCTTGAGGGGCAAGCAATTACGTTTGAGAAATTCTGAATTCCCACCGGAATTTTTGAAAAATTCTATTTCAAAATAAGTAAAGACAATTTTAGGACTTTTTTCCACCAAAGTTAGAAAAAAAAATTTAATAGAATTTTTCTGGTGTAAAACTTCACTAATCGTAGGTGGTATATAATATATACCGGTGACCCTCATGGGGTTAATTTAAGATTTCTTTATTGGTATCATTTTTTTGAAATGGGAAAATTCTTCTTGATTTCCCAATAAATAATATGTCATTAAATTTATTCGAATTTTACTATTTGAAAAAAACTGGTGGCAATCAATAAATCTGAGTAAAATAAAAGTAGCAAACTGGGAATATTGGCCTGAGCACTTAAACGGAAGTAATTTCGCATTTAAAAATACAGCCCTGTTATAGGGATTCCTTCTATTCGCACCACTGTTTTAAAAAAATTAACTTTGTAGTATATCTCTCTTGCGGAGGGAGGTCGACAAAGTGTATGTGAATTTTTTTTTTTTTTTTTTTTTTTTTTTTTGTGCGAGATATAATTAGGAAAAATATTCGCCTGTGCCAGCCCGGATCTTACGACAGATTGTGTTTTTTACGCTTTAAAATGAAATGATTCACCAGAAAAATAACAACGAAAAATTTTCAAATATTAATCAAGATGGGTATAGAAAACTAGATGATACGTGAGCCCTGGATGAAAACTCTCTCTACTATAAAGTTTGTGCCATGGGTTATGTAACCTATGAAACACTAATAGCTAATCTATCTTTGTCATGTACATTTTATTTATTTTATGAAGACTCTTTTGGTTCGAATCGAAATATTTTATTTTGTTACTTGTCAAATGACCGGTTGTTGGCATATTTAGCATTAATTAAGTACAGTTTTTAATATGTTTTAGTCAATTTTCGAGTAAAATGCGACCTCAGTGTTACGGACTGTACAAGTTTTGAGGTGATATTCAGCTTTTTCGGAGAAATATATGCTTACAGCATTAATGTCAGCTTTCCATCCCTTTGCAATCTAGTGATAGTTTCTTAAAGTCGTCAAATATGGACAGAAAATTGATTGTAACTTAATAGGTATAAATCGTATTGACCTGAGAATGGTCCATTTTGTTTCAGCTGAATAGATTTCGAAAGAATCCATACTGATATATTCCATAAGAACTTATATTTCAGTGCCGTGAAATAAACAAGAATTTAACCCCTTAATTCTCGCTCCCGTCAATATGACGGACTGAGGCGTTGCCATCGAAACACTGAAGGCTAGAGGACACGAGTTGTGACATCATCACTAATTGACCGACTTCTCACTAGTGTTGTAATCCATACCGGAAAATTTAGTATAGCCATTTTATTTTATTTGTGGAATATCTATCATCGTATAAAACAATAATAACTATTTAAACTTACTGGTGAGAATTCAGAATCCCTAAACAGAAATTGAGCCAAATGCGGAATGCCACAGTGTTGCCACATCTGGCTTATTTTTTATTGGAGTATTCCAAATTCTCAGCAGTAAGTTTAAATAGTTAATATTGTTTTATTATGTAAGAGATACGAGTATGCCACAAATAAAATAAAATAAAATTTCTATTCAAAACATTTCGGTGTGAATTTCAACACTACTGAGAAGTCAGTCGATTAGTGATGACGTCACAACTCATGTCCTCAGGTCTTGAGTATTTTGATGTCAACGTCTGAGGTGTAGTTGTTTATTTCTCGTGCGCGTGATATTGCCAGTCTGAAAATTTAAAACTGGAAAAAACTTCTGAAAGCAGAAACACTTAGCTGACATTTCCAGATCCTTGAAAATTGATGCTCTCGTTTGTTTTGTACGATCTATGTTTGAATGTATGGATTATGATGAATCAAGCATTGCTAATGATAATTTGATTATAATTCATAGTTAACATTTTATGTATACATATTATTTTAAACATTATTTGTTAACATTTGTACCCAGGTCGTAATTCATGCTGGTATTTGTTTGCGAGACAAGCATTAGATGCTGTATCCCAGCACAGTTAACTAGGATAAACTACCATAACACATTTGCTGGTTCCACCATAATTCCCAGCAAGTCATAGTGTGTATTGGAACACTTTACTGCTTGGCCAGCATACATATTCCAGCTTGTGTTGCTTGAATATGTTGCTGACCTAGCAACAATCAAGACCAACACTTGCTTGTAATTTCTGCTTTCTAGCAGTAATTCACCAGCAACAGAATTTTTTTTTTGTTGCTACTCTATCATTACATTTCTACCATCAGTTGCTTTTAATTTTCTAGCATCGCGTGCTTTTAATTATTGCTATGCTGGCATTACATTTCTAGCATCACTTGCTTTTAATTTTTGCTATTCTAGCATTATTTTTCTAGCATCACTTGTTTTTATTTTTTGCTATTCTCCCCGTTAGAAAAAGAACGACGCTGGTGGCGCCATCTTTGGAGAATTTCTGAAGTACATACAGCTTTTGGAAGGGGAAATTAGGTCGGCTTTTCTTTTCCACTGAGAAGGACAGAACTCATTATATCCGGTTTGGAAGCCAGATGCTTTACTTACTTCGCCACTGGGGTCGTGTTTGTAAGCGATTTTAAAAGCGGGTAATGGGTGAAGAGCTGATTCTGCTGTGTGTTGATATTTTTATAAGATAGAGGGTTATCGATTATTATAAGATTATTCATAAGACATAGAATTTATCGATGGTGTTATCCTCCAAGTTTCAATTAATAAGGTTAATGTATTATTAGGGTTTTTTCTATGTTTAATGGATAATTAGAATATGGCTTGATTATTATAATTCATTAGTGGAATTTTCTTTGCTTAATGAATGGTTTGAATATGCTCATAATTATTTGTTGCAGAAAAATAAAAAAATTTGAAGTGTATTTAGGATAGAATTTATCAATTTAGGATGGAGTTAAGATTTTAAAAATTAGCCCTTATTGGAGGGGGTGGGGGGGGGTCAATTGTACATATTTTCAATTCGTTTGTTATGAACTTATTTCTTACATGAAAGAGTGCTCCATGAATTTTGAAATTTAATTGACTAAATTCTCTTTTTAAAAAGCACGGGTTTTTTTTTTCTAAGAGAATGAACAGCTAAGAATTTTATTATGGAGGAGTGTAGGGGATGCGCTTTTTCCCAAAAATCCTTCACGGAAATTAATTTTCAGTTTTTTAAATATTTATGTGTTAAAATTTTATCTAAACCGCGGAGGGGGGGGGGGTCTTTTTCCCACTAAATCCTTTATAGAAATTAATTTTCAGTTTTATTTTAGATTTATGTGTTTAGATTTTATCTAAAACGGGTGGACGAAGGCAGTATTGAATTTATGTTGTAGTGGTTCGAAAAAGGAAATCTACCGGAACTGGATTTTGAAATTTAACAAAATAATATTTTTTCTCTGATTTTAATAAACATAGCAAATTTAATCTTTTCGAGAAACTTAACAGAATTAAATACTAAGAGAAAGTGCGGCGAGGAATTTTCTTCCAATTCGGTGGGAAGGGGAAGGGGCTTTTGCCCTTTAAGTATACCATGGAAATTATTTGTTAATTTTTTTAAGTTTATGTGTTAAAAAATATATTAATAATTGAAGCATATAATAGCATGTAAAGGTACCTACCTCTCCATGCTTTGACAGAAGCTTAACAAGCAAATAAGCACATGAAATGCTTGTACATAGGTTGTCATGCTATTTCTTAATAAGCTGGCTGCATAACATATTATGCTGCCAAGCATAAGAAAGCATATAATAGCACATTAAAGTACCTACATCTCCATGCTTTGGAAGACGCTTGAACAGCAACTAAGCATAACGTGCTTGTACATAGCTTGTCATGCTATTTCTCATTAAGCTGGCTGCATAGTATATTATGCGGGCAAGCATAAAAAAGCATATAATAGCATGTTAAGGTACCTACTTCTCCATGCTTTAAAAAAAAAGCTTAAACAACAAACAAGCATAAAATGCTTGTACGTAACTTGTCATGCTATTTCTACCTAAGCTGGCTGCATAGCATATTATGCTGGCAAGCATAAAACAAGTTGGAAATTGCTCGTCAAACGTGGCAAATGAAGTGCATTCGTAGTATAACTAGTTTTATAATTATTTTTTTTACCCCATATTGTACTTAATGTATATTTTTTTGCATTTCATAATGCATAGTCTGTAACATCATTTAAATGCACTTGCAAAAAAATTTTCCCATTCCCCGTAATGTAACGGAACACTTTTGACTGTCCCTGTAATTAAACTCTACATCCGATTTTCATAACATTTGAAATGGCCCGAAAAAATTTTTGCAACAATTATATATTTAAAATTTCAGACCATTCGGAAGGCTGTAACATCATTAAAATGCACTTGCAATAATTTTTCCTATTGGCCGTAATGTAAAGAAAAACTTTTGATTGTCCCTGTAATTAAACTATACATCCGATTTTCATAAAATTTGAAACGGCTCGACAAAATTTTGCAACAATCATATATTTAAAATTTCAGACCATTCGGTTGGGTAGGTTTTGCTCTGTTATATGCGGACGGACGGACGGACGGACAGACGGACGGACGGACTGAACGACGACTATAGGTGCTACGTATTTATATAATTACGAACGCACCTAAAAACATATAATAGCACGGTAAGGTACCTACCACACCATGCTTTGGAAGAAGCTTAAACAACAAACAAGCATAAAATGCTTGCACATAGCTTGTCATGCTATTATTGTGTAAGCTAGCTATATAGCATGTGATGCTGGCTAGCATTGTAAAGCATATGCTAGCATGAAAATCTAGCAGACAAAGCAATACATAGCAAAAACTTGCATATTTCTGATGCTAGTACTAGCAAGAATTTTGACCTGGGTAAAGTAGTAAAAATTAAAAAAATAAGGATCTTATTCGTATTAATTTGTATGGCGTAAAACAAACATTAAGATGAAAAATTCCCGCATTATGGCTTTTCGGAAAATGTGAATTTGTTCTATAACATATTTCTTTCGTCTCAAACATGCAATTGCACATTTTAGTTGAAATCTTATAATTACCGTAATTTCGGGTGTATAGCAAGCGGATCAAACACTCGTGTTTCGACCCAAAAATTTTAAAAATAAAATGTAACTTTTTAGATCGCGGTAAATATTGGTCTTCAAATACTGAATAAAATTTCTGGGTCCAAACTCAATTGTTTCCTCTGCGGGTTATACACCGGAAATTACGGTACTCAATTTCTGCAATGAAAAAATTGGTACATATTTGGTGTTTTTATAAATATTATGCGATCCTTAAGTGTTTAAGTTATCAAATATTGACAGAAAAGCGGTTATAAATAATAAACCAGGGATGTCAAACTGTGACCCGCCAGATAGTACTGAAATCTTATAGTAACAATCATCATCAGTAATCATTGGCTTATCAAATCGTAGAACCTCTGCCATTTAAGAAGTCCACTATTTATATAAAAAATTAGTGGTATCTGGTAGGCCACGGTATGACAACCGTCTGGGAAACTAAAGATGGTATACGACCTACGAATGATCTCACAAAATCATCTCGATAAGTACATTAGGAACAGTTTTCGAAACGAATTTTCAAAAAATGTGAAGAGTTTCAGAATTTGTGCAGGAAAACTCATATTTCAAAACACTGAGAATCGCCACCTTGGAACTAGTAATAAAGAGGAACCGACATATCATTAAAATAGTGAAGCTTCAACTGTAACCGCTTACGAGGGTTTCATTATCGCCGTCACAAACTTCCACCAGTAAATTTAAATAGATTTTTTTTCCTTATTTATACCCCATATTAATCCTAAATTTCAGACATAAATAATGGAAAAACAGATATTATTTTGACTGGTGGAAGTTTACTTCGGCTGTAGTCAGGTTCTGCGTTTTTGCCATATTGTGAAAACAACCTGTCGGTGTCAGTGAAAAAGAGTGTAATACCTGGACAAACTGCCACCAGTAAAATCAAATATAAATTTTTACCTAATTTGTGAGAGAAATGCTGCATGAATAAGGCCCATAAGACGAACATTTCTATTCAAATTTACTGGTGAAAAATTTCCCCGGAAGTAATCAGAAACTGTTGATTCGATTTTTTTAAAAAAGCAGCCGCCATGTTGTGATAACCTCCTTAGTTACTTCATTCGCAACTGGTAGACTACACTACTGGGCACTATATGCCCTCTCCTCTTTGTTCATAACTCCATTGTCGCCTCATTAAACCGGCTCCTCTGGTAGCACCTACGATTAAATCGTCATAAATACTATCATGACTTCATTGATGTGACTCTTGTACTTGTACATTAATAAACGGATTGTAAGGAAAAAACCTTACTATATAATTAAATATGTATAGAAAACTATGTGTAAGAGAAACGACACATTCACCTTAATACTTTAAGTTAAAACATGAATACATTAAAATGATTCTCAATTTTTATTACTAAAATAGGTGCTAAAAATACAATTAACAGGTTTTAAAACATTAAAACCAATAATCAGATGGTAAAAAACTTCCCGAGCGCTTTCGACCAAGCCCTGGTCATCATCAATGGGGTGAAAATGAGAATAAGGCCTTCAGAATGCATACCGGTATAAATAACGCTGGGCGATTCCAAAAACTGTAAAAAGGGGGGGGGGACGGATGCGTTCATGCAGCTACATTGGTGTCAATGGAATCTTTGGATTGGAATGATCAATGTAGCTGCATGAACGCATCCGTCCCCCTCCCCCCCCCTTTTTACAGTTTTTGGAATCGCCCAGCGTTTTTTATACCGGTATGCATTCTGAAGGTCTTATTCTCATTTTTCACCCCATTGATGATTACCAGGGCTTGGTCGAAAGCGCTCGGGAAGTTTTTTACCATCTGATTATTGGTTTTAATGTTTTAAAACCTGTTAATTGTACTTTTAGCACCTATTTTAGTAATAAAAACTGAGAATCATTTTAATGTATTCATGTTTTAACTTTTTAACCTTACTATATGTGTTTCTTTTTTCCATTCGTAATAATAAGAAGAAATCATTTTAGAAAAACTGCCGTTATACAAATACTAAACATCATCTTTTTTTTTTTTTTTTTTTTTTTTTTTTTGAAAAATCTTGAAAGATTTGTTGAAACTGTATGTCGTTTTTCAGATCTACCCCACTTGCACCGTAGCAAAATAAACAGAGAAGCGCTGATAAACGCTACGCGTGAATCATTATTCACGCGTTCAACCACGCTTTCAACGCGTTCAGTCGTAACTGCAGTTACGACTTCTTTATGATGTGTTTTCCGTAACATTGCAATCTTTCAATAATTTTCTTTTTCTATATATGGATGTAAAATAAATAAGTGTGTGAAAAACTTGAATAAAACATCGTTTTGTCCTTGATAACATATTTAACCCTTAAATGCATAGTGATGTAAATTTCCATCACCTTTTTATTTAATTTTTAATACATAAATTAAGTTCTTACAAACCACTATATTTATATAGAAATATTAATCCTCTAAAAATTACAAAAATATGCTACTAAATAAAGTTAAAAATCTATCTTAAGATTTCTGGTGTCTAATCCTTAATATAAAAATAAAAAACACAATTCTAAAAGAATAATTGATGCATTTAAGGGTTAAACGAAGCAGTGTCGAATCATTGTTCTTATACTAAAAAATGCGGGCAATTAAGCAAAAACTAGAATTTTTTGTAAGAATTAGAAATTACTTAATTTTGCAAGTCTGAACGTTTTCAGGGGCAAGGTAAGTCTATTTGTAAAATGCTGAAATGAGTGAATGACACCAGAATTTAAAATCAACTTTATTTCAAAATAATCAAAAACTTTTTTTCACGTACTTTTGGGTGGCCAACTGTGGCACGCCAAGTACCACTAATTTTTTTTAACACTAGAACGCCCGGACGGAGCCCATTCAACTCCGACCGTATGATTCAATGTCAACTGGAACCAGAAATTCTTTCGCAAAATAAGTTAAATTTTAAAAAAGCAGATTTACGTTAAATGAATCTGTCAAATAATTTTAAATAAAAATTCTGGGGTAAGGTATTTTTATGAAACTTGAGTAAAATTTCCGGGCGTTCTAGTGTTAAGAAATAGCCGATTTATTGAGTCGCAGAGATTCGGTGATTGGATAAGGCAATGATTAATATAAAATTTCAGTGGTGTCGAGCGTACCACAGTTGGAAGCCGCTGACGTACTTAGTAAAAGTAAATATTTCATTCCAATATTCTGGTGCTAATATTTCATTTAGGAGTTAAAATTAAGTGATCCAAAAAGGAACCACCGCTCTTGAAGGGGTTACATAGGTGCCAACCCTCTGCTATCGAGATACTCATGGCCAGAGGACACGAGTTGTGACGTCATCACTAATCAACCAAATTCTCACTAGTGTTGGAATTCACACTGGAAAACTTTTATTAGCAATTTTCTTTTATTTTATATTTGG
This sequence comes from Maratus speciosus, assembly GCA_963932465.1. NCBI lineage: Eukaryota > Metazoa > Arthropoda > Arachnida > Araneae > Salticidae > Maratus > Maratus speciosus. Next base: position 202,553,307 of record OZ010796.1, on the reverse strand, counting down.
AATATCTATCATCTTATAAAGCAATAATAACAATTTAAACTTACTGGTGGGAATTTGGACTTCCCCAATAAAAAAATCAGCGAGCTGCGGCAGCACAGTGGCATTCCACATCAGGCCGAATTTTTATTTAGGGATTCCGAATTTTCACCTGTAAGTGTAAATAGTTATTATTGTTTTATAGGATGATAGATATTCCACAAATAAAATAAAATAAAATTGCTATTCAAAATTTTCTGGTGCGAATTCCGACAATAGAGAGAAGTCGGTCGATTAGTGATGACGTCACAACACGTGTCCTGTAGCATTGAGTATCTCAGTGGCAGCGGCTGCCCTGAAACTAATTTTCCGTAATACGTGCGGTATTTCGACCTTGATTTAATACGTTTTGAACCAGAAATTTTTTGAAGAAATGAAATTAAATATGTTCCACGTAGAAACCTTTAATTAAAAAAATAAATATTCAAGAAATAAATTTACTGGTTCGAATGTGGTTAAACTATGTCAAATTAATTCAGATATTACGGAAGATTAGTGAAAGGTTGGCAGATATGGTGTTAATCTCTTGCGCTCTATGACGTACACACGTACGTCATGCTATATTGGTCATTTCCGACAATGACGTATTCAGTGTACGTCATGATATTTGGCTGATTTTTAACACTAGAAAGACGGGGAAATTTACTCAAATTTTATAAAAAATATTTCGTACCAGAATTTTTATTTTAAATTATTAACTTATTTATTTAACTAGTTTTTTTTTCCCCTTTTTCCCTTTTAAATTAGGTTTATAAAAAAAATCCTGGTTCGAACCGCAATGTATTCATTTGGTAGCGGTCAAAATGACCGCTCGCCGTCTTACTACTGTTAATTAGAAATTCCGAATTCTCACCAGAAAGTTTTAACTCTTATTTTCGATTTACATGATGATAGATTATCCATAAATAAAGTTAAAGAATATTACCAATTGAATTTTTGTGGTGTGAATTCAAAATTTCTATTAAATAATTCTGCTAGAATAAGCAACACCGGTGGCTAGTGATATACACCAACTAACAACGCTACAGCGCAAGGGGTTAATGGTATAGGCATTCAGCTAATTCGGGAAAAATATTGGAAAAATATTCGGGGAAATTTACTCAAGTGTTATAGAAATATTTTATACCAGAATTTTTATTTAAGACTATTTTACATATTTTTCAACTTATTTCTCGGTGGTACATGTTTAAATTACTTTTTTAGAAAAAAATTCTGGTTCGTATGGAAATATTTTTATTTTTTACCTGTCAAAATGATTTCTATGGCGGTTCTAGTGTTAAGATGTTATTTTATTTTTCTCAAGAAGTATAATAGATCTCATAACAGAATAAATAAATGGGATATCGTCTGAATATTAAGATTTAGATAATACATATAGATGAGAAACATGAGTTCTGTGAATTTAAATAAAAACCAAAAAAAAAAAAATGTAATTCTACGTTATGAATAATTTAAACAACAGGAATGTTCAAATACATTTACGGATATGTGGAATCTGAATAAGGTAGTGTGGGGTTGGTTAGTGGAAAATGGCCAAATATTTCTATGGCTGACCCGCATATGTTTTATATATTTATTCACTCGTATACTAACTCTCGAATGAAAGTATTTTTAATAAATAAACATGGTTATAGAAAAGCTTTTCCTTTCCCGGAATCATAGAAATATTTTTCATTCTCCGAAATCAATATTATTTCTTTTTATGAATTTAAATATTCATTTTCCCATGCTTTTACACTGAAATGAAATATTATTTTAAATAGGGTTAAATAAAAGATATCTCTCTGGTACAAAGTTTTTTTATAGTTCAAATTCTGTTCAAATGATTATTTATCATCGTCACTGAACATACAGAACGGTCAATTAAAAATAAATAAATAAATTCATTACGTCGCCAATAGAGTTATGTTTAACCCAATAATCTAAAATTCATAATTTTTCATCGAAGCTTACAAATATTTTTGAATCCATAATTTAATATATTTATTTATATCTACATGAGAACCAACATCAGTAATTTCTTTTTTTTTATTATGCTCTTGTGGAGAGTTTTCTTGTGAGTTGAATAAATCGTATGATATCTTTAACAATCAGTATGATTCAGTAAAAAAAAAAATGCGTATATATCGTTTAATAGCAATTTAACCATTTGCGGCACGCTATTCTTAACCTCTTCCGTGGGCGGTGGGATATATATGTCCCACTTAATTGTAATTACCAAATGCAACAATGGTACCAGAAGATTTAAACAAACTTTTACTTTTATAATGAATTTTTTTTAAAGGTCCCCTTTTTCTTAATTATGATAGAAATTTGTTCGTAAAGCCTGGTGTTATTCAAGCATTTCGACATTTTAGCAACTGAAGTATTTTGTCCAAGAAAGGTTTAACCCGTTCGGGACCGGCGTATTTTATACAAACTTTATTGTGTTTGTAACACTTTTTTTTTAAAGTTATCGTCAATCACATAATTTCAAACATTATCTAATTAACGTTTCCAGGGGCAAGAAATTGTGTTTCTGTAAAGTCGAATTCACACCGGAATCTTCAAAAAATGTTATTGCAAAATAAGGAAAAGTAATTTTACGAATTTTTTTCACCAAAGTTAGAAAAGTAAAAAAAAAAAAAAAAAAAAAAAAAAAAAATGTGGTAAATATTGATTAGCTGTAGGTGGAATATAATATATCCCACCGTCCCTCAACGGGTTAAATAAGGCAAATATTACTTTTCTTTGTTACTGTGCCAAAAACAAATTTTGCATGCAACATTTATAGGTGCATAGGTGCATATAGGTGCATATATGCACCCATGCTCACGAATGGGTTAAAGTTGAAATTTTACCAAAAAAAAATGTAGCCAGTCTATTTATGCCTAGAGGAGTACACATGCAAAATTTTGTAAAGAAAACACAAACAGTTTTAATTTTGTTTGTTTACCATAAGCTGGTTCAGACGAGATTTGATATTTATAAGCACGATGAGGCTAGCATTACTTTGAAGTGCTTATTAGTGTAAAATATTTTTCTTATGATTTAAAAACAGTATAATCTATAACTCCGTAACAGATGTAGCATCACTAAGGTACACCACGCGGAGGCCTGGTATTCTACACCCTCTTCTCCATGAAAAAAAAAAAAAAAAAAAAAAAAAAATGAAAGAGTAAAAGTCATTATTTGTTAACCCTTTCTAGGGCGGTGGCTAGACGTTCTAGCCACCTAATTTTAATGCAAAACTGACCAATGACACCAAGACTATTTTAATAAAATTTGGCTTTTCTAATGAAAGTGAAAAATAGCGGGTTTTTATTTTTTAAGAAATTCATTTGGATATTCTGGTGTCAGTCAATTATTTCATCACTTTACGAACAGAATTCGTCTGCCCCTGAAAGAGTTAATAGACATTCTGTTGATTTGTTTACATTGAAAGACCAGATGCTACAGTGCTCAGCAAAAGTTTAGACAATGATCTATTATGCTTCTGTGCTGAGAAATATGTAACGAATTGTTGTAATTCAACAGTCATATATTACTGGGGACTTATCCTTCATACACAAACAATAAATTTTAATTTATACACTTTACATAATATATAATGACAAAAAAACTAATTTAACATTGTTGCAAAAGTATAGACAATCTGTCTGTTAACAGAAAAATATCCATAAATTAAATTCGAACTGCACCTACATTTTCTGCTATTAATGCAAAAATGTGACTTTCCATCGAAGAAACTAAATCCTGCATCACTTGGGGGTCTATTTCGTGCCAAACACGTTCAACATCTGATCGAAGTTCATTTACAGAGGAGTATTGTTAAAAAATTGCATAAACCGTATGAGATATGATGCCACAAAAGTTTTCGATTGGGTTCAGATCAGGGCTACACGCGGGCCAGTCGAAAACAGTAATATTTTGAGAGTTAAACCAATTTTTTGATTTGTATGCAACATGAATAGACGCATTATCTTGCTCAAATACATACTTTGGAAGAGATAAAAGTTCACCAAAAGGCTGTAAATAGATTTTCAATGTATGTATGTAGTCTTACGCAGCTTGTCGACCATTGAGAACCTCCAGAGATACTTGAGAATTAAAACAAAGTGAGGCCCAAGTCATCAACCCTTTCGAGGGCAAAGGACACATAATTTTAATTCCAAATATGGCAAGAATATTTAATTCAAATTTTCCTTTTATAATATACGTGAAAATAAGCAATTTCATATTTTCTAATAACTTCGTTTATAAATTCTGGTATCAGTCCATTATTTCATCCGTTTATAAAAAGAATTACTCCGCGACAGGAAAGGGGTCAATTTGTTGTGAGATTTCAAGGCTGGTGGTTTTATCATTTTCATGTAAACTAATTTACATCTTTCTTTAATGCATCTACGAAATTATCCGTTGGAACAGAAAGCTCTAACTCACTTTTAATGCGATTAGCTGTCATCATTTGTCTAGATGCCAGTTTATGGATCCTTCTATAATCTCGTTTTCTGGCCACACGAGTCCTTCCAGATCTATGTTTTGCTTTGAAAGAGTGACCCTTAGACAGTACTTAATAGACAGACTTCTTTGGCCGATTGAAAGTAGCTGAAATTTCCGCAACAATCTTCCCTTTCGATTTCAGCTTCCGTGATTTAATTATTTCATCTGACTGAAAATTTCTTGCGCGCGCATCTTCACTAACCGATGCTATCGCGAGATCCACTTAAATACTTCATGCATGTGACGTCATAAGTTTGAAATATGCGGTTTTCGGTGAACAATATCCAAAAAATCACAAAAGCGTCTAAACTTTTGCAATATGCAAATTTCACTTTTTTCAGTTAAATGAAATAATATCCTACATTAAAACCGTTATTTCTGTCCTAAAACGTTTAAAATATATTTAAAAATAAGTACAGTCATTTGTATAACCCAAGTGTTCGTATTTTTTATTTAAAGGTTAAAAATCACCAGTGTCTAAACTTTTGCTGAGGAGTGTATTGCGTGACTGCATACACTCGAAAAAAGTCATGTACAGTTTATTGCAAAATACTGCCAGCTATTTTGCCAGTTTTCCACTGTAATTGATACAGATAAATTCTGTTGGATTGGTAGAGAATTTCAATATATGAAGCATAATTTCTCCCTATTACAGACAATATAATTCCGTTTAACTGGATCAGAATTTCTTTGAATAAAACAATTTTTTTTCTATGCAACAGATAAAGCAATACTCTTCAACTTATCCGCCAAATATGAAGAATATCATTACTTTATTTTTTTCTGATAGATGACGAACACCAGAGGAGCCGAGTTCTTGTTAATTTACCTTAATATGTGGGTTAATTTGAATCAGGTTTAATATGTTTCGCAGTAGAAATAGTTTTAAGAAATGAAATTAAACAAGTTTCACTTAGAAACCTGAAATTAAATAAATAAAGATCCATAAAACAATTTTTCTGGTACAAAACGCTGTTAACCCTTTCAAGGGCGGTGGTCACACTCCGTGACTACATAATTTTAATTCCAAAAATTAATAAACGTCACCAAGAATATTTTAATAATATTAAGCTTTTATAATCAAAGTGTAGAAAAGCTGGTTATTATTTTCTAAGAAATTCGTTTGTAAATTTTATTGTGAGTCAATTTTTTCATCATTTTTTGAACAGAATTTTTGCCCCAAAGAGGGTTAAACTGCGTCAAATCAATGCATTACAAGGAGTTTGGCACCTCTGCGAAAACCATAGCTGCCAACCTCTCACTAATGTTATGTAATCAAGGATTAATTTCACCGAGTTTAACCGCGACTCAACCAATACATTTATTTGTTGAATTTTTATGTATTGAATTTCAAATTTCTAAGTAGAATTTATTTAATTTCACATTTTTATTAAGCTGCCTGTTTCGAAAAGTATTAAACCTGTATCAAATTAACCCACAAATTAAGAAAGATTACTACGATCTTGGAACACATGCAAAAACTATATGATATATAACTTATAACGTAATATATGATTTTTCAGTAAAATTTGTGCATTCAAAAATATTTCTTCATTTTTTAACTATAGAAACTGATCATTTAAAAAAATTTTACTCAGCAGACACATTTTTATTGTTCCGTAGTTAAAAAGGAACCAGGTTAAAATATTTTTTCATAATAGATCTAATTATTATATTCTACTTTTTCAATATCATATTAATCTATCAACAATGTTTAACCATTCTCATAGTCGAATTTCCCAATCTGAACATAAATTTAATTGTAAATAACTGAAATATATCAAAACATTCGAAATTCTAGTAACAGACACAATCTTACTCTCAGTTTCGCTAATGACCACCCTACAAAATATAGTATATATAATGGTATTTGGTGGTATTTAGAACCAGAATTTCATAAAAGCACGCTAATAAAACAAAATATAGTAATTTTCAAATAAATTTAACAATTAGGATATCAACAATTAATAAAATGTTTATGAGGTTTATTTATTTAAAAAAATTATTTTTGTGATTATTACAAGATCAATATTTTAATTATTTTACATTGTTGATTTAAAGTGCTAAATGCCAGAGAATTACAATTATCAAATTTCTGAGACAATGGGGAGTTTAAAGGAGTTAGTAATTTAAAAAATATTCATTTCTTAAATTTATTATTGTGGTTATCACATGTTCAATATTTTAATTATTTTAAATAGATTATTTAAAACACTAAGTGTCAGAGAATTATAGTTATCAAATTATTGAGACAATGGGGAATTTCAAGTAGTTAATAATAATCAAACATAGTTTTGGGTACTAGTGCACGGATTATTTCCCACTATTTTTAACTTCCTGAAAATACTTGATTTATTATTTGTAGTAATTGTTATTACAAATATGAAAAAAAAATGAAACTGTGGCAGGCATGTGATTTCCGCGTTTTTGCACACCAGTATATTCTTAGAGAAAATGTTGTTCTGCTAAATCGCAAAAATGTTTCGATTGAATGAAATATCATTTTCTCTAAGAATATACTGGTGTGCAAAAACGCGGAAATCACATGCCTGTGTGGGTTGAGAATGTTTTAAATACAGTTGCTGAAAATTGGCGCAGAGGTGGAGCCTATTGGCACCGCTAAATTTTAGTAGTATTCTTAGCTTTTATCAAGGCAAAGAAATAAATATTTAGTGGTATCAATTGGCTCCACCGCTGCACCAATTTTCCACCACTGCAAATAAAATAGAGTGTACTGTCTACCAGTTGCCAGGGTTGCCAATTTGGCCTCTGCTTTTATTAAAAAAACTCGGATTCACACCAGAAAATGCAAACTCTATTTTCAGATTCATTTAATGTCAGAATTTCCTTGATTACTTAAAGGAAAAATTCTTCTTCAAAAAGTTCCAGTCTGAAGTCGAAGGTTCGTGATAAAAATGGAGGCCAAACTGGCAACCCTGCCAGTTGCAAGTGAAGTAACTGAGGAGGTTGTCGCAAAATGGCGGCTGCTTTTCAAAAATCGGATCTACAATTTCTTATTCCCGCCGAGGCAAACTTCCGCCCAGTAAATTTTAATAGAAAATTTCGTTTTATTTCAGCGTCTTATTCATGGAAATATTTTCGAACAAACGTGGTAAAAATCTCTATTTGCTTACTGGTGTCAGTTTGCCTGTCAAAACAGTCAGTTTGTTTCAGTGGTTGTCGCAATATGGCGGGGACGCATTGACTGACATCCGCCAAAGTAATCTCTCACCAGGAAAATTGAAAACCTCTTTCTGCCATTATTTATGACTGAAATTTTGCATTAATAAGGCGTTTCAATAAGGACAAAAATTCTACATAAATTTACTGGTGGAAGTTTCCACAGACGGTTTCCGACACTTGCAAAAGCGGTTGCAGTTGAAGCTTCACCATTTTAAGGATATGTCAGTTCCTCTTTATTAATAGTTCCATGGTAAATACTATAAATAAAATTTTTTCAAAATAAAACTGCAGAACTAACGCTCGAACTCACTGACCTGCTGATTTACTAATTTCTGCTATAAACTTAATTAATATTTTGTGTTTTTCACAGCAGATAGATTTATTAAAAAAATAATTTTAGTTACTATATTAAAATTTTTATTAATCACAGAAAAATAATCAAAAATAGCTATTTATTAAAAAAATGCCTTTTTACATTCTGGTAAGTGCAATTTAAAGATTAAATTTGATTACTCAGGTTTCCAGTTTAGTGAAATTTTTTATGCACTGACTGCGAATGTTACTGAAATTGTACTTTTAGTAACGTCTACATAGGGCCTCCATTACTGGATATTGACTAATTAAGCGTTCCACTAACGGACACCAGTCCTAAAAATTAAAATTGTAAATGGAATTTTGTAAATTGCCATTAGTATATGGAATTCAAAGTTTTCTATTACTATAAAAACAAAAACATCCAAATTTTGCAAGAAAATAAAGAATATATAAATTTATTAAGTGAATCCCGCTCGTAGCATCTTCATCACGATTTTCATTGAAAAGCAGTCGAGATTCGAAACATTTTTCTCTTCTTGATTTGTTTGATTAAGAGTGTCAACAATAACGCAGGTTATAAAACATGCCAAGGAAATTTATGAAAAAAATTATAAAAGCCAAACTTTTATTGGTTATATGTTAATAAACCAAAAACTATGAAGGGTGTTCATCACTGGCACATCTACCCTAGATTAGAAACCCACATTTTAATGCATGAAGAATAGTGAAGTAAGAAATGTTTAAAATTATACTTTGAACTTACAGAGAGAAAATTTACAAAACGTAGAGTACTAAAGAGAAAAAATAAACAAAAACAAATGGAAATTAAAACAAAATGTTAGAGAAATCACATAAAGTTGAGAAAAATTCATTTAAAAATTAAAATTTCAACATTGACTTGAAATTGCCGAAAAAGTAATTATGAAAAACGTAGATATAACTTTAGGCCACTACCATAACTTTTAATTTATAAGCATTTTTATATGAAATTGATGTAGAATATAGAAAAATAGTATTTTAAAAAATAATTTGAACAGTTAAAAAAATAAATATCCTTTTCTGGGTTCCTAAAGAAATTAAACGGCATTCGCAGCGTTAACGAAACGAATAAAGCTGGCTTTTGATAATAGCGTGTCTTTTCCTTATGAGCAAAATTCGTTCTTTGGTCCTTCCTAATCTCCGGGCTGCGCATTAGCGTGGTCACAAGATATATGGGAAAAATTTATTTTTATATTTTCTTATGAGAGACCCCTCTAAAAGTTGCCAATTAGATTGAAAATAAGATAGGCAAAGTTTCAGCTCAATTGAATAACATTAACCCGTGCCTCATCGAGGTTGAATTCATGAAAAATTGTGATTTTTGGCGAAAAATTGTAGTTTTTCTTACATTAAGTGAAAACTATTTGTCTTAGAATCCTGATTATTGTTTTATTTCATAGAAAATATTGTTGCCTTGAAATTTCACTCTCATCAAAAATTATGTTTAATGACATTTAGTATTTTTCAGGTCAACTCGTGAACCATACTCTCAAACTCTGCATTTTTGAAAAACATGTGAAAAATGACAAATGAATGATTTTGATTACTTTTGATATCTTTTTTTGTATTATTTGCATTAAAAGGCAAAAAAAATTGAAAAATTTTTGTAATCAAAATATAATGTGCATAATGTATTAGCTATGTGTATAGAGCAACTTTTGTGAAAGTCTTAAAACCATAGCTTGAAAGTTCTGAAATTTATCGTTGATAGAATAAGCTCGAAATCCGTTGTTCCCAAAATGAAGCAAAAAGATGAGGGGCTGTATCCAAATACAGTAGCACGTGCAATATTGTGTATGCTATATTGGCACAAATTAATGGATATGTGGATACAACCCTCATATTTTTGCTTCATTTTGGGAACAACGGATTTCGAGCTTATTCTTTCAACGATAATTTTCAGAATTTTCAAGCTATGATTTTGAGACTTTCACAAAAGTTGTTCTATATACTTAGCTAATACATTATGTACATTTGCTAATTCCATTCGAACTTGTCATGTCTGTCACACAGCTGAAAATCGTTTTGCTTGTTGGCCACCGTTATTTTCGAAAAGTTTGCTTCGCCTTATTCAATTGGTGTGATATCTGCAATAAAATAAGTCTCATTTTTCCGTTCTAAAATACTGGTAGCCAAAAATCGTAGTATGTGACAGACATGACAAGTTCGCATGGAATTAGCCCATTATATTTTTGTTTCAGTCGCGCATGCGCAGTGAAACATTTTTTAGTAAACCTGCTCATTTTTTCATCCAATTTTTATTATTTTTTAATTCTGATTGCAGGGTATTGTGGACAATGTTGTTTGACGTATTTTCTAAAAATAACTTTTTTTATATTAAGAACTCTAAAAGTTATAAGAAAAAAACTTGGCAAAATTTGGGATTATTTTTAGAAAAACTTTAATTTCTATACGAATATACATGCTATTCTCATAAACATTAACACAGTTTATTGCAATAAGGCACTTAAGCATAATCCACTGTGTTGAACGCTTTTGCTACGTTAGCTTTTTCAGGGTTATCCAAAAGATATTCGTTATTTTTCAATTTGTTAACGGTTCACAATGCGGTTTCTGGAAAAAATCTTCACGGAAATATATGACCTGTACTATTCTGTATACACACGTGGAATTTGAAGATAATCCCTCATGTATTTTTCTAGATATTTAAGAAAACGTCTAAAATTGCAAGTGACCGGTCACTTTTGGCCATATACTGTATATGCCATTGCAGAAGAGTTTTTAAAATCAAAACCTGACGTTTATATTCCTTTTTTATTACAGACTTTATTGGGTTAAAAATTAATGAGTGTTTATCTACATACCCATCGCTTAATGGAGTTCCATTACCTTCGGTTGAGTTGTCTGCATGAAAGACAGATTCTATTGTTTATAGGGCTGACTGAGTAAACTGTACAGGCCAGTTCTCTGTCCAGGTTTTTCAATTGACAGAGCGTTGAGAATTTAAGCCAAAAGTCAGGTTCAACTGCCGGGCTTTACACATAGTCACTCACAAGGCACGTCCCCTTAAAGGGCACGTGGAAAAAATATTGATGAATATATGTAAGTATACAACAAAATAGGATTCAAATTTAGTTGCGGAATCGCGATAGATTTCGCAAAACAAAATTACAAACTTTTAATTTTTTTGTCAAATAAAAGACCCCGTATAATTTGGCGAGCATAATGGTGGCACGATTTACATGTCATACTTTCTTTTATCGATTAAGAAAGACAAACAACTTATAAAGACACAAATAAAATCTGTTTAAAAAGCATACAGCTGTTTCAAAACTTCTAAGGTTTCATCACCAGAGCTTAAAAATAGAAAGTAAAATTAAAACACAATGTAAAAAAAAGAGGGGGGGGGGGAGATTGAGAGTCAGAAAGGCGTACCTTTCAGCTCTACTGCCAGCGGTGAAATGCGACATACGGTTGACAAACAGCTACGGAGTCGACCTCAAGCGCATACACAGAGAGATCGTGTGTGTTGGTTTATTTGTGTCTTTATACGTTCTTTCTCTGTCTTAATATATCGGCACAAAGTACAATCCTTCCCCACTTTTTATGTTTTCTTTTATCGCTTGTGAATGATTTCAACACTGCGTTCTAAGTGAGTAAATTTTGGAAATGTCTTAATTGATGTTCCACTAAGAACACATTTGATGTATGTGAAATAATAAAAGGAATGAAATATTATTATGATATGAAAATAAGATAATATGCTGCAAATGAAAATGTATTAAGATAATCTTCAAACAATTAACGTTCAGTTTGATTTATTGACACTATACAGGTCGCAAACAGTGTTGCTAAATATGGCGATTTTTTTAAACAGATATTTTGTGTTCACTCCAAGAATATTTTAATGAGAATTTTAATTTATTCACGAAATACCTACAATTTTATTACCAAAAATTACTATTGAAACTTTCTGGGGAGAGTTTAGAATTTCTTAAAGATAGTTCGATAAATTTTGCATAAATGCGTCAGCGGACCATTCTTGAAAATTAGGCCTGTGGCGGACTTTTTTAACCCCTTAATTCTCGCTCCCGTCAATATCACGGGCTGAGGTGTCGCTCGTTATTTCTCGTGCCCGTCATATTTCCGGGCTGGAGATTTAATTGCTGGAAAAATCTCCGAAACCAGAAAAATGTAAAAGTCATTTCCGTGTGATGTCTTTGAATATTGCGGTTTGGGTTTGGTTTTTGCCTTGATTGTGATGTTGGACTTTATATTTCATGTTCCAAAATGTATCACACTCTAGAAAATTATTAGTAAAAAATATAATGTATATATATATTATTTCAAATATTATTTGTAAAAATTGTGTGATGAAGATGAATAAAGATCTAAGATGTGTTAAATAAAGGTCTTATTCGCATCCATTTGTATGGTGTAAAACAAACATTAGGACACAGAATCCTTGCATGGTGGCTTTTCTACAAATATGAATTTGTTCTATAACATTTTTTTTTCGCCTTAAAAAAAAACTAATTGCATATTTTATTTAGAAGCCTTATAATTATTCAATTTCTGGAATAAAAAAAAATTAGGTACATTTTTGATGGTTTTTCCAAATATTAAGCGACCGTTAAGGGGTTAAGCGTATTAGCATAGCTACCGACGCAGGTTTCGTAACGGATCGTTGAATTTCCAGGCTAAAAATTCTTCGGTACCAGTATATTCTTAAGAAAAATCTCTCCTTAAATAAAGCGAAATTTTGTCTGTTTAAACTAGATTTATTTTTCTATAAAAATACTGATACTTGGCCTTGAAATAACGGCTGCCGTACGAACCCTGCAACGTCTTATGCTTTTTTGCCCCACAAAATTTTATAGTAAAGGAGGTGAGTTGATTAGGGCCATTTTTTGCCCATCAGCCCCTTGATGTGACATGAATGTTTTTCATTTTTATACCTCATAACAAATTTAAAAAATGATATCGTGAATGACATTTCAATGATTGATGGGAAAAGTAAAATATACAGGGTGTTCCGTTAAAGGGGTCCAATATTAATAGGGGTAATAGAGGAGATCACACGGAGCATAAATCAGTATATAATGCCTGGCCGGATCTCAATAATTTTCAAGTTACAGCAAATAGAATGAAAAATCGGAAATTTGTAAAAAAAACCTCATTGCTAAACTATCGATAATGCTACATAAAAACGAAGCACATATTTAGAAAGAGCAGAAAAAAATCCTACGAAATGACATAAGTTGTTTTAGAATATTGAGAATTAATGGCGAGTTACAAGCTCTGAAACAGTGAAAAAATACAAAATGAAATATTTAGCAAAATAGTTAATCGTTAATTCCAAAAATGCAACTCTACCTACATCAAGGAAAATGTTATAAAATTTGGTCCATTCCGAAAGCTTTCGAAGAAGCTGACAATAAACCATATCAGTTTAATTGTATGGGAGAAATCAAGCAGTTCCCTAGTTACAACTCTGTACTGTTGCACGCTCGGAAAGGGCGAAACTCCGCCCATGACGATTGTAAACACCCCGTTTTAATATCTTTCAATTATACATTTCTGATCAACCTCTATAAATACCCTTTCATTATTCAGTCTGGTCAAGTGAATGACATATTGTGCAGCTCTCGCCTTGTCTTAAAGCAAACTCCGTGACTGCTGCGTTTCCTCCATGAACTTTCAGGATGATGAAGAAGAAGTACTTTTTATGCAAATTTTCTATGTGTATAGGAAGAAAAGTGTAATAAAACAGCAGTCATCAGTGGGCGTTATGTTAAAGGGAGGCTGTTGTAAGTGGGATTGTAGTAAGTTGATGTATAATAATTATGCCGGAATACTCTAACGAAGAATATGCGGACATGCATCTGATGTACGGGCAAGCTCATGGAAATGCATGTCTAGCACAGCGCATGTACCGTGAGCAATTTCCAAGGAGACGTTGCCCAAGTTCGAAACTCTTCATAAAAATCGATAGACGATTACGGGAGACTGGATCGTTTAATACAGCAAGCATTGATGCAGGGAAACCTCGACATGTACGAACACCTGCAATGGAAGAAGATGTACTGAATATTTTTAAAGATAACCCCTCCACGAGTACACGAGCTGCTGCGTCTGAAGTCGGTGTTTCTCACCAAAGTGTGTGGCGTGTTCTGCGTGCAGAAAACATGCACCCCTTTCATGTGCAGCGGGTACAACTGTTATCAGTAACAGATTGTGCTCAGCGGACAGAATTCTTACGCTGGTTGCTTAATGTAACAGAAAATAATCCACAATTTCTGGAAAATATTTTATTTACTGATGAAGCAACATTTACGAGAGAGGGCGTGGTAAACACGCACAATATTCACACATGGTCATATACAAATCCGCACACTGTTTTCCCGTCGAACGCAGAACAAAAGTTCAGTGTGAACATATGGGCAGGTGTCCCCGGCGATTATCTCATAGGACCATATTTACTCCCAGATGTACTCAATGGCAGTACGTACTTGGTTTTCCTACGGGATATCTTACCGCAGTTACTGCAAAATGTGCCAGCAACATTGCGCCACAATATGTGGTTTATGCACGATGGCGCACCGGCACATTTTTTCATAGGTGTTCGCAATCACCTCAATTCAACATATCCTGGGAAATGGATTGGACGCAGTGGACCTGTTGCTTGGCCTGCACGCTCTCCAGACCTCAATCCGTTAGACTTTTTTGTTTGGGGACACCTTAAATCGCTGGTGTATGAAACGCCTGTGGATACACCGGAGGATTTACTAGCGCGAATCGTTGTCGCTGCAGGAGACATTCCCAACTCCGTCGGAGTTTTTCGGCGTGTTCGCCAATCTTTACGACGTCGCTGTCGGCTGTGCGATTCTGTTAATGGGCGCAACTTCGAACACCTATTATAATAATGTCCGTTCGTCTGCCTTCCGACACTGAACTGTGCAGCGCAGGCCAGAAGACTATGCTTCACATATATCATAAAGTACGTGGAATGTAATTCTTTATTTGTCATTTTTCTTTTATTTTCAACACTTTTTGGCACAGTATTTTGTAAGTCACAGACTGTGGTGTACTCAAACTGTAAATTACAAAGTTTGTATGAATTAATTTAAAATTTAGTGTCTTTTTTAAATTTATAATTAATAAAATTATTATGCTATTTGTTATTATTATTTCCTATCATAAATTATGATGCACATATACATACAATAATTGTCCATGTAAAACATGTACTGAAACTTCTTGCATAGTTACAAATCGCAATATTTTTAATTATTTCCGAATTTTCACCACCAGTTTAATTTTAAAGAATTTAACTTAAGCTTTATATCAATAAAAGACCACTTTAAAATGTAGACTATTATTGTAAAGTTATTTTGGTTCATTCAACTCTTGAATAATTAAAAATGTTGCATCTCAGAAGAAGCATGATCGAAAATGTATAGTTGAGAGTAATTAAAAAGGCGGTGTTTCCAATCGTGATGGGTGGAGTTTAACCTTTGCTAGTGTCAAAGAAAGCGGAGTTGTAACTAAGAAACTGATTAATTTCTCTCACACAATTAAACCGATATGGTTCATTGTAAGCTTTTTCGAAAGTTTTCGGAATGGACCAAATTTTACTACATTTTCCTTGTTGTAGCTAGAGTTGTCTTTTTGGAATTAACGATTAACTATTTTGATGTATATTGGATTTCGTACTTTTTTCACTGTTTCAGGGCTTGTAACTCGTCAATAAATATTGCTATTTTAATACAATTGATGTCATTTTGTAGGTTTTTTTCTGCTCTTTCTAAATATGTGCTTCGTTTTTATGTAGCATTATCGATAGTTTAGCAATGAGGGATCTTTTACAATTTTCCGAATTTTCATTCTATTTGCTGTAACTTGAAAACTATTGAGATCCGACCAGGCTTTATGTACTGATTTATGCTCCATGTGATCTCCTCTATTACCCCAATTAATATTGGACCCCTTTCACGGAACACCCTGTATAATTAAGTAAGCATTATGTACACAGGGTTCGTACGGGTCCTTGAATTTCCTGACTAAGAAATTCTTCGATAACAGTATTTTCTTATAAAAAATCTCTCTTTAAATATGGCTAAATTTCGCGCGCGTTTAAATTAGATTTATTTTGCAATAAAAAAATATTGATAATTGGTCTTGAAAATAACGGTACCCGTACGAACCCTGGTGCATGAATGAACGTAAATACTATTGTCATTAGTTTTAATCCATATAATCAAAAGTAAATGCAACACTAAGTGCAAAATTAAGATGAATGAAGCTAATTAATCCTTTCGAGGGCGAAGTACTTAAAAAAGGATACTTAATTTTAATTAAAAAACTGACAATCGGCACCAAGAATATTTAATTAAAATTTTCCTTTTATAATGTACGTGAAAATAAGCAAGTTCTTAATTTTTAATAACTTCGTTTATAAATTCTGGTGTCAGCCAATTATTTCATCAGTTTATAAACAGAATTACTCCGCACCGGAAAGGTCAAGACTATTATTTCAAATAGATGAAATTTCGGAAATAATCAATAGCCGAAAATAATCACACATTTTCGGACACTTTTGGCAGTGTGTCTTAGATTAGTCCTTGATTTCTTCAGCCGTATCACTACTGGACCATCTAGTAGCGGAGTGTTGTACTATATGAGCATATTCAAGACTTGAGTTTTTAAGGGTCTTGTACCTTTTAACCCCTTGAGGGGCAAGCTATTACGTTTGTGAAATGCTGAATTCCCACCGGAATCTTTGAAAAATTCTATTTCAAAATAAGTAAAAGCAATTTTACTGCTTTTTTCCACCAAAGTTAGAAAAGTAAAATTTAATAAAATTTTTCTGGTGTAGAACTTCATTAATCGTAGGTGGTATATAATATATACCGGTGCCCCTCAAGGGGTTAAACGCGGCGAAATTTAAACGAAAAAATTCAAATTTTGAATTAATCTATCTTCAAAACCTTTTTATGTAAAAACATGAAATTTTGGATATAGATTAAACTGATTGTGCTTTGTACTATGCTGTCATTAGCAATTTATTAAACTTTTACAGAATTTGCGTATTCTTCAAATCAAAATAGCTCTTTTTTTACTCCCTAAGTCATTCGTGCATGATATCTTGAGAAAGTATGTATGGATTGTCATAAAATTTGGTAAAGATACTAAACATGTATGTGTGTTTAAAATGAACTACTCTTAGGCCAAAACTATTTCATTAACTATATAAAAAATATTTTTGTAAAAAGAAATAAAAATTTTATATTTTTAATGAATAAAAATAGTCATAACTAAAAATATTACCAGTGTAAATACTTAAAAGTTGTTCATTTTAAACACACATATTTGTTTAGAATCTTTACCAAATTTCATGACAATCCATATATACTTTCTCAAGATACCATGCGCGCTACTACTTCTGGAATACAAAAATGAGATATTTTGATTTCAACAATACACAAATTTTGTGAAAGTATAATAAATTTCTAATGGTAGTATATTACAAAGCACAATCTGTTTAATCAATATCCAAAATTTCATGTTTATACACAAAAAGGTTTTGAAGATAGATTAATTCAAACTTTGAAGTTTTTCGTCAATTTTCGACGCGTTTAAATGGTACAAGATCCCTTAACTTCGGTTGAAATATGGCGCCAGTAATGCAGAAACCATATTACGGAAGCAACATGAGCACAGTACCCTACGAACCTTGCGGCTACTTTACATTGACAGTTTCATTGTGTGATGGTGATTCGCTCTCTTTTTATCCAAATATTATAATTTTTAGCACTTGTATATCGAACAATCGAACTTTAGTCACAAAATGCCTCTCCATAGCGTCCTCTGTTCAAAACTGTTGTTGCTTATTTAGGAGTCTAGTCATTTGATGTTCAAAATACATTACTTGCAGAAGTTCCAAACAATCCCGGGAGCATCTATGAATAATCATAACATCATTTCGCTTCAGCCACTCTTTGATATTGTGTACATCTGTTTTTAATATATGTGTAAGATTGTTAGCGTCATTGTTCTTTGAATCCCCGAAGTAAGTCCCAAAATCTAACCTGAAGTAGTGACGAATATCATAGGCTTAACCAACGTTCTTCATTTGTGCAACGAGAAAGGTCGTCACTGGAAGGAATTGTTCGCACTCTTCTGAATATAAATGTGCGTGCCATCAGCAACAAGTATCACAGTATCATTGTCGTGATCCCGAATAAATAATCTTTTTGTTAAAGGCATCGTATATTTTTCAATAACCTGCGTTCTGGTGAAGTGTATCATTCCAAGGTATAGTGGAACAAAGTTCTCAATCAAAACCTGGCTTGCATGTTGCACTGAAGATGTTATTTTTTTTCTTATATTCAAGAATGTGGATAGAACACCATTAGAGAGACCAGTTCTAAGCTTTACAAGTAACACTTCCTATAAAGTACGAGTTTACTCCTTTTTCAAAGAACGCAGTTTGGAGTTATTTTCTTAGTTCAAAAACATAGTTAAAATCAGACTTAGATATATCCAAGAGAGTATAACAATTGAACTTGGAAAGGTGTCCCGGTGTGTCAAAATTGAGGCCTCTCTACCTTGGTATATTTCTGATATTGTTTAAAAGACTTTCAATATATTTTTCATACATTGGTGTATTCTCACTTAACAGGGCGTATAGCTTGCAGAGCCATCTCACTGTATACCGATCCCGTAATATGAGTTTTACAGCATCGTTTTCCCAACGAAATGTATATTCTAGTTTCTATAAAGGCTTGAGTTTGAGCTGCTTTTGGTACAGTCACAATGTTTGGTACAGTCGAAAATTATCATTGAATGCTGGTTCATAGGGGATGCAGACTGTTTTAGTTAAACTCTACGTTTACCAATGAAAGTTTCAACGTCAAATTTGTCAGAGCCACTTTCACTTTCACAAACTTTGCGTTTTGTCCAATGCTGGTAGTAAGTGGAACACCGAAAGCTGTGTTACACATCTTGAGCCTCAGATTCACCTCTTCGAAAACCTGTCTGCGCTTTTTTGGTCTGGGTAGAAGAGTCTTACTGGGACGTTATGGTGAGGTGAAGCAGGTTACTTCCTCAGTTAGAGGTTTTTGGGGTGTTCAAAGTTGCCAAGGATCCATTTTTTGAACACCAGTATTATCGTACAGAAAATGATGTTCTTTAAAATCGCCCAAATTTTACTATTAAACAAAATAACATATTTGGTATTAAAATACTGGTATCCGAAAAGTGGGAGTCTCGTACCTCCGGGATGTTGAGGAACTGGCAAAAGTCCTGAAATAAAACTGTACACATTTTGGGAGGTAGTGCTGACATAGAGAATGTATTGGACGTAACGTCACATTAAACACATCACGTAGTTCCTTTTATGTGGAAATCATACATTATTAATTGGGGGTCTCACAACTTTGAATAAAACAGATTTACTTTCTATATGATAACTATTTATAGGCAATAAATAAAGATAGTGCGTATTACCATCACTTGAAGAAGTCTATGCTGCAATCAACACTATCCCAAAATATTGCTCTTATTTATCAGCGAACTGTTAAAGAAACCTTTACTGGAATTGCGGAGTTTCACAGTCAAAGATTTCTATTCAAAGATTTAGAGTTCAAAAATGTAGGTTGAACAAAACACATAGAAAAAATATATGTAGCTTAAAAACTTTTAAGACGACGAAAATTTGAGTACAATTACAATCTTTTTCACGACCAAGAATCACTTATCGGCTGGATGGTGTCACCTGATTGGTGGACCCTTAGATATACTTAACACCTTAACGCTCGAATAAAATTACGGTTGAATAATTCAAATTGCTTATTGACACCACTTTTATGAAAAAGAAATATTCACCTTATTTTATGACAGTAAAAACGATACTAAAATATAGCCAATTTCACTATTTTATAAAACTGGTGGGAATCAAACAATTTGAGTAAAAGACACAGCCCGAGAATATCTCGGGAGCGAGAATTAAGGGGTTAAGGCATCACCCTAAGTATGCATCCAATCACGGTTAGAATATACTGGTATCCATGTTACTAGCGGGCAGTGTTGCCAATGGGCTACTTTTGTTTAATTCAGATTTATTGATTGACACCACTTTTTTGAAATGGTAAAATTTCCCTTGTTTTAGCCTTAATTAATATGTCACTAAATAAGGCGAATTTTACAAATAAAAATGGTACCCAACTTTTATTTTACTGGCACTAAGAAAATTTTATTAAAATTTACCTTTTATGTCGTACTTGAAAATAAGTACGTTTGACTTTCCTAATAAATTCTGGTGTCAGTCCATCATTTCATCAGTTGATAACCAGAATTACTCCTCGCCGGAAAGGGCTAATGGGGTAACATATACTTAAAATTATCAAAAAAGTATGATTCGATGTCATTAAAAATATAAGAACTCATTACCCCTTTAAAAAAACAAACATCTATTTTACAAACAAAAACTTATAGCCATTTTCCAATTACTTTAGGTGTAGAACAAATTTATAAGAAAGACAATTTTGTGTGAATCCAGTACCATTAGAAATTTAATCCTTCGGAAAACCAGAATGAAATTATAAAAGAGAAATATTAATGTGAAAAGGTTTGAATTTTAGTTTTATTAAAACTAAATGTAAGATATTCGTATAAAATCACAGCAATACTTAAATGGAAAATCACACGCTACTATATATTTCCGAATTCAAAATAGAGCATCATTCAAATTTTCAATTATTATCCTGGTAATACAAGATTTTAATTTAAAGAGAATCGATATAATGTTCCTGAAAC
This sequence comes from Maratus speciosus, assembly GCA_963932465.1. Taxonomy (NCBI): domain Eukaryota; kingdom Metazoa; phylum Arthropoda; class Arachnida; order Araneae; family Salticidae; genus Maratus; species Maratus speciosus. The sequence continues at coordinate 202,532,472 of OZ010796.1, read as the reverse complement.
AGAAATTAATTGAAAATTTCAAAATACAGTGAATGTGTGAGATTGAAAGAATAAAATGGGTCGGAAAGTCCTCGCACAAATAAAAATGAATCAAAATATCTTAATAAAACAATTTTAGTTAAAATTTTCTTAAACAGTGTAGCAGAAAGATAATTTAGGAGTTTGATAATATTTAGTTTTGTGACGGAGATTTCTCGCATTATTATTATTATTTTTTTTTTGTATGGAAAAATTCGTTCCAGCATTGCTTTCATTTTGTTCTCTTAGTATAATGCTCTATAAAATAATACAGGTAGTTAATTTGTAAGTACTTTATTTAATGTCATTTTTATATTTTTTTCACATAATTTGGAATAAAAATTTTTTTTAGGTTTGTGGTTTTAAACATACTCACGAAATCCTTTGACGAAGAATTAAGAATAAATGTTAAGTTTTATATTTTTTATAGATAAAGAAAGAAATTCATTAAAGGGCTTAGATGCTGTATATTTCCGCGTACGCTATTTTGGATTTCTTGGCGGTGTTGGCGGTCTTTATCGATATGGCAACCACGTTGCGGTAACCCCGTTTTTTGGGGAGATTGTCTTTTGTGACGGATTTATTTGATTGCATATGGCTTCCGTAGTTTGTTTACCTGCGGTTGGAGATATTATTAAGAAATTTCAATGGAGTTATGAATAAAGAGGAGGCGACATGTAGTGTGCTGTCTACCAGTTGCGAGTGAAGTAACTGAGGATGTTGTCACAAGATGGCGGCTGCTTTTTTTAAAATAGGTTCTTCAGTTTCTGATTACCACTAGGGCGAACATCCCACCAGTAAAATTTAATAGAAAATTTCGTGTTATTTCTACGTCTTATTGATGGAAATTTCTCCCAAAAATGTCGTAACAATTTTTGTTTGTTTTTACTGGTGTCACTATGCTTATTAAAACTGTCAGTTTGTTTCCCTGGTTGTCACAATATGGCGGAAATGCAATACCTAACTATTGCCAAAACAAACTCCTACCAGTAAAAATGAAAATCTGTTTCTACCATTATTTATGACTGAAATTTTGTAATATTAAGGCGTTTATGTAAGTTGAAAATTTCTATATAAATATACTGGTGGAAGTTTCTACCGGCCGGAAACAACGCCTGCGATAGCGGTTATAGTTGATGCTTCACTATTTTAAGGATATGTCAGTTCCTCTTTATTAATAGTTCCATGGAAATTTCAGAGAATTTTGAATGAAAAAGGAGCTATTAACGTCATTGATGATGTATTCTGATATCCGAGATTGAAAAACTAGCTGAACAGTGTTTTGACAACTCAACCCCGCATGTTTTAGAATTTTTAGTAAGGAGTTTAGAAGAACGGAGACATTTTGTATTAGTTTTTGATTGTAAAATTAAAATTACGGTAATGCAAAATGTGATTTAGTTAGAAATTGCGAGTATTCGTTAATCTTTTTTGCTCTAAAGTTAAATAGCAGTTTTACGACGACTTTGAATTTGAGAAATTGTGGCAAGTGACCATTTCTCAAAGTTGGGTTTGAAGGAACGAGATGTCTGTTGAGGTAAGTTGATAATTTTATGTGTATTTTGTTGTAATGTTTTTTATTATCCGTTTATTGTAGATTTACATGCATTTCGTGCAATTTTTAGATTAGTGCACAGCAACATACGTGCATTTACTAACAGCTGCTTTAACGAGTTTTGTAAATTTTTGTGATTGATGCAGAAGTGCAAAGAAAGTGATGAAGAAGATGTTTTTTTTTTTTTTTTCAGTTAATGAACGCGTAGCGTTTATACGTTCGTTTCCTACTAGCCACTTTAACGAGCTTCGTACATTTTTGAGATTGCTGCAAAAGTAGTTTACTGAATCCAGTGATTTTTTTTTGTTTATGAACGCATAGCGTTCATACGTTTATTTACTGATTGCCGCTTTAACGAGTTTTGTTTATTATTTACATTTTATTTTCGTTAAGCTTAACATGCGCATAAATCGGTGCTTGGCGACATTTACTACTTGGCGGAAGAGGGGTTTTCACGCCAAGAAAAAATCCAAGAGGCGTCCACGGGAATTTATGACATCTGTTCCCATTAAAGTAAGGGTGCCAAGATATAATTTCGAAAATTATACTGGGAGTCCATTAAGTGCATTTTGGAAAGACAGTTTCTAATTTTTTTTCTCGTAAGTTATCTAATAGATTTCAGTAAGAAAAATAATGCGTAGCCGTTGTTCGTGCTCCCCTACCTGTATTAATAAAACAAATTCAGAAAATCATCCCTTACGAGCGTATCAATTTAAAACTTTGTACACAAACTGACTCGAACTGGCATCAGTAAAGTTCGAGTTGATTTTTAACCCTTTTTAGACTGCAACTCTTACAAAAATTTTATCCGGTTGGCACCGCTTTTTTATATCATATACTTCCCAAATACCAAAAAAGAGTGGGGATTAATTAATCACATATACAAATTAAAATATACAAATATTAATCTTATATTTGTTAATGGTGATAAAAACGAAGCACGAACTTTCTGGCGGTGCGTATGCTTCACTAGACCTCAGGAGGTTAAACTTATTTTTAAGTTTAACCCCTTCTGGTCTGTTACACTATAATGTAACAGTAGTAAACAGATAGTGAGGCATGACAAGTCTACTACTCTGTAATAATTTTGCAGTATTTTTGACAAGACAAAGCCGAACTTTCTACTAGCTTGCAAAGAATTCGCAGTACTTCAGTCATGACAGGACCAAATTTTCGATTTGTTTGCTTTTAATTTGCAATAAATTTGATATAGCAAGAATTAAACTTGCACGGAAAGTTAGCTGCAAGTTCAAAGTGTGGTAACTTCGTCGTTTGCGTTATCTTGCTGCAGTCTTGTTATGAACTTTCAGTCTTGTCATGATGAACTTGCTGCAAGTTTTAAGGTTTGGGAAAGCAAGTCTTGTGCAAATTTTCTGCAAATTAAAATTGCTAAACAGGGTAATGATCTATCAGATCGCGAATTATGGTCAACGGATTCTCTACCTTCTTTAAACTTTTTATATCTATTAAATACTGTTGTTATTTATAAACAGTCCTCTTTAACCCTTAAATGTCCATGGTATCATTTATGATACCATCAGTGTACCTGATTCAGTAAATTATTTTATTTACATATTCCGTATTCACAACAGGTATTTAAAATGGAAATCTTTGATTTATTTAATAACAGACATTTCGTTATTAAAATAACCAAATTTTCTATTTAGATTATTCTCGTATGAATTCCTATTCACTGAATTACGCAAATTCTAGTCTGGGCATTTAACACTAGAACAGCCATAGCGGTCATTTTGACCGGTACTAAGTAAAAATGTTTCAATTCGAACGAGAATTCTTTTTTCTAAAATAAGTTTCATGGGCGTGCCACGGAAAAACACGTTAAATAAATATGTTATGTAATTTTAAATGAAAATTCTGGTGTAAAATACTTTGATAACACTTGAGTAAAAATTCCGGCGGTTCTAGTGTTAAAGGTTAAAAGCTTTTTGGAAAATTTCAAATGCTTTTGTTGTAGATATTTCCTTGCGAAAATAAAATTTAATGCATGGTCTTTGCCCAATAAAATTCTCAAATTCGGAAAATCATCAGAGTGAAAATAGTTATGTCGTTAAAAACAAATTTATTTTTTGACGATAAAAGGAAATTAATTCCTGACTATTGTCATTTGATTAGAGAAATAGTAAAAGTGTTTCATAAAAATTTTTACACGATAGCAACTGCAGACGTATTTTAAATGAAGACTTCCGGATGGTGTTTTATCACAATAGTACATGAAAATCAAAATGATAACTTGGCTGGGTGTATGGGGTTTAAAAATTGATAAAATGTTAAAAATATGTATTTAATACTCTTTTTTAATCTATAGGCGAAATGAAGTATTAATTTTAATTTAATGTTTACTAAAGTTCTTTAACGTTGTTATACAAATATATACATATCTAAATTGTCCTTTTAACCGCTCTCTTTGAAATAAATATATAAAATATGAAAAAAAGCTAAAAATTAGAATTTTTTTAAATTGGGACACCAAAAACGTATATTCTCAATGATTATAGAGAACTTAAATATCATCCTTTAAGCTATTAAACTTAGTTTATTTTTATAATCCTCGTTCTCTGCCAGCAATATGTTAACATTAGAATGGTTACAAACAAGGTTTCGAAATCTGGCAGTGTTTTCTATTCAGAAATTTCGAGCGCACACTAAAATATTTTATTATTAATTTTCCTTTATTTTATTCACGAAATATCTAACATTATAATAAAAAAAATTACTAATCAAACTCTATGGGAGAATTTAGAATTTATTAACGATAGTTTTATAAATAATTATATTTTCATCAAGCGACATGTATAGTGTACCAAGTTATAGTTATGTATTATATAACATTGATCAGATATAATAAGGAATAAAAAGCATTATAATACAAAAATTTGTCTATATCCACCAATGCATTCGTCAAGATTTATTATTTGATAGAACAGGAGTGTCAAACTGTGATCCGTAGAATGCCACTATTTTTTTTTTAAATAGTGGGCTTCTTGAATAGCAGAGGTTCGACGATTAGATAAGGCAATTATTACTATAAAATTTTAGTAGTATCCGGCTGGCCACAGTTTAACACCCCTGTTTTAGAACATAGTTCTTTGCCTTGTAAAGATAATAGGTCGTCTTTAATGTGCTAAATAACAATAAATATTTTATTTAATCAGGTGTATTTCATTCCATCATAGTTTATACGCAATGATCTTCAAAACATTCATTTTATATTTACGTAGCACTTCGACATACGTCACCGCGCTTTGTATTGCCAAATCGACAAATTTCATTAAAAACATAGATCCGGTGTACACAGGAACAGTGTTGCCAGATGGGCTACTTTTTTTTATTCAAATTCTTGATTTGCACCACTTTTTTGAAATGGTAAAATGCGCCTTATTTAATGACACATTAATTAAGGCGAAAACAAAGTTAATTTTACCGTTTCAAAAAAGTGGTGGCAATCAAGAAATCTCAATTTAAAAAAAGTAGCCCACTGGCAACACTGCACAGGAAACACAAAATTGTCAACAAGATGTGCTACCAGAGTTGCAGTGGGCTTTTTTTTTTAATTCAGATTTCTTGATTGGCACCACTTTTCTAAAATGGTAAAATTCCCCTTGTTTTCGCCCCAATTAATATGTCATTATGTTAGGCAAATTTTACTATTTCAAAAAAGTGGTGCTAACCAAGAAATCTGAATAAAAAAATGCGCCCCTGGCAACACTGTGCGCTACAGTAGTGTTGCCAGATGTTACGCGTAAATCGGGTATCTAATGCTCTGGACGCCACTCATTTCGTACTGTTTATTTCGCCATCTTTAACCACTTCACCGGCTGCCCCGAGATAAGTCGGGGGTAAAAGCACTGTTTGCATATACCTGTTGCCGGTGAAGTGGTTAAAGATTCTGCCACTAGATAAGGGGAAGAAAGTTGCTTTAAAATACTTGTGTCCAGAGGTATTTAGATCCCCTATTTCCACGGGACACCTGGCAATACTACGCTACTACTATGACAACCACGATGTTGCGACGTGCATGACAGTAATGCGGCGATTAGACACATTTCCCTACGCATCCTGGATCACACCCGGTTTAACTAGGCATCCGCCCTGCAGATAGAAGCCTGATCAGTTGCCACGAACCAATGATCTTCCTGACAAATGTTTTTATACAGTAAAATATAAATATACTATTAAGATTGGTGTTTCGAGATTGCGATGGGATGAATTAATTTGTTTTCTACCGCTGCGTCACCTGTTTTAAAACATGTTACGCAACATGCTACGATAATGGCAAATCATTAAACTGGTTAGTTTTATAGAAATTACTTTACGGCCATTTATTTAATTATTTGTGTTTTTATGCACTTACGACTGTAATATTATTATACATAAAACTTTATACACGAATAAAACTGTAAAGCAGTATGTTCAAGATTAAACAATGACTTTTATTCACATGAACTTTGCTGAAAACAAATATCTCTCTCAAAAACTAACTTTTTCGAAAACTAATTTTCTTTCAAAAAACACAAATTATTAACACAGATCGTTAAACTTTTCTTCTCAACATAAAAATTATTTTCTTTTGATAAAAGTTTAGAAATATGGCTAATATCAAAACAAAAGATTTTCGGCAAGGTGCATTTGATATAAATGTTTTTAAATGCAAGTTTTTATAAATTTTCTGGCATTATTCGGAAGACCTTTTTTAATGAAAATCTTTTAGCCATACTTATTTACAAAGGTAATTATGCTTCAGAGCAAGGTTCTTATTTTTTGACTTAGAATGAACTAAAACTTTTAAAGAGAATTTTTCGATGATTTTGATCCCTAATTACTTGCTAGATCTTCATAACCAGTAAATGTAGCAATTTGTTTTATGCTTTTAGCTTAGACAAGGTAAAAAGAAAATGTAGTCATGCGCAAAATATAGCAACTCAAATTTTGTTCTTTATTTTTACTTTGACTATTACCTGATTTTGTTAACTAAAAATGTTAATATCTAACCATAAAAATGAATATTTTTACAGTCCCAAGAAACTTCTTATATATTTTAATGAAATATGTAGAGTTGGAGATGAATTTAATTAAAACATTTGAAAACCTTTTTTATTACATTATGTTTGTAAAGTATTTAATTATTAACCTAACTAAGGAATATTTTATTTTTTTCCTTTTAATTTCCTTATTGTTCTCTTCAAATATCATTAAATCCTTTCTCTTGTCAATAAGCTACGCATGTTTATTTTCATTTTGACGTTGCGCCAGTAGAGGCTCCCATGTTAAAATTCCCTTTAATATTTCTTCCCTTTTAACTAAATCTCTTTCTCGGAATGTTCCAGAACTTTCATTTCGCGCCAAAGCAAAACCGAATAACGACGATTTTCTAAATCCGCGTTTTCCGTTTTTGTTATTTGCTGGTTGCTTCGGCATAATGCAGATAATTGTATTCATACGGGCTCACTATAAACCTGTTCTGCTTTGGTTCAGAAGAGTTTTTTTATCTTCTTTGTTTCCATTGTCGTTTTCATATATATTCATTAAATATTATTAATATTGGTATTACCGTTATTACAAGTGATGTTTTTGTTAATATTTTGTATTTATTATATTTCGTCATGTTTTGAACCAAGCAGCTATATTGAGAATCTTACAATTTGTTTAAATTACTAAAGCATAAATATAAACATTGAACATTTTTTTAACTGCTGTCGAAAGGATGGACTAACAAATCGGTTTCGGCCGTCCGTACGAAATCACTCTATCAGGCTTGCAGCTAGGAGCTACGGTACGGATTTCCCTTTCCCCATTTCCCCTGGTTCAGAAGAGCTTTTTTTTTCAGTGATTTTGACTGATAACATGTAACGGAAGCATTGGAAGATGAACATACATTTCAGTTCTACTATTTTCAAATTAAAATATTTTTCAGATTACTCCATTAGTCTGAAATATTATCCTGTAAATAAAGAGGTTGGATTAGAACTGCGTGATATTTATTTATTGGGGAAGACACCACAAGTGATTCTGCTGTGGGTGTTATTACTTTTATTGCTCGGTACACAAATATAATGAGTATGCTGCCTTTGATTGACAGATTATTCTTTTAAAACAACGATATGTTGTGGAATTATTTATGCGACCTTATTTTAGCGATTAGCTATTTCATCAGTAAATATCTGATTGATAATATGTGCCAATACTGCTTCGATTGATTAATCAATCTACCTTTTATTGCGATGGAGATTTTTGTCCATCGATTACCGCTACAGTCATATATATACCGGGTGTCCCAAAAAATGACTGATGGAATTTAATAGTCAATAACTTGCAAACGGTGAAATATATTAAAAATTTTCTTGCAGGAGTGTTATGTAAGATGTCAGGAGTTTTTATGCTGCGATTCTTCAGTTTTAGTTACAAATAGCATCGATAGATGGCGTTGCAACCAATAACCGCTAAATCCACAATCAATTTTTTCGCTTTTCTCTTCTTCCATTTCGAAAAAAGGGATTAAATTTTATTGAATGAATCCCGAAGTACCAAAAATCAAGTCTGGTCTGAGCACCTATTGCTCTCACCTATTGCTTGAAATTCGAACTAAAATCAAGAATCCTGACATCATACATAACCCTCCTGCAAGAATTTTTTTAATATATGTCACCGTTTGCAAGTTATTGAATTTTAAAATCCATCAGTAATTTTTGGGACATCCGGTATATATGTATACACAATGTAGATGTAATTTAGCTAGGCAAAATGAAAGGTATGATATTCTTAGTCATACAGCTAAGAATATGAGCATACATGGTTATGTATCCTTTTTAAAATTTAAATTTTTTGTATCCTATTTCGATGTGGCTTCTATTCGCTATTCTTCAAACACTTTAGCTCTAAATATATTTTTGCCATTCCTATGTGAAGATTTTTAAGTCGATCAAACCGGGCTCAATGTTCATTCCTGACTTCAATTTGTGAAAGAATTTCGAAAGTATTGGACTCTAAATGTCATCTTGGATAAAACTATGCACTGCAATCTAGGGATGAAAGGATCATGGAACTATTAATAAAAGGGAACTGACATATCCTTAAATTAGTTAAGCTTCAACTGTAACCGCTTTCGGAGGGGCGGCGAGATTACAGGCGAGAAAAACTTTCACCAGTAAATTTGAATAGAATTTTTTTTTTATGTAAACACCTTATTAATGCAAATTTTCAGTCATAAATAATGGCAGAAACAGATATTCATTTTTACTAGTGGAAGTTTAGTATGTCAGTAGTCAGGACTAGCGTTTCCGCCCTATTTTGACAACTTAGACAACCTATTGTCAATATCAGTGAAAAAGATTATAATGCCTGGCCAATCTGACACCAGTAAGGACAAACAGAAATTTTTACCATATTTGTAAGAATGTATTTCCATTATTAAGGAACTTAAATAAGACGAAATTTTACATTCAAATTTACTGGGGGGAAGTTTGCCCCGGCGGTAAAAAGAAACTGTTGATCCTATGTAAAAAACAATCTTGTGATAACCTCCTCAGTTACTTCACTCGTAACTTTTAGAGAGCGCACTATATGTCTCCCCCACTTTATTCATAACTCCATTGAAAGGAGAAGTGATCGAGATTGAGAATAATGCGTCTGCGACCGATCCAAACTGAGTATATCGTACTCCAAGCATCATATCAGGAATCTTATGCAATTCTACTAGCATGCCATTGAAGATAACTTATATTTTACAATACTAGTAATCTGCAATTGAAGATATATAATTACTTTGCTAGCTTACAATCGAAATATTGCACATTATTCAGTTGCGTAATTTATCGACATATTTATGACCCAGGCCGCTACATTCTGTTAATAATGTGTAAATGTAATTATAATTATGTAAATCATAATATTATTTATTCAATTACTGGTTCAGTAAAATGTTTAATATAAAAAAGTATTGTAATATAGATCAGGGTTATAAGTTTGGTCTCCATTTTTAATTAAAAATTTCAAATTCATACAAGAATAGTATTTTATGTTTTATATAATGAGAGACATTTAGCGATCATATAAAGTAAAAATCCTTTTTTTCTAATTTTCCAATATGAATTTGAAATTTTTGATTAAAATTGGAGGCCAAACTGTATAGACAGATTGAAATATTTTATAAATTAGTTTTATCCATGAGAGCATGCAACAGTGAGTGACATTTTTTAGAGATTAATCGTGAATACTTCTGATGTTTTTATTTTTTTCAGCGAAAATTTTAGAATTTTAAACCACTAGTTTCTCATTCATTTTTGTAGCACGTTCTAAAATGAAGAATTTTCTTTGGGATAACGGAACGTTTGTTTACATTATATCACGTTAGATATTACATTAGGTTTACAAAACTGCTGTATGGACAGGGTGGTAACAAATTAAAACTGGGTATACAACTAATAATAAGAAACATTTTTCGGTGCGCAGTAGTTATAAACAATTTTAGTTTGAACAGATAATCTGGAATATAGCGGTTTTAAACATTTTTGTAGTAAAGTCGTTCAGTAGCAAATATTCTTAACAATAATGTTAGACTGATATAATAAAGAAGCCTATGCCATTATGTATGTGATCTTTTTCTATTCTATAACAGATGTTGCTTAGTGGACCACTTGAAACTGGTTGAATCTATTTAACACTTTCGCGGGCGGTGTCCTTAATAAAGGCGGTGAAAATTAAGGAAAACATTGAAAGTTTGAATTAGTGTTCATCAAAACAATTTTACATATAAAAGTGATATTTTCACAATTGATTAAGCAGATTGTGCTTTGTAATATGTTACCATTAGAAACTGATTAGCCTTTCACGGAATTTGTCACGGAAATTAAAATGGTCCTTTTTTCACCCCGTTAGTCATTATGTGCATGATATCTTTAGAACTTGTGTATGGATTGTTATGAAATGTGTTGTAGATACTAAGCAAATATGAGTGTTTAAAATCTACACTTAGGTCATAATTATTTCATTAACTATGTAAAAAAATTATTTTTGTAAAAAAAAAAAAAAAAAAAAAAAAAAAAAAAAAAAAAAAAAAATCAAAAATTAAAAATTTACATTTTTTTAATGATTAAAATGAATTATAATTAAAAATATTAACACTGTAAATGCATAAAAGTAGATCATTTTAAACACATATATTTGCTTAGTATCTACACCAAATTTCATAACAATCTGTACAGACGTTCTCAAGATATCATGCGTGCAATTACTTACGGAGTAAAAAAAAAAAGCTATTTTAATTTTAACAATAAACAAATTCCGTGAAAGGCTAATCAGTTTCTAATGGTAGCATATTACAAAGCACAATCCCCTTAATCAAAAGTCAAAATTTCACTTTTATTCCTAAAAAGGTTTTGAAGATTGACTAATTCAAACTTTGAATTTTTTCGTTAATTTTCACCGCGTTTAACCCTTTGAAGGGCGGTGATGCCGTCATGGCATCACATAATTTTAATCCCTATTTGCCACATTGACACCCGAATTTTTTTATGAAAATTTCACTTTTATTAAATACGTGAAAATATACTTTTACTTGTTTATAAATAAATTTTCTTGCAAATACTGGTGTCACTAAATTATTTCAACAGTTTACGAATGCAAGTATCTTGCCCTGAAAGGGTTAAAAAGCCTTGAACTATAAATAAAGATGAACTGAAAACATAGTGAAGCTTTTCCTGTAACCGCTATCGCAGGCGTTGCTTACCGCCTGTGGAAACTTCCACCAGTAGATTTATATATAAATTTTCAACTTACTTAAACTCCTTATTATTGCAAAATTTCAGTCCTAAATAATAGTAGAAACAGATTTTCCTTTTTACTGGTAGGAGTTGACTTTGGCGGTAGTTAGACCTTGCGATTTGACATATTGTGACAACGAGGGAAACAAACTGACAGTTTTACAAGGCATACTGACACCATGGAACTATTAATAAAGAGGAACTGACATATCCTTAAAATAATGAAGCTTCAACTGTAACCGCTATCCCCACGTTGTTTACCGCCGGAGGAAACTTTCACCAGTAGAATTATATATAAATTTTTAACTTATTTAAACGCCTTATTTTTACAAAATTTCAGTCATAAATAATGGTAGAAACAGGTTTTCAATTTTACTGGTACGAGTTTTCTCTGGCGGTAGTTAGATCTTGCGTTTCTGCCATATTGTGACAACCAGGGAAACAAACTGACAGTTTTACAAGGTATACTCAGACCAGTAAAAACAAATAGAAATTTTTACGACATTTTTGAGAAAAATTTCCATGAAAAAGACACTTAAATAAGAGGAAATTTTCTATTCAATTATACTGGTGGGATGTTTGTCCTGGTGGAAATCAGAAACTCAAGTTCCGATTTAAAAAAAAGCAGCCGCCATCTTGTGACAACCTCCTCAGTTACTTCACTCGCAACTGGTAGACAGTACTCTATATGCCTCCTCCTCTTTATTCATAACTCCATTACTGACACCAGTAAAAGAAATAGAAATTTTTATGACATTTTTGAGAAAAAAAATTCCATGAATAAGACTCTTAAATAAGACGAAATTTTCTATTCAATTTTATTGGTGGGAAGATTGCTTTTTCGGTAATCAGAAAATAAAGATCGGATTTCAAAAAAGCAGACGCCATCTTGTGACAACCGCCTCAGTTACTTCAGTCGCAACTGGTAGACAGTACACTAAGTATCTCCTCATCTTTATTCATAACTCCATTTTAAAATGTACAAGACCCCTTGAAGAGTGATATCATGGTCAATAACAAAACGGATGGTTCAAAGATAGCAAACAGCGAAGAATAAAAAAGATATATGCTAAGCATAAAATAAAGATACATGCAAGAATAACCTGAGTAAGGAGTCAGGCGAAATTTTTCCATATCATCAGGTGTAATAAACAGTTGAAATGCAAATAGTCCGGGCGCATTGTATGGTGACAAGCCAATAGATTGATTTAAACACCCTACTGTTCAAGAAATGTAAAACGGCCGAGAAGACTTGAAGTAGGAAGACCTCAGGGGAATGGTGTGACTAAATAAGGAAAGTGGCTGAAGTTAGTTGGATTACCAAATCACTCTGCATTAAATCATGGAAAAATCTGGGGATACAGTACAATCTCAGTATTTACATGCATATAAGTAACTATCACATGTATTTAATATATATTCATCGATCTAATTTTGGTACATCTCCTACATATAGGGTGGTCGGATAACACCGCACAAATGTTGCAGAACGAGGGTTCTCTATCAGAGTGCATGTAAAGTACCCAAGGAACCTTGCCTCTAAAAATTATAGTTTTCGAAACAAATCGAAATAAAAGTACGACCAGGGATGAGATTTCCGCTTTTTTGCACACCAGTATATTCTTAGAGAAAATGTTGTTCTGATAAATCACAAAAATGTTCCGATTAAATGAAATATAATTGTCTCTAACAAAATACTGGTGTGCAAAAACGCGGAAATCTCATTCCTAAGTACGACGTCACATTAGGAGCAACGAAAATAATCTTTATTGAACTTCATGAAATTGCAAAAATGATGAGACACAATATTAAAAGGGTAATAAAAATATTTTAATCCCTTCAGGGGTAGTGGGATATATTATATCCCACCGAAATTTAAACAAGATTCGCACCAGAAACTTTTAATTCAATTTTATATTTTTAACTTTGGTGGAAAAAAGTTGCAAAGTTGCATTTCCATATTTTGAAATATATTTTTTTTGAAAATTCCGGTGTGAATTCAGCATTACAGAAACACAATTACTTGCCCCTGAAAGTGTTAAACGCCCCTCATAGCATGCATGGTCACGGTGACGTCGTTGTGACGTCACTGTAAGTCACTGTGGTCACGTCACATCTGTGACCAAAATGCCACCCCTCAGTGATGTCACATTGTGACTGAGATGTGAACTTCTTAGAAAACTTTAAAAAATTACGAAAATTCTTCAAAACATGTTATTTACTGTAAAATTATGTTTTCCTGGCAATTAAAAAAAAATTGTGAGGTCACTGTTATATCACTGCTATGTAACGTACGTCACGTCACATATGTGACAAAAAAACCACCATATTGTAAGTCACAGTGTGACAAAAATATGAACTTCAAAAATCTTTGAAAATGAAGAGAAATATTTTAAACAGTCACGAGTTACATGGCATAAGGAATAAAATATATTAGTGGATAGCAAATGGTAAATTCTCTCACTAAAAGGGAGAGGGGGGGGGGGCATAATAAATAAAGTGCACGATACAATCATTAATAAACTAAATTTTCAGGCTATATTTTATCAATTTGATATCTAAGATAGTGAATGTATACTTTTTCATGATTTAAATTTTATCTAGCATTTGGATAATATAATTAGAATTAGGAATATTAAATTTATACACTTTACATATTTAGTTTGCTGGGAGGAAATTTATTTATTTATTTCTTTTTTTACCGACCAGGATTATTCGAAACACTTCTGTGGTTTCAAAATAAAAATTTTCTATTACAGTTAAATCTGCACCTTTTAATGAGCACGTAGAAAGAGTCTTCAGAGTTTAGTCATCTATGCATTTATTGCTTTAGAATATTTTTATAATTTGTATTCAAGTCATAAATTCTACTTCTTTCAGACTTTTTAAATAAAATTAGCATTTTCTGAAAATAAAAGAAATATACAAAATTTGTGCAAAACAAACTTTACTTAAAAAAAAAAAAAAGAAAAAAAAAGGGGGGGGCTCGTTATTACCATTAAATTTATTTTTACACCTTTTGAAAATTTAAACAATGGTATATCTAATAAACTCTAATTTTGAATATTATTATTATAATTATTTAGAAAAAATGAACTTTACAATACATTTTAACTTGTATTATTTGGTACGGATAAAAAGAAAAGGTTAAATACATTGGACATTTCTTCAAATACAAAATTTTAATTAACCATACTTTCAGAAAATTACTGCGCATTCAAGTTTCATATCTCTTGCATGCAAAAACAAATAATCTGTACCAGACCATCTGCTTGAAAATCGTCTGCCCACAAAAAAATAAACATGAGAAGACGCGGGAAATAAATAGTTCACTGTTTTTAGAACATCACCTTCACCACGTCTACAACACTTTAAGATAAGGAAATGACCATTTTTGGATACACGGATATTAATAGAACGTATATGTAAGTTTTATTTAATTTAAATATTTTATTCCTGATTTGTACATATGAGTTAAATAGTTTTATGTTATATTTGTAAGAGACTGATCTTTAAACTGTTAGAAGCGATATTTTAAAATTCGATAACTGTAAAGAAAAATATCTTAATCTGCCATCGCTTGAAAAAAAAAAACTGCGCAGAGACTGTGCATGCCTACATTCATACTGGAATTAATATAAACACTAATTTACTCTTACTTGAGATTGAAAATGTATGGAACGACAATGATTTGGAATTATTTTATCGGCTTCTTACCATTTTTTGATTACTAACACTTATAGTTGTTATTATTTTGGGGTTAAATATGATGTTCGATTATCATAAGATTACGAAACTGTTTCAGATTAGAAATTAACATTATACTGGGAAAATGTATCTTTACATATTACAGTAGTGAAACATTTGAAAGAATTTTCTTTTAGTGCTAATAATATTTTAAATTATCTTTCAAAATCCTAAATCTTCAAACCAATGTTTTCAGATTTAACATTTGCCGAAATTATAAAATAATAGGAATTCCTTATACCATATCGAAATATTTTTGAGATATTGTTAAATCTAATAAGGCATTTAATTTATCTATTGAGCTTGCTGTTGTTTAATAGTACAATTATAAATCCTAATTATTATTTTTAGTATTTTTCAAATTGGTTATTTTTTTAAATTGTATGTAAGCATTTTTTCTTTTCTGTTTGTGATTTTAATCAAACATTTAATTATAGACATTCTGAATCGGTTATTAAATTTTCTTCTTTTGTAAATTCATTTTCTACGTTTATGATACCCGTAATTATTGGCACTAAAAAGTAAAATATGATACTTAAGCATTGAAACAAAGTGTTTTTCATGCCTGATGGGAAGTTATAGATTAAACTGCTTTAGTATATATTTTTAAAAGTTCATATAATACAGGATACATATTATAGGACACAAGTTGAAAAGTGCTTATGACTTCGGTTTGTCTGTCCGTCTAGCAGTCTATCCGCACTCTAACTCTCGAAAATATACTCGGATTGCCCTGAAATTTTTGGATGTTATTGACGTTTACCATAGCACGGTACCTATTTGTAATGAAGTTTGTAGCATGCTTTGTTCATTTACAGGGACAGCCAAAAGTTTTCCGTTACATTACAGCCTATGGAAAAAAATCGTTTCAAATGATTTTTTATGATTTTACGCACGCTTTCAAACATAATAAAATTTATATGCATTTATGAACTGCACTAAAATATGCATTCTGTTGACTATGCGATGCAAAGAATAGTTATTGTTCATTTACAGGGCTAAAAAAGGAATTCAAATACATAATGATATAGGGGTGGAGGGAATTGTTTGCGGAATACTTTAATTATGTTAATCTATTTCATATATAATGAAATTGATATATGTCGCTGAGGTTTACATACTATAAATTATTTCATGTATAATACGAATAATACGTATATAGCATTTACAGGGACACACAAAATATTTCAGATACTATATTGTATCCGAAGTACTGTTCATTAGCGATGATTGCTGGAAATGTATTTTTAATTATGATATGCGCTTTTATGATTCACTATATTTATGCATAGTATATGGTGTATATAAATGGTATAATTCCTATACAAGGCTACACAAAAGTATTCGTAAGGATTACTGGGTATGGGCGCAAATTGCTTAAAGGTGGTTTTTAAATGAGTTATGCTCTTTTTTGCTGAACTGCATTTAATTTACCAAGAAATGTTTGTAGAATATAGATAAAACGATATACAGGATCACGTAAAGAATTGGATACATGACCGTCTATAAATTACAATTTCTGGAAATGTGATTTCAGCAGCTTTAAGAGTGTCTTAGTATGAATTAAATTTTAACTAAATAGTGGCGTGTAATAAAGATTCTAGGTAAACTACAGGGTTGTACAAAAGTATTCAAGTATGTTTCCATACATTAGTATAAATTGCTGAAAAAGAATTTCAACCTGTTAGGCGTTTTCTTGCTAAACTAAATTTTCCCATTATATAGTATATATGCACTTAAAAAAATGGGAAGTCAAAATTGAGTAAAAAGTACTCAAATTTAAATGCGTCACATACTCAAAATAGCTCCGATCCAAATGTACTCAAAGTTGAGAAACACATGTACTCATTTTTTATTCATTGGTTGTGATCAAATATGAATCATTATGTACTGCCCCCTCCCCCCCCCCAAAAAAAAAGAAAATCCTAAAATTTAAAGTAAAAATGTACTGACATTTATTTCCCGTTCAAAGTTCTTAACAAGAAATGTTTAATTGATTATTTATTAAGAAAAATAGCAAAATTCTTAACAAGATACTCAAATCGAATATTTTTATGACAAGAGCATTATTTCCAAGCACTTTTAAATTATTTTTAAAATGCTGTGCATAATTTAATATTTACATTAATAAACATCATTTATGCCGCCATAAATGAAATGAACCATTACAGGGTACAAAACTATTTGTTTGTTTGGGTTTGATAACATGTGATGTTTCAAAATATAGAAAGCATGGGTTCATTTTTGATCCAAAAATATTCAATTCGATATGAGTACGCCGGTTTACTTATTTTTGAGTACTTCATTTTTCTCAGTGTATCAACCTACAGATCAAATACAGGGTTGTTCAAAAGAATTGGAAAACATATTTGGCTATGGACGGTAACTGCTGAAATCAATTTTTCAAATGTTTACTTAGTTATCTTATTTACGTCATTTCCCTAAATTACGATGTCTTGTTAAAGCATTCAGAAAGTGTTGGAAAGTATTTTATAATCTATGATTAACGCATGATTTTTCTTACTCGTTTTTTTTCTATTTCCCAGATCAGTCTTTTCCTATAAAACATACCAAATCTATATAGCTCATATTCACAAAATACAATATACACGGGAATAAACAATTTAAATAAATATCGCTTATCATGCCGCTCTATAAATAATAGTTGTATTAATATCCGTGAGTCTCCATGTTCGTATTTAATAAAGCAATGACAAATCACAACAAATAAAAAAATTTACACATTCTAAATATCAAGCTTGAACTCAATATCAAGCATAGAACTTAATATGAAGCATAGAACTGAATAAAAAAATATGTCAGTTGATAAGCATTGTTTTTTAAGTGGAAAAATTTAAAATGATTTAGAAGAATAGGACTCCAAAATAGCGATATTTTGCTAAAAAGTACGGTAAAAAGATAAGATTTTATATTTACAGCAAAAGGTTATTTCAAAATTCATCGCTGTATTAATACTTAGAAATTTTTCCAGAGAGAATCCTTCGCCTTATATACAATATTTCAAATGAAAATCAAATATCAAATTAATTGCTTAAAAGGCGCAAATAGTGAAAAAGATTCCAAGCCGGGACTCGAACCCGGGCCATCAGTATAGCACACTGATATTCTACCGACTAAACCACATGGAACGACGCCCAGTCTGTAAAATTTCTCACTATTACAGGTTGGCAAGGCTACAAACGCAGCACAAGATGGAATATTTATCGTGAGCCACCGACATGCGGTAAACACGAAACTTAATGAAATCCAGCATCGAAACTATATTAATAATTGGAAATGTTTCCAGGGAGCAACATTCGCCTTCCATACAACATTTCAAATTAAAATTGCCTTTTAAGCAATTAATTTGAAATTTGATTTTCATTTGAAATATTGTATGCAAGGCGAATGGTTCTCCCTGGAAAAATTTCCAAGTATTAATATAATTTCAATCGATACTGGATTTAATTAAGTTTCGTGTTTGCATCATGTTGGTGGCTCACGCTAAATATTCCATCTTGTGCTGAGTTTGTAGCCTCGCCATCATGTAATAGTGAGAAATTTTCCAGCCTGGGTATCGTTCCATGTGATTTAGTCGGTAGAATGTCAGTGCGCTGTACTAATGGCCCGGGTTCGAGTCCCAGCATGGAATCTTTTTCACTATTTGCGTCTTTTAAGCAATTAATTTGAAATTTGATTTTCATTTGAAATCACAGTGTTTATGACAAGTTCGTCACAAATGACCCATATTTCACAAATTGGTCACAGTGTGACGTCAAAGCATTGTCGCTTTCGTCACAGGTTCGTCACAAAGTTAATGCCAAAATAGTCACAAATGACACACTTTTCACAAATTTGTCACACCGTGACTTCACAGAGTGGTCACAATGTGACGTCACAAACGACCTCTAAAACGGCCATAACGACCTCGCATTCTAGTCACTGTGACGTCACATCGACGTCACGTGACGTCACATCGACGGTCACAAAATCACAGTGTGACTTCACAACGACGTCGCCGTGACGTCACCATGCTTTACGGGGCAATTGAATAACCGTCGTTCGTCTCAGTTACAAGGGCGGAAGCTTGAAACCACCTGCGATGAAACAGCACAAAAAATCTGGCAATAAATCGCAATTAAATAATAAAACTTTGTATCAATCACCATAAAAACAAAAGAACATACAGGATGCGTTTCGGGTGGAAATTTTAATAGCCCAATATCTGCTAATGTAAACACATGTCCGTAAAATGGAGTTATGATTAAAGAGGAGGATACATATAGTATACATTGTCTACCAGTTGCGTTTGAAGTAACTTTCTTACTTTACTTTACCCTAGTCCCGCCAGTAAATTCGAATAAAAAATTTTGTCTTATTTAAGTGACTCACTAGTGGAAAATTTGTCTAACAAATATTGGCAAAAAATACTATTTGCTTTTACCGGTGGCATTTTGCGCAGATATTATAAACTTTTGACTCATATTGGCAGTAGGGCTGGGCGATACATCGATAAAACCGATAAAATCGATATAAATTATAAATCGCGATGACGATATCAAAAAATCCTATACAACGGTACATCACGATTCTCGTAATCGTGATGTAAACCACGATTATCATAATCGTGGTGTAAACCGCGATTATCATAATCGTGGTGCAAACCACGATTATCATAATCATGATGCAAACCACGATTATCATAATCGTGATGCAAACCACGAT
Source organism: Maratus speciosus (assembly GCA_963932465.1). NCBI lineage: Eukaryota > Metazoa > Arthropoda > Arachnida > Araneae > Salticidae > Maratus > Maratus speciosus. The sequence continues at coordinate 202,512,651 of OZ010796.1, read as the reverse complement.
TATCATACTTTTTCATTAAACTGCAATCGGCGCTTTTTCAACTTCGAGTACTCAAAATTCTACCATTCTAAACCGCAGGTCATTACGATGACCATGATACTAATGGAGTATTTTACCCCTGCCTAAACCATGATGATTCCTGCCTAAACCATGATGACATTAAATACCGAATAATCGGTTTCGATCATCATGATACGTCTCACCCTAAACCATGATCACTCCTCAAGATTCTCCCAGCTTCAACCGTGATATTAACCGAACCCTCAGTTTTTGATAAGCATGATACTATCATGGTATTATCATGGTATTACCATGGTATTAGGCTGTGATTTCCTTCAGCGTAAACGGTTTTTCAAAAGGGGAAAAAGTGATAGTTTCGGTGTCCAGGTTCAGATGACGGGCGATAAATATGATACAGCTGGTTTTTCTCATGTAGTTGCCGACAGCAAATGATATTGTTTCTTTTGTTTTATCTTCAATCTGGTTCAGCGGTTTTGAATGAATATTTGTTTGTTGTTAATGAACAATATGTGAATCAGGGAGATAAATAAATGAAATATTACATTTTATTTGCAACAGTGGATTTAATTGGACAAATGAATTAATACTTCCATAGCAATATATATTAATGTTTATTCCAGGTTCTTTTTTTTATGCAGATATTTTTACTTCTCTGAATCTCGTTTTTTTTTCTCCTGGTAGTTTCTTTTAAAAATTGACATATGTGAGTATTTGGTATTTACTGTCTCTGTCATTGTTTGTTTGTGGGGAGTGGGGGAGAATATTTAGATGCCAATATTTATTTAATGTCACTAGAATTCAAAATAACAAACAGGGCAGAAAAATTAAGCAGTTAAAGTTTGTGTACTGACAATCAAAAGAGAAAGACGTAAATTGCTCGGTGTGTGTGTGTGTGGGGGGGGGAGGTTAGTTTTTTTTCTTCATTTAGCGGACATTGGTCGAAACGCAGGAGATCCTCATTCAAGTTCCCCGATAGAACAAGCATAAGAGATAGTTTTAAAGGTTAAAAAAAAAATATTTTTTAATTCAGAATTTTTAAGTTTAAACTCTTAGGGCTGTTCTCAAAAAATATTATTTCACGCAAAAATTTCTAGCACATTCACGGATTTTTTAAATGTAATAGCAAGAAATTAGTTGAAAGTGACAGTAACTCATTAAAATCCTTATCCGCTATTGCATAAAGTTATTTAACCCTTTGCACTCCGTTGTCACCGCTGTGGCGACACCATCTTTCCTTTCAAAATTTGTTTTTGGCACATGTAATAAAGGATAATAAAATTTCTCTACTTAATCTTAGCATTTTTGAAATTATGAACTTGAAGGAAACTTCTTTTATAAAAGTGGTGCCGACCGAATAAAATTTGTGTAAGAGACGCCGGAGTCCAAAAAGTTAATATTCCGGTTCATGTACACAGCATACATGGACGATGAAAAAACGAAATTAAGGGGAAGGTAAATTTTGAAACATATTTGATTATGATTCGCAGATCACGCAGAGTTTTCTTTTTCTTAAACAAAAATGGAGAATATAAAAATGAAATAAAATAAACTAAGAGCTTTTGTCGGGGACGCCGACGCATAGTAAGACAATTTTAAGCATCCGGGTTTCGACCAATTTATATGTTTAGAAAGCCTTGAACACGATTTGACTATTTTTAAAAAGCTTTGTCTGTCTCTTTGTAACACAAATATTGTAGGCGCTCTATCTCAAGAAATAATGCACGGAATTTAACAAAATTTTAGATTATTTTATATCTCGTTATAAATTAGTGTAAATTACTTGACAGGTAGGTGCATTTTTTACAATATTCGCAATAACTTTATCTCAAAAACTAATGCATGGATTTTTGTCAGATTTCAAATTCAGTTATACCTTGTAAATTGGTGCTGATTAGTTCTTGGTGTAAATGGCCCAACAGGCGGAGCTACTATGCTGTGTTTTCACGATTTTTGCAATAGCTCTGTCTCAAGAACTAATGCGCTGATATTTATCAAACTTCAGATTCAGTTAGACTTAGACGTAGACATAAATTTTACTGATTAGTGTTTGGTGTTTATAGCCCATAAGTGGCGCTGTTATGCTGTATTTTTCAAAATTTCCGCTATAGCTTTTTCTCGAGAATTATCGCACGTATTTTCATAACATTTCAAATTCAGACAGACGTTGACATAACTTAAAGCACATAAATTAACTTCTGAATTCCATTTTTAATTATTAAAGGTACACATATATTAAGACAGACTTTAAATACAATTAAATACAATAAACCCAACTGGAGTGAAAAATTAGCCGGGGCCAGGAATCGAACCTGGGTCGAACCCTGGCCGAACATCTGCCAGGGTAGCTTAACGGTAGAGCAACAGCACGTTATGCTGTCGACCCAGGTTCGATTCCTGGCCCCGGCAAATTTTTCACTCCAGTTGGGTTTATTGTATTTAATTGTATTTAAAGTCTGTCTTAATATATGTGTACCTTTAATAGTTGACATAACTTGTTGCTGATTAAGTGTTAGTCTTAATCGTCCAATAGGTGGCGCTGCTATGATGCATTTTCCACAATTTTAGCGATATCTGTATCTCAAAAACTAATGCACGAATTTTAATCAAACACCTTATTCTGTTACGGTTTCACATAAGTAGATCCTTCTTAGGTTTGGGTGTATACTGTCCAACAGGTATTGCTTTTATGATTTTTAGATTAGGAATTTTGGATACAGACATCTAATGAGGTTGGTGCTGAAATTCAATGATTTGTTTGAAAGATGCGATGCTTATATTTCCTTTTAACTGCATACAATTTAGTGCACCTATATCTTTAGAATATTCATGATGGGCATAGATTGTTATTTAATTTTGCCTCTGTGATAGCGAATTTTGAAGTAATAACACGTAGAAATAGAAGCAATTTTTGCCATTAACACATCCTACTAGTTTCTTTTAGCATTTATTTATTTAGATTTGCTTATTTATACATAGTTTTTTATTAATCTATTTGAGAATGATATATATATATATATATTTAAATTTTAATCCTTAATAAAATATATAATGTATATTGAAGTTATACATGTATTATAAATGTACATATATTTTTTGTTCATATGTCGCAATATCGATATATCGGAATATCGTGATATAAAGCTGCCGATTTATCACGATGTTTCATTTTAGACATCGCCCAGACCTAATTGATAAGAGGTTATACAGTTTGTCACAATATGGTGGAAACGCTGGACCTCATTACCGACGATGTAGTCTTCCACCAGTAAAAATGAATATCTGTTTCGCCATTATTTATGATTGAAATTTTGCATTAACTATACGATTACATAAGGAGAAAAACCTTATGTAAATTTACTGCTGGAAGTTCGGTCGACGTCAATCGACTTCGTCGAAAGCGGTTACAGTTGAAGCTTCGCTGCGTTATGAATATGTCAATTCCTCTTTATTAACACGTTAACAGCCGCAAAAAGTAAGAATTTTCAAATTTTTTTCTTGAAAGTCGTTTGCTGAAACAAATTCTGAAAGGTAAATTTCGCTTTGGGAATACAGCGAAATTTCTGCCAATAAATAAAGCAATTTTTTTTTAATGGTGAGAAAGTAATAAATTAAAGCCGCAAATATTAAAGCTACTCATAGCGTGGCAGTCAACAAGTTATTAGTTTCGTGGTCCGTAAGGGGACAAGGTCACAAATGAGCAGCAAGGGCAGCGAAGAGAGCTGGCAAAGAATACGACAGGTGGTGCTAACTGAAAAGTAACCGCCAATCACCTAGGAGTACATGCACAAGAGCCAAAACGATAGAAAAAATAACAGAAAAGAAAGGAGTAAAGGAAATTAAAAAAAAACAATGCTTGCGATATTCGCATGGTGACAACGTATATTGATAGGGAGAAATGTGGTATATCCTTTATTTTCGGTCATGGTAATGGTAATGCAGTACAAATTGTTAGTGAATTCGTGACGCGGGGCTCCCACTCGGTCCGTTTTCAAACACCACTTTTTTCAAAGAAAACTCTTCTTTATAAATTTCGTTGAAACTTACCCACAGGCGCGATTATCTTGCTATTGTTGCAGAAACATACCACGAATTTTTCCCTGAAATAATACTGGTAAAAAACGGCCCTGGTGACGTTATTTTCATTTTTCTTCAAAACAATACGTCGACGAGGTAAGGTTCTTTGAACAACTTTTATGGGAGGACTCTCGTTCTGAACAGTTTGTGCGATGGTATCCAATCACCCTGTATATAAAACTGACAGCTTTTAACTAATTCTTGTTACGTCATTACGTGAAATCTACTGAACTTTATATGATTTAAAACACATAAACCTACACGTATCATGTAACCGGACTTATAAAATTTAATAATGTTTAAAAGGAACATAATAATGTTTAAAACTGTTTAAAAGGAACAATATTTCGATACATTTACATTATATATCTGCTCCAATGCTTTAAATTTTGATAAAAGTTTCTCAACCACTTTGTAAAAATACAGTATATATTATACTACACACTGAACACGTAATATTCTTTTAGATGTATTATGTTTGAAATCTTTTTTTTTTTTTATAACCCTCAGCCAAGAATGTCTATCTCATATATGAAATCAAATAAAATTTCATGAGATAACGAATACGCAGAAGATTGCCCGAATGTATTTCAACAGTGTATTTCAAGTCTCGAAAATAAATTTATGAATGCTAAATTCCCGTGAGTGAAAAATCCTGCAGGAACTAGACTACACCGAAATATACAACATCAAGAATACATTTTTACATTCCAGCATTCTGCCAAGAAAATAATAAAAATAAAATAGCATTGATTGTTTAAAAAATGTGTAGTTGAAATAAAACCAAGATTCGTTTTTAGAAAAAAAGATGAAACATGAAGAGAAAGTTATTTTATCAAAAATATATATTTTATCTTGAAAAAGAAAACACATAACTTGCAGTGGCTCAAATTGTATCTAATCCGTTTCGTTAATTCAATTTCCTGGTAAAAATTTGTACGTAATCAGTACGTAAAATTTTAGGTTCTGTTTTTACAGCTTCAAAAAGAAGCTTCTATTTTCGGCTTATATTTATGTATATGTGTATGTATGTATATGTTCGTTTTTTTTTTTTCATCAAACACTGGCGGATTTGAATGATACTTTTTACACTACAATTCTAGTATATAAAGTAATGTTTGTACTTGACAAAAGTCCTCGCATAGTGCATAGTTTTTCTTACAAGTATAGTAAAAAAATATTATATGATTGTCTACTTTGTGTGAAAGAATCGACTCTAGAAACTAGAGTACCTTAATAAATAAGAGAATGGCAACATGCGAAAAATAAAATTTCATTGACCAAGAAGGTAACTTTGTGAGCCTTCAATAATCGCCGATCTAATGTTTGTTTACATGACGGACTCGTCTAATCCAAATTTCCCGGATGAATATTTACAAATTTTCGAAAGAGGGTTGCTGGGTTTTTGGACAAAAACTTACAATTTGAGCATGCGCTCTTTACCTATATTACCACATTTCATTTATAAAGACACTCCATTGTCAGCAATTTAGTTTTAAACATTTTCACTGGTGAGTTGACTCCCACTCACCGTTAATGCTCTGTACACCCCTAATTTCTTACAGTTTACTTCGCTATTTTTAACCGCAGATAACTCTACTATTAGATATGACGAAGAAAACTCATTTAAAATAATGGTGTCTAGAGTATTTAGAAGCCTGATTTACGAGGGACACCTGGCAACAATAGTGCTGAGTGAGAGTCACCTCACGAGTGCAAAGGGCTAACATAATATGAAAAACAATAAAAGGTTGAAATAGAAAAGTATTTTGCCAAACCACTTTCGCTAAAATACGCTAATAGTCGTGAAATAAGTAGTTCGACATTGCTGATAAAATGAGGTGTTATTGCAGAAATGGAATCACATAGTGGATCATAAAACTGTCGTTTAAATTTGTTTCATTTTTGTTTAAAAATTTTTTATAACTCACTTTACTAATTAAAAATGCAATTATCCACTCATAAATGACATAACGATTTTGATAATTGCATATTTAATGGCAGTTTTTGAGTTTGCGGATTTTGAAGGAAAACCTAAACAGTTTCGTTTACAATATAGTCCAGGCAATAGAGACCGTATAGGGACTCTACCTAGCAAAATTAATGGTAGTACTGGAAATCGGCTTTCTAGATGTTTTTTGTGTCGCTGAATCCGAATTTGTAACTTCCCACCAAAATTTCCCCCGGCAACCCCCCCAAAAAAGGTTTTTATTAAAAAAAAATCAATTTTCTTATTGTTTTAGAGAAAAAGTATCTAGAAATTCGGAATGTAGACAAAATTTCCAACAAATTAGATATATGACATTATGACTTAGGATGAAGGGGAAGGGGGGATCTGCCTCGGAACATGCGCGCGGTGCTGCGTAAACTAAGTTGCGCAATTCCACTTAACAACTCAAACGTTTACATTCGCCCTCCCATCTCCGCTCCGAACTTTCTCTATAAGGTTTACTTTAAGATTTTTGGGTCGCTGAATCCGAATTTTTAACTTTCCCCCAAAAATTCCCCCCCCTAAATCCCCCCAAATAGTTGTTTTTAACTTAAATTTCTTATTGTTTTAGGGGAAAAACATTACGAAATTCAGAAACTAGAGAAAATTTGCAACAAATAGGATATATGACATTAGGACGTAGGATAAACGGGGAGAGAGGGGGCTGCCTCGGAACATTCCCCGCGCGCTTTTCTCAAAAACCAAATTTTTTCAAAAAATCAATTTTTTGGGGAGTTGCCGGGTGAAATTTTGGTGGGAAGTTACAAATTCGGATTCAACGACCCAAAAAACATCTAGAAAGCCGATTTCCAGTACTACCATTAATTTTTCCAGATAAAATCCCCTATTGCCTGGACTTCATCATTTAGTGCAGGTAGCGCCGCAGTGCATGTTCCGAGGCAGCCCTCACCCTCCCCGTTCATCCTAATTCATAATGTCATATATCCTATTTGTTGCACATTTTGTCTAGTTTCTCAATTTTGCAATGCTTTTCCCTTAAAACAATAAGAAATTTAAGTTAAAAACAAATATTTGGGGGGATTTAGGGGGGACATTTTTGGGGGAAAGTTAAAAATTCGGATTCAGCGACCCAAAAATCTTAAAGTAAACCTTATAGAGAAAGTTCGGAGGGGAGATGGGAGGGCGAATGTAAACGTGTGAGTGGTTAAGTGGAATTGCGCAACTTAGCTTACGCAGCACCGCGCGCATGTTCCGAGGCAGATCCCCCCTTGCCCTTCATCCTAAGCAATAATGTCATATATCTAATTTGTTGGAAATTTTGTCTGCTTTCCGAATTTCTAGATACTTTGTCTCTAAAACAATAAGAAAATGGAATTTTTTAATAAAAACCTTTTCTGGGGGGCTTTTTACCAAAAAAAAATTTTTTTTTTGGGGGGGGGGGAGTTGCCGGGGGAAATTTTGGTGGGAAGTTACAAATTCGGATTCAGCGACCCAAAAAACATCTAGAAAGCCAATTTCCAGTACTACCATTAATTTTGGTAGGTTAAATTCCCTATTGCCTGGACTAATAAATAACTCATAGAAACCAACGTTTCTTAACCCTTAAATGCGCGATTTTTTATTTTGTTTCGAAAAAAATTATATATTATTCTCTGAAAGGTTTATTACACGGGAAAAATAATGAAAAAAAATCAGAGATACGTTTTTCATGTAATACTTCAGTCTTTTCTCCTGTTGCACATCGCCCCACCAGTGGCTGAGAAGTTCTGCTCTCGAATCTGGTAGACGGAAGGTGCTGGGTTCGATCCCAATCGCGCCCGTAGGCCTAATCGTTCGGAGTTTTCGTGGTTTTCTTCGAACCTTGGATTTCCAAGCGTTAATACGGGTTAGGTTCCCTTAGAAAGACCCCCACGAAGGGCACTCCCCCTGGGCCTATATCCCTCGTGCAGATAATTGGCCGTCATAAATACAACCAACCAACCAACCTGTTGCACATCTACAATACAAGTAAAAACTACTGTCGCGTGGCTGTTTTACGCTAAAATATTTCAAATTAGTAAATATTTTAATAAGTATGTCTCTAAATACCTTATTTTATACAGTAGTGCTCAAAAGTATTTAGACAACCTCATATTCTCTCTTATTTTATTAATATAAAAATGTAAAAGAAAATATATTCCCTATAATTGAGAACACTATGACTGCAGTTATTTAAATGTATCAAGTTTCTACTTGTTTGTTTACATTCGGCGCCACCGAAGAAATATGACTCCTCCTTAGCTCAAAAGTATTTCGACAATTAGTTTGTATTTAATTGATGAAGGTGTCAGTGGCGCTATAGCTTCGATTAGTCTTTATAGTGACTTATTGTGACTATTTTTAAGGATCAGGAATGCCGAAAAGTAAAAAAAAAAAAAATGAAGTGATTCTAGAAAAGCCGCTGTAAATGCCCTAAAGAAAGGTAGACTACAAGCAGAACTAGCTCGTTGTTTTAACGTGTCTCAGCAACTTTTTTTATTACATGGAATAAAGATTTAATAAACAGAAATACATCGAAAATAAGCCTCACAGTGGCCATCCGAAAAAAAAAAAAAACTTGCAATGTTGACTATATTATAAAAATGATATCTACAAGTGATTGTCGTAAGTCCGTGGTAATAATAAAAAATGAATTGAAAGAAAATTACGGCATAGACATACACGTTTCATCAGTCAAACGACGCAAAAACCTCTATGGTTTACAGGGTAGAAGACCAGAAAAACACGTTTATTATCTACTAAGAATAGGAAGGCTAGAGTTGCATTTGTAAAACGGCATAACCCTTTCAGGGGCAAAGCAATTCCATTGCTAAAGTGTTGAAATTAATGATTGACACCGGAACTTGAAACAAATTTATTTTTAAGTAAGAAAAAGCTATATTTCACACACATAATAAACCGATTTTTTTTAACCAAAATTCTGGTGTCAGTCATTAATTTCAACACTTCAGCAATATCATTGCTTTGCCCCTGAAAGGGTTATGCCGTTTTACAAATGCAACTCTAGCCGTCCTATTCTTAGTAGATTACAAACGTGTTTTTGCTGGTATTCTGCCATGTAAACCATAGAGGTTTAGGCGTCATTTGACTGATGAAACGTGTATGTCTATGCCGTAATTTTCTTTCAATTCATTTTTTATTATTACAGTGAACTTACGACAATCACAGTGGTGGAAAATTGGCGCAGAGGCGGAGCCTATTGACACCATTAAGTTTTGGTAGTATTTTTCGGCTTATCTAATAACATATTTTCCGAGTTTTTACTAAGGCGAAGTACAGAATAAAAAATTAGTGGTGCCAATAGGCTCCTCTTCTGCGCCAATTTTCCACCACTGCAATCACTTGTAGATATCATTTTTATAATATAGTGAACATTGCAAGTTGTTTTTTTTTCGGATGGCCACTTTGAGGCTTATTTTAGATGAATTTATGTTTATTAAAAACTTCATTCCATGTAATAACAAGTTGCCGAGACACGTTAAAAGTCTGCTTGCAGTCTACCTTTCTTAAGTGCATTTACAGCGGCTTTTCTAGCGTCACTTCAATATTTTTTACATTTCCGCATTCCTGATCCTTAAAATTAATCACAATAAGTCACTATAAACACTAATCGAAGCTATAACGCCACTGACACCTTCAATAATTAAATGCAAACTACTTGTCAAAATACTTTTGAGCTAAGGAGAAGTCATATTTCTTCGGTAGCACCGAATGTAAACAAGCTGCGTACTAAAGGGTTAATTAATCCGGAGTCTTATCAAGGAAAATATACTTAAAACCGGAATTTGTGTACAAAGAAATTTCTCTCCCTGAGATACATTTAGACTTCATCTTAAGATTTTCAATTAATTAAAATTTCCGGTTGGAAAAATGTTTGTCTTGGATCAGTCTCTGGATTAATTAACTTCTGTGTAACTAATCTATGGATAACTCTTTATAAATTCTAATGTAGTAGATATTTTTATTCGAAAAATGCATAAAAGGATCTTATTTCTTATTCAATTAATACAGTAATAAGTGAAAAAATATCCTGCTACATTTATTGGACCAATGTTACTTTGAAGTATTCTTTTAGTTCGAAGCAAAATTAACAACAAAGAGTACCATCTATTGAACATATCATTACTATATGCATCTAAATAACAAAAAATTTTATCTGAATAATATATTCTACAATATATTTTCTCTTGAATTGAGAAAAAAATGAGATAAAAACTTTTAATATTAACATTTGCAGGGATTGCATTCAGTCCGTTTTTTTAATAGCAGTATTTCCGTGCAATAATATTCATCTTAAACATCTCTTGAAAATTTTGTAGAAACGAAGGTTATTTCTATATCGAACGTTTCAAAAACATACCGTAAAGATCCTTTTTTGAAAATAATGTTATTCAAAAAACGGACCAGTGGGAACCCTGTATTTAGTGCAATACGAAATTTTGTTTATTCTGAAAGATATTTTGTTTTTTGAAAATTTTTTAAGTAAAATGTTTGTTTGTAAGTTAATTAAAGATATTGAGATTTTATAATTAATCTAATCTATAGATGCACTTTTATTTCAGGCGTGTCGCACTGTGACCCGCCGGATACCAGTATCTTTATAAAGAAATAGCCGTCTTGTTGATTCGCAGATTTTCGATGATTAGGTATGGCCATGATGGCTATAAAGTTTTAGTGTTATTTGCTGGACCGCAGTTTGCCACCCCTGCTTTATGCTATTATGATGTTAAAATAAATATTTTAATTCATTAATAATTAAATAAAATAAATATTTTAAATTTAAAATAATATTTTAAGCATAATGGAATTGTTCTCAATAATTGGATAATGTTTCCTTTTCAAATTTTGAACCGCAAATTTCTTTAGCCCTTAAATGCGCGATTTTTTATGTTGTTTCGAAAAAATATATATATGATTCTCTAAATGGTTTATTACAAAGGGAAAAAAATGAAAAAAAATCAGAGATGCATTTTTCATATAATACGTCAGTCTTTTCTTCTGTTGCACATCTGCAATATAAGTAAAGACTACTATCGTGTGGCTGTTTTACGCTAAAATAATGCAAATTAGTAATTACTTTAATAAGCATGTCTCCAAATACCTTATTTTATATATATATATATATATATATATATATATATATTTTTTTTTTTTTTTAAACTTAATCTTTAACCATTTCCTTCCCATAATATAATACGTTCTAGAAATTACGTAGTTCAGAGAATTTGACTTTACACCAGAAAGTTTACATGCTTAATTTCGCTTTATTTAAATACGGAATGTGTGTTTTTTAATTAAAGCAAATATTGCTATTTTAATTTTCTGGTGTGAATTGGGTATATGTTAATAAAAAAATCTATTAAATTCAAAACAGTGTTGTTTGGATATATGCAAAGCTGCGCACTTAAGGATTAAAATAGCTTTCTTTTTGAAAGTTATGAACAATAGTTGTATTCTTATTTGAGTACAACAACTTGCATTTTTGATTGAGGAGGTTGATTACGACCTTAGTTTCTCTGTATTCTAAAAAAAGTAACTAACACTGTCACTACCGCTGTTTATGAATTTTTTGTGACTGGGGGGGTGGGAGAGGGGGTCTTCCTGATTAATATTAAGAAAGCTAATGCATTCAAAAGTTATGAAAATTGGTGGTATAGAGAAGTGTTTGATAAGCATGCTCTTGCAGAGAGTTTTCAAATCGAATACTTATTTTAATTGATATTCAATGTTAAAGTTGTTCAAAATCGTTCTTTTAAAAAAGTTTTACAGGAGCAAAAACAATACACAGCAATTTAATCATTTTTATATCATTTTATGTATTAGAAGTTTCCGGTGGGCAGACTGTATATTTTTCTTTAATTTGATTCATGTTTTGCGAAATTATTTCCATTTTATATTTAAAATTTCAGCATTTCTAGAAATATTTTTTTTTATATTTTTTAGAAAATTTTATTATTTTAAATTGTTTCCAATTTTAAAAACAGCACAAAGAATAATATTTCCTTCAGATTAAAAATTTATTTACACGTGACTATTATAAACATAAAAAAAAACTTTGAAATTAGGATTAACTTTTTACATTTTAAAAGCTGGAAAATATTGAAAATTACGCCATAAAAACTATACTTACACGTGAAATTTAAAAGAGAAAGAAAATTGCAAAATGATACAGTGCTCAGCAAAAGTTTAGACAATGATCGATTATGCTTCTGTGCTGAGAAGTATGTAACGAATTGTTGGAATGCAACCGCCATATATCACTGGGAACTTGTCTTTCATACACAAACAATAAATTATAATTTATACACTTTGCATAATACATAATAACAAAAAAAAAAAAAAAAAAAAAAAAAATTAACATTGTTGCAAAAGAATAGACAATCTGTCTGCGAACTGAAAAATATCCATAAATTAAAATCGAACTGCACCTACATTGTCTGCTATTAATGCAAAAATGTGACTTTCCATCGAAGAAACTAAATCCTGCATCACTTGGGGGTCTATTTCGTACAAAACACGTTCAACAACTGATCGAAGTTCATTTACAGAGGAGTATTGCTAAAAAATTGCATAAACCGTATGAGATATGATGCCACAAAAGTTTTCGATTGGGTTCAGATCAGGGCTACACGCGGGCCAGTCGAAAATAGTAATATTTTGAGAGTTAAACCAATTTTTTGATTTGTGTGCAACATGGATAGACGCATTATCTTGCTCAAATACATACTTTGGAAGAGGTAACAGTTCACCAAATGGCTGTAAATTGTTTTCCAATGTATGTATGTAGTCTTACGCAGCTTGGTGACCAATGAGAAACTCCAGAGATACTTGAAAATTAAAACAAAGTGAGGGCCAAATCATCAACCCTTTCGAGGGCAAAGGTTTGGTTTGGTTTGTTTTTGACGGCCGATTATCTACACGAGGGATATAGGCCCAAGGGGGAGTGCCCTCCGTGGGGGTCTTTCTAAGGGAACCTAACCCGTATTTACGCATGGAAATCCACGGCTTCGAAGAAAACCACGAAAACTCCGAAACGGCTAGGCCGACGGGCGCGATTGGGTTCGAACCCAGCACCTCCCGTCTACCAGTTTCGAGAGCAGAACCTCTCCGCCACTGGTCGAGGGCAAAGGACACCTAATTTTAATCCAAAAGTGACAAGCATATTTAATTAAAATTTTCCTTTTATAATATACATCAAAAAAAGCAATTTCTTATTTTCTAATAACTTCGTTTATAAATTCTGGTATCAGTCAATTATTTCATTTCATCAGTTTATAAAAAGAATTACTCTTCAACAGGAAAGGGGTCAATTTGTTGTGAGATTTCAAGGCTGGTTGTGTTATCATTTTCATGTAAACTAATGTACATCTTTCATTAATGCATCTACGAAATTATCCGTTGACACAGAAAGCTCTGATTCACTTTTAATGCGATTAGCAGTCATCATTTGTCTAGATGCCAGTTTATGGATCGTTCTATAATCTCGTTTTCTGGACACACGAGTCCTTCAAGATCTATGTTTTGCTTTGAAAGAGTCACCCTTAGACAGCACTTAATAGACAGACTTCTTTGGCCGATTCAATGTAGCTGAAACTTCTGCAACAGTCTTCCCTTTCGATTTCAGCTTCCATGCTTTAATTACTTCATCTGACTGAAAATTTCTTGCTCGCGGCATCTTCACTAACCGATGCTATCGCGAGGTGCACTTACATACTTCATGCATGTGACGTCATATGTTTGAAATATGTGATTTTCCGTGAATAATTGCCAAAAAATCACAAAAGTGTCTAAACTTTTGCAATATGCAAATTTCACTTTTTTCAGTTAAATTAAATAATATCCTACATTAAAACCGTTATTTCTGTCCTAAAACGTTTAAATTATATTTAAAAATAAGTACATTCATTTGTATAACCCAAGTGTTCGAATTTTTTATTAAAGGTTAAAAATCACCAGAGCCTAAACTTTTGCTGAGGACTGTATCTTAATTCCTTGTGTATAATCCGCGGATTAAACAATCATTTTTCGACCCAGAAATTTTTAAAAATAAATGTCACTTTTTTATCATGGTAAATATTTGGCTTCAGTTACTAAATAAAATTTCTGGGTCCAAACTGAATTGTTTGATCCGCGGATTATACGCCGGAAATTACCGTAAATTCATTAGTTTCCGTTAATAGTCTTAAATAGAGGAAATTACGTCATATTTAAAATAGCCAAACAATAGCATTTCCAACCAATTTAAATTTAAAAATATATTTGCGCAAGAAATTTAATTCATATTTTAAGATAATATTTTAATCTATTTTTGTGAGTTCTAAGACAACACAAATAATATTTCCTTTCTAACAACAAAAGTATTTTCCCGTGAGTATCAAAAACAAAAGAAAACTTTGATGAAAATTACGTCAGGATTAAAATGATTCATTTAAAATGTCTTATTTTAAAATAACTTTCTTATAGAGTTTTTAAAAAATACCGGGAGACAAAGACTATGTTTACTTAATTACTTTTATATTAGCTTATTTTCAAAATTTTCATTGATCTCATTTAATCAAAGACTAAAGCAGCCCGTTAACAAGATGATCGTCACTGTTTTTTTTTTTTTTTAATTATAATTCAGCCTTCAAAATTATTTTTTTTTAAGCTGATCAAATTAGCGTGCTTTTAGTGTTTGCTGTGTCTGAACGAGGGTTTTCGAGAGTAGCTCGTAGGGGGCAGAGCCCTTTAGTCCTATAAAAAAAATATTCTTTTGTGATATATTAATCATTAATAGTTCAGTATTAGATCGTATGAATCCGTATGTTATCAGATGTAAAACAAAAGTTATATATATTACGTAAGAGTAGGAATATTTGAATCTAGTGATCATAGTCTGCAGATGATCAAATTTAGCTTTAACCAAAATTTAATACCGCTACCGGTATATGTTTAGAGGCTTTATCCATATGAGTTACGCAATACGAGGATAACAAAATGTGGAAAATTATCTCTAAATCTTTTCCGATAATATTATCCTCGTACCCCTTGTCGCAACCGTGTGAAGAGCACGTGCCAGAAGTAGAATTATCGTAACTATTTTTTTATATATGTTATCGACTAGTATGATAATTTGTATTTCAAAATTGATTTTAAATAGTCTTACATAGGAAAATTGACTACTTTCAAACTTCAAATGTGGATAATCTTTTGGCTAAATACTTTATAAATTATGCGTTCATGTCTTTTTATATTAAATTAATGTAAGAAAACTGTCGTTCTAGAAGTTTTGTCTCATCATCGCATAGCTGCCAACTTGTACGGATTTTTCATACCACTAAAATTTAATAGAAAATTTTAGCTAATTGAATCACCGAAATTCACGCAATTTTAACGTTTAAATAAGCCAAACATTTCTATTAAATTTTAGTGGTAAGAAAAATCCGTACAAGTTGGCAGCTATGCCATCGTAACACAAGAGATGCTTGCAGAAATCTATTGCTGAGCAGAACCTTGCATTTACATATCGATGAAAGGTTTTGGTTTCTATAACGACAATTCATTTGCCTTTTTTGAAATTATAAATATGACTGATTCTTAATAAGTATGTTACACAATTCGACATCGCAAACGTAGTTGTTCATTTGAGTTAGTATGGCGAAAGCAGGGGTGGCCAACTGTCGCTCAATCGACACCACTAAAATTTTATAGTAATCGTTACCTTATCTAATCTTCGAATCTCTGCAATTAAATAAGTCGACTTTTTCTGTAAAATTTTAGTATTATCCGGATTCTCACAGTTGAATATCCCTGGACTACAGTAATATGGAAACTATACTTTACTTATTAATTTCTCCAACTAATACTACCTCATGACTGGCAACACTGGATTGAGAATGACGTATTCATGTATCGGACGACGTGTAACCTTTCGCGCCATTACACAGCAATAGTTTTGTAAATTTATTGTGATGAATGTCATGTATGGTTATGATTATTTAACGTGGTTTATAAGTGTTGCACCGTTTTGCAGTGGTTATTATAAAATGCGTCTTAATATAGCAATATTTGCTTTCTAAAAAATGAAGAATTTAAAAAGAAATAGATTGTTTCTATTCATCGGAAGGATTATTCCTAATTTATTAGTATTAAATTTTCATTTTTGTTTTCTTATTAAAAGATGTGAAAGTAAAATAAACAATATAACTAAATAAATCGCTTGTATGTACATTTTTTTTAAAAAACTGTGTGGCGAAATACTTAGAAAATTCTAAAATATCTGTTACATTTCTTAAACTTTTGAGCGCTGGGTGTGAATGTGTTCAAAATACCCAACCGTTACATTGGCACCAGTATATTGTAAACAAAAGGTACAACTTATTATATACACGAAAAAATGCATTAATCCATTTTCAAATAAATTTGGTTGAATATTCCGGTGCCAATGTGACAATTGGGGATTAAAATTAAGTGGGAAGAAATTCACCTATCAGAGCTCAAATAGTTAATGATATCCGAAATAAAGGACTCCAGTGCCTGAGAGGTTCTACTATCATAGCTGTCAACATTTACGATTTTTCGCTACCACTAAAATTTAATAGAGATATTCGCCTTGCTGAATCGCGAAATTTCGATGATTAAATAAAACAAAATTTACTATAAAATTTTAGTTTTAGGAAAAAAGCGTAAAAGTTGGCAGCTATGTACTATCAAAGGTGGCAGACGAGAGGTGCTGTTTTCGAACCCAATCGCACCCATCGGACGATCGTTTGGAATTCTTCATGATTTTCTTTGAACCGTGCATAAATACGGATTAAGTTGCCTTAGGAAAACCCCCACGGATGGCACATCACCCCAGTGTTGCCAGTGGACTACTTTTTTTTAAATCCAGATTTCTAGATTGACTTTGATTCAGACTTTTTTGAAACGTTAAAATTACCTTTGTTTTCGCCTTAATTAATATGTCATTAAATAAGTGGCATTTTACCATTTCCAAAAAGTGATGCCAATCAAGAATCTGAATTTTAAAAAAGTAGCCCATCTGGCAACACTGCATCACCCTCGTTCCGATATCTATCAGATCCGATCGTGCCGATATCCATCAGAAAATTAAAATTTAATGATAAAAAATTAATTTGTTTGTGGCAATGAAAAGAGTTTTCTAAACATTGTTATTAGATATTGAGAAATGATGTAACTAGATAATTTTATTTTACATGCTTCAAATACTCTAATTTTAATATTTCTTTCCGTTGGCTTTGTTTCTTTGTTTTTTGTGATAAATTCATACAACTTCTTAAAATGTTAGGTCAATAGTAAGCAAATGCAAAATATTCAGGATGGTTGACCATAATCGGTCCAAGACCGATGTTGATCGGCTAATCTGCTGTTACGTCAAAACCATCATTAAATGACCCTAAAGAATTATCTAGGATGGTGTTGGTTCAACACCCTGATTGAGTGTTTAGAAATATATAGTGCGAAAATCCCGTACAAGGGTATTACTATACAATGTATTCAAAAAATTACATTTTTTTAGGCAGCTCTGTCATCGAATTTATTGTTTAAAAGTATAAACACTAAGTGGCGTAGGAGAGATGCTGGATCAACACACGGTGACTCCGTTCCACACCGTTTGTGGAGTTTCCGGATGTGATCTTCAGATGTTGTGTGTTTCTTGTATATATCCCTTCTTTATATCGACGAAGGCTCATAAACGGGCGCTTAACGTCAATAACACAAGTCTGATGTATGCGTTCAATAAACAAACTAAGCGTTAGTTACAGCGTCTAGAATTATGCAGTGCGAAGAGAATTTAAAATGTAACGTCACTAAGTATGATACCACCACACCTTGAATACTAGGGCTGAGTGCTTATAAAAAAAGTGCGACTGCCGAACACGGATTTTTTTAAACGTATGTAGGGTCACTTAATTCTGGACACTAGTATTTTATAAAAGATTTCTATTACTTGTTTGAACTCAGAAAAACAAAGTGGAAAATAGTTTTAAAAACTATTGGTACCAAAATTCCAGGGACCGTACACACGCTGGATAAAATCCGCCTTCGGTACAAGGCGCATTTATTAGATCGCCTCTATATGAGAGTAACATACGGTATATAACACTAGAACGCCCGGAAGGAGTCGATTCGACTCCGACCGTATGATTCAATGTCAACTGGAACCAGAAATTCTTTCACAAAATAAGTTAAATTTTAAAAACGCAGATTTACGTTAAATGAATCTGCCAAATAATTTTAAATAAAAATTCTGGGGTAAAATATTTTTATGAAACTTGGGTAATATTTCCGGGCGTTCTAGTGTTAAATTTTGAATGGTTCAGATAATATTGGACAAAAACTAAACGCCAAGCATCTTAGCGAACATGGAATTATCTCGGAAGTATTAATTAGCGCTACAACGCCCGGAAGGAGTCGATTCGATTACGAACACATGATTAAATGTCCAATGGAGCCAGAATCTTTTCAAACAATAAGTTAAAATTCAGTGACGCAAAGTTACGTTAGATAAATCAGTTAAATAATTTAAAATAAAATTTCTGGAGAGAAATATTTTTAAGAAACTTAAGTAAAATTACCGGGCGTTCTAGTGTTAATTGTGTGTTAGTAGTTAAGTGTAGTGTTAGTGTACTAGAGGAACAGATTTATCCTTAGAATAGTGAAGCTACAACTGTAACCACTTTCACCGTGTTGACTACCACCGGAGCAACCTTACACCAGTAAATTTAAATAAAAAATTTCTGCTTATTTAAACGCATTATTTATGTAAATTTTCTATCCAAAAAACAGTCATGTTATGGCAAATACAGATATTCATTTTTAATGGTGGAAGTTTACACCGGCAGTTGTCAGTTCCTGCGTTTCCGCAATATTGTGACAACCTAGACAAACTCCTCTCAGTGCCACTGAAAAAGAATGCAATAGCTGGGCAATCTGCCACCCGTAAAAACAAAGAAAAAATTTAACCATTTATATGAGAGCATTTTTTATGAAAAAGCTTCTAAAAGAAGGAAAAATTTTCTATTCAAAATTTACTGTTGGAAGTTAGATTTGGCAGTAATCAAAAACTGTTGATCAAATGTAAAAATCAGACCCCATCTTGTGACAACCTCCCCAGTTACATCACTCCCAACTTGTAGACATTACACTATATGTCTGCTCTTCTTCATCCATAACTTTATTGGAATTATCGCCAAACTAATGTTTAATAATTTGTCTGATTGGGGTGCCTCTATACTTGAGTTTGACACACAGAATAAAAAATATTATGGGTTGAGACGATTCTAGACAAAAGAGAATCGCCAATAATCTTTGCGATCCTAACATCCTAACATTATAGGCAAATTACTATTTGTCAACTTCTTTCTCTCGTCGAACTCGTCAATGGAGTTATGGATAAAGAGGAAAATACATATAATTTAACCCTGCAGCTGTGGGAAGCGCTATTTTTGCGTTCCAGTGGGTTACTTTTTTATAATTCAGATTGCTTGATTCCCATCACTTTTTTAAAAGCGTATAATTTTGCTTTTTTCACATTATTTAATTAATCTTACATTAAATAAAGTTACTATTTCTACTTCAAAAAAGTGCTGGGAATCAAACAATCTCATTTTTTAAAAAGGAACCCACTGAAAAAGTCGCCCGCAGCTGGAGGGTTAAAGTCTGCATGTTACGAGTGAAATAACATCGGAGATTGTCATAATATTGCGCTGATTTTTTACATAGGATCAACAGGTTCTGATTACCGCAGAAGCAAGTTTCTACCAGTAAATTTTTAATAGAAATTTCATATTATTTTAGCGGCTTATTTCGGCAAAATATTTCTCACAAACATAGTAAAAATTTCTAATCTTTTTTACTGCGGTAGATAGCACTGGTATTATGATCCCTTTCACTGACACTGACAGGGGGTTGTTTAGGTCGTCCCAATATTTCTGAAACGCGATACTTGACTACCGCCAGGGTAAGCTTCCACCAGTAAAAATGGATATCTATTTTTACCATAATTCTGACTGAAAATCCGAATGAATAAGACGTTTAAAAACAGAGAAAATGTCTATTCAAATTTACTGGTGGAAGTTTTGCCGACGGTTATCAGTCCCTGAGAAACCGGTTACATTTGTAAGCTTCATCTTTTTGAGGATATGTAAATTCCTCTCTATTCACAGTTCATTGGAAAGTGCACCTTGGAGTGCTGGGTTGTCACTGGGAAGAAATCTTTTTACCTCATAAATTACATTTTCATTTTCTGAAACACATAAGCCTGATCCGGTTCTTGGTGCTGATATAGACCCATTTGTTAGAATTTTTCCCTTATAGTCAGATAATGGCCTACTATTATCATCTCCCAATAATACTCGATTAAATATTTCGAATATTTGTGATAGAAAGGGCTCGCGAAAATTTATCTTTTGAAATTCTGAATATAAACACAAGTAAATACACTGCAACTTTTTCTGTATATATAACTAGTGGACAAAGACATGTATTAAAATTTTCTAAGCTAGTGGTGAGGTTTTGGCGAAAGCTATAATCAAAAGCTGCACATCATTTTTCACTGAAAATCGTTTGTCATCACATTTTAAAAATGTATTCTGTCATTAAATCAGGCAAATTATTCTTTACTTAAATCATGTTATTTCGTTGGCCCGCGAGAGAGCGATTGTGCACCCCTAATATAGACCTACTCTTGTGCCAAATGGAGTTAACCCCTCTTACCATCTTTTATAAGAAAACTGCATTTAATTATGTTACTGAACTCCATATATAAGAGGGAATCTCTCTTCCTATATCTCGACATGATTTCCAAAGGTCAGCGCGGAAAGATACGGCGACGATAATTTAATTCACATTCATGGCAAAAATGCTGTTTATCACATTCCCTTACATGATTAGAGAATCATTTATTAATTTAATAAGAATATGTTAGTCAGTGAAACATTAATTAGGATAATAGTAATTGAAAACACTAACATCTAACATTGACAACGCGGACTATCTTTTACCTTTGCGTTAAATGCTTCATTTGCCTTGCAAGTTTCTGACCGCCGACTCAGAACTCCTGTTATATATGGAGCTTAGTGGTTACCATAGAATGACCAGAAATGCAAATTCGCAAACGCAGCAGCCGTACACTGCAAGTAGAAGCGTCTTAAATTCAGACACATATGTAACTGAAAAAGCAATTCAGTCGTCTAAAGCTATTGAATGTGAAATTTGAGACCCCATAGATCTCTAAATTTAAGACACGTAAGTGTATTACTATGATCATATCATAAATGAACTGAGAAACCTGTCTGAATAATAAATATGTTTCTGAAATGAAGACATTTAGAAATAAGACACTTATGTGTTTGAATTTCATATATTTGTATCCTATGCGCAATGACTGTAATACAATTGTATCTTTGTATATACTAGCACCAAAAGAGAATGTTTTGAAATTAATGAAAGATGTTTAAAGTATTTTTCCACACCATTAATATTTTTATTACTTTACAAAAGAAGAAACTTGATTAGAGCATATAAAACATATGTTAAAATTGTACAAGTTCCCTTAATAAGTACGTATTCGGTTGCTAAAGTATGTATATTTTTATGTATTAGGCTGTTTTCACAAAATATAAAGTTTCTCAAAAATTACTTTCACTCTTTGGCTTAGCAAATGAAATGAAGGTCATTATTTTGGAACAGATTTACTTCTGTTCTATCACAGCCTAGTCCACCTTTTTAAAATGCAGAATATAAATATGAAATTAACTAAACTAGATTTTGTGTCAATAATTTTAGGACAGAACACAGGGATGAGATTTCCGACTTTTTGCATAACAGTATAATCTTAGAGAAAACGTTGTTCTGTTAGATAGCAAAAATTTTCCGATTTAATGAAATGACATTTTCTCTAAGATTATACTGGTAAGAAAAAAGTCGGAAATCTCATCCCTGAGAGTAATTTTAAAATCATACTAATATAAAAAGCAATACAAAAATTTTACAATTAAAAAATAATGAATATTTAAAAATAAGATTCTATCAACATTTTTTTTTTTTTTAAATCTGAGAATGTAAATAATTTATATTTTGATTTTGTTTTCTTTTTTATTTTAGTTAAGAAGGTTCAGTTTCTCTTAACCCCGTTTAAGATAAATCTCTTACATATGAACAAGAGAAAGATAATTAAAAATAAAAGTTTACCACTGAGGTGTATTAAAGGAGACAGACTCCGCCCACCCCCCCCCCCCCCCACCCGACAAAAAAAAATCTCAGTCCTTTATTCTTTTGGTGTTTAATTATTATAAATTCACTAGCAAATAATGTTTTGTCTGTTATAAATAATTTTAAAAGGATATTAAACCCCCTTTTTAATCCATTAACCGCCAAAACTATGACGTACGAATTTTCTACTTTTTTGCTGAAAACCGTTTGTCACCACAAATTTTGAAAGGTAACCTTCACTTAGTTTAATGGTCAAAGTTTCTGTTATTAAATAATGCAATTTTTTTAATTCAAAGGTACTGGTAGCTTGATAGTTAATTTAAACATGCGAATTTATTTTTACTATTGCGTGGACGCAACACCAGCGGTTAATGGGTTAAGTCTTTCTTGTCAACATTCAAATAAACTTCCGTAAAATGTGAGTTAAGTTGACCTAGGTTATACGCGTTAATAACCAGAAAATTTATTTGATGTACCATTATATATTTAAAATCATGTTTCTCTATGAAATCTATTTGAATCAATTTCTCTTGTAAATTTCTGGTTCGAAACGTGTTTAACCTGGATCAATTTAACTCACATTTTACGGAAGTTTAAAGAATGTTGGCAAGTATGGGTTGAGTTATAATTTTAGCTGATATTTTAAACGGAGCCTCGATGAAAAATTTTTGTGCAAACTTGCAAAATTTCAACGGAAGTGACAGCAAAATTCATGTTATGGCCTGACATTGAGTGGTCTGTATAATGTTTAGATACAATGATTTCAGAGTTGTGTATGCAAATAGTCACCATTCTTGTATTAATAATATATGAAAATATTGATTAAGTTATAAAGGGCTTCAAAAGTTAATGGGGCTATTTTGGATTTGCTACATCAAAAGAAAAAACTGAAGTATAAAAATTGCTTTTAAATTAATAGAACACGTTATATTAAATTCAAGTGTTGCGACAAAATCTTTAGGGTGTGTTTTCCTCCTGTCTAAAAGTAAAACAACTGTAATGATTATACTTGTATTTAGGTAAAAGACAAATGTAGCGTATTACAAAAAAAAAAAAAGTTTCTGCCCCGGTGATAAAAAGCTTTATTAATGAGATGGCTGACTCAATGATCTGACCGCGTCATTCAAAATGCTGAGGCATTCTATTTTCTCACAGATGGCTGTGTTCTTTGTCTGAAGACAAAGTCCGTTGCATGACGTGTTAATATTTATTTCAATTTTAAATTTTTGTCATCGATTTAAGATTTTTTTATGGTGAAAAATTGTGTCATTATATTTTTGTGTTGTATTTGCACCAGCTCCTTGTGAGTTGTCAACTATAGGAGTTATCAAACGAAAAGATTTTAAATTTCGATTTTTGTACTTCTTTAAATAATTTCATGATGAATAATTTCACCTTAGTTGAAAAATAAGAAGATTGTGAAATAGAATATGGCGTGCTTGCTTGTGCAATATTTTAAGCATGTGCTTATGGAATTAAATTTTGTGAACAATATTGATCATATTTATATGGAACGATATTAAAGTTTTCTGCAATAATTTTTCCATTTTAATTACTGTTAGATGATACAGCAATAATATATGATCAAGAAAGAGCTTATAAATATTTTTAAAGCTATTTTTTTTTTAAATTTAATTTCCGATTATTTTTATTCATTTCAAGTTACTTATCAAAATTATTTACGCTTGCAAATTTTATGAATATCAAAAGTAAGTACGATTACAAACAACGATATAATTCATTTGGACATACTTACATATGTAATAATATTTTATTGAATAATCTGTATTTATCATATTTTTTTCATTTTATAATTTAAAATGTTTGTGTAATGTTTTTTATGATTTTCAACTAAATTTATATCATTTTAAAAATGACAATTATTTTTTTAATATTTCTTTACATCCTTTATATTTAGATCTTATAAAATTGTGTAATTATCATATTTTTATATTTTATAATTTAAAAGGTTTGTGTATTTTTTTATAATTTTCAACTAAATTCATATCATTTTAAAAATTGACAATTTTTTTTAGTATTTCGTTAGATCCCCACTTTACAAATACAATTTTTATATTGTAAATAATCTTATTATTGATTGTATTATAGTATTGATTTTACTGTTTATGTATTCCATGGAACTATTAACACGTTAAGCGCCACGTCAGTCACCGGTGACTGACACTGAACTTTCCGTTTAGAACGTGTCAATTACCGGTCACTAACCGTCTAAAATGTGATATAAAACTAAAAAAATATATATTGTTTCAAGTAATTACTGAAAATTTATTTAAAATTTACTTACCTTTTATTTATTACGGGATTATACTTTCTTAAAAATTACTTAAAGCATTGTAAATTTTTCAGATTCAGTGTCAGTCACCGTGGCACTCAACGTGTTAATAAAGAGGAACTGACATATTCTTAAAATAGTGAAGCTTCCACTGTAAATGCTTTCGTAAGGGAAGATTATCGCCGGTGAAAACTTCCACCAGTAAATTTATCTAGAATTTTTCTCCGCATTTAAAGGCATTATTAAATCAAAATTTCATTTATAAATAATAGCAGAAACATATTTTCAATTTTACTGGTGTAAATTTACTTTTTCCGTAGTCACACCCTTCGTTTGTGCCATATTGTGACACCGTAAAACAAACTGTCTGTTTTACCAGTCAAACGGACACCAGTAAACAAATAGAAGTTTTTACTATATTTGTGAGAGATAGTTCCATGAATAAGGCGCTTTAAAAAGGTAAAATTTTCTATTCAATTTTACTGGTGAGAAGTTTGCCACGGTGGTATTTAGAAACTGTAGATTCGATTTTAAAAAGCAGCCGCAATCTTGTGACAATCTCCTCAGTTACTTCACTCGCAACTTGTAGACATTACACTATATGTCTCCCCTCCTTATTCATAAATCCATTATGTGTTCACGCACCAATTAGTTGGCATTTTTCGTATTATATTTTTGCCAAAAAAAAAAGTAGTTTAGAATATATTTTTTTATGTGACTGTAAAAATGTTAATAATATTATATAAAGAAAATGCTTGTTTTAAAATATCTTGTTTTAAAAAGCAGTAACATAAAATTGTCTTCTGGAGAAAGATGCTCTGTTTAGATTTTTTCCCATAGATTTTGGTAACTTAAGAAATTTGATGCTGTTTATATTAATATGTTTATTTCTTATATCTTTACTTTCGTGATGAAATACCTACTGTGACCTATTTTTTATATTCTATAGATGTACAAATTTCGGAGGGAGAACTTTTTACCCCTTTTTACGTCTCGAATGATGAGGGGGAGGGAGGATCTGTATATTTCTATTTTAAGTATATAACTACTAAGTTCCACTTAATATTATTTGATTTGAAAAGCATTTTTTTATTTTGTTACATATTACTATTTATGTACTATAAATTATATCAATGACAGTGAAATAATTATTGTGTCTTTATCATTAATAAAAGTTTTCAAATTTAATGTTTATAGGAATTTTATTATAAATATTTTTTTACAGTTGCAATCCGGGACGTAGCTAAAAATATTTATTAGAGAGGGGATTAAAAAAATTCCCAACTTGAAACAAACTGCTCTAATTTCCAATTCAAATCATATAAAACCAAAAGTTTCCCAATCCAGAGCCGAGAGG
This sequence comes from Maratus speciosus, assembly GCA_963932465.1. Classification (NCBI taxonomy): domain Eukaryota; kingdom Metazoa; phylum Arthropoda; class Arachnida; order Araneae; family Salticidae; genus Maratus; species Maratus speciosus. The sequence continues at coordinate 202,486,701 of OZ010796.1, read as the reverse complement.
TTGCATGTGGACCTTCCAAGGAGATAGCGTAGCCATCTCCAGTACCAAAGGCACCGAAAGACCCCAAGTCGCCACCACAGCACCCGCCAGCCTCGAGCAACCGAAGGCACGGGACCGGCTACAACCGGGCACGTTGCACCCAGCAAGAGGAGGCACCATCAAAACACCTGCCGAGCAAACGAGACCGCGCGAGCACCGCAGAATCGCAGAAAAGACAGCCTGAGCCAAACCAAGTCATGAGACCCCGCATTCAGGGAGTACTTACAGGAAAGCGACTCGAATTATCGTTACACGCTAGGAAATTCCTGGAAACCTTGCGCAGCCGCCCGTCCGCAACGCGAACGAACATGGCTGCGGACTACTCTCATAGAGTAATGCGTTCAAATAATCCCGAAATCAGTGTTCAAGGAATTCGAACCCGACAAGTCGAATCTCAAGTAACTCTGCGACCACCCACGCGATCTAAAGTCCTAGTCAAAAGGTCCATGACAATAGCCACGCTCCCTTTCCTGCTGTAATTATCTAGGCATAGATCGCTAAGCGTTCGAGTGTGAAAGTTTCGAGGGAAATGAATCTGTCTGATTTGATTCCACAGGACGCACTCATAGACCCAATGTCTAATCGTACTATTCCCTGTCCCAGAGAAGCACACTAGGTTGCCTCTGAAGAGCCGGGCTTGGTGGTCTCCGAAGGCACCATGTTCCGTCAGAACTTGGTTTACGTAAAAGTCCCCCTGGAGTCTCCGTGTGGAGACTTTCCGTAAGATCGCATATGTGCTGCGCCCATCTGTTTATTCGTCCCACCGATTTTGCCATTCATTGATCGCCCGGTCCAGTAGTCTCTTCTTCACCTGACGGCAGAAGAGGAGAATCTGCACGTCCACCACAGGCCGGACCACAACCCCCTTGGCCAGTGCGTCGACAAGCTCACTGTAGGTGTAACCAATGTGTGTTTTGATCCAATGCATATGAACTTTAATTCTGTTGATTTTTACCAAGTCTCTGATCTCGGCTATTGTTTTCTGACGTGGCACCAACGAGTAAAGCGCTTGTAGCGCCGATCTCGAATCTGAATAGATGCTGAATTCACCGAGACCTTTCTGAAGAGAGTTCATGATCGCCTCCTTGATCGCGTGGACCTCCGCAGCGAACACGGTTGTCCCATCAGTCAGTCGGAACTGATCCTCAACGACGACACCTTCTTGGGTAGCCAGGAGAAAAGCACAACCTACTTTTTGATCCTCCAGCTTAGAACTATCTGTGTAGTAAGTGTACGGTGTCCTCCGACCGAGGTCTAGAGTACACGGAATCCTACTATTATAGTCTCGTCGGGTGGGATACCTCCAGATCTCTACCGAATCAGGCCTGAGATCTATCAATACTCTCGCCCCATCGGGTGAGGGCTTCGAAGTCGCGTTCGATTTTAGCAAGAGGTCCAGAGGAATCACTCCCCACAACACATGTAGAGCGTCAGTTGACACCGTGCCGTCGCACCTGGTGGCACAGAGAAGGAGACCTTGCTGAATACTCAGCAGTCTTGTACGAAGAGTTACCTTGTAAGAGTACCAAATCGGGGTGGAGTAAAAAATTATTCTCGCGGCAACCACCGAGTATATGGTTTTGCGTATTTCCGGTTTAAAGCCCCATATTGCACGAGCCAACCTACTTAACTTGTACTGGATTTTTGTTACCTTCTCTTGGACTTTGTCCAAGTGTGGCATCAAACTATAGTCCCGGTCGAATACCATCCCATGTCACTCGACCTGATGTGAGAACTTCACCCTATGGCAGTGTTGCCAGATGGGCTATTTTTTTTTTAAATCAGATTCTTGATTGGCACAACTTTTTTTAAATGGTAAAATGTACCTTATTTAATGGCATATTAATTAAGGCAAAAACAAAGTCAATTTTACCGTTTCAAAAAAGTGGTGGCAATCAAAAAATCCGAATAAAAAAAAAGTAGCCCACTGGCAACACTGCCCTACGGCCGTTCAACAGAATAGCTCTTGAGGGATAGTACTCAATCTTTCCCTTTGGTGGTATAAACGTGTACATGCTCTTGTCATAGCTGAATTCCAGACTGCATTCGTTTGCCCAGGCGTGAATTTCTGCGAGAAGCCACCTGACAAAGTTCGCAAATCTGAAAACTGCTGCGCTCAGTTACAGGATAAAGATGTCGCCAGCAAAGATAAAAATGATCCATGCCTCATCCAATCCTAGACAATTCAGCAGGCTATTAATCAACACTAGCCAAAGAACCGGCCCGAGGCATGACCCCTGCGGTACTCCGACATTAAGGTAGTGCTCCTCAGCGTTCAAGATGATTGATCAATTCCACAAAAAGAATCTATCAAGAGACAACAATCAATCAATCAACAATTAATGAACAGGTCCGAAGGAACCCTGTACTCCGACAGGAGTCGGAGCAGGTCTGTCCGACGGGCGCTGTTGAAAGCGTTCTCGACATCAAGACTGATCAGGCATGTGTGCTGACCAATACTCTTTGACTCGGAAATGTACCGGATCACTTCGTGGAACACGTTGACGGCGGACCTGTTCCGACGGAAGCCGTACTGTCTGCCGTCGAGCACATTATTAGACTCCAGACAGTCCATTAGTCTGGTAGCGCACATCTTGTCGAGGACCTCCCTAATCACCGGGAGTAAACAAATAAGGCGGTAGGATGCATGGCTGTTTTGTCTCAACATTCCTACGGAAAGTAAACGGCCACAGCCATTTTCCAACTCCGTGCAAACAGAGACTCTCTAAGGAACTTATTGTACAAAGTGAGCAACCAATGCGGGTAAAAATCGAAAGACTTATTTGACTATTTCCAGACTAAAATCGTCATCTACAGGCGCCTTGTCGTGCGCCATTGAGTCTAGAGCTAATTCTATCTCCCACATGACGAACAAGTCTGTAACGTCAGTATTATTGATCGCCGTCTGCTGTACTTCGTAGGCCTGTCGGAAGTGGTGCCGAGAGAGGCCCGCTTGGGTCTCATCCCAGGTCGAGGCCACGTCCCCATCGGGTAGCTGCAGAGTGACTGGAACTTCGGGCCTCCTCTTGCCTTGCATCACCCCACAGACCTGGCCTATGTTATTCGTTGTGAGCTACTCCGTAATAAATTTACGGAAAGAGGACCGCTTAGTCCTGACAATCGCTCTCTTGTACTCGGCCCTACTGCGTTTAAAGAGAGCCTCCAGTCTCCTCCTCTGAGAAGGGTCAAGCGTGCGCTTGTACAACGTTCTCAGTGCACGCACCTTAGACCTTTGGCATTCTAGTTCTGGAGACCACCAACACGTCTTATTGCCTGCGATACGACGACGTTTTCGGTGATCCGAACATATCTTTGTCAAAGTTGACTCAAAATGCTCAACTCCAATGTCATGTGAGTCGAGATAATAAAAGTACATGTCCGCTTCACGCAGACTCTGGAGGAATTCGCACAGACCGGGTCCCCAGGTCTCCACCTACGGTGAACTTCCCTGGGACGCGCATCTGCTGGCCTGCATTCATAGTTCCAGGTCATAGCAATGTGATCACAAAGTGTCACCCAGTCCTGAATGGTCCAGTCAGCAATGCGATGAGCACATTTATGCACTAACAACAAATCAACAATGAATTAAAATGATATGTATAATATACGTTCAATGTAAGGATACTTATACATAAAAAATTACGTAGTTACGTAAAAAAAACATAAATCCATACAAACTCTAATTATTCGTTTGATTGATAAAAGTTTAAATACACTTCTTTCACTTAAATACAGTTAAACTTCGAAGTTGAAGGACCAGAGAAAAATTCGAAATATCCAAAAATTCGAATTACATATATTCTCTCAAAAAGAAGAGTTAAATTAAAAAGATTAAATCCACGATGAAACATTTAACACATAAAATTTATCTGCGAATGCTGCTACACTTTTTTCATTAAATCAAACATTTTTCTTTACTAACTTAATTATTCATCAATTTTAAGAAAAATGTCAGATATTTTTTATTGCTTCTAGTCCAGGCAATAGGGAATTTTACCTAGCAAAATTAATGGTATTACTGGAAATTGGCTTTCTAGATGTTTTTTGGGTCGATGGATCCTAATTTGTAACTTCCCACCAAAATTTCTCCTGGCAACATCCCCAAATTTTGGTAAAAAGCCCCCCAAAAAAGGTTTTTATTAAAAAATCAATTTTCTTAAACAATCTTCTTCGGAAAGCAGACAAAATTTCCAACAAATTAGATATATCACACTATGACTTAGGATGAAGGGGAAGGTGGGATCTGCCTCGGAACATGCGCGCGGTGCTGCGTAAACTAAGTTGCGCAATTCCACTTAAACACTCACACGTTTACATTCGCCCTCCCATCTCCCCTCCGAACTTTCTCTATAAGGTTTACTTTAAGATTTTTGGGTCGCTGAATCCGAATTTTTAACTTTTTCCCAAAAATTTCCACCCCGAAATCCCCCAAAATTTTTGTTTTTAACTTAAATTTCTTATTATTTTAGGGGAAAAGCATTACGAAATTGAGAAACTAGACAAAATTTTCAACAAATAGGATATATGACATTATGACTTAGGATGAACGGGGAGGGTGAGGGATGCCTCGGAACATGCACTACGGTGCTACCTGCACTAAATGATGAAGTCCAGGCAATAGGGGATTTTATCTAGCAAAATTAATGGTAGTACTGGAAATCGGCTTTCTAGATGTTTTTTGGGTCGCTGAATCCGAATTTGTATTTTCCCACCAAAATTTCACCCGACAACTCCCCAAACAATTGATTTTTTGAAAAAAATTGGTTTTTGAGAAAAGCGCGCGGGGAATGTTCCGTGGCAGCCCCCTCTCTCCCCGTTTATCCTACGTCATAATGTCATATATCCTATTTGTTGCAAATTTTGTCTAGTTTCTGAATTTCGTAATGTTTTCCCCTAAAACAATAAGAAATTTAAGTTAAAAACAACTCTCTGTGGGGGTTTTCGTGGGGGAAAATTTTGGGGGTAAGTTAAAAATTCGGATTCAGCGACCCCAAAAAATTGAATTAAACCTTATAGAGAAAGTTCGGAGGGAAGATGGGAGGGCTAATGTAAACGTGTGAGTGGTTAATTGGAATTGCGCAACTTAGTCCACGCAGTACTGCGGCGCATGTTCCGAGGCAGATATCCCCTTCCCCTTCATCCTAAGTCATAATGTCATATATCTAATTTGTTGCAAATTTTGTCTACTTTCTGAATTTCTAGCTACTTTTCCCCTAAAAAAAAACGCAATTTTTTAATAAAAACCTTTTTTGGGGGGCTTTTTACCAAAATTTGGGGGTGTTGCCGGGGGAAATTTTGGTGGGAATTTACAAATTCGGATTCGGCGACCCAAAAAACATCTAGAAAGCCGATTTCCAGTACTACCATTAATTTTGCTAGGTAGAGTCCCTATACGGTCTCTATTGCCTGGACTATTCTTTGAATGGAAACTATAAGTCATAGCATACGATTCCAACTCATCAATTTATATAAAAATAGAATTTTCTGCACTTGACTGACCGTCAAAAAAGCTTTGAAGTATATTCATCGTAGCTTCTGACGAACTATTTAGTATTTCCTTGTTCTCTTCATCCCCAGATAGTACGTCCTCAGCTTGGTTGTTCTTCGCCAGTTTAGCAATAATGTCAGCATCAGTTGCCACGCAGCCGCAATTTTGCCCACGTTGACATGGTCCTCATACAAGATCGAATGATCAGATTTTACATCTTGGGGGTAGGGGTGTGGCCAAGTCTTGGGAATTTGCCAAACAGGATATTGCTTGGGTCAGAAAATTCCTTGGAAATAGCCATACAGTGACAGTCCAAATACACCTTTCTTTTCCTTAGAAAGACCGTTTAAATAAACTGTTACATTATTTTGAGCCTTAGCTGAAAAAATTCTCAGGAACAATTTTTACGGAAAATTTAAATTAGCCAAATTTCCCTGTAATTAAAATCAAAACTATATTATTTTCAATTTTCCTATCTTGGAATCATTTGGCAGGAAAATAAACATAAAAAAATAAGATACTCATTTTCAAAATGAATAGTTATGGAAACTCGGGCTCATACGTTCTGAAACTGAAAATTTTATTTATTCACGGATAGTAAAAAAATAATTTATTTTAATGCTATTTGACATCAGAATGAAGGGGAGATTTTCATTTCTTAAAAAATTTTCTGGTTTAAAACATATTAAACCAGGATCAAATTAACTCAAGTATTACGGAAGATTAGTTTGAGGTTGGCAGCTATGCATGGATAGCGATGACTAAGGACCTTGTATAACCGTTCTGGAGAAGACCTATTACTATAGTGCAGATAGGAAGAGACACGAATGATTTGTTGTTCGTTTTACGTTTATGTCGGTATATTTGTAAATTGGAATGTTTAATTTATTTTTTATTTTTAGAGATCTAACGTAAAATGGCCATTTTCTTTTATTTTTAGTCAACCAGCATTAGTTAAAGGTTTGCTAATTTTTTGTCTTCTATTGTGTATGAATCATAATCGCTCTTCATATGAAAATAATGCCAGTGATTCTTAATAAGTATCACTGACGTTATTTTAAACTTTTTGTGAAAGGAACAAAGTTTTGGAGGAAATAAAGAATATTGTAAAGTCTTGCTTACCTTTACTCAATAACACATGTCGAAGCAATCTGTAGATGAATGATATTTTCATAAAATAGAGAAATACAGTAACAGGTTGAGTCTTGCTGTTTTTTTTGTTGTTGTTGTTTTCTTTTTTTGTATTTCTTTGAAATTTTTAATTGCTACAACACTCAGAAAAGAAGTCACCAAAAGAATAATAAATTGGTATTTGGTTTACTATTATTTTTTTAAGAAATTTTTTCTAAAATATATAATTTCCAAACTCTAAGCCCAAATTTACCAAGTCCACAAATATAGGACGGGGAGACTCCCCCTCCATAATAACCCTCCATGGCGACGTCTCTTATTATATTTAGATTTACTCTAAAATAAGTAAATAAATGAATCATTATTTAATTTGAACTATTGCTAAAATTTTTAGCTTTTGTTTTTTGCATAACTTGAGATATTGAAAGCTAATTTGATTTTTTTTACAGTTTTCAGAAAAAATGTTAATACAAATTTAAAATTTAAAACATTAAATTTAAAAATTTAAATTAAAGAAGCTTGACTTTTGTATATTTACTTGCATAATTGCATTTTGCATATAAAAGTACTGTTTTTTTTCTTTTCAAAATTTACTTATATATATTTATATGAGAAATACAGAAATAACAAATAAACAAAAGGTATATTTAAGGTTAAAGAATTTTTGAAGCTAGAAGTTATTTCTCCTGCATGTTATTAAAAATATATTTATTTATGTCTAAAGATAGCTTAATAAATCTGATGATTATTATCTGATGTACTGAGAAAATTGCCCAAATGGCAACATATATTTTTTAATAATTAAGTTGCCTCATGCATCTTCTAGTTACTGGTGTTATTGATATAATTTTACATATAAATTTCTATTTATAGTGACAGATCATTTAATTCTTTTACAGAGTATATTTTCAAATTAATGCTTCCATGTTAACAAAAGGTAATTTATATATGGGAAATATTATAAACAAACGAATCATTAGAGCATAAGAATTAAGTTATCGTGAAGTTTTGAATATTTTATGCATATTTTTTTCTATGGGATATAAATCCTTCTTTTAAAAAAATTGAAAATAATATCAGTATTCAATTGCAAGAACAACATATATATATATATATGTATATATATATATGTATTGTATTGCCTTGTGAAAGCTTGTTCAAAATAGAAAAACTACATTTTGATGTGAATGAAAATCGGTGTACTTAATCCAATATGAACTAGAAAGAAAAAAAATATATTAAGAATATCCAGTGTAAAAAAAAAAAATCAAAATAATACTGAAAAAAAAGGAGAGGTGAATATGAATATATAAGATCTGTTTTTAGTCTACAATATTTCCAAATGTATTTTCTAAGGGATTTTCATTGTTGCAATAAAATTTGAGATCTAAATGTGCAAATAATATGCTTGTTCTATGATTTTTTTTTCTTTTAAATCTAGACTGTTTAAGTATGTTGTACAAGACCTAAAATATAGTAGTATATAGTTCAGTAAATTTTAATATGTTTTGACATTTCTGTTAAATTCTTCCTTTTTCTCTTTTCTTTTTTGTTTCTTTCTTCTTTTCGAAAGAGAAAATTACAGCTATAAAGGAATATTGCAGTGCTACATTCTCCTTCTAAAAAAATTATAATAAAAAATTAGAAAATCCAATCGCAAACAAAGTCGTTGCAGTAAAGGTATAATAAATATTTTATACTTTTAAAGTAGAGTGAGGTTAAAGACAGGATATATATATCCAAACATGTATTTATCCCTGTGGTAGGGGAGGGGGGGGGGGAAGGCCGAATTCGGAATTAATTAGGGGGAAGCTGCAAATTGTTTTAATCCCTTTAGTTTAAGTCTAGAATGAATGTACTCAGTTTCCCCCCTCTTACTAGGTGAGCACTAGAAAATATGTACATATTTATAGTCGAAAAACACGTTTTTATTAATTACCATAACAATATCTGAAAAATACTAACTCTATAAAAACATTGTCAACACAAATGTTGCAAAGTTTAAAATTCTGAATAAAATGAGTACCCGCACTTAATATTTTTGTTGAATATTAAGACTAAAACGCCCGGAAGGAGTCGATTCGACTCCAACCATGTGACTAAATGTGAATTAGAACCAGAAATTCTTTCACAAAATAATTTAAATTTTTAAAATGCTGATTTACGTTAAATAAATCAGTCACACAATTTTAAATAAAAATTCTGGTGTTAAATATTTTTATGAAACTTGAGTAAAATTTCCGGGCGTTCAAGTGTTAAGCTCGCAATTCTACTTCAAATTTTTGCCTAAATCGCTAACCGAGAGCTTGAAGCGAGAACAGACAAGCTTATCAGTCAACCCTGCTTCGGATTTTTATATACGGTTATTTCCATGAGCACTTGTAGTGTAAGTCACATCTACGATTTTTGGCTTCCAGTATTTTATAAAGGAAAAATGTGACTTATTTAATCGGAGATCTCTCATTAATTGATTAAGGCCAAAAGAATTTTTCGAAAATAAAGGTGGCCAACAGGCATAGCCAGTATTGCCAGTGGGCTACTTTTTCTAATTCAGATTTCTTGATTGGCACAACTTTTCTGAAATGGTAAAATTCCCGTGGTTTTAGACTTAATTAATATGTCGTTAATTAAGGCGGATTTTTCTATTTTAAAAAAGTGGTGCCAATCAAGAAATCTGGATTTAAAAAGAGTAGCCCACTGGCAACAGTGGGCATAGCAGTTATGAGCAATGTGACTTACACTACAAAAACTCGTGTAACTATCCACACATTTATTTTGCATTTTCTATGTTTTTGTAAGTATTTTAGGTCTTTATTTTGGATATTTTGAGAATTATGATTTAACCTCCTGATTACGGGCTATATCCCTGTGGAAGGAATGAAAAACAGGCCGAAATCCGAATTAATTAGGGGACAGCTGGAAATTGTTTTAATCCCTTCAACATAGGTAAAAAATGAACTGACTAAGTTTCCCTTTCCTGCTAGGTGAGCTTTTGCCACTACGAACAAATTAATAACTCAAAAAGTGCATTTTTGCAGGAAATGTTTATTTCGTTATAGTATCCAAAATAAGTAAATTGTATGAAAATAGATAGTGTGACGCAAAGAACACATTTACACAAATTTTACCGATGGTTCAGGATATCGTGACGCAAAAGATAAATGAATTTATTGAATTAAATACATTTAATACATAACATCAGCTGAGAAATTCAATGCCTAAATATATTTCAGAAGACAAAATGTAAGTATGTGTAAAGTAATTTTTTAACGAATCTTTAAAGTCAGATCACAGCGTCACTTACATTTTGATATCATACCTTTTAAAACTCATATTTTGAATGAAAAAGCATCAGTGATTAAAAATAAATACAACAAAAAAGAAAAATTAAATATATATACATAAATTCATTTTAATTGCACAGCGTCACTCAAAATTTGATATCAGAATTTTTAAGACCCATATTTCAGATTTGTACAGCCATAAAGTAAAGTGCTGCGTCAAACTTTTAACCCGTTAAGGGTTTTTTTTTATTGATATCATTACTTTTTTTTTTAGGTTTAGGATCAAAAGATTAAAAATGTATACCTTCATGGATAAAATTGCATTAAATTTTCCTAGAAACGACACAAACGTAATGAAATACCAAAATTTAAAAAAAAGTGCATGAAAAATAGAATAATTTTTTCAGGAACTAAAACCCGCAATCTTACAAAAAACATATTATAAAAAAAGCTATTTAAAATATACAATACTTTTTATTGACACACGTTTCTAAGATATATGTCAAAATACATAACAAGGAAATATTAGAAATGAAAGAAGTATTATGTTTTTTTATTTATTTATTCACATAAAAAAAATCATCATATTCAAATTAAAAAGATATTTATATAAATAAAAAATAAAAATAAAAAACAGTCAAAATTTTCACCTGCATCTCTATATTATACAAAAATTCCTAAAATATACAGCGCAAGTTCAATATACTAAAAAATTAAAAACTGTATCATATCCTGGATTATAATCCCAAAGTTAAGACTTGAATGCTCAGAAACTTAAATGTTACTATAAAAATTATTGAAAAAACAGAAAAATCATGACAAAGGCAAGATGTAACATTTTATTTATTTATTTATTTTATAACATAATAAGCACCTGAAGATATGATAAGTAATGTCAGTCCCCGAGAGATCATTAACAATTAAGAAAAAATCATGCTTACAGCATTTATTATGAAACACTTTCCAACACTCCCTGAAACATTTAACGGAACTTCGTTACTTAGGGAAATAAGGTAAATAAGATAACTATGTAAACATTTAAAAATCTGATTTCAGTAGTTACCGCCCATAGCCAAATATGCATTCCAATTCTTTTGAAAAGACCTGTATTCGATCTGTATGTTGATATATATACTATATAATGGGGAAATTTAATTTAGCAAGAAAATGCATAACAGATTGAAATTCATCTTTCAGCAATTTATACTAATAGATGGAAACATACTTGAATAAATTTGTACAGTCCTGTAGTTTACCTAGTACCTTCATTACATGCCACTATTTAGCTAAAATTTTATTCAAACTAAAACACGCTTAAAACTACTGAAATTACATTTCCAGAAATTATCACCCATAGACGGCCATGTATCCAACTTTTTGCGTGGCCCTGTATATCATTTTATCTATATTCTACAAATATTTCTTAGTACACTAAATTCAGTTCAGTGTAAAAATTCATAACTCCTTTAAAACCCACCTTTAAGCAATTTATGCTCATACTCAGTAACCTTTACGAATTCATTTCTGTAGCTCTGTATATGAACTATAGCATTTATACGCACTTTATAGTATGCATACATATAGTGAACAAGTAGGTAAGTGTAATCACAGATCGCACAGAGGATTTCGTTTATAATTCCTGTCAAAACATTTTATCCTTTTGAAAAATCTGTTAGTTCCACATTTCGCAACCAGGGGCGCTCTCTATTCTAAACAAACCTTTATCCGAACAAAACTCCGTTTTATATACTATCGGTAGATGTATTAATTGAGGGGATTGGGCCGATAGCACCCGATATAAGTAGTCGCCCACGGGCAGTAAAAAGTGGAACTAAAATATTTAAGGCTATGGTGCATAATATGAAAGAATGGTCAAAGGGGTGTCGGAAAAAGTTGGAAAAGTGCTCCCCGGGTGAAAAGGGTGGAGGTTAAAAAAATTGCTTAAAATACACAAGTTAGAGCCCGGAAGAGTAAATAATATAAGACTTTTTGAAAATTTTATGATTTGGCGTGTGGTCTGAGGCATTCAGCTATACGTATGCAAAAAGTCATGGCTCCAACTTAATTAGGGTCTCCCTTAGAAAGAATTGCTTAAAATACATATGTGGTAGCTCAAAGGGTTAAACTTAAGACCTTTTTCAAGATTTTGTGATTTGTCGCCTGGCCTCAAGTGTTCTGCTATAAGTATGCAAAATTTCATATCTCCAATTTAATAAGGGGCTCAGTTAAAAAGAATTGCTTAAAATACGCCTGTGGGATCCTAAAGGGTTAAAGGTACGATTTTTTTTTAATTTATATGATTTGCTGTATGATATGTGGTGTCCAGCTATAAGTATGCAAAATTTCACGCCTCCAACCTAAATAGGAGGTTTAGGTTGGAGGCAATCAATTTACACACTTACAAAGAATTGTTTAAAACGCACATGTGGGAGCTCAAAGGGTTAAATGTACGGCTTTTTCAAAATCTTATGGTTTGTCATTTGATGCGAGGTGTTCAGCTATAAGTATGCAAAATTTCACGCCTTCAACCTAATTATGGACTCAGATAGAAAGAATTGTTTAAAATACACATGTGGGAGCCCAAAGGGTTAAATGTACGATTTTTTCAAACTTTTATGGTTTGTCATTTGATGTGAGGTGTTCAGCTATAAGTATGTAAAATTTCACGCCTCCAACCTAATTAGGGACTCACTTAGAAAAAATTGTTTAAAATACACATGTGAGAGCCCAAAGGGTTAAATTTACGACTTTTTCAAAATTTTATGATTTGTCATTTGATGTAAGGTATTCAGCTATAATTATGTAAAATTTCACGCCTCCAACCTAATTAGGGACTCACTTAGGAAGAATTGTTTAAAATACACATGTGGGAGCCTAAAGGGTTAAATGTACGTCTTTTTCAAAATTTTATGATTTGTCGTATGATGTGTGGTGCTCAGCTATAAGTATGCAAAATTTCAAGTCTCCAACGTGTATAGTTTCTGAGAACGGGCTCTGTGACAGACGGACAGACAGACAGAGGAGCGAGACGAATAGGATTTCGTCAGATGAACGAAACCCTACAAAAGTGCATATCATAATTTAAAATGCATTTCGAGTAGTCATTACTAATATACAGTAATTATTTACAATATAGTACCTGAAATCTTTTCACATACACCGCAAACGATTTCCCCTATACCATTATGAACGGAAGTTTTGTGTGGCCCTGTAAATGAATAATAACTATTTTTTGCATCGTATATTCTACAGAATGTATATTTTAGTGCACTTGATAAATGCATATGAATTTTATTATGTTTGAAAGCGTGTAACATCATTTAACTCTCTAAAGACCAGAGAGCAAACTTCCCTTATGCCTCAAAAGACCAGAGAAACGGCCCACAGCCTTCGAAAATTTCGCCCCCATCTCATCTGTCTAGCGTAAATCAGTGGGTGGGATTTCTGTTCAGAAGTTCACCGCCTGTGTTGAGAGGGAAAATGCGACAGGATTTTTTATCGGGGTTGTGGGCAAAGGGAAAAAATATCCATCACGGTTATCAAAGGAAGTAATAGTTAATTGATGATGCTATAGTCTGACTTTTCTCAGCAGTGCTCAAGTAATTAAATGATAAAAACATCTAAAATTGTATTGTCTGTGGCAGATTCCTTTCGATTATTTTAAAAAGAAGTGTTTTTGTTCATCAGAAATAATGACAACTTGCTACATGGCAATTAGATGTGTTAAATTTAGGCTGCATGAAACCAATGTAAAAAAAAAAAAAAAAAAACTATGTAAAAAAAGAAAGAAAGAAATGAATGAAAATTGGAAATAAATTTTATTTCTTTCTACATTTAGAAAATATTTATAATATTAATTTAAAACATGGAATCGTATTGCACTGAATGTAATTTAGACAAAAATTGCGAAATTTACCTTGCAATCTTTACAATTGATACATTTACTTTGCAGTTTTCGCAATAAAAATGCACATTTTTAATAATGCTATTTTCATTCGCGAAAGTTTTTGCCTTTTAGAAATTCACTCACTAATTTTTGAGCCGATTTAATATATTTTGTATCTTTATTAATTGGTCGCATTTGTAAAATAATATTTCTCTATTACCAAGTACGCTTTGTTTTAAAAATCACGAAAATTTTATTCGAGTAAGTATGCGCTTTTACGACGATTAATTAGCATTATATTCATATTACAAGTACGTTTCCTTTTTTTCCCCTCACAAAATGGCATGAATAAATATTTAATAATCATTATTATTTCCTCTCGCCCTTAAAAAATAAAATGAAACTGTTGCAACCATTTCAGTTTATTAAGAAAATATCATTAATAAAATGTTTGAACTCATATGTAATGTTGAAAATAACTTTTTAAATTTGTAGAGCTATTTTGAGATAGCTGTTCTCTTGCAAATAAATAACGTTTGTTTAGAATCACAATTCATGCTATTTTCCCAATCAAGGTATAAAGGAGTGCATCTATAGGAAATACATACCTAAACTCAGATTATACTATATGTATGCTTAATGATGCTATATTAAACAGAATTATTTATGACTATTTAGCCCATTATTAGTGCTTTATTACGCATGATTATTTATGATTATTTAGCATATCATTTATGTTATATTAATTTATACATAAAATTATGTTTTCAGGGTTTAATTTTGTAAGGTGTAATTCACACAAAAACAATTTTATGTGAAAAAGTGCATGGTTCAAATATTTTTTGGCTCTTCAATCCAAGAACATATACACTGCAAAGATGATTTTGAAATGTGTGAGATGATGAGATCAAAATATTTTGATGTTTAAATTGAATCCGGATGATACACATGATTAAAAAATGACAAATTAAGGAAAATATTTCTTTAAAGGCATTTTTTAAATCAAGAATTTTAATAAATTTAAACACTTTATTATTGTTAAGACATTAAAAATATAACTTCATTGTATCTCTTATCTCATATAAAAGCTTTGCTTAATTTTGTTTTTGTTTTTTATCTTGTGATGCAGCGCGAACCGTCATCTGAAGGAACCTTTAACTTCATGTATCTCAGAATGAATTTTTTCATGATTTGCCAACTTTGAAACATATATCTAAAATGTCTTATAAAGTATTTGTATGAAATTTTCAATAGAGTTTCTGTATTATATTTCTAATAAATGGTCTTCAGGATTTATTATTTTGAGTGAGAATTACGAAAATATGCTAATTTATGCAAAAGTTACGCGTGAAAAAAACTTTATTTTTTTCACTTTAAAATTTATTATGAACTTTATAAGTATTATTTTTAAGACTTCTGACCATAAGTTAAAACTACACATTATCTGTATACAATAGGGCAAAAATTATGCAAATCAGGCAAGTGGTTCAAGAGTTATATATATAAAAAAATTAAACATGTTTAAATTCTTAAATTTAAAATTTTTTAATGTTTTAAAGTTTTCAGTATTTTTTACATGCAATAAATTCCTTACATAAACACATATTTCACACACACACACAAAAAAAAAAAAAAGGGAAAAAAAAAGATATTCAAAAATATCAGGTGCATTCTCACAATCTTTTGACTTTCATGTCCCTGAATAATAATTTTTATTTTAATGCACTTTTTTTTTTTTAATTTCATATACTGGAGAACATCCCATTGCATGATTGCATAACAATATTAGCGAGATATATAAGTTTTGGACGATGTTGGAGGTCCAAATACCAGGAAAACTCCTATACCGTCCTATGTCCCTGATGCTGATTTTTAAGTTTGGAGCTGTCTGTATAAAATTGTTTCAATAAAAGTAATTCAATGTAACTTTTTTCCGAAACTGGGATAATTGTTTTATATGAATATGTAACAAAAAATTAACCTGCATACATTTTTACGGTTGATATTATTTTTTGAACTCTGTCCCTGGGTTTTTCATCCTTATCGTCCCTCTTGCTAAACTTATACAGAAAATCACTTCAGATGCAGCCACATACTTTTTTTCAAGTTTTTCTCATGCAGAAGTACGATAGAGAAAGAATGTCTAAAATTATTTGATAGGAAATTTACTGCAGAATTTAAATCAACATTTAAATATCAATTTCAAGATCGTAGCTTTATTGGTAGTCTTACCGTCCGCATGGTTTATTCCTGCACTTTTCGAGGTAAATAAATAATAAAAAAAATAATTTAGTCCAATGTTAACAACTGTTTCTAAACATCAATGAACATTGTGGCTATCACTTAGTTTTAACATGATTTGTCTAAAAATAGGTGGCAATTTCCCTTACCATTCCATCCTTATCGTTCCCTTTTTTCCACATTTCGTCCCTTTTTTCCACATTTCGTCCCTTTTTTCCTATACCGTCCCCTTTTTTTACCTTACCGTCCCTTCTTTAACACCCCTTTAAGACAATGTTATGCAAAAATTCTGCAATTAAAAGTACTACTACATTTTTATTATTTCTTATTTGAATGTCCCGTGGGTACTATGCAAATTCATTATAAGTAAAAATTTAGAAGAAAATAAAACGTTATAGTGGTAAAATGGTAAGGAAAATTAAACTCGCAAGTTTAACTTAAACCTCAGTTAAATAAAATATTTTTCACTGCTGACCATTTTTCTTTATTTTGAATCATAAAGGCATTCGTCTATTTGATTAAAATGTTATTTAAGGAAGTTTAATTTCACCAGATTTATTTTCCCCGAAAGTCAAAAGATTGTGAGAATGCCCCATTTACACATAAAGAAACAGAATTTTGTGCGCCGCATTCCTTAGTATTATTAGCATGCCAAGTAGACGTAAAATTCAACTGTTTTCAACTTTCAGGTATACTAAAATATCAAAGGAAGACAAAAGTCTTCCTTTTAAATGCCATTTTGTTATTAACCACAAACGGTTGCAGAAGAAAGGGTGATAATTGTAGTTGTAGAAGGAGCACTTTTTCGCCTTAACTTAGCCTTATGATATCCAGTTGCTCCTTAAAAGCTCTGAATGTTGTTTTAATTTAATTTTCTTGATTTTTTTTTTTTTTTCAAGCAGTTTAAATCTTTAGAATGTATTATCTTTTGGTTCCAACATATTTTAAAGACAGATTTCTTAAACATCCTTGTATTATTTATTTATTTTATTTATTATTATGAAAAAAAAAGTTAGAATATGTTATCACATAGTGGCTGGTTAATTCTGTTTTGTAATTCAATGTCGTCATAGGATTAAAAAGTCAAATAAATTTTATTGTGTCATTAGGTAAATAATTCCCTTATAAGATAAGCTCTGATAAGATGAGAGGAAATTTTTTTAACGATGAGATTTTTAGAGTTAAGTAATTTAAACTGCATTTAAAAAAATAAAAATATTCCAAATTTCTCAAAATTATTGTGAAATACACACCTTGCACTTATTAAAAGAAGTTTTGTATTTTCTTGGAGAGGAAACTCTTTTTTAAAAAATCATAATCCAGAAAACAATAGTAATATCTTTGTAATCATTAAATTGTCAAATGCAAGAGTTTAAAATTATTGTCTTTTATTTCAAAATGGTAGTGGTGAAACAATTAAAAGAAAATTAAAAATTCATCTAATAATAGTCTATGTTTTATCCATGGATATGCTTTCACGTCAAAGATACAGCTTAACAACAGCTTCATTTAAAGTAGGCATTTGTCTCAGACTTTTATTTCAGTATACAGTTTTTTTTTTTATTTTGTTATTCATATTAGTTAGAAGGATGCAAAAAGAAAAAAAAATAAAGCAAGCCTATTTTTATTTGAATGACTGATTTCTTCTAATAGAAAAAATAATGCTTCATTGGGGTTTTTGTGTGCGTAATATTACAAATATATATATATATATTCTCATTCCTTCCAAATTATCAAAATTTTTTTTTTCTTTTGAAAAAGAATTGCAGTAACATTTATTAAAAATAACGTCTAACCTTTAGCTTCTGTAATGCATTTATTTAAACACATTGACAGTATTCACGTAGCAGCTCACACATATCTACTTTAGTTATCAATTTATAAATTAAAAAAAAAAAAAAAAACAAAAAAAAACATATTTCTGATATTTTTTTTTTCAAATAAATTTATGAAAGACTTGAGATTTTTAACCGTATGACATGTTGACGCAGCATAAATGTTATATTATAATATTATACAATATTATAATGCGTTTAAATTTGTATTTGACTTTGGCAGAAAATTAACAGATTAAACGATAAACATTATTTCTGGTTTTGCGAGAAAATTTTTGTTAACCAGTCAAGCGCACATCCATGGGTGTCATGGAGTATCATGACGCCCATCTAAACGAAGAAAGATACAAAAATACATTTAAAAAATTATGTGAAGTTAGTTTAAAGACAATCTCGCCCAACACCGCAAATTTTTCTGACGCACAGAATGTAATTAAAATGGAAATATATAAAACACGTTCTTTAATCGTCAGCAATCGATCAGCGTTTTTCACTTTTTTTATATATATTTTATGCAGCTTCAATTATAACTAATCGCTCCCTTTTAATAATCTTTTCGTGACTGTAGAGTCGCAAAAATCAAACAAAACAGCTAGCTTTTTTTAAACTTATCTGAAAGATCTTGCAATCTTGAAACTTTATTCGATTTCTTAGTATCTGAATATAACTTATGAATTTTATACATTTACGAATATATCTCCAAATGTTATTAATTTACGAATATACCTGAAAATTTTATGCATTACGAATGAAAATATAACTTTGTTATGTGTCATGAAACAGAGAATTTAGAATTGTAGCAAACATAAGCTATAAGAATTTATATTATAGTTATGAGCCCCTCACTTTCCGACAAATAGACATGACCCCCACCCCCCGCTCTTTTTTGATAGAAAATTGGATTCGTCCTTGTAACGAGTACTGCAAGAACACCATATTCGAGAAAAACTAAGGAATTCCATTCTGTGATGCGCACTGCATGGGGTCCAATCGGCCGTCTTCAAAAAGATTTTTGATAAAAAAGAAGAAAGTGAAAACAAATAGGTACTTCGCTTCGAGCCTTTCTCCTTACAAAGCGTGGGAAAAAATGTCACACGGCTTACATTTTGTTTGAATAGTGATTCACTAAAAAAAAGGAAAAAAAAAACATTTTTTTCATTTTTCTTAAATTTTATGAATGAATAATTTCAAGATTGATAACTTTTAAGAGAATTCGAATTCATAAATTGTCGAACAATTTATATAATATTTTTGCATGAACATTTTATGAAAAATTAACACTATTACATTTTAAAAATAAATTGATGTTTCTTTATTGATATACTTTATCTGTAAACAAAATGTAGAATGTGATCGAACTAACTTTTATAAAATTTATTTGGATTTATTTATTTGTTATACAAGGGGAGTCTGCTCCATAAGATATCGCTTACTCACATCCAGATCCAGAACGATCGAAAAGAAGGTAATTTTTTATGTTTCAAAAACAGTACCTGATTACAGAAAATTGAATGATATTATCAAGAACGTTGGGGATCTTCTGTTATCTTTTTGCCATGTACATGGATATTTTTCAGTTCCCAAGGCCGCATCCACCACTATCATGACACCTGACAGCTGTTTTCGTGATAAAGTAAGATAAGTTTCAAATTTCAAAGTCAGCTTGTAGAAAACAGTTAAGTAAAAACAATGTCGCTTCTTCTCAGACTTTTATAATAAAACTACAGACAATCCTATTCCTTTGGCTCAATGCTATAAGAAATGAATGTGTTGAGGGGGAAAAAAAACCTTCAGTACCGCGCTATTGAAAAACACTGCAATTAGATGTTTATGCTTATATTATATTTTACCTCTAGTTTTAGATATTTTCAGGAAGTGGTATAGGATATACATGAATTCTTTTAATGCAACTTCATACATATTGTTCCATATTATTTATAAAATGAAAGTTGTTTATTTTAAATAATAAGCATATATAAATTTTGTAATATGTATTTATCGAATAATAATTTGTACAAACAAAACCTAAACTATTTTTCTATTATTACTAACTATTTTATTTAGTATTAGATGGAAAAATTTAGCAGATATTCTTATTCAGATGATAGTAATTTGAAAAACGTTTTCCTTTTTACTTATAAAAGCAAGACTTCTGAAAGAAATTTTTATCGAAATAAAAATTTCGAAACTATTTTAGAGATACAACTGCAGGAAGATGGTCATCAGTGAGCAATTGAAGATTTGATAAATTTATTGCTAAATGAAAAACACTATTGATTAAAACGCATTTAAATAATAATTTTTACATAATTTTACATATAAACTGGACTTTGTAGATTTGACAGAAAGATCAGCTTTGTTGAACGTAATTTTTTTCTTTTTCTTTTATTATCATTATAAGATAACAAAAGAAATTACACTTTTGTTATTTTTTAGAGTTATTTTCATGTATTCACATGCACAGATGCAATTTGAATATGGTAGACTCACTTATTTATTGTACATTTGTCTTACTTCTATTTATTCCTGTGTGTTTTTCGTTTATAAATACTTATTTACATGATTGCACTAATTTAGAGCTTACATAAATTATAGATTTTACACAATCAGGTTTTTTTTTTTTTTTTTTTTTTTTTTTTTTTTTTTTTTTTTGCAATAACAGTTATTATAACATATTTATTTTCCTGGTAAATATTTCTGCAGTCTTGAACACCATAAAATTGTTTACGCATTGTAATAAATTTATCAGGCATTATAATAAAGTGTCGAAATTCTGATACAGTGCAAAATATTCATGATTTTACAAAGAAAAAAAAAAAAAAAAAACATTTTACATGCTTACATCAAGATTAAATGGTATATACCCCCCCTTTTTTTATGACGTCTACTTGCATCTAAAAAAGCTCTCAGTATAAAACGCTAATATATTTTAAGTATCTTAATGCAAGAATATATTAAAGCCATATAATTTCAATGAATGGTCACATAATTTTATAAGAAACAGTAATAGTTTTTATAAGAAAGTTTGCGCGGCATTGTAAAATTTACTGAAAAGTTATTGCAGTCTATAAAAACAGTTATTTTAGCAGTTAAAGTAGTGTTGTTTAAGATAATATTTAAACGACAAATACTCTTAATCAAAATAAGAATCACTAATAATAATCATCTCCATCTTCCTGAAGTTAAAAACAAATGTTTTTAGAATTAATGCAAGCATGTTAAAGCTATGCATAAACACAGATAATAAAAATTATTATTCTCGAGGCAAAAGGCCTTTCTTTTTCATAAAATGGCATAAATTATAATGAATAATTTTTGCCTTATTTAAAAATTAATTATTATTTATCTATATATATATCAGGTGTCGATTCAGGTAAATTTTGGGGTCTCTTTACAGACACTTCACACGCATACAAAAAAAAAAAAAAAAGAATAATAATAATAATAATAATAATAATAATAGTAATAAAGCCCATCACAAAATTACTTTTAATAAAATAGTTTCCCTCACAAAATTCCTTTTTTATAAAATAGCTCTATTCACAAAAATTCAGTTCTATAAAACCACACTCTTCATTAATTATTTTCATTTTATTAGGTTTTGCAAACAAAACAAGTTGTTCAAATTTGACATTTGGATGGCTTAATTTCATCTTTCATTACAATTTTTTTTTTTTTTTTTTTTTTTTTTTTTACAAAATTATATTACATTTTACAAAAACAACTTTTATTCTTCACAATATGGATAAAGAAACGAAAAAAAATGCATCGACTTATATATACATGTATATTATTTTAAAAAAACTTTAGAAACATTAAATCGTAAGATATAATTTCTCATTTCATGAAAAAATATCTTTATATATATATATATATATATATATATATATATATATATATATACATATATATAACGCGTAATTTTCGTTAAATGGCTGCAACAATTTTTAGTTTAAAAAAAGCTCTTTTAATGGAAAAATCTCTTTACACGTTTAGAGAATTTCCTAAAATAAAACGTTTTTATCAATAAATTTATATCGTTTTATACATTTAAAAAACATGTATTAACTATATTAATCCATACAGACTTTTTAATATAATAAATACATATAGATTTTTTTTTAATCTAATAAATACATATAGATTTTTTAATCTAATAAATACATACCGATTTTTTAATCTAATAAATACACACATTATATTAATTTTAGAAAGCTCAACTAATTAAGAAATCAGCGTATATATAATAGTTTGTTATGCTTTACAATATTCAGCTAATGAAAGTTTTCCATTGAAAAAATCCCTGCAAAACTACCGCTTTTAGGGAAAGTCAGCATGAAAGAAGGACTGATTCTTATCGAAATAGAAAGTAGGAACCACCTGACAACCAAACAATTGGCAAATTGATTGGAGTAGCTACCACCCTTCTGGTAAGTGGGGGTAGGAATGACTTTCCATTTTCGGCCGGCGGCTTCGGTCGTCTGCTTGGCCGGCCGTTTAGGCCGTTCTGGTCGCCAGAAGGTTAAAACCATTTTAAACGATTTTTTCCCATAGGCCGTAATGTAACGGAAAATTTTGACTGTCCCTGTAAATAAACTAAACTTGCTAGAAACTTTATTTGAAATAGGGATCGTGCTATGGCAGAGGTCACTAACATCCAAAAATTTCAGAACGATCCGACTATATTTACGAGAGTTAAAGCGCGGACAGACGGACAGACGGACGGACGGACAGACAAACCGAATTCATAACCACTTTTCAACTTTGTTGGAAAGTGTTAAAAATTAATCTTATTTAAAATAAATATTGTTATAATATGATGTCTACAGAAATGTAAAGAAAAAGTTCCCTGATTTTTCCCCGACTGCCTTTATTAGACTTCCCTAATTCCATTATTAACAATACACATATGGTGTTTTTTAATATATGCTGTTATCATATTATCAACTTATCCAGCTTGCTAATATCACATTTTGGAGCAAAAATAAGAGAAAAACATATATATATATATATAAAGAATATATTACCTCCCTATTATACACAAAACAAGGTTGGGGTGTCACCATCACCAATGGAACGGCTCATTGTTGCCACTTCGTTCAGGAATAAAATATTAAAATTTAGAAATATTTATGAAAATTAACAATGCATGTATAACATAGTTGGCAAACAATTCTAACTCGCACTTTCATCTCTGCCATTTTGTATAAGACGTGTAATGCTGATATATAACATTTTGAGTCTGTTATAGAGTAGACTCTCTCAAATCCGCACAGCTTAAGTGCCAGAGGTTGTGCAGATTTTAGAATTTTGCAAATATCTGGTCATTGCTTTGTTTACATTTTTTAAACGGTAAATTGAAGCAATAATGCAATAAAAAGTATAATGAATGATTGTAATAAAGTAAAATATTAAGATAATTAAGCAAAGTAATAAACTAAAAGGATAAAAAGATAATTTAATAACTGAACAAAATATTAAAAGCAAAGGTTAAGTAAATAATTAATAAGGTTTGTTGGGGTAACTGGAACCATGAGGTAACTGGACCATAGGCTATTTTATAAAAAAAACTGTTGGTGTTTTTTAAGTTTTAGCTTTTGTGAGCAATGCCCCTTTATCTCTACTTCCTAAAACAACGTGTATCAACTCAATAATAACTCTCACTTTGCTGTGATAGGTTGTCAGAAATTTACGTTGCTTTTTTTAAAAACAACGTCAATATGGTTGAACTTCCTCGGATTTTTATTAAAATACTGTAAGTACTTTTATTAAACAATCTTTTTTTTTAAAGATTAGACATATAACTACATTAATATTATTAGGTATCTATACATATTTACTTCATGTTTTACATGTAAGCCCGGTGTCCCAGTTACCCCATAAATGTTTCAAGAATGGGGTAACTGGGACATGTATCCGGGGTAACTGGGCCATGCTGGATCCAGTTACTTCAATAGTTATAAATATTTTTTTTTGTGTTTCTCTTACTCCGGGAAGTAAATTTCTCCATTGGTTTTTGCTCACAATAAAGAAAATGATAGAATACCTTATTGAAATAACGTAATGAAATTTAAAAAAAAAAGCATATTGAGTGGTATCAAACCAAATTTCTTGACCCCTTGAGAGGCAGTGATGCCGTTATGGCATCACTTAATTTTAATTCCTAATTGCCAAATTGGCACCTGAATTTTATAATTAAAATTTTACCTTTATTAAGTACGCGAAAATATACTTTTACATGCTTTCAGATAGGTTCTGTTGTAAATATTGGTGTCATTAAATTATTTCAACATTTTACGAATGCAAGTACCTTGCCCCTGAAAGCCAGATAGCCAGAACATGAAATTGTACAATACACAGGGGTCGCATTCTATAGGTATAGGGAATCTTTTATAGTCCCTACCACTATTTTGAAAATAATATCTTCATGGCACCTTTCTTTAAGGAACAGTAAAATTTTCCCTAAGGATAACGCTAAAGTACTTAAGTACTTACGTAGCCTTTTGTTCAGAGCCTTTTGTTCATTCCTTAACCCCTTGAGGGGCAACCAATTACGTTTGTGAAATGCTGAATTCCCACCAGAATCTTTGAAAAATTCTATTTCAAAATAAGTAGAGACAGTTTTACGTCCTTTTTCCAACAAAGTTAAAAAAGTAAAATTTAATAAAATTTTTTTGCTGTAAAACTTTATTAATCGTAGGTGGTATATAATATATACTGGTGCCCCCCAAGTGGTTAAAATAAGCATGTGACTTTTTTACTTATGATCTATACTAAAGTACATAAGTATTTACTTAAGTTATATATTTTTGGTATAAATAAATCTAATATTTTCACTTTTAGTGCGTTTTTAGGCACACTGACAGCAAAGGTTTCCCTTACAACGCTGTTTATTGACATATAATTTACATGATCTGCCTGGTTTAAGTTTTTTACACTTTTTCAAACAGGACCTGATATCCGATATGAAAAAATATAAACGCGTGTGGAACATAGACCCCCCTGGTCCAGTTACCCCATTTTTGGGGGCAACTGAATCCATGAGGAAAGAAAGATGAAATATGCATATTTTTATATTTTTAAATATTAAAATGTAATTTTGCGCATTTCTGTCTCATAGAGTGAACCTAACTGAACACATTTACAGAAGTTCAGACTTCAATTGAAATTAACTTTAGCTTTTTGAAGCTGAATTGTCAGAAGCTCCAGAGTCACATTGTAAAATCATGTCCCAGTTGCCCCAACTAACCTTAATGCATATTTGAATATGCATAATAATGATGAGATACATTTTCCATTAATTCACATCATAATCATCATAATAAGAACTAAAAAAACCTTGATTAATACATAAATATATTTGGTAAAAAGATTATGATCACCAGTGGTATCAATAATATCTTGATTTAAAAAAAAAATAAATTTATACTCTTTTCATGGAAAAACATGAGTTCAATCACGCTATTAAGAATTACATATTAACACTAGAACGCCCGGAAATGTTACTCAAGTTTCATAAAAATATTTTACCCCAGAATTTTTATTTAAAATTATTTGACAGATTCATTTAACGTAAATCTGCGTTTTTAAAATTTAACTTATTTTGCGAAAGAATTTCTGGTTCCAGTTGACATTGAATCATACGGTCGGAGTCGAATGGACTCCGTCCGGGCGTTCTAGTGTTAAAATGCACACAGAGTCAAATAAAACAAAAAATTCTGTAATTGTGACCTTACATCTGAAAGTTTCATTGCTTGCATATGTAAAGATGTGTGGATTTTGGGGTTGCGAATCTGAGAGACTCAAATTTACTAAAAAAGATTAGTTTTTTTTTTTTTTTTTTTTTTTTTTTTTTAATAAAATGTATCTTTACTGTACCTTGGTCATGAACACTGGTAGATTTTAGTATCATCTACTTTAAAATACAGTTTGTCTTTTCGAACTACAGTTGTGTAATGATTCCCTTGATGTAAATCTACTATGATAAAATATTGCACCTGATAATGTGTAATTTATATTGCAAAATCTTATTTTACTTTGTGGAACTCTTGTCAGTACCAAGCCAGTATTTTTCTGCATGTTTGGTTTATATTCTTACTGGTTTGAATTCTTGCATTATAATACACCAAAAGTTTTAAAATTTTTCAACATTGTTTTAAATAGGTATGTTGAAATTGACGACATGAAAATCTTTTTTTTCTCATAAATGCATGTAAAATAATATTTTTTTCACATTAAGATCCACCTTTGGTTCATTAAACCGCTTTAAATAAGTAAAACGACTCAAAGTGTCACAAGAATTTATGAAAACAATGTGTGTGCATATTCCAAGATTTCACAACTAAAATCGAGTTAAAGAAATCTTTTAAAATGTGAACTTTTTAACACTGCAGATTACCGTAATTTCCGACGTATAATCCGCGGATCAAACAATTCTGTTTTGACCCAGGAATTTTATTTAGTAATTGAAGCCGAATATTTACCGAGATTTAAAATGTTACATTTTATTTTTAAAATTTTCTGGATCGAAAAATGATTGTTTGATCCGCGGATTATACACCGGAAATTATGGTACTCATAAACATGATACTAATAGAAATAAACTATCTAAATGAAACTGTTTTAGCCAACATTTCAATCATTAAGTGTCAATCATTTCATCATAATCATCATTAAATATCAATCACAAGCGATATTTGGAAATTTAAGCGTTCCATGTTCTTAAGACTTTACATTCCCTTTTTATGTGTTTCAATGAAAAAGCAGACAGTAATTATAAATATAATTTCATCTTTGGATTATATTCTTAATGGTTTGAATTGTTGCATTGTAATACACCAAAAGTCTCAATATTTTTCAGCATTGTATCAAATAGGTATGTTGAAATTGACGACATGAAAAATTGTTGTTGTTTCCTCATAAATCCATGTAAAATAATATTTTTTCACAATAAGATCCACCTTTGGTTTATTGAACAACTATAAATAAATAAAACAACTCACAAAGTGTCACAAGAATTTATTAAAACAAACTGTGTGTGCATATTCAAACATTACACAGGCCTGCGATGAAAAAAATACAAGGGTATTGATGGCTGAAATTTATGTATTTTTTGGTGCTAATTAAAAAACAAATAATGAAAAAATTCTATCACGTCACATTTTCTGGAAAAATATTGGGTCGTTTGGAAAGTTTGTCGTGTTGGAAAAATCAATTCGTATCGGTGAATTCTGCCAGGTAATTATAAGATATTAGATATCGGAATCAATGTCTAATAATTAAATGATAGAATTTTCCGATACGAATTGATTTTCCCAACACGACAAAACATTCAGATAGACTCAGTTCTTTTAAACCGTTTAAACCTATAATAAAATAATCAATTACTGAAAAATTAATTTGCCTCACCGATAATCTATATTTTTTACATAGATTTACATGGATAAAATCACTGTTGCCAGATATCACATGCAAAATTGTCTAAAATTGTCCTTTTCATTTTAGCAAAAATATCGATATCGATGTTACAAAAAATTCTGATGTGATGGGGGGAAATGGAGGTCATTTTCGAAATTAGCCCACCAAATAACATAAAAATCCGCGAAAAATTCTCTTGTATTTTTCAAAAACTTCAATTTCGCAGGCCTGTGTTATTGAAAGATTTAACTAAATATAATCGAGTAAAAGAAATCTTTTAAAATGTGAACATTTTAACACGATAGCTTACTTATAAACATGATACTAATAGAAATAATTTATCTAAATTAAACTGTTTTAGCCAATATTTCAATCATTAAGTGTAAAACAAGAGATATTTGGAAATTTAAGCGTTCCATGTTCTTAAGACTTTACATTACCTTTTTATATGTTTCTATGAAAAAGCAGACAGTTATTATAAATATAATTTCATGTTTCGATTATATTCTTAATGGTTTGAATTCTTGCATTGTAATATACCAAAAGTCTCAATATTTTTCAACATTGTATCAAATAGGTATGTTGAAATTGACGACATGAAAATCTTTTTTTTTCCTCATAAATGCATGTAAAATAATATTTTTTTCACATTAAGATCCATTAAGATTAAACCGCTTTAAATAAATGAAACGACTCAAAGTGTCACAAAAATTTATGACAACAATTTGTGTGTGTATATATTCCAAGATTTCACAACTAAAATCGAGTTAAAGAAATTTTTTAAAATGTAAAATTTTTAACACTATAGATTACTCATAAACATGATACTAATAGAAATAATTTATCTAAATGAAACTGTTTTATCCAACATTTCAATCATTAAGTGTAAAACAGGCAATATTTAGAAATGTAAGCATTCCTTGTTCTTAAGACTTTACATTCCCTTTTTATGTGTTTCAATGAAAAAGCAGACAGTTATTATAAAGGTAATTTCATGTTTGGTTTATATTCTTAATGGTTTGAATTCTGGCATTGTAATACACCAAAAGTCTCAATATTTTTCAACATTGTATCAAATAGGTATGTTGAAATTGACGACATGAAAAATTGATGTTGTTTCCTCATAAATCCATGTAAAATAATATTTTTTCACAATAAGATCCACTTTTGGATTATTAAACCACTATAAATAAATACAACAACTCGCAAAGTGTCACAAGAATTTATGAAAACAAACTGTGTGTGAATACTCAAACATTATTCAAAGATTTAATTAAATATAATCGAGTAAAAGGTATCTTTTAAAATGTGAACTTTTTAACACTATAGATTACTCATAAACATGATACTAATAGAAATAATTTATCTAAATGAAACCGTTTTAGCCAACATTTCAATCATTAAGTGTAAAACAAGAGATATTTGGAAATTTAAGCGTTCCATGTTCTTAAGACTTTACATTCCCTTTTTATATGTTTCTATGAAAAAGCAGACAGTTATTATAAATATAATTTCATGTTTGGATTATATTCTTAATGGTTTGAATTCTTGCATTGTAATATACCAAAAGTCTCAATATTTTTCAACATTGTATCAAATAAGTATTTTGAAATTGACGACATGAAAATCTTTTTTTTTCCTCATAAATGCATGTAAAATAATATTTTTTTCACATTAAGATCCACCTTTGGTTCATTAAACCGCTTTAAATAAATGAAACGACTCAAAGTGTCACAAAAATTTATGAAAACAATTTGTGTGTGTATATATTCCTAGATTTCACAACTAAAATCGAGTTAAAGAAATTTTTTAAAATGTAAAATTTTTAACACTATAGATTTCTCATAAACATGATACTAATAGAAATAATTTATCTAAATGAAACTGTTTTATCCAACATTTCAATCATTAAGTGTAAAACAGGCAATATTTGGAAATGTAAGCATTCCTTGTTCTTAAGACTTTACATTCCCTTTTTATGTGTTTCAATGAAAAAGCAGACAGTTATTATAAAGATAATTTCATGTTTGGTTTATATTCTTAATGGTTTGAATTCTGGCATTGTAATACACCAAAAGTCTCAATATTTTTCAACATTGTATCAAATAGGTATGTTGAAATTGACGACATGAAAAATTGATGTTGTTTCCTCATAAATCCATGTAAAATAATATTTTTTCACAATAAGATCCACTTTTGGATTATTAAACCACTATAAATAAATACAACAACTCGCAAAGTGTCACAAGAATTTATGAAAACAAACTGTGTGTGAATACTCAAACATTATTCAAAGATTTAATTAAATATAATCGAGTGAAAGGTATCTTTTAAAATGTGAACTTTTTAACACTATAGATTACTCATAAACATGATACTAATAGAAATAATTTATCTAAATGAAACTGTTTTATCCAACATTTCAATCATTAAGTGTAAAACAGGCAATATTTGGAAATGTAAGCGTTCCATGTTCTTAAGACTTTACATTCCCTTTTTATATGTTTCTATGAAAAAGCAGACAGTTATTATAAATATAATTTCATGTTTGGATTATATTCTTAATGGTTTGAATTCTTGCATTGTAATATACCAAAAGTCTCAATATTTTTCAACATTGTATCAAATAAGTATTTTGAAATTGACGACATGAAAATCTTTTTTTTTCCTCATAAATGCATGTAAAATAATATTTTTTTCACATTAAGATCCACCTTTGGTTCATTAAACCGCTTTAAATAAATGAAACGACTCAAAGTGTCACAAAAATTTATGAAAACAATTTGTGTGTGTATATATTCCTAGATTTCACAACTAAAATCGAGTTAAAGAAATTTTTTAAAATGTAAAATTTTTAACACTATAGATTTCTCATAAACATGATACTAATAGAAATAATTTATCTAAATGAAACTGTTTTATCCAACATTTCAATCATTAAGTGTAAAACAGGCAATATTTGGAAATTTAAGCGTTTTATGTTCTTAAGACTTTACATTCCCTTTTTACATGTTTCTATGAAAAAGCAGACAGTTATTATAAAGATAATTCATGTTTGGTTTATATTCTTAATGGTTTGAATTTTGGCATTGTAATACACCAAAAGTCTCAATATTTTTCAACATTGTATCAAATAGGTATGTTGAAATTGACGACATGAAAATTGTTGCTGTTTCCACATAAATCCACGTAAAATAATATTTTTTCACAATAAGATCCACTTTTGGATTATTAAACCACTATAAATAAATACAACAACTCGCAAAGTGTCACAAGAATTTATGAAAACAAACTGTGTGTGAATACTCAAACATTATTCAAAGATTTAATTAAATATAATCGAGTAAAAGGAATCTTTTAAAATGTGAACTTTTTAACACTATAGATTTCTCATAAACATGATACTAATAGAAATAATTTATCTAAATGAAACTGTTTTAGCCAACATTTCAATCATTAAGTGTAAAACAAGAGATATTTGGAAATTTAAGCGTTCATTGTTCTTAAGGCTTTACATTCCCTTTTTATATGTTTCTATGAAAAAGCAGACAGTTATTATAAATATAATTTCATGTTTGGATTATATTCTTAATGGTTTGAATTCTTGCATTATAATACACCAAAAGTCTCAATATTTTTCAACATTGTATCAAATAGGTATGTTAAAACTGACGACATGAAAATCTTATTTTTTCCACATAAATGCACGTAAAATAATATTTTTTCACATTAAGATACACCTTTGGTTCATTAAACCACTTTAAATAAATAAAACGACTCAGAGTGTCACAAGAATTTATGAAAACAATTTGTGTGTGTATATTCCAAGATTTCACAACTAAAATCGAGTTAAAGAAATCTTTTAAAATGTGAACTTTTTAACACTATAGACTCCTCATAAACATGATACTAATACAAATAATTTATCTAAATGAAACTGTTTTAGTCAACATTTTAATCATTAAGTGTAAAACAAGCGATATTTGGGAATTTAAGCGTTCCATGTTCTTAAGCTTTTTTTTTTTCTCAGAATGAAAATACATTTTGACAGCATGATTGTAAAAAACGAACTTTGAAGCAGGGTATGAAAAAAAATCAAAAGATATTTAAAGCTTTTTTTAAGAATATTAACTTTAGAATTAAATAAAAACAAGTATGTTTCCCTTGCGAAAAAAAACGGTGCAAATCAACAAAATTCGCTATTTTTCTACATTTGATCAACATAATTCACTATTTTGTCACACCCGATTAACAAAATTCTCTATTTTTCCGTGCCTGATCACTGAAATTAGTGATTATTTTTTCGTGCCCGATCAACAACATTCGCGATTCCCAACGCTGACGAAATTTGTAATTTTTTCCGATGCCAATTGGCGAAATTCACGATAAACAGACAAAACACATGATTTTTCCACACCTAATCGACAAAATTTGCAATTTTTTCACACCCGACCAACGGAATTCACAAATTTTTCTCGTTGCAAAGTAACAAAATTCGGGAAATTTCCTCACAACTTACGAAACTCACGATTTTTCCGCAGCCGATCAACAAAACATGCATTTTTCCGCACATCATCAACAAAATTGATGTTTAATTTGTGCCCAATCAATGAAATTAGCGATTTTTGCATGCCCGACCAACAAAACTCGAGATTTTTCTGAGCCCAATTGACAAAATTCAAGATTTTTCCGTGCCCAGTCAACAAAGTTTGCAAGTTTTTCTCGCCTGATTGACAAAATTCATGATTTTCCCTCGCCCGAACAACAAATTTCGCTGTTTTCCCACATTTGATCAAAAAAATTCACTATTTTTTCTCACCTGATCAACAAAATTCTCTATTTCTCCATGCCCGATCAATGAAATTCGTGATTTTTTCATGCCCGATCAATGAAATTCGTAATTTTTCCATGCCCGATCGACAAAATTATTTATTCTCAACTGACTGACGAAATTTTCAATTTTCTCCACGCAAACTGATGAAATTCAAGACAAAAATCTCAATTTTTTTTCAGTTATAAATTGACAAAATTCTCGGGCCACACGGTAACCCATCGTGGGCGACAGGTTATGCATCCTTACTCTAGAAGATCATATTCCGCCCCCCCCACCCCCAGTTTTTGAACAAAGAAAAAGATGATGTTTTGCATTGAAGCCGCATCATAAAACCGTTATTGAGAACACCATATTCTTCAGTTTCAAGTGACTTTTATTGTTTGTGGTTTATTCGATATCTTTTAATTTAATGTTTGTTCATTATACAATTTTAGAGGTAAATAATGAAAAAAAATAGAGTTTGTCTTCTGTATAAAGGCCAGTTGGTGCCGATTTGGCATGCAATCACTTTCTACGCCAAGGCTGTTAATTATCTTCTAAAGATTTTTTTTTTTTTTTTTTGCATAGGGTACCTGAGGTTGAAAACTTTAATTGCGTGCAAGGAAGGTGGGGGTGCCAAAATCCATGTTCGCCCCGGGTGCAAATAAAGTTAGTTTTGGCCTTGATACACAACGTTTGGCTAGTTAAACGTCAGCGGGTAACGTAAAAAAACTTCCATTACAAAGTAGGAAGATAATCTGTGGCCTATAATCTCCTGAAAAAGTAACTGATTTTGAAGGGAAATGCGTTTTAGCCCTTAGATTACCCTCCCCCCTTATCCCCTTCACAATCAAATCAACATACCCAATTAGGTTGGCAAGACAATATCAACATTTTAGTATGTGCAAATATCACAAATTTTCTTTTAAAATAGCATTATATTCTAATACTACAAAAGAAAAACACGATGTCTCTTTCCCCTTCATTTTGATCTCAAATAGCAATCAAGTAAGTTGAACATCCATTGCACATATCATTAGAGTTGGAAATTGTTTCAAATTTGGAAATTTTTTAATCCCCCCCCCCCCCCCCGATAAATATCTGTCGCTACGCACCTGCAAATCGATAAGGAAACGACGAATTTAAACACTAAATCCATCATTATAGCGAATTTCCGCCCGTTAACAAGTAAACAAACATATGTGGATTAGGAATCAATTCAAGATTCAATAAATGATTCAAAACGCGAGCTATGCTCATAAAAAAGAAATTCAAAATGTTTTTTTTGAAAATTGAAAAAATAAATAAATAAATAACAATTATATTGAATACATATAATTAAAAAAAATCCCCATTTTTAAAAATTAATCTAAATATTTTTTCGACAAAAAGCAGAAATGTGAAATAATAATTTCTTCATAACATAAAAGAAAGATAATATGAATCGAAATTTGATTTAATATATTTAATATTTTAAAACACATAATAATTAATATTTTAATATTGCAATTTTTAATATTTAAGAAAAGATTAACTGCCTATATTCAGATTTTTAACTGTAACCTAGAATACCTAAAATGACTTTGCAAATTTTGTTTTTGATTATCTTCTACCTATTCGAACCCACAACACTTTGCTCTAATTATTCAGATGGATTAAGACTCCTCCTTCGTACAAAAAGACGTTAAACCTACTCACTAATCACAGACAAGAAAAGTAAAAGAGAGATTTTTAAAAATAAAACGGGTTTTCCCAGAAAAAAGAAAAGTGTTATTCACTTCAAGTTAATCAGATTCATGTTATATATCAATTTAAAGAAAATCGCCATAACCGTTTTCTAGGTTCTGACATTAGGAGTTTCTTCCATCGCGTTCCATCGCTTTCGCTTTAAAAATGGCTATTTAGATCTCAAAATGTACTGCACGTAAAAATGTGAAAATTTCAGAATACGATTAGACTGCAGATGTAAGACTGTTCTAAAAAAGTCAGAACAATGGGACCTATATCTGCTGAGTTATTAAAAGGCGGCTTTTCGCGTTTTCTTAGATGACGAGTTAGCCATATATATGAGTTCCACCATCTACGAATTCTGCGATACGATTTTAGGCTTAAGGCTGCGTCACTCGGAATACTACTGTCTTCAATGATATGACAAATTTAAAATAAGCAAATATACTTAGATATCTGGGATTTGTACAGGAATTATCTTATTTCAGTGATTTTTAAGATTCATCTGTTAAATAAAAATTTGTTAAAAGAGAGAATAAAGGAAAGTTAATAATGTAACACGTAAGTTAGAAGAATAAAAGCAAAAGTAATGAATGTATCTTTTTTCATGCATAATATATTTAATTGAATTTTATTTTGTGTATTTTGTTCAAAATTACTTTCTTTAAGAAATACAAACAACATTTAAACAAATAATTCTGTTTAAATTGAAAATCATATTTCATTGTTTAAAATGCATATACATTGTTTGCTTAATGATGTAAAATAGCTCTTATATTTTATTTTCAAGTTAAGTCAACATGTAAGTTTTAAAATGGATTTAAAATTAAAATAAAAAAATAAGTGTAAATAGAAATTTCGTTCTGCAAACTAAATATTAAAATAAGAGGAACGCGGAAAAAGATTAATTAAATATAATTTACCTAGTGTCTATAATTTTTAAAAACTATCTAAGTTTGAAAAAAAGGTTTTTCAAGTAAAAATGCAATCTAAATTTATAAAAATGTATTTTTTATTACAAAAGCATATTTAGCATTTCTTATATCAGAATCTTTTATAATAAACCATAAAAGAAATATCCTTTTGTGCAATAAACCAGTAAACATATATATTTTTATTTAACATATTCCAGTGAGAATTGTATATATTTTTATTTTATTGAGAAATATCTGGTTCTAATCGAGATATTGTCATTTGGCATCGGTCAAATAAGAAAGTGTTGATAGATTTAGTGTTAAAGAATTTATGACAAAAATTTAGATAATTAACTCTTTGCGGTCGAGGGTCCACAAATAACCGCCCAAGGTATACACGATTCTATTATTATATTATATTCGCAAAACTATATTTTAAAAGTACCTTTTTTAATAAATTTCTCTTGAACATGTTGTCAAAGCAAAAGTAAAAATTTTTCTTAAAAAAAAAGTGGTGCCAACCAGATAAATTTTTGTGAGACATACCTTTGTGTGGGAGGCGTACATCGATTGTTAAGAGTTAAAAGAGCGAAATAATATACTATTTAATAATATACTATAACAATAAAATGTTTCAAAACGCACACAAAATCAAAATTTTTTGAAAAACTTGCTCTACAGGAGAAGTTATTTGGAAGGTATTTTTGATGCACCTTTTGACAAAAAGGAACTTAGCAAATTCGAAATTTATAACATAATGTTTTACTATATACTTATTTAATCGATAATGTCTCGCATAGCTTCGAAATACGTTCAGATTTTATTTCTAAACATAAAAATTCATATTCACAAATACGAATTATATATATACCGTAATTTCCGGTGTATTGACCGCAGATCAAACAATTCAGTTTGGACCCAGAAAGTTTTTGCAGTATTTGAAGACCAATATTTACCGTGATCTAAAAAGTTGCATTTTATTTTTTAAATTTTCTTGGTCGAAACACGATTGTTTGATCCGCGGTCTATACACCGGAAATTACGGTATATATGTCGTAGGCTAATTGAGAAATCCGGCTCTTTGCAAACAGCCTAGGCTCTTTGCGAACAGCCGGGCTAATTGGAGAATCCATCTCCCTTTTTCCAATTAGCCTGATATTTTTCAGGCTTATTGCAAAGAGACTAGAAAGCGTTAGGCTAATTGAAAAATGACCACTTATTATCCAATCAGGGTGATATTTTTAGCTCACAGGCTATCAAAGCCTGAGAGCTTATGTGCCCGCCGATTCTGTATGTACGTGTGTACGTACGTACGTACGTATGTACGTAACGCGATAACTCTTGATAGAAATATCCGATTTGCTTCAATTTTTTTTTTCTAGGTTCATTCTGATAAGGTGCTTCTGTGATTAGTTTTTGGGGTTAATTGGCTAAGGATAAAGGGGGAAAAGGGGGATAGTCCCCCCCCCCCTTAATTTATATAAATGGGGTTTTCATGCAGAAATATTCAATTTGCTCCAAATTTGGTATACCGGTTTATTGTGTTAAGAAGCTTCAATGATTAGATTTGGAAGCTCGTTATTTAAATATTAAGGGGGGAAAGGGGGCTACCCCCCTTAATTTAGATAAATCGGTTTTTCACGATGAATTATTCGATTTGCTCCAAATTTGGTATACTGGTTTATTAAGTTAAGGAGCTGCCTTGATTGGATTTGGAAGTTCATTAGTTACATATAAAAGTGGGAAAGGGGGGCAATCCCCCCCCCCCCGTAATTTAGATAAATGGGTTCTTCATGCAGAAATATGCGATTTTCTATAAATTTGGTATACCGGTTAATTATGTTAAGCAGCTTCCCTGATTACATTTGGAAGATCATTATTATGTATAAAGGGGGGAAAGGGGGGCAATTGCCTCTCCCCATAATTTAGATAAATGCGTTTTTCATGTAGAATTATTCGATTAGTTCAAATTTACTATACTGGTTTATTATTTTAAGGAGATGGCTTGATTAGATTTGGAGGTTCATTAGTTAAGTATAAAAGGGAGGAAAGGGGGGCGGTAGCCCCCCCTTAATTTAGGTAAATGGGTTTTTAATGCAAAATTATTCGATCTGCTCCAAATTTCGTATACCGTTTTATTATGTTAAGGAGCTTTCCTGATTAGATTTGGAGGTTCATTAGTTTAGTATAAAGGGAGGAAAGGGGGCCTATCCCCCCTTAATTTAGATAAATGTGTTTTTCATGCAGAGTTATTCGATTTCCTCCAAATTTCGTATACCGGTTTATTATGTTAAGTTGCTGCCTTGATTAGATTTTCAGATTTATTGGTTAAGTATAAAGGAGGGACAGGAGCTAGTGTCCCCTTAATTTAGATAATTGGGTTTTTCATACAGAATTATTCGATTTGCTTCAAATTTGATATACCAGTTTATTACGATATGGCTTCATTCATTTGATTTGGAGGTTCATTGGTTAAGTATAAAAGGGGGGAAAGGGGGGCAATTGCCCCTCCCCTTAATTTAGATAAATGGGTTTTCATGCAGAATTATCTAATTTAATTAAAATTTTTTTCTAGGTTCATTCTAATAAGGAGCTTTTCTGATTAGATTTGAAAGTTCATTGGTTCAGCATAAAGGGAGAAATGGGGGAGCTAATACCCCCCTTAATTTAGTGAAATGGTTTTTACATGCAGAATTATCTGATTTGCTTCAAATTTGGTATATCAGTTTATTATGTTAAGAAGCTTCCCTGATTAGATTTGGAGGTTCTTTGGTTAAGTAAAAAGGAGGCTAACGGGGACTAATCCCTTCATTTATTTTTCGAGAGGCATTATTCTTTGAAATAAGAGTATCATATACAATTAGTATGAATAGCCTGTGAGCTCAATGCCAGCAGTTTAACTGGACAATTTTCTTTTAATTAGGTTTATTAACGCATAACCCTACCCAAACCCCAAAAATAAATTACAACAGACCGTACCCCTATAAGAGCAAGACAAAATAATTTCAGTCTACATGCAACCCGACCCGAACCTGACAGTTCCATTTGAAAAAACCCGAAATCCCGAACCAAATCTGATAACCGACAAAAATATTCCAAAGATCCATAACCGGATCCGAACAAGACAAATTAGTTTCCGTGGACACGCAACGCTACCAGAACCTAAAAATTCCATTCGAAGTCAACCTGAAACCCGTCCCGAAACAAATCTTAACCGACAAAAATATTCCAAAGAACTATAATCCGATGCAAGCCAGACAAAATAATCTCCGTCCACCGGCAACCTGATCCGAACCTGAAAGTTCTAATTGAACTCAATTCGAAACCTGGGTATGGTCGGTTTTCGGGTTGACTTCAAATGGAACCTTCAAGTTCGGATCCGGTTGAAAAATAAATTAAACTAAATTAGATAATTCTGCATGAAAACCCATTTATCTAAATTAAGGGAAGGGGCAATTACACCCCTTTACCACCTTTATACTTAACCAATGAACCTCGAAATCAAATGAAGGAAGCCATATCGTAATAAACAGGTACATCAAATTTGAAGCAAATCGAATAATTCTGTATGAAAAACGCATTTATGTAAATTAAGGGGACACTAGCCGCAGTCCCTCCTTTATACTTAACCAATAAATCTCCAAATCTAATCAAGGCAGCTCCTTAACATAATAAACCGGTATACGAAATTTGGAGCAAATTGAATAACTCTGCATGAAAAACCCATTTATCTAAATTAAAGGGGGGGGGGACTAGCCCCCTTTCCTCCCTTTATACTTAACTAATGAACTTCCAAATCTAATCAGGGAAGCTCCTTAACATAATAAACCGATATATCAAATTTGGAGCAAATCGAATAATTGTGCATTAAAAACCCATTTACCTAAATTAAGGGAGGGGGGGGCTAGACCCCCCTTTCCTCCTTTTATACTTAACTAATGAACCTCCAAATCTAATCAAGCCATCTCCTTAACATAATAAACCAGTATACCAAATTTGAGCTAATCGAATAATTCTACATGAAAAACGCATTTATCTAAATTAAGGGCAGAGGCAATTGCCCCCCTTTCCCTCCTTTATACATAATAATGATCTTCCAAATGTAATCAGGGGAGCTGCTTAACATAATTAACCGGTATACCAAATTTATTGCAAATAGCATATTTCTGCATGAAAAACCCATTTATCTAAATTACGGGGGGATAGCCCCCCCTTCCTCCCTTTATATGTAACTAATGAAACTCCAAATCTAATCAAGGCAGCTTCTTAACTTAATAAACCGGTATACCAAATTTGGAGCAAATCGAATAATTCATCATGTAAAACCGATTTATCTAAATTATGGGGGGTAGTCCCCCTTTCCCCCCTTTATACTTAAATAATGAGCTTCCAAATCGAATCATGGAAGCTCCTTAGCACAATAAACCGGTATACCAAATTTGGCGCAAATCGAACATTTCTGCATGAAAAACCCATTTATATAAATTAAGGGGGGGCGGACTAGCCCCTCTTTTCCCCCTTTATCCTTAACCAATGAACACCAAAAACTAATCATGGAAGCATCTCATCAGAATGAACCTAGAAAATTTTTGTTGAACAAATCGGATATTTCTATCAAGAGTTATCGCGTTACGTACATACGTACGTACGTTCGTACACACGTACATAGAGAATCGTCGGGAACATAAGCTCTCAGGCTTTGATAGCCTGTGAGCTAAAAATATCACTCTGATTGGATAATAAGTGGTCATTTTTCAATTAGCCTAACGCTTTCTAGGCTCTTTGCAATAAGCCTGAAAAATATCAGGCTAATTGGAAAAAGGGAGATGGATTCTCCAATTAGCCCGGCTCTTTGCAAAGAGCCTAGGCTGTTTGCAAAGAACCGGATTTCTCAATTAGCCTACTACATATATATATTCAAAAGTAGCTTTATTAATAATTACTAGCCACCCTCGACGACAACTTTGGTCTCCCTTATAATTTATGTTTGAGAAAGCATGCTAAGCATTGTATCATGTTACTTTTATTCATAATTTAATTTACTTGGACACCATTAAATATCATTAATATAATCCCTTAAGCTAATATTAGTTTTAATTGCATTAAAATATCTCAATTTGTTGATTTTCTGTAAGCAAGTAAATACTATTGGTTTACAATGGAAGTCTATGGGAATTTGACGAAATACTAGAGATTTAGGCGCCACGTTGACGTCACTTTTGGCGAGTAATTTTGGTCGCCAAATAAGGCGATATATCGACACGTTTGCGACAAACTTGGCGGCATTTGGTGACAGAACAGGGTGCCCCTATGTTAACGCCCTTATAGGTATGCAGATGCATTAAATGCTGCTCAATGTCCAATGAGATGCGTTTCATTCAGGTGTTGCCCTTAAACAATTAAAAAATGATTGCAATTTCTGTGCCACGTACGATAGCGTTATATATATATATATATATATATATATATATATATATAAAACCATTAATTAAACATTACCGAACATCATCAAAATCCGCAATATTGTGAATGAAATGACAATAAAAATGGATACCACAAATCTATAATATTGAACTGTATGTATAAAATAAAGTGACTTATACTTAATTACAAGAATTAATATGGAAGAAAAAAAGAAGAATATGGATAACGAAAAAATTTGAAAAACTTATATATTGAATTACGTTTTCAAGAGTACAGAATTCAATGATATAAGCAAATCGGTGTTTTCTGTGAGAAAAAAAGCTAAAAGCTGAATTTTTTTTTCTTCTGTACTCAAGCAACCAATATGACCAAGAGAATAGTTTCAAGATGAAAACAGAACATTATCAAATGGCATGAAATGGGAAAAACAATACAACCCTTTAAATATTTAATTTATAGCATAAAAAATAGAAATATTACACAGCATACCGAATAAAATCCCAGTTGATTTTCAAAATACCCGCCCGCACATGGTATCCAAATGCATGATGAGATTAAGGTGAATGAAACAGTTAAGTTAACACAGAAATTAAAACATATGAATTCAGTTAATTCATTTTGAAATACCGTGATAAATTCAATTAATATAATATAAATAGAAAATAATTACATTATTTAAAATACCCAAAAACACTATATATATATATATATATATATATATATATATATATATATGTATGTATATAGATCATAATGTTAATAGATTAGTTTTTGTGAGGGATCTGCCTGTGGTGAGGACGGAGAGTGCCATCATACCACTTTTATCAATAGAAAAATATTTTTAATACAAAGTTTTGCCTTATTTATTCGATTAATATCACGATTAAATAAGTGATGCAATAGAAGTATAATGGAATATTTGAGAACATCTGATATAGGGTAAAGCCCTAATTAAATACTTGATAAAAGAAACTAACGCTTAAATGAAAAACATTTTTGAGATTGAAATGATCGTCTCTTGAATTCCCACGTAACTAGCAATTTTCTAAATATGACACAGGTGCAGATTTAAAATCTGCAAAACAACCAATGCGAAAATGTTAGGTCTATAAATAATCCATAGCCCTTTATTTATTTTGTTAGTTATTTTTTATTGAATCGTTGATGAATATTTTAATCATTAGCTCTACAAAATAGAATTCCAGATGTAGAAAATTGAAATGTTAAATTTTATGAAGTGCAAAACTCTAACCAAATAATCATGATAATCAATAATGTATTTTCTAATTTATTTGCAATTTCTTTCACAATGTTGTACAAGTTTCCTAATGCTCTTCGATTGAAATCCACTTGCATACTTTTATGCTGCCGGTTTTGATGGAAAGCTATTGTCCAATATGTTTTTCAAATGCACCTCAGCGTTTTAAGAAAGTCAGCGCTATATATATTTTCAAATTGTTTATATTACTTCTAATCTGATACATTATTTCATAAAACACTGCACGAGAACAGTCATTAAAGATATGTCGCTATATAAGTAAATTCATAAATATACGTTAATCGCACCATAGACACCTGTAACTAAGACCGAACCAGTGTTGCCAGATGGGGTGTTTTTGTTTAAATCAGATTCCTGATTGGCATCACTTTTTGAAATGTTAAAATGTGCCTTATTTAATGACATACTAATTAAGGCAAAAACAAAGTGAATTTTACCGTTTCAAAAAAGTGGTGCCAATCAAGAAATCTGAGTTAAAAAAAAGTAGCCCACTGGCAACACTGGACCAAACCACACTTGAATCTATATTATTCGAGAACATATAATAGGGGATCAAGCACTTGATGCGGCTGGTTAACCGAAACAACCGGAAAAATGAAAAACTTTTTAAAATATAAATGATCATTCCTTGAATTCCCATGTAACTAGCATTTTTCTAAATATGTCACAGGTGTAGATTTAAAATCTGTCCGTCTAGTTTCCGTGTGCCCAGTGAAGTCTTAATTATGTCACATATATATGTTTAAAATATAAAAATCAGCCACTGTGTAATTATTGTGTCGAGGAATAAGTTAACACCTTTTATACATTTCTAAAGTTATTTGTCATTGTATGATTGATGTAGGTTAGACAGGGGAGGGGGGGGGGGGGTTGACCCATTTTTTACAAAATGATTTTTTTTTTTTTTTAAATACTGAACGTAGAATAAAGTTTTATATATCATTTTATTCGTTATACAATCAGTTGTGAAAATAAAATGGCTACCTACTTGTAATATATAAGAAATATGAAAAATAATTTATTTTAATCATGAGAAAATAATGTGTCAAGGCTCCCCACATATGGGGATGGTTGACCCACTATATGAGAGGCTTGGCCACTTTGTTTTATATTGGAATATTTGCGAAGAGAAATAAAATCAGTTTTAAAAAAGCAAAATAACTTAATGCTATATGCTTTAATTATTATAAAAAATATTTTTGATAATATGATGCTTAAACAACCCGTTTTAGACCTAATCGCAAGTCAAAGGAGAAAAAAAATTGTTTTAAACAGGATTTTGTCTCAGCAGGGAAAATTGTGCAGCAGGGGAAATGAAATTTTAACATTTAAGACTGTATTCCTTTAGAGACAGGTTCCGTTTTCAAAATGTTTCTTGAATTACTATGTGCAGATTTTAGAGCCACTGTCCCGCTTTTTTTGTCTCCTTGTCATGCCTTTTCTGAAACTCGACCTGACAACTGTAGTTGTCACATAGTTTGGCTTCATCTCACTGTATTCATCCTGTTGAAATTTGTCTACATACTTTCCTAAAGTTTTTCGAACAATGCTATGTTCTTTTACAGACGCATGAGCACTTGACTTACCATTAACATATTTTAAACCCTTGAGGGGCACCGGTATATATTATATACCACCTACGATTAATGAAGTTTTACACCAGAAAATAATTATTAAAATTTACGTTTCTAACTTTGGTGTAAAAAAGCCGTAAAATTGCTTTTACTTATTTTGAAATAGAATTTTTCAAAGATTCCGGTTGGAATTCAGCATTTCACAAACGCAATTGCTTGCCCCTCAAGGGATTAACTCTTTCAGAGGTAAAGTACTTTCAGTACTGAAATGTTGAAATAAATGACTCGCACTGGAATTTAAGAACAAATTTATATGCAAATAAGAAAATGGCTATATTTCACAGACATATCAGATGGAAAATGTTTTAGCAAAATTCTTGTGTCAGTGTGGCGTTTGGGAATTAAAATTAAGTGGTTTCATAAACATACCACTACCCTTGAAAAGGTTAAAACTGCGGCTTTCATACTTTCTAGTACTTTCTAGTCTTTCCCATTGTTTCTTTTTAGGCTAAATCCATGAAAACTTGTCATGTCTGTCACACATCTGAAAATCGCTATGCTTGTTGGCCACCGTTATTTTCGAAAAGTTTGCTTCACCTTATTCAATTGAGGACATATCTCCGATAAAATAAGTCACTTTTTTCAGTTCTAAAATATTGGTAGCCAACAAGCATAGCGATTTTCATCTGTGTGACAGACATGACAAGTTTTGATGGAATTAACCTTTATCTATTGTAAGTAATATTTAAATGGAAAAATGCCCTATCAACTTTCCTATCTATATTTCATAAAAAAATTTCTTGCAGTGGATAATATAGCAATTTTTCACATCTTTCTTTAATCAGTTTTGAACATTTTCCTTTTCATTATCAAATTTTACTGTAGCATTTACAGAATAAATTTACGTTCTTTTTTATTAACCCATTTATGCCTGAATTTTTGTTTTCTGAAATTTGTTGGTAAAATCACTTTAAAATGTTGCAAAATGAACTGGAAAAATACTAAAAAAAATTACGCTAAAGTATTTTTGGATTTGCTTGATAAAATGTAAACGTACTAAATATAGTAATATCCATATGTGGAAAAATGCATAATTATATGTTTTGTTTAAATTTATATAAATTAAGCTTTTATATTGTATATTATATACGATAATTAGTATTTTTATGAACTATTAAAAATATATATTTATTTCTTTACAGAGACTAATAACATTATAAGTATTATTAATAATAAATTAAGAATAAGCGGATTTGATGTTAAAAAACAATTTATTTCAAAATCACCTAAAATAGAACTTTATATAAATAGCTGCCCTCTAAATGTCTAATCGAAATACGTACCTATTTGTGCCTTGTGCCCTATATTTTGCACGTTACAAACATGCATAACAAATAAGCTCGAACATATAATTTTGCAATTTAAAAAAATACGCATTTCAAAGAAGTCTAAAATCTAAGATTATGACTTATTTATTTGGATCCTCGATACACAAAATACAAATAAACTTACTTTTTACATTTAGCTATCCTGAAAAATGAAAAATCTGTAAAAACACTAAAAAATGCCTT
Source organism: Maratus speciosus (assembly GCA_963932465.1). Classification (NCBI taxonomy): domain Eukaryota; kingdom Metazoa; phylum Arthropoda; class Arachnida; order Araneae; family Salticidae; genus Maratus; species Maratus speciosus. Next base: position 202,442,077 of record OZ010796.1, on the reverse strand, counting down.
CATTTAAGCAAATAAATGTCAATCTTATTCTGTCATCTCTCGGTAATAGATAGGACATTTATAGACAATTACTTCATACAATTTTCATGTTGTAAAATAGAAGAAAACTTTAAAAAATTAATAAAATTCGAAACGTCCCAAAAATTGGACGCTAGGCATAAATGGGTTAACCATTAACCTTTCATTGTGCACAGTACCACTAATCTTCCGTAATGTCTGGATTAATTTAACCAAGGTTAACCACATTTCGAACCAGAAAATTTATTTCATGAATGCTTATTTATTTAATTCCAGGTTTCTACGTGGAACATATTTATTTCCATTTCTTAAAAATATTTCTGGTTTGAAACGTATTAAACCAGGGTCAAATTAACAAAAGTATTACGGAAGATTAGTTTGAGGTTGGCAGCTATGAGTATGTAATAAAAAAGTTTTCCAAAACCACTTACCGTAATTTCGTGAGTAGTTAAGTCATTTTCATACCGGAAATTTTATTTAAAAAAATGGAGTAAAATAAATGCTAAGCAGAAGCAAGTCACATTTTATATAAAACGAATTCTGGTAGGAAATCGAATTATTTGAGCTGCGGCGTATATGCGGGAAATTACGGTAATTAACCCTAGATCTACCGGGAATTTTATTCAAGTTTTAATAAAAAGTTCTACACCAGAATTTTTATTTAAAACTATTTAACTTATTCATTTACCTTATTTTTGTCTGGTTTATATACTTAGTTTATTTTAAAGAAATTTCTGGTTTGAATGAATATTTTGTATGTACCTGTCGGGTCCAATGGACCCGTCTGGTAGACGGAGGGTTAAGGGTGCCTTGAGCATCTGGTCAGCCCTCCCTCACAATGACTGGGAAACCTTTTCTAAAGAATAGCATATTGTTATGTTATGTTATGTTATGTTAAGCCTAGCTTACTGTACAATCTTTATGCCTGGAATAAAAGCTCGATATTTTTGCACTACTTAAAACCTACTCACTTAAATTTCTATTATCTATTTTATCTGAAAAAATCTTATAAAATATTTCTATAAAATACAACTTTTAGGTCGAAAACGCCTCGCAATTAATTTTTTCCACACCTATTTCGATTATCTGTATAAAACAAAAACTGTTGTTTGAGCATGGTTAACTATTCCTAGTCTCCCCTATATTTATTCTTTAGCTCTATAAAACAGAGTACCAAGCGATCTGTTTTGCTTCAACTTCGTTGAGTCAATACATTTGTGGAACGCTAAGACTTACAATTACCGTCTTAAAAATTGCACAAAGAATGAAGACTTTCTAATGCCATCGAAAAACCAGGATAGACTTCAAGTATGTGTTTGTTTTGTTGCATTATGTGTGGATTGAATTACCCTTATTACACCACCCCCTGAATACTAGGCCTGAGCGCTGACACAAAAATGGCGGCTGACGAAGGCGGATTTTTTTCAACGTGTGTACGGCCCCTTAAATATTCGTACCAATAACTTTCTAAAGATTTTTCTTCTTTATTTTTCTAAGATTAAACGAGTCAGAGAAATCTTTTATTAAAATACTGGTGTCTGTATTTAAGGGACCGTACTTACGTTTAAAAAAATCCGCCTTCGACAGCCGCCATTTTTGTGTCAGCGCTCAGGCCTAGTATTCAGGAGGCGGTGCTTATTACCCTTTTTACGTTGCAGTAAATACGCGATTTTCCGTTGCTAATGTTGCAGCATAGTGCCCAATCATCGCACCCTGAATAATAAGCAACGTACTGACACAAACATTGCGGCTGTCGTAGGCGGATATTTTTTTTCAGCTTTTGTAGCGTCCTTTGAATTTTAATACTAGTATTTTCTAAAAGTATTCTTTGACTTATTTAAAAAAATCTCAAAACAGCAAATAATACTTTTAGAAAATATTTGATATTAAATTTAAGAAATCGTACAAACGCTAAAAAATATTCCACCTGCTATAGCAGCTAATGAGTAATCATCGCTAAGGTCTAGCACCCCTCCCTGGATTCTAGGCCTTAAGCGCTGACACAAAAATAGTGGCTGCCCAAGGCAGATTTCTTTGCGTGTGTAAGGTCTCTTGAATTTTGGTACCAATAATCTTTCAAAAGTTTTTTCCGCTTTATTTTTCTGAGAACAAACGAGACAAAAAAAATGTTTTATATAATAGAGGTGTCCAAATTTATGGGACCGTACATACGTTAAAAAAATCCCAAAATAAGAATTGAGTCAGGTGCAGAATCCCATAGTATTGCCGCATCTGGCTGATTTTTTATTGGAGGATTCCAAATTCTAACCAGTAAGTTTAAATAGTTATTATTGTTTTATAAGATGATAGATATTCCGCATAAAAAGAATTTGCTATACAAAAATTTCTCTTGTGAATTCCAACATTAGTGAGAAGTCGGTCGATTAGTGACGGCGTCACATTAGTGTCCTATGGCTTTGAGAATTTCGATAGCAGCTGTGCAGGCGTGTTTGACACGGTATACATTTGAATCAACTTCGTAGGTAAATACTGTAAAACACAAATATCGAAATTAAATATTTTTTGTTTATTGTACTATTGTAGCAGTATCAACTCTATGAATCATAATTTATCATATTAAAAAACTTCCTATCTCTTTCATAGATACAACACATGAAAATTCTGTCTTTTTTAGATATTCAAATGTTGTTTTAAAAATAGATGTCGCTGTATTAAGGTAGGTGAATAATAGATAAGCATAGAAATATTTAATTTAAAAGTTTCAGATTTAACCCATTGAGGGGCAGTGGAGTATATTCACCTTATTGTAATCAAGACTTGGACCAGAAACATTTAATCAAATTTTAGTTTTATAACTTTGGTGAAAAAAAGTTGTAAAATTGCTTTTTATTATTTTAATGTAATATTTTTAGAAAATTCCGGTGTGAAAAAAAAAGGGCCAAAAAAACCACGATCCTGGCGCATGGAGGAAATTTGCATATGACAGAGGCAAGAATCCGTTTTCTACGCTGACTATCTCTCGAACGGCGTTCTGTGATTGGTGTCTTGCCTCTGTCATATGCAAATTTCCTCCGTGCGTGTTTTTTTTTTTTTTGCCGTTCGCAGAGCAGTTTTTGTGCGTGCATAACGCGTCCGTTTATTGCGATATACGTACCGTTCCTGCGCTAGTTATGGTTTCCGCTGAGCATTTTGCGACAAAAAAAAATGGGCGTTGCCATTCGAAAATTTCGAATTTCTGTGCCTATAACTGTAACCGTGCGCGCCTATTTGATGCCGTTCACAGAATCCCGAGCTCACACCTCTGAATAACTATATCTCAAATCTCATATCGATCGGTTAAACGGACCGGCCGCTAGAGTTCCATATATCAGCAAAGTTTTTTTATGACCACCCTGTACATTAAATTGAAATCTAATTTAAGTGAAAAAATGTAATACAAGCCACACTAGATGGAGACATAGCTACCTTTGCTGATGTACTATTGTAGATTTTCGTATTCTTTTAGTTCCATTTCAATACAAAAATTAACGGGGTCCGGAAAGGCTCATTTAAAAAAATTTCTCATCACGTTTCAAAAACGCGAAAGAAAAAATAATAAACCATCCATGCAATTTAAAAAAGTGCCATCAAATGCAAAATTCAATATTTTAGTTCTTAACCCAATATAATGCTTTGCGCTTAAATCCAATTTCTAACTGTGTTAACGCATTGCCGACCGACAATTTTTATCAAATCTTAATTTTAAATCAGTAGAAGCTCCTCCCTGTTCTGAAAGTCTTTTGTAATTTGGTGTTCCGGACAGTTTTCCTAAGTTTATGCATCGGTAAATATCTTTCAATGTACGAATTTAATATAAAATGTATTACAATCTAAAAAAATATGGACAACATGATATAAATGCATTTATTGTAAAGTAGAATGAACGCCCTTAGTTAATGATGTTTTTTGAATGAAAACGAGAATTCTCGTTACCTGCTTTAAATGTGTTAAAAAGATATATACAATGGCGAATGGAAAAATTAAATTATAAGTTATACTTATTTAAGTTTCTTAATATTTATTTAATTACAAAATATGTTTTTCAAGTGTTATAAAGCCTAAAATTTAATGTGTTTCTGCTTTAGAGTTTATTAAAATAAACTGCGTCTGAATAAGATAAATAAACTTTACAACGTTTTGAAATACGCATAATCATTTAGATCGTTTTATTTAAATATAGACATAGAATATACTATCCTTTTGAATCACTGAAAGCGTATATTTACTTTTCTAATTAGATTAAGCTATGTAAGCATGTATGTGATAAAACTAAGATAGTTGCTATAGAAATTAAACTAAGTGAATGCTTTATCTGTAGCTCCCTGCTTTTCACATAAATTTATAAAATCTGCAGTTCTATTCAATCTTCATAACTGCATGTCAAAATATTTAATAAATTACGCAGATGAAAATGACTGAGAACAGAAAAAAATGTTCGCTTATTACAGAATTTCTTGGCACAACGTTTCTAGAAATACTCTCACGATAGTTGTAACATTTAATTTAATCACCTTTCATTTGTGATGGTATATTTCTAAAGGAATGTTTGACTGCATCTCAAATATACGCTGAATAGTTTTACACTTCAAATTAATAGAAGTTTATTTACACAATTAAGTGAAATTCAAAATGAGCGTGACTTTCTTATTTGTCTTGTGGCTCTATTTAAACATCGCTTAATTTTATAGAATTTAAAGTACATTTTAAAGTATAGTGTACGAAATGTTACATACAATATCGTTATTTTTTTTAATTTAATAAATACATTGCGTTTCAGGCAGTTCAATAAGAAAATTCTTACCCACTTTTATTTGAAAGGACTCTGACAAAAGCATTTCTTGAAAGGAAATATTTCACGTATAAATGGCATTCTGGTTATAGTTATATTATATAAATATGAAATATGAAATAAGATAAGATAAGATGATAAGATGTTCGAATTTTAATGTGAGGCCATTGAAATTTCATAATGTGGAAATGTTTTCACTAAAAATAAAAAAAAACAATTGGCCTATACAGTGTGTTCGTTTAGCACTGTAAAAACTAAATTCCGAGCTCAACCTTTATAACATATAGTTTTCGGTAAAATGAGAAGAAAAAAAAAATATGACGTTACACCCAAAGCATTCCGTTAGTGCAGGGATGTCAAACTGTGGTCCGACAGACACCACTAAACTTTTATAGTAATAATTGCCGTATCTAATCTTTAAATCTCTGCGTTTCAAGAAGTCAACTATTTCTTTAAAATATTAGTGATTTCCGGCGGGCCACAGTTTCACACACCTGCGTTAGTGGGTATAGCAATATTACTTTACATTCGGTCTTGGTAATGTATTACAGATGGTCACCGACCCATGAACACTAGTCCTGAGCGCTGACACAAAAATGACAGCTCTCCTTTTTTCTGCGTGTATACTGTCGCTGCCATCGAAATACCCAAGGCTTGAGGATACGTGTTGTGACGACATCACTAATCGACCGACTTCTCACTAGTGTTGGATTTCACACCGGAAATTTTTGAAAAGCAATTTTCTTTTATTTGTGGAATATCTATCATCTTATAAAACAGTAATAACTGTTTAAACTTACTGGTGAGAATTTGGAATCCAAAAAAAAAAAAAAAAAAAAAAATCAGCCAGATACAGAAACACTGTGGTATTCCACAACTGGCTGAATTTTTATTTAGGGATTCCGAATTCTCACCAGACAGTTTAAATAGTTACTAATATTTTATAGGATGCTAGATATTCCACAAATTAAATAAAAGAAAATTGCTATTCAAAATTTACCGTGTGAATTCCAACACTAGAGAAACGTCGGTCGATTAGTGATGACGTCACAATTCGTGTCCTCTGGCCCTGAGTATTACGATGGCAACGGTACGGTCCCTTGAATTTTGGTACCAATAGTTTTTTCCGCTTTAATTTTATGAGATTCAAGAAGTTAAAGAAATCCTTTAGAAAGTACTGGGGTGAATTAATTTAGGGGACCGTACATATATTTAAAAAATCCGCCTACGGTAACCGCCATTTTTGTGTCAGCGCTCAGGCTTAGTGATCAGGAGGCGATGAGAAGATGCTTTGTGATGTCATATGTTTTATTTTGCCCATTTCTCGAAAACTATGCGTCGACGATGTATGGCATGTTGGATGACATTTATGAGCTTAGAACTAGGATTATTGTTCGGCACAGATTGTGCATAGATCCAAAAACCGGGTATTGATTTAATCTTGTAAGAAACATATTGTGAATTAAATATTATAAGAATTATTGTCAGACGACTACACTGCAATAACTAGAATTACACACGTACACTAGAATATTCACTAGTAAAAAATATCAATACGAAATTATCTAGATATGGAGAATAAAAGGTGAAAGCGCTACACAGTAAAAATACGCAGTGGCATCGAAATAGCAGTGATTATCGAAGAATGACAATGCACGTATACTACATGGAATTTCGAAGGAGTCTGCAGACGCTATTTTGAAATAAAAATTTTCTATATAAGATTTAAATCTTGGAATTCGTAATTACCTCGTTTATTCGGTAAATTTATAAAGATTTCTTGTGATTAAATAAGATGAAAAATTCTTTTAAAAATGTTTGGTAATAATGAACATGCGCTGTAATTAATTGCAGTTTAAGGAGGTTTAAAATGTATTTCCTATCTAGAACGAAAACTCACACGAAAACCGAAATGCATATCTACCACAGTTTTTTGTAACATAAATTTTCGATTTATTTAATCGCATAAAAATTTTATATATTAAATAACTAAATAAGGAGATTAAAAATAAATAATGAACAAGTGAATGCAACTGAATTTTAAATTTTGATGGAATAACTCTTATTCAAAATGATTATTCAATGCACATTAGAAATTCAAAAAATGTGAACTCCTTGGATATAAATTTTTTTTAATTAAAACACCGACGAGAATAAAGCAAAATTCGGTGGGCGCCACAATAGTCCAGGTAATAGAGAATTTTACCTAGCAAAATTAATGGTAGTACTGGAAATCGGCTTTCTAGATGTTTTTTGGGTCGCTGTATCCGAATTTGTAACTTCCCACCAAAATTTCCCCTGGCAACCTCCCCAAATTTTGGTAAAAGCCCCCCCAAAAAGGTTTAAAAAAAAAATCAATTTTTTTGTTGTTTTAGGGAAAAGTATCTAGAAATTCAGAAAGTAGACAAAATTTCCAACAAATTAGATATATGGCATTATGACTTAGGATGAAGGGGAAAGGGGGATCTGCCTCGGAACATGTGCGCGGTTCTGCGTAAACTAAGTTGCGCAATTCCACTTAACCACTCACACGTTTACATTCGCCCTCCCATCTCCCCTCCGAACTTTCTCTATAAGGTTTACTTTAAGATTTTTGGGTCGCTGAATCCGAATTTTTAACTTTCCCCCAAAAATTCTCCCCCCCCCCCAAAAAAAAAAACAATAGTTGTTTTTAACTTACAATTTTTATTGTTTTAGGGGAAAAGCATTACGAAATTCAGAAACTAGACAAAATTTGCAACAAATAGGATATATGACATTATGAATTAGGATGAACGGGGAGGGGGAGGGCTGCCTCTGAACAGGCACTACGGCGCTACGTGCACTAAACTATGAAGTCCAGGCAATAAGGGATTTTATCTAACAAAATTAGTGGTAGTACTTGAAATTGACTTTCTAGATATTTTTGGGTCGCTAAATCAGAATTTGTAACTTTCCACCAAAATTTCACCCGTCAACCCCCCAAAAATTGATTTTTTGAAAAAATTTGGTTTTTGAGAAAAGCGCGCGGTTAATGTTCCGAGGCAGCCCCCTCTCTCCCCGTTTATCCTACGTCATAATGTCATATATCCTATTTGTTGCAAATTTTGTCTAGTTTCTGAATTTCGTAATGCTTTTCCCCTAAAACAATAAGAAATTTAAATTAAAAACAACTATTGGGGGGTGGGGGGGGTTGAGGGGGAAATTTTGGTGGTAAGTTAAAAATTCGGATTCAGCGACCCAAAAAACTTAAAGTAAACCTTATAGAGAAAGTTCGGAGGGAAGATGGGAGGGCTAATGTAAACGTGTGAGTGGTTAAGTGGAATTGCGCAACTTAGTCCACGCAGCACTGCGGCGCATGTTCCGAGGCAGATCCCCCTTCCCCTTCATCCTAAGTCATAATGTCATATATCTAATTTGTTGCAAATTTTGTCTACTTTCTGAATTGTTAGCTACTTTTCCCCTAAAACAATAAAAAATGGAATTTTTTAATAAACACCTTTTTGGGGGGGCTTTTTACCAAAATTTGAGGGGGTTGCCGGGGGAAATTTTGGTGGGAAGTTACAAATTCGGATTCAGCGACCCAAAAAACATCTAGAAAGTCGATTTCCAGTACTACCATTAATTTTGCTAGGTAGAGTCCCTATACGGTCTCTATTGCCTGGACTACAAGTGAAGTATTTTATATTTGTATGACTCTGAATCAGTCAAGTATCCGTCACGAGCTGAAGAGCAATCTAAAAGTGCTTGAATCACATCAGGGGCATAGCGTTAGGGAACGAAGGGAGGGATCGATCATTTTACTATCAGCACAATTATACGGAAAATTCGGCTTTATTTAATCATTGAACGTTATACGATTAAACAAAGCAAAATTTAACATACAATAATTCTGTTATAAAAATGACCGACACCCCCCTAAGGCTACGCCACTACTGAATCACAGCGAGTGATGTTGTAAATATTATGCATCGAATCACATAAACAGGACAACGCGCATGTTTCAACTACCTTAAAAACGGGTAAAGTTTGTTTTTTTTACCTTTTATACCAACAATTCTAGTGACCAATGATAATGCCCGGGCAAAATATGGGTATTTTATCATTCTTTATAAATTAACCCATTAAAGACTGACGTTGCGTTTTCGCAACATTATATTTGTACTTTTTTGTAATTTAGCATTTTTTTTTATACCAGTAAAAGAAAAAAGTAAAATTTACCTTATTTAATGACACATTTCAGTGATTCATATAGTAAAAGTAAGTGTTTTTTTTTTTTAAATTGGTGTGAACGGAATGCAATTCCTGTAAAATATGCTGGTCTTTAATGGGTTTTATACAATATAATATTACAGGAATAAATAATTGGACCTTTTTATACATCTTTCTGTCGTAATCTTTTGGCTTTATTTGAGAAAACAAAGTTAGAAGTTTATGATAGAAAGCTATATTAAAATTATTAAAAAGACGAAGAATAAATTTAAAGGAATTACGATTGTTTCAGATACTACGTGTATAATTGGAAAACGTACGAACGATGAAAAGCTACTAAGCACTAAATTATCAAGCACAATACTTTGAAATGCATAGGATTTGCAAAAAGTTTTTGACCGAATTTAAACTTCAATAGAAATCCAAGTAATTTTCGCACGAGATTGCAACAATACCTCTCTTGACTGGAAATATATTTAAGCATAGTAAAAAAAAAATGTTCCTAAAATTTTCCATGGGCGATAATGTCTTCAAATATTCAAAAATCACAAAAAAACTAAATATAAGTAGGTATATACCCTTTATTTTGTAAAATCTGTAAGGGACCAAAATCCACATACCATAGTTGCCTTACGCTCTTCGGTACCACAAAAATTTAATGGAAAATTTTGCCTTATTTAATCGGAAGATTGCGGCGATTAAAAAAAGGTAAAGTTTACTATTAAATTTTTGTAGTACAAAAAAGCGTAGGACTTGACATCTATGAAATACCCAGTATATAGGAAGTTACAAAGAGATAGAAGAAAAATGCTTGAGACTGGATTGATAACTTACTAGTTAACCCTTAAATGCATATGGTATCGTTTTTGATACAATAATTGTTCCCTACTTATTGGATTTTTTATTCACATATTCCGTATTTCCACCAGAAAAATAAAAAAAAAATTTCACTCCATTTAATAACAGCCATTTCGTTATTAAATAAACCGAAATTTACCATTTATATTTTCTGGTATGAATTCCGATTCTCTGAATTATGAAATTTCGGGAACGCATTCTACCCTATGCATTTAAGGGTTAACAAATAAAAGAGAAGTGGTTCGAATTCGCCTACAGAAAGTTCCTCAAATATAGTATCATTATTTCGAAGCGTACTCAAACCACATCAAAATAGCTCTCAATTTCTATCCACACATTAAAATATGCTAAATTACAACAAATCAATAGTAAAAACTGATTACCTTGCATTTTTGGTACTTTCGTGTAGCTTTAGCAAACGGTAAGGCCAAAATCAAGATTTTAATATTTGCGCAAACAAAACTTTGAACCATGAGAAAATTTTCCGTTCAAAATGCAGTCTCGGACACCAGTTATTTACATTTTTTTTAAAATTAAATTCTAAAATGTGTCAAGGACTTTTGGCCCACCTTGTTCTTTTAGACCATTGTTCTAGTCACCTCATAATATTATTTCTTTTGCAGTTTATATATATATATATATATATATATATATATATATATATATATAGACAGTTATTTCATGCTAACAAAGAGTTCTCTATTGATATATATTTATACAATAATTTTCAAACGGGCAAATTAGATTTCTCCCGCGCATTTTCACTAGTTTTACTGGGAAAAAAATCCCTGACAGAGGCACAGGTAGATATCGAAATTAAGTACGAATTTCACCAACAAAAACTAAATCAAGATTAGAGATAAACCCAGTTTAACAATTTCATCTGTCCCCATTTGACGAGTATTTAACCCTCTCGCTGCGTAAGTGTTTTATCAAAATAGCTTCAAAAATTGCGTATTTAACACCTTCGCGAAGAGCGTCTTTTAAGAATTTTTTTTCTTTTGTCACCGGTTTTTCAAAAAAGAGTTTTTATCTATTTCAATCGGGAAAATGCTCCGATTAAATAAGGCAAAATTTACAATAAAAAATAACTGGTTGGTATAATCAAGGTGGGTTAAATAGGCGGGAAATTGCATGCCCGATGAAATCTCGGGTTACGCAAATTTTGCATCTTTTACGTCGCCCGATGAAATCTCGGGTTGCGCAGCGAGAGGATTAATTTAATTTTTCTGTAACATTTGGTTTTATCCCAATCATGTTAATACGATAATTCTTTCTTCAACACCGAGTTTTTTTCATCCCTTGAGAATATTTTTAGTAATATCATTCATTAGTAGAATTCATCTTATAGAAAACTTGTTACTGCAAAAGTTATAGATAATATTAGAATAAGAAGATTATATTAGAATATTAGAATAATATAGATAATAAGAAAACTTACATAATAAATTTAAACCGTGTGTGATAGTTACATTAAATAACCCAAACACTTTATTTTAAATTATGACGTTCTTTTTATTGAGACACGTCTCTAAGGGTTGTCAAAAATTTTCATCATCCCAGTTATACTTTTTTATTGCCTTAGTGGTGGTTTAACCCCTTAACAGTCCCATTAAATTACGGTATAAAAATTCAAATTGCTTATTGGCAGCACGTTTTTGCAAAAGAAATACCCGCCTAATTTAATGACAGGTAAAATGATACCATAATAACACCAATTACACTATTTTACAAAACTGGTGGGAATCAAACAATCTGAATAAAAGACATAGCACGTGAATATCACGGGAGCGAGAATTAAGTGGTTAATGGCATAGCTGCCAACTTTTACGCTTTTTTACTACCACTAAAATTTAATAGACATTTTGCCTTCATTAATCGTGAGATTTCGACGATTAAATAAGGTAATATTTTCTGTAAAATTTTAGTGGTACGAAGAAAGCGTAAAAGTTGGCAGCTATAGTTAACGGTGATATGATGTCTTTCTTCTACAACCCCCCCCCCACACACACACACACACTTTTTTAAATTAGGATTTGGTTCTATCAAAATCTAGTCAGTATAAAAGTTGTATATATTATAAGAAGATTTGTAATAAATTTAAGTAGATTTGATGTGTTGTGAATTGACGAAGTTATGATTTTTTCTTCTTAAAACCGCGTTTTCTTTTCGTTTTTTTTCTTTTTCCTTTTTTTTTTTTTTTTTTTTTGCCATTTTAGGCCATTTTGAATGATAACAAAAATCTGTCACACAGAAATTTTTTGGGCCTTTTCCTAGAAGTAATAATAACTTTAAACATATTCGATATGTATCATAATTAAGAAGTTATGCGTTTTTTTCTGTTTTCACAACTCCCCCCCCCCCCATTTCCAACCCTTTCGTCCGATTTTACCCCTTAACGAACTTGATCGAGATTTTCTGCCCCTTGATGTTATGTATCAGTTTGGAAGAGATTTGTGCAGAGTTGTCGAAGTTATATGGAAAGTCCCTATATGATTTATATATATATATATATATATATATATATATATATATATCGACAGACAGTTGATAAAGTTTTGAACTGGGGCAGGTTTTCGGTTCTTGGGGTCATTATCGGCATAGATCCGCAAAAATGTTTCAGAAATACAACATAGGGCAGAACGTAATAGGTAGTGTTTCTTACGAAATCTACGTAAAAAATTACTAAAATATTTTAAAGATGTTTTCATTGCATCATCTCGTTATATAGACATTATAAGCCTTGCCCTCTCGAAAGTTTCACGCAGTAAATCTAATTCGTATCTGTAGCTCTTTAAATGCTTGAAATCACTAATAGTCTGTATAAAACGCACACAGAGCTGCCGACATTCCGGAATTTCAACTGTCAGTATTTCCGGAGATAAATTTATTCTTGTTTAGTCGCAGAATTAATGGTTTAATTAAAGTGAAAATTTCCATTTTAAATTAGTTCTATCGTCAAAGCAGGACAGTTGGCAGCTATTTATTTACTTTTAACGTAATCTTAAGAATGTCTGATAAAAAAATAGCTCCGTAATAAACTTCTGCTTAATACATATTAATTGCTGCTTAACCCTTTAGGGGACAGGGTTGCCTGTTTGTCCTCCATTTTTTGCAGAAAGTTAGTATTCACACGAGAAATAAAGATGCTATAGGGTATTTTATGCTTTACATTTAGCAATCATATAAAGAAAAAATTCCTCTTTCGCAATTTCCGGTATGTATTTGAAATTTTGGATTAAAATTGACAGTCAAACAGGTTACCTTGTCATGGGCAAAAAATTGTGTCTCTGTAATGTTGAATTGTCACCGGAATTTTTCGAAACATTTTTTTTTCAAAATAATGAAAAGCAATTTTTCAACTTCTTTTCCATCAAAATCATAAAATATAATTTAGTTAACATTTTCTGGTATAAATCTTTATTAAAATTAGGTGGGATATAATATATCCCACCGCCCCTCAAGGGGTTAAGTATGGATTTTGAGAAATCCAGTTTGTTAAATTATGTTAAATATGTTTCATGGCTAATTTATCTCAAAACCAATTGAAGGATAAAAAGAATAGCTTAACCACCTGTTCATTCTTTATTATCTTTAGTTTCAATGAAATAAATATTTTTAAATATTAGTAATAGTGTTTGCCGTTTTAGAGAAATTATTTAACTCAAATTTGCAATTTAACCTGAAATATAGAAATGGAAAATTGCATTCATTATTTTGTATCGATTGAAATGTATTATTTATTCTTTTAAGTCATTATTCCTGTCACTTCATAAATAATTGGCATTTCAAGTTCGTTTTATGTAGATAATTACTTAATGTTACAAAGAGCTCTGGATTGATATTCTGAATGCATAATATCTTATAAATAAGCTGATTATATTTCTTTCAGTTGATTTCACAAATTAACAAATATTTTGAATTATTTTCATTTTCTTTTAATAAAAAACACTAAAATCTTCGAAGATATTTTCGTCATAGCATGCTGCTATACGCAAATTATCTGCTTTAACCTCTTCAAATTCTCACACAATTAAACAAATTCGTATTGTGTAGCACTTCAATCTATATAAATCACCAATTGTCTGGAAAAAATATTTAGAAACACTTACTTTCAAAGTGAATAATCCTAAATAAAAAACATCGCATTTCTGCTAAATAAATATTAATTGCTACTTAAGTATAGATATGAAGTAGCACAGTTTACTTAAAATATGTTGAAGATTATATGGAGCTTTCTAATTTAGCTAACAAACGAAAATTGAGTAATAAGAATAATTTAATTGCATGAAAGTTCAATAAAATATATATTTGGAAAATATTGTTAGAATCATTTGTCTTCTTTCAACAGATATTTTAACACCCAAAGTAGTTTTTTAAATACTAGAAAAAATAGAATGGTATATAATGATTTGTGTCTCATTTTAATTAATGATTTATGAAATAAATTTTTGAAATCGGTCTACATCTTATATTTTACTTTTACACGCAAGCATTTATAAAACTTTGAATAAAGCAATTATGTATATCTGAATGACGGAAACGTGGTAATGTTTTTGTTCATTTGTTTCCAGTAGTTCGTCAGTTACAGCCATGAATGTTCAAATACTTCACTATCGCCTACGGGAAAAATGGAGGCAACACGCAACGAGCAAGTATCCTCTCGCCTGCTGGAAATTTTGCTTACGCCAGAAGAACTCGTATGTCGAAGAGTATGCCACAGTAGACTTATAGAGAGTCTGTTCTTCCTTCTAACAGAGTTAGATGATGGTTTGATATGTTTAAGAAAGATAATTACATCCATATTCAAAGATCATGGAACCGTAGTTCTTGTAACTGAGCTCAAACAGGATTCGTACACATCAAGGCATTCGTGAGATTTTAGGTGTTTTAGTACCAGAAATTTTTTTAAATACTGATTGCTACATCTGGAGATAGAATTTTGTTTCGTTAAATAAGGCAAATATTACTTTACAAAAATTCCGGTAAGAGGTGCTTAACCCATTGAGCGTTTCACTAGATTATAAAAATGAACCTTAAAAAGGCCTTGAATAGGAAAAAAAACTTGTTCGAAAAGGTAGAAGGGGTTATGTGATTTTGTAGTTGAAAAGTGCTAAGGGATTTAGTTCTTTCCCCTTCTTTCTGACACTGAATGATTGAAACGTCTGTCCACTGTCTTTTATGAGGCGTGAATGGGCGTTTAAAACTAGTTGACTAATAGCTTTCGAAAACGATTGTCTAGTTAATCCCAGACAACATATGAAAGTATGTAACGAAATAGCAGTTTTCAGGAATACAGGTGTGTGTTCCGTGTTGCTTAGAATAATGTTTGCAAACTGTTAATGTAGTATAATTTGCTTTATATGCTATTAAATTTTATCTAAATTTGAAAAGAATTTATATCTTCGTAATAACAAGCATGTTTCATTTCCTCTAAATGCATTCTTTTTTTCTAAACAGTTTCTGTTACGTAAACTTGTAAATTTTATTAATTTGTAATGATTTAATTACAAAATTAAACTGGAAGTAATCGATTTTTTAAATAAATTTACATTTTATAAAACGCACGCATAGCGATAGATCTCACTATACAACGAATCTCAATTAAACGTTTAGTACACTTTAGTTACACTTTTAGATAGGGTTATTCATCGTATCTCAATTTCAGTTAATGCTAATATTATTTTTTTTTCTTTTATAAATAATAATAATAATTATTATTATTATTATTTCTCATTATGCAAATTAGTGTAACATCTGCTTTCTTTGATTTTCTATGATATAAATCTGAGATAGCTGATATATTGTACATTATCCTGATGAATATACCAGTTGAAAATACATTAAAATATTCTAACACCCCCCCCCCCCCCCACCAAAAAAAAAAGTGCTTTATTATAAAGTATTTCAAATGCGCATTCAAAATAAATGGAAAAAACTTCTTCTAAATGATAATTCTACTAACTTATTTTTTTTTTTTGTGAGCAATAAAAGAATTAAAACAAATTTTAATAAGATTTTCAAAATGTGCCAATTCCTGTTTAAAAAAAGAAGAAAAAAATACAAACTGACAACCTTTTTTCCAGCCATACATAAGGAAAGAAAAAAAAAACAGGCGGATTTTTGGATCTTATAATTTAGCTTCCAGATAACAAATTTGAATTTTTATTAATTCCTATTATTTTACTGATAAATGTAGAACATTAACACTAGAACGGCGGGAAAATCTTACCTACTGGAACGGCGGGAAGGGGTCACTTTGACCCCTCGATAAAACTACTGAAATAACAACGCTAAAACAATTTTAAATTCCAAACATTGGCAAAAATATGTAATTCACGTGTATTTCATAATTTATATTTAATATTACTCGATAATTTATTGAATTTTTAAAGTACTGTATATGTAACGCCAACAGGGCGATTAATTGGATCATACTACGACTACTCAAAAAACTCATTAATTTGATATAAAAATCGATTTAAAATTAATGTTTTCACAAACTAATGTTAACTAAAAAAAAACACAATTTATAAAATAATATATATTTATATTTTCCTCTACTTACTCGCCGAATGATTCACTCTCTAAATCCATAAATGAGAAATATGTTCTGTTGTTTTCGTTATTTCATTATAAGTGTAACTGAATGGTTAATATGTTAAGCATTCTCTTTCAATTTTATGTAATGCTTAGTACTCCAAATTGTACACACGTATTAGGAATTAATTCAGTTGTAACAAAAGAAAAAAAAATAGCAATTTTTCCAGTACACAACTTTGAAACATGGTGTGCAAAATTCTTGAGATTTGTTGCCATTGCATGTCTGTACTTGACATTTTTTCTCTTGATATCTATTTTATTTTCGTGTTTTTTTTTCTGAAGACTCAGGAAAGATCTTTGGGAGATTTGAAACCATAAGATCCATTCTGAACACATCTCCTAAATTTAATAGAAAATCTCTTCTACTGATAGGCTTGCCTGTTACACTTTTGTATATTATCCAGGCGTTTAAAGCTGCATGATCCAAAATATTGAAAAAGATATGTACAGGCCATCGTCTAGAAGCCGATTTCACGGAGTATTTTCGGCACATCTGATCATGGATATCCATACCATACTTCGTTGCGTTGTAATGTTCTATTGAATCGTGCAACTTCTTGAGACCGTCTTCAGTTTTTACAGTAGAATGTAATGAGCTCAGTAGAAAAACACATTTTTTTTTGCTTTTGCCTTGATAGATGATGGCAAGTGTCATATTATCACATTCCACTATCTTCGATGAATAAAGAGTACTGCGCATATTTTTCAATGATATAGGAATTTCTCTTCGGTTCTTTTTCATTGTGCAACCAAAGTTGTATTTTTAGTTTTAAAAATTTCTGCTAATTTGATGTTAATAAAATAGCTATCTGTCGTAATATTCCTCCCTTCGTTTAGATGGGGATCTGTTAATTTCACGACAACATTTTCCGATAAACGTAATTAAGGATTTGCTGTTTCATCCTTTTCCAGATAAATAAATTCATTCAAGAGGTTTTTAGTATCAACGCCAACAGATCACAAAAATTTTATTCCAAATTTATCCGATTTATTTGGCAAATATTGCGTAAATTTATATCTATCCTGAGATGCGAACAATTGTGCATCAACTGTAATATTTTGTCCTGGTCGGTAGCATGTTTTGCAATTTTCAATAAATTTATTCCACATTTTAGATGCAAGAGCAAATTTATCAGTCTGTAGTCTGCTAGATCCTGTTGTCTTTTCATCAAACCTAAAAAATATTTTTCTTTCTTTGAATCTATCTCTTGAGATAGTTTATTTGCAAAAGAGTATTCCTCATGCCTTGGATGACAATGAATATAAATCTAAACCATTTTTTTTATTGCTCCTCGAACATATAGTATAGCAACAAAAGCAGCTTCGAGTACAAAGAGTATTTTACTAATGGGGTCAAAATGACCCCCGTCCGCCGTTCTGGGAATACAAGTTCATATTTCAAAAACTAACAAATCTAGAAAGCTGAATTTTTTTTTAGAAATATATGTTATCTATTTAGGAAAAGTCAAAAAATTTCAAACGATTTCGCCCAAGCAAACAAAAGTAATCAACGGACGAAAGTACTCAGGTGTCAAAATGACCCCTACCGCCGTTCTAGTGTTAAAAGAAAAACATTTATTGATGTAATCAAAGTGGCAGTAATTATTTCAACCTTTCCTTTCGTCTCGGCAGGCAATTGTTTTAGTACAGTAAAACCAAACATGTTAAGGCGTTTCTTTTTTAGAAAGTACACTATTTCTTACACTTAAATCATGTTTAGAGATAGTAAAGATATATTATTTAAGTTTTACAGAATTAATTAATCAGTAACACTGCACAGTGCCACTGTATATTACAATAAAACCGGTTAATACGAGATCACTAGGTACGAAAACAAATTCTGTTTTAGACAGGTTTTACTAGGTGTAATTGTGTAATATTTTGTATTTGGGAATATAAAATTCTCCGTTTAAGGCAGGATTATGTTATACATGGATTTCATTTTTACACGTTTTACTGTAATTAATTAGTGATCATAGTATTGCATCATTAACGAATTATAGGTGTAATACTTGTGCATATGTATAATAGTCCTCCCCACTTAATCGGGTCACGGATAATCGAATACCCCGCTTATTCGAATAGAATTCTCCGGAACCGAATTTATTCCTATTGGTTCTATGTTATTTTCCCCCGCTTAAACCAAATAACTTTTACGAACCTCCCCGCTTAATCGAATAAGAACTGTGTGACCGATGTTTGAAAATAGGCGCAGAAAGCCCGTTTCAGCTAGAATTTCCTTCCACCTTTTGTCATTTCCGGTTCCTTTACGCTGAAAACAAATTTTCAGTTCTTCCTGCAATGATTTTGGTCGGCAGGTATATAATGGACAGGTCAAATGATTTCCCCACCTTGATCTCACCACCATCGCTTCTTGCTGTTAATCAGGCTTTAATGGCAATGCGTCGTCACTTTGAGACTCGAGATGGTCGTTGTGATATATTGCACTCATTCGAAAAATAACTCTATATTTACTACTTTAAAATTTCACTTAAACAAACAATTTTAAACGATTTTTTAAAGGCAGTATAAGTAACATAAATTAGAAGTAGCAAAGTTTTGACCAAACTCAAACGAGCTGCATTAAGTGTGATGTAAACCATATAAATGAATATACTGACGTTAAATTAATAAGTATTTACTTTATATTAGCATTCGTATTTATTTTAGTTTATGTTATTCTATTAACGATTTATTATTTTGTTAATTAAACATACCGTAGATGGGTATTTTCCCTTTTTATTACGCATATTACAGTTATGATTCCCCGTTTAATCAAAAACCCCGCTTAATCAAATATTATTTCTGGAACCAAAAATAATCGTTTAAACGGGAACGACTGTATTACTGATTAAATGCAAGTTTTAATTTTAACAATGAAACCCTTTAAAACGAAATGATAAGGGGCAATATAATAATTTTGAATTAGAAATTTTCCAAAGAACTTTGGATTTTTTTAAGGCAAGATTACGCTTAGTACAGGTATTACTATGTATAAATAGGTCAATGGAGAGTCTGCATAGTAATATACAAAATAAATGTGCTTTTTGTAAGTTCCATTGTAATAAAAGTGCCCTTTTTTTCGGGTGTCATTTTTCTCCTTCTCACCACCTAGGAAAAATAATTACATTTAAAATTTTCCAATAACAGGAATTATTTTAGGTACCTAATATATTCTCCTATTGAAAATGAGAAAAATACAATCCATTTCAAATATCTGTGAAGAGTAATACCTCCCTCCCCCCCCCCCCTCACTTTATCTCCCATAAAACTTCCAGCGTCCATCGGCCATAAAGAGATAAAAAGGATTTAAACTTTACAACAATAAGTTCGCAACTCCGCGGGACACAAGTTGAACATTCTTAGACCAGATGGAAACTAAGCACTATTTTTAATAATTTCGAAATGCATTCATGTATTTTTTCTTATATTTAGTACAGTAAGACTCCGTATTTTTTC
The DNA here is from genome assembly GCA_963932465.1 of Maratus speciosus. Taxonomy (NCBI): domain Eukaryota; kingdom Metazoa; phylum Arthropoda; class Arachnida; order Araneae; family Salticidae; genus Maratus; species Maratus speciosus. The sequence goes on along the minus strand of OZ010796.1, from coordinate 202,422,159 downwards.
AAAAATTCTTTGGAGAAATTGAAAAAGAATATTTGTAAAAAGAAACATGAGCTAAAAATCATGTGTCTAGCATAAATTATGAAACACTTTCCAATACATTCAGAATATTGAAACAAAACTTTACAGCTTATTACGGAGAAAGGTGGTGTCTAAATAAATAAATTAGAAAACACATAACGCATTTGAAAACCCAATTTCTGCAATTGCTGTCAGTTAGTTGGAAAAATATCTATTTTTTGTGCAGCCCTGTATATGCTCTATAACTTTGTATGTATGTATGCAAAAATTTAGTTCCGCAGGAAAATTCCCATTCAGCAATTTCTGTCAATAAACGGAATTGTACTTGCGATAGTGATTCCCAGTATATGACCTATTGAATTTATAAACACCACATAATATAAAAAAAAATAATAATAACAACAGTCAAATTTAAAAACGTATACCTCAACTGATAACAAACTTATAGCAATTATTGGTCATAGGCCAAATTTTTTTGTGTGTCCCTGAAAATGAAATATAAATTCTATGCACATCATATTCTACAGTAATCGCCTTGTAGTGTACAACTCCTTAGTGAAATATAAAAATTCCAATATGTTTAAAATAGTGTAATATCATTAAACTACACCATACACGATTTTTCTAATTCACCGTAATGTGACGGCAATCTTTTGCGTGTCCCTGTAAACGAATCTTACATGCTACACATTTCATTTTCAATAATGAACATGCCAAATTAAACAAAAATAACATATATCAATTTTATGGCAATTGGACTAAATTTATGTGAATTAGAGCACGGACAGAAGGAAAGACAGACAAACCGAATTTATAAACGCTTTTCAACTATACTGGAAAGAGTTAAAAAAAATCAAATGACACTTTTTATCACTTTTTAAGATTTATCCTTTTTTTAAGTTTTAGGATTTGGATGAAACCAGTTTTAATTTTCCTTCTCAAGATATTTTTATTTTTTTCATTTAATTTTTAAACAAATAATATTAATAAACAAATAGTAGTAATTATTATCTCTGCGTATTTGTATGTATGGAAACTTTGAAAACTTTCTCCAGCATAAAAAATAAAAGCTCATAAAAATAAGAACGAAGAATAGATTGTGAGAATAGATTTCAAGAATAGATTGTGAAATACTTTCCAACACATTTATCTATCTATAAAACTGTACTGAAATTTTACCGGTAAATAAGGCGCAAGATATGTGGCAGGAAGATATGTGAGTAAACAGTATGGTAAACATATAACACATTTAGAAATCCAGTTTTATCAATTACCTTCTATAATAATTTAAAAAAAATAATCAATTACGCACCCAAACGGCCATGTATCTTGTTGGTTTGCGTATCCCTGTATAAATTTTTTTATGTTCCACAAACTTCTATTGGCATACAAATATAGTTCAGCGAGAAAATGCATCACACAATTTAAACTATTCTCTAAGCAACTTCCATAGTCAGTAATACTTATATTTTTTTTTCTGCGTTTCAAGTAAAGCAGGTGTATCTGTTCTTTCAACGCGCTACTTTGATAGCTTATGTATAAGAACAGCGAGTTTTATATATTTATGGAATCTTTGACCAAGGATAGTCTTTGGGGTGAGAAGGAAGAGAGTGGGGGAACATAAAAAAACTTTACATACAGATATTTTAAAGGGGTTGAAATAAACATGTTGACTAACAAACGGAAATTTTTATCATCTTGATCTTTACAATGTAGGAGAGGGCAGAGTTAAAGGGGTCGGGGGGTAACAAAGTATGAGTAAAAAATTCAGTATTTAGCGCAAGGAATCACAATTTAGGCAATACATTGCATAAATAAAAATGTTTTACAAAGATCTTTGAAAATAAAGTTTAATATATAAAATTATTGGTTATGGTGGTCCATTAAATACATATATATATATATATGTATATTACATATATATTGTCAGGGCTCGACTTATGTAGGTGCATGCGGGGAAGCTTCCCGGGTCACCCTTTTTAGGGGACTCCCATGAGAGTAGTCAGGATTTTTATTTAAATGGTATCAAATGTTTAAAATTAAATAAAAGTGACCAAAATTCATACATTTTCGAACTTTTAAGAAGGAAGTGCGGTCCCCTTCCCCCTCCGCTTTCAGTAACCTCTCCACCTACGCAAATATCATTAGAAAACTAATGATTAATATTTTATTATGAAAATTTAGTATTCTATAGTTTTCAAAAGCAATTCTTTATTAACGTTTTTCTCTTAACGTGGCAAGTTAAAACCAATACTTATAACCAAATTTGGGACGTTTTCTTTTAGACATCTTATAACGTACGTAGATAAGCAAAGTAAATGTTTGCAAAGAAATACTCGTATCAAACAATCTATCATTTTTTTTTCTACTATTTTCCTACAAGTATTTTTTTCTTAAAGTTTTGATTATCTTTTTGTGACACTCTGTATACAGATGTAAGCAGTACCGGATATAAAACTTATGCATATAATACAATAGTATGAAGTTTATTACTAGCTACTTCCACATTATTCACAAAAAAATCTATAGATAGATAGATAGAGGGGGGGGGGGCAGAATGATTCTTACCTTTCCCCCCATAGCCTAAGTCGGACCCTGCCCTGTATATGGTGGTTAATTAATGCTCTTCCGCCTGCCCTACCGCTAACTTTTGTAAATATTATTTAGATGAAAAAAAATTGCTCGTTTAACAATAAAAACTTTGACACATTAACGAATTAATATATAAGTGTAAAAGCTTGACAAATGCAGGTATGACTATGTAAATGATTTGAGAGCAAATGTTTTTTTTTTCTTTCACTTTTTCTTTTTTTCACTTTTCGACAAATAAATTACATGAGAAATACAAGCGTTTTCCCATTTTAACCTTTATCGGGCTTCCGTGTGCAGAATTTTTTTTTCAAAACGCCAACTTTAACAGCATTTTCTAAAAGACTTCCTTCCTATGTTTATCGAAAATTGAAAAAAATTGTTCGACTTTATAGTTTCTGAATAAGAGTACCTGCCAATTCCATGTGTTTAAGAACAAAACTGAATTCAGGAATGTGTCACAAAAAAAAATCAATTTGGAAGATTATGCAGTTTTTGTACGGGGCATTCGCCCAGAGCACCCCAAATTTAGTGTCATAGACCTTGAAGCAATTGCAATAAGTTGGATTTATATGATGTAACAATTATCAGTCAGCATGAGCAGGAAAGAAATCAACATTAATTGTAAAATATATTTGTGATCTCTAAGTAATCTATAATTAAAAATGGATATTTAAATACGTTAAAATAAATGTGCATTATACAGTATTAGTGTAGTTTAATGCATTAAAATAAATGTTTTCTTAGTTTAATTCTCATGGTAACGAAATGAAAAGTTCAATCATCAAAATCTAGTTTAACTTCTTTTTTTTTTCCAGTTTCAATACATTCATTTCATTATGATTGTTTTAATCATACTTATCATATAGTATTAGCATTAATTCTGATCATATAGTATTAGTCTATATGAGATATATTTATAAAAAAATAGATTGCCATGATTTAATTAGTCATTTAACAAACATGATTGTACAAAGTAAAGTAATAATAATAATAATAACAATAAATTTAAAAAGATAATGCTTTCATTTGCATTATTGTAAGAATCTTTTAGATAATGATTCTTCCCTGTTTTTAAAGACATAATACTTACACTTAATCATATCTACTGCTTTAATTGCATCCATTCTATTGATATTTTTGAATAATTCTATACTTGTACTGTTCATTGGTATCTTGTTAAACAATATATAGTTACACTTGAATATTTTAGGCTAATTGTGAGCTTGGTGTGCCATCGCGGAAAAAGTCTAGTACTACTTTTCCATCTGACCTTTGTAAATATTACTTGCATTGCCATGAAATCGATATATGATATGGAGGCCTGTTCACTATTGGAAATAGTGAGTGTGGCCTTTATTGTTGGTTTACATGGATGTATAAAATAATTCGAATAAACTCGAATTACGGTCTAGATCGATATCTGCTTGTAGTACTTTTTTTTATAGTAGTATATTATTCCAACCGCAATAATTGATACACATTGCTAATGTGCACTGCAGTCTGTTTCCCATAAAAATTAATAGTAATAATAATGCGCGTAGTGTTTACTGATCATTAACAGAGGAATTCCAAGACAACCGAAGAACAGTGCACTAAAAAAGGACGGTTGAAAAAGGGCACTTTTGTGAATATTTAAAATATTTTTTAGTAAAGGGTGGATTGCTGAAATTAAAATAATTTTAATATCTATAAAGAAAACTGTCTTATTTTGAAATTTGGTTTTCACACTCGAGTTCAAAATTTAATAAAACATTACTTTCATTATATCTTTCTTAATTTTTCAAATGGTGAAGAAAAAAAAAGTTTTTACTTTCCAGTTCTTTTTTTTTTTGTTTTTTTTTTTGTTTTTTTTTGTTTTTTTTTTGCGTGCGCGTAAAAAATTAGAGGAAAATCAAATGATTAAGAGGAAGAACGATAATAGTCCAATTGTGGGAAATTTTGTATGACAGTTTTATTTAATGGCTTGAACGACGTAATATCGTTTGCTTATCTTAGATAGAGGAATAAGATGAAATAGTCCTTTGACAATGTAGTTAAAGATAGGTCGATACACAGCTGAAGATCGTATATTCACAAATGTAAATTGAAATATAGCTCTGAATAAACGGTCTATGACTATCATAAATTTTCCCTTCGACCTACAGATCCCATTTTTGTAATATGTCTGTTAAATTGTATTAAGACAAGCTTAATAAACTAGTTTCTAAATTATTTAGATTTTACAATTTTCCTTGTGTATTCAATTTTTCCATTTCTTTAAAAACTGTTATTGTATGCAGGTTTTTCAACAGAAAAAATATTTTAGAAATTCTTTGAAAAATCGGGTCAAGCCGAACCGGACCCGCAAGAGACAAAACCTAACCCGAAACAATGGATATCAACCCGATTTGCAGCAAAATTGTAGAAGTTAATCCAACCCCCGACAAAAAAAGAAAGGTTTCCCGACCCGATGCAGGACTCTACGCCATACTCAATAAATTTAGATCCTAAGTATTATTTAAATTATTTTCGAGAAAATATTTTCATTTCTGCTGTGCATTCCTTAAATTTCGTTTTCTTTGTTGAAACTTCAAAATTTTGACTCCCACTTATTGTTACCCCCCTCCATACACACACACACACACACACGTACACCCCGCTCTTAACTCTGCTCCCCTCTTACATTATAAAAATCAAGATAATGAAAAACCTTCACTTTTGAAAAAAGTAATTTTGTTTATGTTTTGACCCCTTTAAATGTATGTAAAAATTTGCTTCTTTTAATTCCATGTCCTCCCCCTTTCTCTTCACCAAAAGGCTGTCTTTGGTCAAAGTTCCCATAAATATATAAAAGTTAATAGCCTTATACATAAGCTATCCATGTACTAAATTGAGAGAATCTATAGATTGTATTTTCTGTTTACCACCCCGCTCTTTCTAGGGGCTTACTAATGAACAGCCGGCGACTCCAGCAGAATATATTTTTTTCAATCCACAGCACCTATTTGTTAGTGTCCTTTAAGTGTAACGCTATGTATAATATCCTTTTTTGATATCAATAATAGATATGCGGATTTAGCACGGGCTTTAGTTGAAGCTTAGAATTAGTTTTCTATAACTGAAAATATATGTAACTTTAATAATTAATAGATCTGAATTTTAGGTTCATCTAAGTATATATAATAATTATTATTTTTACCACTGATTTTTTTTGCTAAGACCTTTTCACCGTTGACCTTTTTACCTAAATTCATTTGAAATAGAGTATCTACATTAAAATATACTGCAAACAATTTTCCCGCGTAGATCATTATGTAACGGAATTCTTTTGTGCGACTCTGGAAATGAATAATAAATTCCTTGCATTTCATATTCTACAGAAAGCTTGTTTTAGTGCTGCACTTGAAACGATTTTTTCCCATTGGTCGTAATTTAACGGCATACTTTTGAATGCCCCTGTAAGGGAGCTGTACATGCTACATATTTCATTTTCAATGGTGATCGTGCGATAGTAAATGTCAATAACACACAAAATTTCAGGGAAATCGAATTATATTTGCGCAAGATAGAGTACTGACAGACAAACTGAAGTCATAAACCCTTTTCAACTATGTTGGAAAATGTAAAATAAATAAATTCCTCATAATTTAGAATTACAAATTGTCATTAGTGTGTGACTTAATCGGAGAAAAATTTTCTTGATTTTACGATATCGGAGGTAACATGCGCATATCAAATATCACGAATTTGATTTTTTTTAAAGTAGACCATTGAAAGTGATTATTTAAAAGTATTTAGGTAGAATAACTAAATTACCAAATTCTTCTATAAACACGCTTGCGGAATGGGGCAGAATTTGATAGCATACAGAAAATGTGCAACAAAGTTTTTATTATTAAAAATAACCATAAGTTTAATAATAATTCTTAGGCTACAATAAAGATAACTCTTCGGCTATCAGTTTTTATTTTCCGTTGGGGAGGGGGTTGGGGGAGTTATTCTAAGATTTCTGCTGTGATGTCAGAAAAGATTTTTTTTAATGATGCCCTACTTTATTTTTATATCAACAATCTTTTATGTTACATTGTGCAATATTCATGATTTAATAATTATTGATTAATACTAATTTTAAAAGAACTAGTTTAAAACATAAACATTTCATAATCCTTTTATTAAATAAGCGACAATGAAAAAAATATGTAGCAAGCTACCACTATTTGGAATTTTACTGTTCCTGTGAACTGTTTTCTTTAGAAATCATCTTTACAAGGGAAGGGGTGGGGCTGTCAATCATAGTTTTCTCAAAGCTCAAAGCGTCACTTACAGGTAGTATTTCGATGTCATTCATGGGTTGCAAGAGTTTGGATTAGATAACAATGGGAGATATTTACTCTCTTTCAAACCTTACTTCAAAGAAAACTCATAGAAACTTTTAAAGTATCATTGAAATTAATTGCACTGGAATATTTGGTCAACTCTGTTGTATTTAGTAGAATGATTAGGTAAAAAATAATGATAATTGTAGATATCGTTCAGGGAAGTGTAGTCTCATAAGCATTTTTCTGGCTACACCTCTGGTTCTTCTCTGTGAAACACAACTGTGAGAATAAATAAGATTTAGGGCTTTTTAATATGGCAGTTTTAATGTAAGAGTCGCTATATTGGGACTCGTTATATAAAGAAAGCACAAATAATACACAATGTTTTTAATTTTCCAAGCGGACACAGCCAGTGATATAAACATAAGAATGGTTTTTGGATTCTCCCCCCCCCCTCAACTTTCAAAAGAAATCAAGTATCCAGTTATTCAAAAATATAAGTAGGTCGAATATAATGAAAACCACACATATAAATATGTGTAAAAATACACCTTTATTTATTTTTTAATGGAAGTAAAAACAAGGAAGAGTAACTTTTGTTAAGATTATCTGTCTTTAATGCATATGAATGCATTACCTATCTTAAAATGATTATTATTGCTTACTTTGCTTAATCATATTGGTGAGATGATAGGTTATATCTCCCAACCTGAGAAGTACTGTGTAAACATCATTTTATTGATTGAAATAATTCTTTCATGGCAAATCTCTTTGTATGTAAACTGCCATATAAACAAAAGGAAAATCGAGATAAGAACAGGAAAAAAAAATATGATACGTTTGTAGAGATTTTGAAATACAGCCTTCACGGTAGAATTATCATCAACTTTGTCTCATACGATAAAGGAAAAGTTTCAAATTGAAAAATAAAATTACTTTAGTTTTGCTCTAAAATATTAAAAAAGCATTGCAGATTAATGCGAGCAATTGCACTTAATAAAGCCGTCTATGATGTTTAATTGCGTGGAGTTTTTGATCTAATTCCAACAATTAATAGGCTACTTCACTCACGCGAAAGCACCCGCTCGCTAATGTTTATTTGGTGGAAGAATTTTTTTAAGATACCTCGTTTTTATTTCAATTTTTTTAAACGAATCTTTTGCATTGGCTACCTAAGATCGATCTATAGAAAGACCGTTTTTTTCTTTTTCGATTTTGTTTAAAGTTTTTTTTAAATTTATTTAGGATACATTTACTTTCGGAACCGGTTTCGAAAGTAAAAGTATCCCCATTAAAAAACCTTGCAAATAAAATAGAAGGAGTAAAAAAGTCCTTTGTACAGATCGACCTCAGCTACTCAAATCAAAGAAAATCGTTTAAAAATACTGAAATGCAAGCACGCTATCTTTAAAAAATTCTTCCTTAGGAATAATATTGAATCTAGGAAAAAAGGTGACCGGAAAAAACGTGACAGAAAAAACAAGAGCGGAAAAAACGGGATAAGGAAAAAACGAGAACGGAAAAAACGTGACAAGGAAAAAAAGGTGACCGGAAAAAACGTGACAAGGAAGTGTTAAATATTGAACTTGTCGGTAAATAAATGCTAAAAACTAAAGTAAAGTTTTTCCACTGTCAGTTTCTTACAGCGTAGGGGGGGAGGGGGGGCAGAGTTAATGGGTGATTTTGACAACTCTAAGATTTTGTCCAAGAAAATACAATTTTAACATTTCATTAAGAGAAGTTTATTATGACTTCTACAAAAGACAAGTTAGTGCTATCCACGGAGGGGGGGGGGGGGGTATTAAGGAAATACAATTTATTGATTCTTTCAATTCGCTATTGATAGTTTATATATGAGTAAAGATGTTTTATAAGGCGGAGGGGGAGGGAAAAAATTGCATACACAGCCTGTAAAGGGAACAAAATAAAGACGAAGAGAGGAGGCATTTTCTTTAGAGGAATTTTTTCATTATCCTGCTTTTTGCTCGCAGGCTATCAAAGCCCAAGGATTAATGTGCACGCAGGTTCTGTATGTATGTATGTATGCACTTACGTCTGTATGTACGTAACGCGATAACTCTTGACAGAAACATCCGATTTGCTTTAATTTTTTTTCCAGGTTCATTGTTTCCAAATTCAATATTTAACACTTCCTTGTCACGTTTTTTCCGGTCACCTTTTTTCCTTGTCACGTTTTTTCCGGTCCCGTTTTTTCCGGTCACCTTTTTTCCGTTTACCAATCTACCTATAATGAAATTTAAAACCTATCTACATCGATGCTTTTTCTGGCCCATTCAGCGTCATTATAGACAGGTTTCACGGTGCTAGTTTTAAATTATGCTAGAATTTGAATAAAATTTGCGCAACAATAATAAATAAAAATATTATTTTTGAAGTGTAATGTTAAATTGGATATTTGAGATTTTTATTATTATTACACAACAAAAGTGCTGTAAGTAAAGAAAAAAAACAGTTTAGTTATTTAGTATTATAGTTAAATGAAAAAAAAATGACATACATTTGGAAGTAAAAAGGAAAGAAAAGAACGTGTATATTCATTAAAAGAGCAAAATAAATAAATATTACATAATAAATAATGAACATGCAAAATAAATAAATATTATATGGCAAATGATATAAAATAATAATTATTATAGTAATGAATTAGAATCATATGGACAGAAATAATAAAGTAAAATAAGTAAACGATGATATTCTATAAAATTGCCTAGTATATGGTTCGAAATACAATTCCATTCTTAAGCATTAACAGAAAACGAAATCCCCTAAGGCATTCGACTTAAAATACGGTAATCCAGTTGACAAATAGTCTGCCTAACGCCTATTGTGTGCTTGGAAAGAGGGGGTGATTGATAAACGCCTTCTTTAACTCCCAGTCTCGAGAAGTGGGGGGAAGCTCAAACGCGCAAACGCGTTCATAACCATCTACAAGTAGAATATTTTGACCGCCTATACGCGCTTGTGACCATCTACAAGTACAAAAGTCTGACCGCCTATATGCGTTCACGACCACTTACAAGTACCAAAGTGCGACCGCGGATACGCGTGCGTGACCACGAAAGGGTTAAAATTCCTTGAAGCGTACGAACCCTGTCAACGAAGTCAATATAAGACCGTAGCTATTAATGTCAGAGAAGGTCGTTAGATATGAGAATTGTTAAAATTATTGCAGTTATAATGGCGTGCCGCCCACATACTGCGCTGGTAACAGAAAAGTGAACATGAAACTAGTTTGTTTGCCTTGAATTCCAGCACACTTCATTCCCGGAAAACAGGATTTTGGGGTAGAGGTTGTTCGAAATTGAAGAAGATGTTGCATGAACAATTTCTTCAGGCGAAAGGCAAAATCTCCAGCAGGGAAGGACGTGTTTGGTCCTTGCGTGTTGCTTCCATTGTTCCCGTAGGAGATACTGAAAGTATCTGAACATTCATAGCTGCCACTGACATACTATTGGAAATAAATGAACAAAAAATTATCAGGCATTCAATACACATTAACACTTTATCTACTGACGGTACTTATAAGTATCACCCACTTTAAACATTTATACCATAGTGAATATTTTTTAATTTTCTAATGGTACTTTGCAAAAAACGCTCTTTTAACTCCACTTTATCCGAATACATGGCAGCTGTAGTTAGTTCTAGGTTTACTCTTTTAGAGAGGAATGAGGCTATCTTTAAAGCAGTCGATGTATTTTGTACCGATATTATGTACAGATTGCCACGCTCGTCTTTTCATTGCTGCAAACATAATAAAGGATATAATATAAGTGTTGGATTTTTTTATGTGTTCATTATGATCTTAGAATACAATTTGACTAGCTATTTTAGGTGAACGCGGCATGTATTTGATTTAACGGTTGAAATACTCGGTGGTAGTTATAAGTACCGTCAGTACACTGGGTGTTGGAGAAAAACTTGCTTTAAAAAGTTATTACTTCATGTAATTACTTGCATCTGCTTTAAAATGTAATTACTAAAATGTAGTGTAGCAATGATTTCCCTGGTATTTCTTTTCTATTTCATTGTTATTTTTTATAGGAAATTGAAAAATTTGTGGCACTAGCTCGTTTTTGCTATGCTAGAAATGGCACATGTAAATTCATATATTGCATATGTGGAGATGCAAGAGAACATGTTCTCCCTGGAATATAGGCGTCGCATAACTAAAGGACTGCTAACAAGGTCGAAACCTTAAAAAAATTGTTTTTTAACCCTTTCAAGAGCAAAACATTTTCAATTCTACAGTGTTGAAATAAATGATTGGCACAGGAATTTGGCAACGATTTATTTGTAAATAAGAAAAAGCCTATATTTCACATACTTATTAAATCGAAAATATTTTCTGGTGCCAGTTGAAATACGCTGTGGGTTTTCTGTTGCGATATTTCAGTCATAGTGTACTGACGGTACTTTGAATTACCACTTTAACCCGGGATTTCTCGCGCATATCCACGATATGTACGATTTATACTTTACCACCAATAAATTCAAACAAAAATCTTCATCTTATTTAATCGTTGACATTGCTCAAAAATTAATTTTAAGATTACTTTTCGAAAATCAATGCTGAGAAATGTAATAACGGTGCGCATCCTGGGTATATCATACCCTGCGCGTGTAATCCCGGGTTAATTAATTACCTCTAAATAATTAAATTTCTCACGGGAGAATATTTTTTTTAAGTTTATCCATTAATTTGCATTGTAGTAACTGAAAAAAAAAATTACATGAAAAAAATTGCAGTAGATCATAATGCCGTAGATAAAATGTTAAGCTAACAATGAAAAATTTAAATAAATTGTTGTGCAATAAAGTATGCTAATAAAAAAATTAAGATCATTCTTTATTGAACAGCCCTCGTAATATAACCACGAGAAAATTTAGAATAATTTTCGTGAGTTATCCGCTATTCCGAAAAGCGCACTCGATTTAAAGAAAAAACGTGACACCAATATACTTTCGATATTTAAAGACGCATTTTAAAAGCACTTTTTTTTCTGCCATAGATTATCGGAACATTTCCGAGTAGTTTTTATGTTAATGAACGCATTTCCGAGCAGTTTTTATGGTTTAAAATCATTTTTCTCAAACTGAAATATCGGCTTTTTAAAATGCTATCAATTCGCAAATAAATTTTTCATGTTCAACGGATAAAGATGATAGATTAATCCTTTTGCTGCGCAACCCAAGATTTCCTCGGGAAACGTAAAATTAGCAAAATTTCCGAACCCAAGATTTCCTCGGGGATGCATTTTTTTCCGTCTAATTAACCCGCGCTTATTATTCCCACAAGTTATTTTTTATTGCAAATTGTGCCTTATTTAATCGGAGCATTATGCCGCTTAAATTAGACGAAAATTTTTATTTTGAAAAACCGGTGACAAAAGAATAAAAATTATTAAAAGGAGCTCGTCGCGAAGGAGTTAAATACACAATTTTTTAAGCTATTTTGATAAAACAATTACGCCGCGAGAGGGTTAAGACCGATTTTTTTACAGTGTATAGAGCATAACTGCCAACTTTTACCCTTTTTTGCTACCACTAAAATTTAGTAAAGCTCTTCTTTAATCGTGAGATTTAGACAATTAAATTAGGCAATATTTACTATAAAATTTTAGTGGTAAGAAAAAAGCGTAAATGTTGGGAGCTATGATAGAGTGTCTGTAAAGGAAATATATTTAATTTAAATATACCAGTATTGCCTAAAATATGGTCAAGATAAAGACAACTCAAATAATTTGAACCAAATATAGATTTTCTAGTACGGCATGAACTCGTTATGCACACGGATTTATAAAAAACTTGTCTTCTGATGACAAAGGTTTACCCCTTTGTACTCGAGCAGTGTTGCCAGTGGGCTACTTTTTTTAAAATTCAGATTTCTTGATTGGCACCACTTTTTTGATACGGTAAAATTCACTTGGTTTTTGCCTTAATTAATATGTCATTAAATAAGGCACATTTTACCATTTCAAGAAAGTGGTGCCAATCAAGAATCTGATTTTTTTTTTTTTTTAAGTGGCCCATATGACAACACTGCACTCGAAAGGTGACCCTCACTCACCACTGGTTTTGCTAGGTGTTCCGCGTAAATCTGTGCTCCAAATTCTCTGAACATCACCAATTTTTTACAGTTTATTTCACCATCTTTAATCGGAGGTACTTATGCTGTTAAATAAGCCGATGAAAATACTTTAAAATACTGGTGTCCAGAGCATTTGGAGCCCCGAATTACGCAGGACACCTGACAACACCAGTGGTGAGTGAGAATCAGCTCTCGAGTGCAAAGGGCTAAATCATTTAACCATTTAAGGGGTCTCCGGACTCTTAAAATTGGAAAAAATGAATAAAAAAGGCCATTTTCAACAATTAATATCTTAAAATGTATTTTATTTAAAGACACAACTTTAATTGGAATGAAAAATATAAGTATGTTCTTTCATTTCCTGTATTTTAAAAAATGTAAGATGCAGAATTAGCATTTACAGAAGGCTCCAAACTGTTAGATATTTCACGAGCAAAAAATCGGCATAACAGCTTACGCGCACGATTACAAAATAAGTATTGCAACTGGAAGGAAAATTTTGGTGCCTACTTATGCTTCTGATTATGATAATTATCCTGAACCTAAATAAATTTATATTTAAAGCTTTTTTATATTTTTAATACAAAGTTGTATTTAGCTAATGCAAAATTAAGAAAATTTCAACAGTATAATCACCTGAAAAAATATTGTTTTGAACAATAAAAAGGAAATTTTAGGTTCAGTTTATACAGACTAACATGAAACATATCTTTTGAAAATTTCATGAAAAAACATTCATAAGTTTTTGAGATATCGTGCGCGTTATGCCCAAAAACGTCATTTGGAGTAAAATGGCTTCAAAGTTTCCGAAACGACGCTTCAGCTATTGAACGTGTATAAATGTAAAAGCCATAACTTCAGTTCTAATAGGAATTTCAATGAAACAATTATATCAAAATGTTCAGAAAAGATAGGAGTTTAACATCTAAAAAAATTTAAATTTCGAAAATTTTAAAGCTTTAAGAGTCCTGAGACACCTTAAGTGATTCTTTTTTTATAAATGCAATAAATTGAAAATATGGGATAATCACCACTTTTTTTACACTAAAATATTCGTAATATTTAGTCTAAAAATTTGTGTCAATAAATAGTATCAAATTGTAATTTAAAAAAAATTAGTGGTGCCAAAAAGCTTTAAGTGATGGAGCAAGCAAACTCTTCTTGTCCGTATGTGGTTAAATCAATAAAGTGAGTATATAGCACAGTCGGACTATATCAGGGGTGGCCAACTGTCGCACAGTGGAAACCACTAAAATTTTACAGAAAATGTGGACTTCTTGAATCGCAGAGATTCGATGATTAGTTAAGGCAATATTTACTATAATATTTTAGTGGTGATTACCGTGCCACAGTTGGCCAACCCTGGTCATATACTTATACAGATACCTCATAGTCATATAATTGTCGGAAAAGTTTCGGATGCAGTCGGTTTCGATTTTCTTGAATTTTCAAACAGAAATCATCTTTTCGCTCGCAGAAATATGATATTAAGGTGCAGATTAATATTCCTGAACAATGCTGACAAAAATCGTAATAATTGGCAAATATGATTGTTATATAGAAACCACTACTGTCAATATAAAAATTAGATAAATGGGTTATTTTTATTTATTATTATTATTTTTTTTTTGCTGGAAATATATTTATAATGACATTTCAATTATTAAAATTAATAATAATTTTTATAAGATCAAACTTAAAATCCATATGCAATTTAAATTATTAGAAGATTCCAAATTCCAAAAGGACCATTTATGCAATACATTACAAATATTTCATTTGGGAACAACTGGAACACGAATATTTTTAACTTAAACATTCAACTTCTGATATTTCAAATAGAATATTCCCCAAAGGTAAAATTATTTTTCTGTAGTTATAAACTTAAAGTAACCTGAGAGTTTCGTTGCTGGTTAGGTGCAGTACAATTCATAAATCACAGATCTGATGAAAGTCAAAAAAAGTTTTGGTATGGTCAAAACAAATTTCAGATATTTCGCTCTTAAAAATTAGTAAATGTTATTATTTATCTATTTGTGAAATTTAAAAAATACAATTTGTATTATGTATCAAATTATTGTGTGTTAAATGTTTTTATTATTAACTTAATCATACTAATTTGTAAGGATTTGATTACCATTTGATATATAACCGGAAGAAACAGTGTCCCCGTTGGGAGTCCAACCCAAGACCTTTGGCTTAAATTGTCAATGATTCGCTTATAGTGCTATCTGAACCGACAACTGCCCGGTACAATTCTCAATTAAGGTTGTCTATGGGAATTGTGTCATCTTGCTTTCAGTCCAGCTCAACAGGCAGAGCGTTTGAAATTTAAATCAATGGTCTTTGGTTTGACTCTCGGCCTGAATTCTTTTTCATTCATTCGGAAAAAAGTCAGTTCACATTGTGTGTTATATTTAAATTCATTGACGTGTTTGAAAATAGAAAATAATTATATTTTTTTAAACATGAAAACATTAAAGTGTGTTTTTCAGTTTACTATCGTCTGGTGACAAAAACGTAGTTGTTGGGAACTACGGTAGTGATAAAAGCATTAACTAAATTACTTCCAAAATAAAAATTATAAAATTTGGCAATTGAAAAAATTTCAACTGGAAACACGTTAAATTAATTTATAAAGTGATTTATATTATAAAATTTCTGAAACATTTCTTTTAAAATCGTTAGGAATTTCACATAACTAACTAGGGAATGTCACCAACTGCCAGATCGGTATTTTGTCGAGAATGGTGCCGTTGGATATCTCTTACCATGGGGATCAAGGAAATGTGTACAACTATCCATCCAAGTGTAGTTGCTGAAGAGTTATAGGCCCATGTATTTCTATCATTTATTGATTTCTCCAGGTCGCTAACTATGCAGGTAATACAATCTTTGTGGTAGAAAAGAGACCTGACGGATTACAGAGAAGACAGTTCATGCTTGATGGAAAAAGTAACTTCACGGATGGTAGTGCATTTCTGAATAGTAATGGCTGAAGCACGAGTGTTTCCAACACCAGGTACACAAAATTAAAAGGAGTGGTCATGCCTATTTAACTGATCGAAAGAAGGGATCCGTGTCTCTAATTAAAGACTTTTTAAAGGCATACAGACCCATGTTATAGAAGGTGGGCGAGGAGAATTGGTTATGGACCAACTTATGCAATTATATTATGCTTTCTCTATTGGTCATGTCGACATCCCCACAAACACTCTGATGAGTTTTTGAATTTTCCCCTATTCTCTTTATTAAGTACTTTTATTGTTGAAAGAAATAAACGTCCAACGGCTGAAGAAATTTTGTCGTGCCCGGTGGAAGAAAAAGAGGACCCGCACTGAATCCATATTTCTCAATGCATAAACGTATATCCGTTTTGCCACTCCAACCTTCCAGCACCATGATTGTTTCCTGATCACCAATCGATTATTTTATTTTATAGACGTATGCTCCAGTTATTTGTTTTGTGCTCTTTGCTGACTTGGGGCATGTAATGATGAAATTTGCGGATTATATTCGTCGCACATTTTCCATAACTTTGGGGCAAAATTCCCCATGACATTCATGTGTTACAAGTAGTAAATGTGCCACAAATTTTCCAGCGGTGTTAATAAACATTTGAATGCTATAGGTATGAGTCGTTTTGTTTTTACTGATTACCCATTCACCCATATCTTTAGATCCCTTCAAATCGACAGTTATGTTATATAGGATCTGGTATTGGAAGCCACTTTGAACGGTGTACAGGATGTTGGACAGTGTACACATTCGCTGCTCAATTATTTTTTTCACGTTTTCCCGGAATTCGTCGATCACAGGTTTCAAAGACACTTCTGGAAACAAATATATTTTTGTAACGATTTGTGTCACCTTTCGAGTTGTTATTTTATGTGCCTATTTGAAATTCTTGATGAAGTGTGAGCTTGCTGTGAATCCGGAAATTTCAAGCTCCAATGGTTGGTCAATGGTCCACATTTTGAGATCCCTGCCCGGAACTTTGGATTTTAACTGTCTGCGATGAAAATAAAATTACGACTACACGTGTTTGGAAATTAACTTTATTTTGCTCCTCATGTTTTCACCTTTCCTGGGGATTTTGCCCACCGTTGAATCATCTTGTGGACTTTTACCTGCCTACATATATGTTGCACCGCCTTTAGTTTAATTTTCTTTGCCTACTTATTCGTTTCTACTGCCTTCAACATTTTTCTAAGGATAATCCTTCACTTCCTGTCCACTTTTTTCGCAGGCTCTTCATATTCAAAAGTGGGGTGCGTATTTATTCCCAAATTACTTGCCAATTCATTTTCGTCGATGCTACTCTCATACAGAATATCGAGTGACCGGAAAAATTCGTTTTCGGTCATCCCCTTCACTGTCTTGAATAGTCCCTGACTAATGGAATTCTCTTCAGTCGTTGTCTCATTTTCCTCGGATATCCCAAAATATTCTACCAGTTGCAAACTAAAGAGTTATTCAATCTTCGCTTTGCCAGCGATAGAATTAGAGCCTGAAGACTCGCCGACGAGATCTTCAGAACTGTGCCCGACTTCGCGTGTCACAAGTGTGCGTGCCACCTCCCCTGAACCAACAGGCCTAGAACTCGAGCCATAGGTACTGCTAAAATTCTCCAGGGTTGAGCCCCTCGGGAACTGCCCCATAGGCCCTGCCCCCATAGGCCCTGCCCCCATAGACTCTGCCCATGCCCTCTTTTCATCCCGTAGGATCAGGCGAGGTGTTATATCTTGATGCTCTTTAACCCCTTAATTCTCGCTCCCGTCATATTCACGGGCTGTGTCTTTTACTCAGATTGTTTGATTCCCACCAGTTTTATAAAATAATGAAATTGGCTATATTTTAGTATCGTTTTACCTGTCATTAAATAAGGTGAATATTTCTTTTTCATAAAAGTCGTGCCAATAAGCAATTTGAATTTTTAAACCGTAATTTAATTCGACGTTAAGGGGTTAAAGCATACTCCAAATCAGTGCCGTACAATTAGTTATAGAGTAGGTGAGGGTAAAGATACGCACTTTCCATAAATTGTGATTTTTAACGCATACATTGGTCTAAACTTATGTAACGAGTGATTGAAATGTTACATTAGAACCTTAGGAGGGTGCCACCATCAATCGACATTCTGTCAAATTATAATTCCGTGAGAAAATGCAATTAAAAAAAAACATTCCTCTGTGTATCATTGCCCCATTGGTTGGGGTTAAATTACGCAGTGGTGGGGCAAAGATAAGCAGTACTTATTTTGCCCATTACTGCGGCTTTTTGCCCCATTTTCAATAAAACAAATGAGTTACGTGAAAGCATTAGTAAATTTTACTATTATTTATAGTTAAACTGGAAATTGTAAGTTAAACCATAACAAAAAAAAAAGAAAAAAACAGCGGTCTGTGAGATCGCAAATAGTAGTTAACCTCTAACTGCTATGACAAAAATTGTTGCATAAATACTGTGGCAGTCTCAGAGACCCCTTGATCGTAGAATGAATAAAAGAGTCAACTATCTTATAAGATACTGTTTCTGTGCTAAACTTTATGTACAGGACTACTATAATTAAAATTCACCTATTCTGAAGTCTC
This sequence comes from Maratus speciosus, assembly GCA_963932465.1. NCBI lineage: Eukaryota > Metazoa > Arthropoda > Arachnida > Araneae > Salticidae > Maratus > Maratus speciosus. The sequence goes on along the minus strand of OZ010796.1, from coordinate 202,403,545 downwards.
TAGCGTTAATGCTAGATATCTGAAGAAATTAATATGTATAGTTAAACAGGAATCGTTATTAAATTCCACTAGTATCTATAGTTGAACCACGAAAAAAAATCAGCTGTCTGTTTGACCTCAAACTGAAGTTAACCCTTAACTGCTGTGATAAAAATTGTTCCATAAATACTGTGAGAGGTCTCCTACACCGCTTGATCGTAGAATGAATAAAATGGTTGACTTACTCATAAGATACTGTTTTATCTTAAAACTTTTATGTAATAGCCTATTATAATATAAATTCTCCTTATTTAGAAGTCTTTAGCGATATTACTAAGTTTAAAAAACAATCAAAATTAAACTAACATCAATAGTTAAACTGAAAATTACAAGTTAAACTGTGAAAACTGAATATATCAGCGGTCTGTGAGACCGTTAACAGGAGTTAAGTGTTAAGACTTAAAACTAAAGCTATTTATGAAGCAAGAATATTTATTTTTAAAAGTAGGTAGGTACATACATACTTTCTATATTTAAAAAAAAACAACTAGAAAAAGGAAAAGGTACTTAACTAGCTTATATAAGTTAAGTAGCTATTATATTTTATACAATACTAAATTATAAAAAAATAAATCTTTCTACAACGTAATTGTGGAAAGCTTTGCATCTAGCTAAAACGATAGGACAAAGTCGCTCATCTTAAACTTGTGCGTTTCTTTGCCCCAAGACGGATGCGTACGTTCACCCCATTTTGCAGTATTTTGCTTAACCGGCTACATACAAGCTTAGAGTAAACTACACGGCATTGAAAAGCTAAAGAGCTTCCGTTCTACACTGAATTTTTGGATTTGTAAAAATTCGAGGTTAAACAATAAAATGAAATCTTAAAAATATTAGATCAAAATTCGAAAATTTAAACTTACCTCATTTTCTTGGCTGGGAGTGCTACTTTTTCACAGCTTTTGAACACACAGCTATTACACTTACGACCAAAATACTACATGGCGGTCATGATTGTACAAATGTTTCTTCATATTAAATCAGCCAGTGCGTATCTTTGCCCCGTGCTTAACGTTACCACCAAATACTCTATATGATGGTGAAAATGTGGACACAATCTTCGGTTTCTTACTACAGTGAACGTGGAACATTCGCCAACTTCATACTTTCAACAACAGGTTACATAACTGTACTGTAAGTTGTCTTTTCTATCACATAGAGTGTCTTTCCTGCATAGCTAGGGACCAGGAGAAATCAGTAATACGTCACCTATAACTATTCACCAGATGCATTCGAACGGATAGTAGTATACATTTCCTTGATACCCATACTAAGAACCTTCCAACGACACCAATCTCGACAAAATCCCGATCTGGCAGTTGGGGACCTTCCCTTGTAAGACTCATTCTCTTCCAAAAGGCAACACGCTTTCGAATTCTTGAATTAAAGGAGCTGTGTTATTTAAGCCGTTCGGGACCATAGCTGCATATATGAAATCTTAACCCCTTGAGGGGCGGTGATGCCGTCACGGCATCACATAATTTTAATCCCTAATTGCCACATTGGCACCAGATTTTTTGGATGAAAACTGCACTTTTATTAAATAAGCAAAAATATACCTTTATTTGTTTAGAAATAATTTCTCTTGTAAATGCTGGTGTTAATCAATTATTTCAACATTTTACAAATACAATTACCTTGCTCCTGAAAGGGATAAAAAGTGCTTAATCCTTTCAGGGGCAAGGTACTTGTATTCATAAAATGTTGAAATAATTTATTGACACCAGTATTTACAAGGGATTTTATTTGTAAACAAGTAAAAGCATATTTTCGGGTACTTAATAATTACGGAATTTTATAATTTTCATTATAAAATTCCGGTGCCAATGTGGCCATTAGGGATTAAAATTATGTGTTACCGTGACAGCATCGCCGTCCTTCAAAGGGTTAAAATTCTCGCGTTTGATACCAGTAAAAAAGAAAAGTAAAATAGATTTTATTTAATTACGACATTTTCGTGATTTATATAGTTAAGTCAAATAATTAAGAAAAAGTGGTGCCTAACGAATAAAATTTGTATAAAAGACGCCGGTCCTGAACGAGTTAAGAATTGTTTATGAAGATTGGAATTTTTTTTTATTACAGACTTATATTATTTTGAAATGATAAATGCATATTAATTGATTTTAAATATTTTTAAAAATCCAAGTTTTAAATATAAATTTATGTAATAGATTAGAAATATTTCATTTGGAAACAACTGAAATACTAATATTTCATCTTAAATATTGAACTTCTGATACATGAAATAAATTATGCCTCAAAGGGAAAATTATACTTACTGTAGTTACGAAATTGAAGTCATTTGAGAGATTTGTTGCTGGGTAAGTGCGGTGTAACTTATAAATCAGAAATCTGATGAAAGCTAGAAAACACATCTGTGTATCGACGAAATCATTCCTAATATTTACTTGTAAAAAATATTGATTGCTATTATTATTAACACGTTTTAATATAGTTGAGAAGTATTTATCACTTCGTTTTTTCTGTCTGTCATCTACCGTCTGTCTGTCCTGCCAGTTCTCTAATTCTTAGATATGTACTCGGAATGTCATGTTATTGTTATATGTTATGGATGCTTACTATAATATGATCAATATTGAAAGACAATGTGCATCGTTTTTATTCGTTTTCAGGGATACACAAAAGAATTCCTTTACATTATAAAATAATTTACATTGAATTTTAATGGTAAGTTAAAGTATTTGAAATATATTGAAATTCATATACATTTCTGAGGTACACGGAAACATGCTTTCTGCAGAATATAAACTGCAAAACATTTATTATACATTTTCAGTGTCATACAAAGAATTCTGTTATTTAATGGTTTATGGGGGAAAATCGTTTGCAGTGCAAATTAAAATATTTAATTATTACAAACAATGAAATTTATATAGATGATGTTTATAATTAAATTTACCTTGTCTGGACCTACATAGCGTCCGTTCTGGTAGACAGATATCGATGAAACATGGAAAATGCGTTTTATGGACTATGGGGAAAAGAAATCTGCAATAAAAAATAGTAGTTCAAATTTCGACAACCAAGTGAGAAGGGGGCGCATGAAGAACAAAAAAGTTTTATTTATTCAAAGCATATGTTCAATGTGCATTTTATTTGGATCAAGCATATGTTCAAAAAATGTTATAGAGTGTTCAACAGTAGCGCCAATGGTTTCTCGATCAATTACAGCAACATGTCGAGTTATATTTGTTTTCAAAGCAGGCAGAGTCCGTATCCTTCCTTCATAAACACGACCTTTCAGTAATCCTCGTAACCAGAAGTCACAGGGATTCAAGTCCGGAAAACGAGGAGGCCAGGTTGTCGGAAAACTTCTCGAAATTACTCGATCATCTCGAAAATGGACACGAAACAGTTCCGTTACTGCTCCGGCTGTGTGAGGTGGTGTACCATCTTGCATGACAAATTACAGCCTTTCTGATAAAACAACTTCACCAGTAACGCCCGCTCTTTCTTCTCTAACGGCATGGTGAAAAATCACTTTACGATAGCGGGTACTGGCTTTTAAGACAGCTCCAAATTTGCATAACTTCCGTTCTCGTAGATGAAAACCGCCATCTATCGGTCGAAATTTGAACGACTATTTTTTATTGTAGATTTCTTTCCCCCATCGTCCATTACTGTATTTTCCAAGTTTCACCGACAGCTGTCAACCAGAACGGACTGTACATAGCTCTAAACATGGTAACTTTAATTATAAACAACGTGTACATTATTTAGGTGCACAACAAAATACTTTATGTAAAATATACTATTCATCGCATTTCTCGCTCATTTACTGGGACGCACAAATGAATTCTGTTACTGTACTGCCCATGAGCGATAAATGCTAGAAGTGTGCTTTAAGATGTGGTATGCGTTTTTATGTTTAATTAAATTTTTGAATATTATATGGTATGTATATGTTCTATAAGTCATATCGTCGGTACAATGTCAATCTATCCGATATGAAAACAGTGTTGCCAGTGGGCTATTTTTTAAACTCAGATTTCTTTATCATTTTTCCTATATTATTTTTCAAGTGAGTACATAGCTGGTAATCGATATTTTTAATGAAATTCGTTATCCTATTTCTTATCCTTAACCCTTTCTTGCACAGAACAATTCTGTTAGTAAAATGATGAAATGACTGACTGACACGGGATTTTTTAAACGGCTTTTTTAGAAATTAACAACTCGTTACTATAAACTTTCATTGTAAAAGCAAAATTTTATTAAAATATTCTTGGTGCCGTTTGTCAGTTTGGAATTAAAATTAGGCGGTCCCGTCGTAGGACCACTGCGCCGGAAAGAGTTAATCCCTTGACCTCCAGGCTTAATTTCGCCGGTGAAAGGCTATATATCAGGCTATGCTGTGTAAAATGTCTGTGTCATAAAACTCACGTTTGACCAGTCCCCTGTTATATCAGTTGCATATTACAAACCAATCCGTTTGAAATATACAACCATTACTGTGTAGTGAACGACGTACGGGCGTGTACGTCATGCTAGTTGACCATTGAAAGGAGAGGAGTACGACAAAGGGGTCAAAAGGTTAAATTGTTGCTTTAGATACAAACGTGATATTTTTGGACAATAATGCATAGCTTTAGACCAGGGGTGGCCAACTGTGGCATGCACGATACCACTAAAGTTTTACAGAAAATGTCCACTTCTTGAATCACAGAGATTCGATGATTAGATAAGACAATGTTTACTATAAAAAGTTTGAGAGGTCTCGAGCGTGCCATAGTTGGCCACCCTTGCTTTAGACTGACTGAACGTTTTAGAATTTGAAGAGTGAAAGAATTCTGAATAAGCAGTTGTCCATGACGGCTAGACCTGAATACTTTTGAGTAGTGGTACTCACTATAGTTTGAGAAATGTATACTCGCATCACTATTTACGAAAAGTAATATGTGCCTTATTTAATAACAGAATCTCTGAGTTTAAAGAAAGTTAAAGATTTTTATTAGCCCCTTAACCTACGATTTACTCTCAACAGCTCCACGGTTTGGCAAATCCATAGCTACCACTAAAATTTAATAGAGATTTTCGCCTTGCTTAATCATGGAATTTCGACGATTAAATTAAACTATAGTTACTGTGAAATTTTAGTGGTAAGAAGAATTTACATTTGGCTCGATCACCGTACGCGGGCTATGCCACTCATTGTAGGTTAAGGGGTTAAATAACTTACCGCGTACTATTGCTTTAAAGTTGGGATGTCAGACTGTGGCCTGCCGGATACCACTTTTTTTTTAACTGCAGGCAACTTGAATCGCTGAAATTTGACGATTATATAAGGCGAAGATAGCAATAAAATTTTAGTGGTATACAGTAGACCACAGTTTGAAACCCCCTTATTTAGAGCATATGTTTGACATAAAGCGTTTTTCTGCTAAACATTTTAATTTGTGGAAAGCATATGAATCTATGTTGTAAATTTCATTCGTATCCATTAAATAGAATTAATTTTATTCACAGTGCATCTGTTGATTTTATTTTCAGTATGAATAACAAATTAAATATTTGATTTTTTCTGCTTGCAACTTTAAAAATTACTTTTATTTTGAAAATTTAACAAATGAGCCCGGATTAACAATATTTTACACGCGTTATTTCATTCCACGTGCCAGCTAGCAAATTGTCGCAGCTATTTCTGAATGATAATTTCCCCCTCAAATGACAATCTTTAATTCTTCCTCAAGTCTCCCATAAATAAATTGTCGAATAATTGTCAATTACTATTAGCATAAATTGGTAATAATTGGTTCTCTGGTATGCAGGTTCTCCACACCAGTATTATTTTATACATTAAATTAAACTTCTAATTTATGAAAATGATTTTCGTTTATCTTTTTACCCTCTGCTCATATCCGGCAAAATATTTTCATGCTTTGAAAAGAAAAATCTAATTTATCATAGCGACTTTTTTTTTATAAATTTTATATTTATTAATTTTTAAACCTTTCTCATAAGCAGAGAAATCCGCTTGATATAACAAAGTATTTTATGATATAAATGACTTTGGATAAATTAATAATTTAAATACACTGCAATATTATAAAATAACCTAACTATTAAACAAGATTAATAATAATGCTTCCAATTAAATATTCCATAAGATAAAAATTAGTGAAAGGCCAGATAAATTTCTTAATAAAATATATAATATTAATTCCACTATCTTAATATAATGTTAATAGTTCTGGAATTACCAGAAGATTAGCCTTGTTAATTATTTAACGAACCTAGTAAGATTATAAGAAGAAATACCAATTTGATGAAATAATTTTTTTCAAATGATTGACTTTTAAAAGAACCATTTTGAGATATCGCATATTTCTGTGATTAAATTAAGTAAGTCGAAGATTATTTTTACAAATAATGGTTAAATTAAGAAATACATATAAAAGTGATAGGAGTATACATAAACGATTATGTGAATTTGATGATCAATTGTGTTTAATAAAATAATTTTGAAAAAAATTAAAAAACAAGTTGATAAACAAAAAAATGTTTTTTTATAAAGTTAATTTTAAAAAAAGTTTATTGAAAAGAGCTCAAAATTTACTACTGGTTGCTATCGGAAATAGAGCGGATTTATGGAGTAACAAGTTTTGTTTTAACCTACCTGATTTAGGCTACCTTCTCTTTCAAAAATTTCACCTTGTGAATGTCAACACCAGGGGTATAAAACTGTGTCCCGACGGATACCACTAAAATTTTACAGTTATAATTCCTTATCTAACCATCAAATATCAGCGATTCAAGAAGTAGACTATTTCAATTAAAAAATTAGCGGTATATACCAACCCCATCTTAATTACTTCTTGTCAAAGGCATTCCTGAAGTCAAGGCCAACCTGCGATTCTCCTTGAACAGGTCACAGTTGCAAAACGTCGTCCTTTCACATGAGTTTAATTTCAATTTTGGGAATAATACAAAATCACATGGAATTATTTGCGGTGAATAGGGTTGGTGGGGAACAACAACCATATTGTTATAAGCAAAAGACTGTGTTGTGTTTAGGGAGGTGTCGGCTTGTGCAGTGTCGTGATGAAGAAGGTAGTCCCCATCACGCCAAAGTTAAGATCGTTTTCTTAGGGCATCTTCTCTCAAAACCTCACAGTAAATGTCATAATTAAATTTAACATTAGGAGCGACCCATTTGTTCCTCTTTTTCATCTGTTCTGCTGGTTCTTTGTCACCCTGAATACTTGAAATCTCCAAACGAATGACGACCCACCTTGAAACGCGAGTGTCACTGAAAAACATTTGTCCTAAAGCCGTACGAAACATTTCAAGAGTTTTGGTAACAGATTGACTGAAATTTATTTCAAACAAAATTTGATGCACTCCTGCTGCTAGATTTTGCTGTGCATTGCAAACAGTCCAAATTACGAAGTCGAAAAAAACTCGTAGAAACAAATTCCGTGATTACACATTGTAATCAAGCAGTTAAATGACTAGAGGGAAGTTTGGGGAATGTGACCTTGACCCACATTAGCCTTCCCTTTTACAAAGACTGTCGTAGTAATAGCACTATGGGAACTTTCCCGTAGCACCTCGTATGCATTTTTGAGTGGCTTAAAATAGACAGAAATCTTGGAGAATCAGGCAAATATGCGAATTTTTCCATTCAAGAATAAATAAAAAATGTCGAATAAAAAAATTCAAAATCTGAGCCTCAGGTACATTCGGACTTTGTCTGTCGGAAACCAAGTTTCTAGACATCTACTTGAGATATATATCGCTAGCCATTTCCAGCAAACATTAGGAATGACAGACAGACAAAAAAGTTTTTAACTACTATAGCTAAAACAGTTTAATTTAACTTTATCAAAATATGCTAGAAAAGATAAATTTCGTAAAAAAATAATTTTCCGCTTTATAATATTTCAAACGCAGAAAATATCAATCGTAAATAAAATAAACGTTCATTTGATCGATAAAAAATATAAATTTCGATCTTATTCTTATTTAAATTAGCGCATAACACGTTAATGAATTTTCGTTTCAATGCAAAATTATTTAAATTTTTTGCTCTGCTGTTAGCCTCAAGCTAATGAGCAGAAAATTGTTTTGAATATGCTGCTAAATTTCTTTTTATCCTATGTAAAGTATTCTAAAGTCATTGATTCAAATGAATAAAGTCTTAAATTCAAATGAATTCATTGGAGTAAAAAGGATTTCATTGAACATGAAATAGAAAACAGTATTTATAAGCAAATAAAAATTATTTTCAACGCATAAAATAACCTAAAACATATTTTGATTTTCTTAACGTAAAATATAACGTTTAGACAAATCTAAAATACTTTATTGAATGATTTAAATAAAAAGTATACTTATAGGGAAAAACTCAAACTTTTTGAGGCAGTACTATTTCAGCATTTTGATGTAAATAATTTTAAAAAATTACATTATAAACAACACATTTATAAATTCCAATGCAATCTAAGTTATTGTGTTTTTCTGTACCTATATTTTACAGGGAAAATATCAAGAATTAATACCGAAAAGAATTTTGATTTTTTTTTTTCAATAATTTTATATTTTGTGACGGAATCTCTAAACAACGAGAAGCAATGACCTATGGTTGTTAAAAAACCAATTTTTAAAAATGTAATGCTTATTTTGTGTTATTTCTTTATTGTTACAAATTGTTCTCAAAATTATCCAGCACCAATTGAGTAAAATTTATACTGTCACTAAGAAAAAGTTTGTATTTTACGTGTATACATGCTGCTGTTTTAAAATAATTGTGTATATTGCATTATATTATTTTATTTATTAATATATAGGATATACGAAATGTATCTTTGCGCATTTAAAAAATAATTTAAATTAACCCTTAAATGCGCGATTTTTTATTTTGTTTCGAGAAAATTATATATGATTCTCTGAAAGGTTTATTACAAAGGAAAAATAATGAAAAAAAAAAGTCAGAGATACATTTTTTATATAATACGTCAATCTTTCCTTCTATTGCACATCTGCAATACAAGTAAAAACTACTGTCGTGTGGCTGATTTACGCTAAAATATTGCAAATTAGTCAATATTTTAATAAGTATGCCTTCAAATACCTTAATTTATGTAATTATTTATTTTATAAAACTTAATCTTTAACACTTTAATTCCCATGATAGAATACGTTCTAGAAATTATATTGTTCAGAGAATCTGACATTACACCAGAAAATTTCAATGGTTAATTTAGCTTTATTTAAATACGTAATATCTGTTATTAATTAAAGCAAATATTGCTATTTTAATTTTCTGGTGTGAATTAGGTATATACGAATATATACGAATAAAAAAAATCTATTGAATTCAAAACACTGTTGTTTGCATACATGCAAAGCTGCGCACTAAAGGGTTAAACAAACAATTTTATGCATTCACATGTTTTTATCTTCCATAAAGAAAATTTCAAAGTTTTTTTTTTTTTTTTTTTTTTTTTTTTTTTTTTTTTGCTATGGTTTAACCACATAGATCTCCAATGATTTAGATACCAATGCCACCTAGACCATTACCGTCTCAATACTCAAGGCCTCCGGACTGATTTCGTGACGTACCAAATAAAGATTAACCCGTTGAAGGGCAAGCAATTGCGTTTGTGTAATGCTTAATTCCCACCGGGAATTTAGAAAAAAAATATTTCAAAATAAGGAAAAGCAATTTTACGACTTTTCTCCACTAAAGTCAGAAAAATAAAATTTCCTAAAATTTTTCTGGTGCAAACCCTGATTAATCGTAGGTGGTATATAATATATACCGCCCCCTTTAACCCCTTGAGGGGTTTTGTAATATATTTTATCCCACCTACGATTAATCAGGATTTGCACCAGAGAAATTTTAGGAAATTTTAATTTTCTGACTTTAGTGGAGAAAAGTCGTAAAATTGCTTTTCCTTATTTTGAAATAATTTTTTTCTAAATTTCCGGTGGTAATTAAGCATTACACAAAACGCAATTGCTTGCCCTTCAAGGGGTTAATCTTCATTTGGTACGTCACGAAATCAGTCCAGAGGCCTTGAGTATTGAGACGGTAATACCTATACTCCAGACATAATGCCTTTGAACTCTATTTTATGGGGATACGTGAAAAATATTGTTTACCAATCTCCAATTCATGACACTTATGAACTGAGAAGTCTAATTAGAGCTGCCATGTAGACTGCTGATTCTGCAATACTTCATATAGACCAGGGCGTTGCCACCGAAACATCCAAGGCCTGAGGACACGAATTGTGACGTCATCAATAATCGACCGACTTCTCACTAGTGTTGGAATTCACACCGGAAAATCTATAATAGCAATTTTCTTTTATTTTATTTGTGGAATAGCTATCACTTTATAAAACAATAATAACTATTTAAACTTACTGGTGAGATTTCGGAATCCCTAAATTAAAATTCAGCCAGATGCGGAATGCCTCAGTGTTGCCGCATCAGCGTTGCCGCATGTTATAGTTATTCCACAAACAAAGTAAAAGAAAATTTCTATTGAAAATTTTCCGGTGTGAATTCTAACACCAGTGAGAAGTTGGTCGATTAGCGATGACGTCACAACTCGTGTTCTCAGGCCTTGAGTGTTTCGGTGGCAACGACCAGGGGTGTCCAACCGTAGCACGCCGGATACTACTAAAATTTTACAGAAAAATTCGACTTTTTCAATCGCAGAGATTCGATGATTAGACAAAGCAATGGTTACTGTAAAATTTAAGTGATGTCGAACGTGCCGCTGTTGGCCACCACTGATATAGACTGTATGTCATAGTTGGGCAAATCTGTAATCCCAATTATCCGTAATGTAATTACAAGTTAATTGCATGTAATTGATTGTAGTTATAGGGATTCAAACACAGAAATTTTGTCATATAAGGAGAAGCGAGTGGTTCCGGCTACAGCGCTACAAGAATTTTTTACGGTATGTAATTTTAACTATAATGAATTACATACAATTAAATTGTAATTACGCTGCAGATAATTGCAATTACAAATTTGCCCAACTCTGCTTTATGTGATGCGCGCGACTAACGGTGCATACATTGAAATCGTGGAGTAAAACATTGTAAAATAAACCTTTCATATTTTCTTTATGGAGCATAAAAAGAAACGTAAGTGCATATCTTTTTTTTTGTTTGTCTTTGAGTATTTTTAAATGTGTAAAGGTACATTTAGGACACCCTGTATATCAATGACCTAAAGGGCCAAGCTATAGAATTAAAATTCTACGCTATCAAGCAACGAAATGCGAATTCTTTAAAAATTCAACAGCTATTGATCATGTAATGCAGTTATAATTCCTAGACCTTTGAATACTAGGTCTGGGCGCTCACACAAAAATGACTGATATCAAAGACGGATTATTTAGCATTTATACGGTTCCTTGAATTTCAATATTTGTAATTTCTAAAAATACTGTATGCTTTATTTTTCTGAGATTAAATAAAGAAAAGAATACTTTTAGAAAATACTGGTATTCAAATGCAAGGGAGCGTGCAAACGATAAAAAAATCCCCTACGACCCCAGTATTTTTGTTTCAGCGGGTAGACCTAGTATTCCCAGAGCTGTGTACAGATGCACATCGTGAATTAATTTGGTTTGTATTAATTGTTTGTAGTTAGAAAGATTAGAAAAAAGTGAAAATAAAATTTTGGCTAAAGTAGAGTAACATACAACATGTTTAGTTTCATAACAGGTTTTCAAATGTTAACTAAACCTAAATATTTTAATAAACGACCATGTTTACAATATATTTAAATATTTGTCTTTCGTCCGTAGCAACACAAAAATATTTTACGTGACGCAGTGTTTCTAGGCCTCAGGGGTTTCGAATACCAGATTATTTGCAAAGTAATGGTCACTATAATTAAACGCAGATATTTTCATTAAATAAGTCAAATCTTACTTTAACAAAATCTTATACTATTTCCTGAGGCAGGGGTGCCAAACTGTGGACCATGGGATACCACATTTTTTTAAAAAGAAATAGTTGAGTTCTTGAATCGCAGAGATTCGATGATTAGATAAGGCATTGATAAGTGTAAAAGTTTTCTGGTATCCTTGAGCCACAGTTTGATAACCACGCCCTGAGGCATAGGAACTCTGTGACAATTTATCATTCTTATACAAAGACAATTGTATAATTCTTACATATTTACGCTAATGTATATTTATAATAGATTAAAATATTTTCTCTGAAGAAGAAAATAATATAATTTTTTTCACTTTGGTATAAGCATTTGCGGTAAATATCGTCAGCGTAACTTAGTACACGAAATAAGGAAGGTAAATCCCACGTAAAATTTTGAGACACAGAAAAACTGCAACTAACTTTTACGAATTGAAGATTTTATTGCATCTTAGAAGACATGGCTGTGATAGGAGTACACGGAGAGTACGCAGCAAACACTGGAAAAAAACAGAGCCGCTTTTGCGGGGTCTGGCAAACAGAAAGGGTTATACAGCTACCACTAAAGTTTAATAGAGATTTTCGACTTCCTTAATTGAGAGATTTGAATGATTAAATAAGACAATATTTACTATTTTAGTGGTACGAACAAATCGTAAAAGTTGGCAGCTGTGATGAAAGTGTAGCCACAAGATCACGCTACTTGCCGGAACGAGCATGCTAACAAACAACGATTTTGGCGATTGCGCGGGGATACACGAAAGATTTGGCGAAAGAAAAAATTAACACAGTTTGAGCGATCGTTTGCCTATACATAGTTGAGGTTATCTAGAGTTGCTACGAAAATTAAATGAATTCTTGTGGTAATAGGGCGCATCGAGCATAAAGACCGTTGAATATTGTATTTTAAGAGTACATTATAAACTTTAGTCAATATAACAATCTGATAGGCAGGTCGCACACTCAGACCACTGGGAAAAATGAATTACGACTCAGGAGAAAAAAACAGCCGAAACAAAGAACGAAACTGATTCAAACCTGTTTTAACCCTTTTAAGCGCTGTGATCCCACTGCGAGACCACCTAAATTTAATTCCAAACTTACAACCGGCACACAAAATACAGTAGCGCTCAAAAGTATTTTGACAACCTTATATTCTCTCTTATTTTATTTAATACAAAAATGTAAAAGAAAATATAATCCCTATAATTGAGAACACCGACTGCAGTTATTCAAATGTATCAAGTTTCAACTTGTTTGTTTACATTCGGCGCCACCGAAGAAATATGATTCCTCCTTAGCTCAAAAGTATTTTGACTATTAGTTTGCATTTAATTGTTGAAGGTATCAGTGGCGCTGTAGCTTCGATTAGTGTTTATATCGACTTATTGTGATTATTTTTAAATGCCGAAATGTAAAAAATATTGAAGTGATTCTAGAAAAGCCGCTGTAAATGCACTTAAGAAAGGTATACTGCAAGCAGAATTAGCTCGTTCTTTTAACGGGTCTCGGCAACTTGTTATTACATGGAATAAAGTTTTTAATAAACAGAAATACATCGAAAATAAACCTCAAAGTGGCCATCCGAAAAAACAACTTGCAATGTTGACTGTATTCTAAAAATGATATCAACAAGTGATTGTCGTAAGTCCGCTGTAATAATAAAAAACGAATTGAAAGAAAATTACGGCATAGACATACACGTTTCATCAGTCAAACGATGCCCAAACCTCTATGGTTTACATGGCAGAAGACCAGCAAAAACACGTTTGTTATTTACTAAGAATAGGAAGGCTAGAGTTGCATTTGTAAAACGGCATAACCCTTTCAGGGGCAAAGCAATTCCATTGCTAAAGTGTTGAATTTAATGAGTGACACCGGAATGTGAAAACAAATTTATTTTTAAATAAGAAAAAGCTGTATTCCAGTCACATAATAAACCGAATTTTTTTTAACCAAAATAACTGCTGTCATAATGTTCTCTATTACAGGGACTATATTTTCTTTTACATTTTTATATTAAATAAAATAAGAGAGAATATAAGATTGTCAAAATAATTTTGAGCGCCACTGTAGTTAATAAAATTTTGCTTTTAGAATGAATGCTTAGAAGAACAAGTTTTTACCATGTTAGAAGGTCGTTTGAAATTCTGGTGCCAGTCAATCAATTCACCATTTTACGAACAGAATATTTCTGTGCCGGGAAGAGTTAAACCAGATTTTTCCCTGAAATTGAGCGACATGTTGCATGTTTCGCCATAATGTGCGGCCTGCATTAGACTACAAAAAGAGTCAGGTGATAACATTAGCTAGAGAAAGAAGTGTCTACTAAAAATGTGTGAGACAGAGCAGGAGCTGTAAAAAAGTGGCAAATGCGTGAATAAACTAGAATGATATGATATGATCGTGAAAAGTTTATGAGAAGCGAGGTGTGCTTTAACCCCTTCCGGCACAGGAAAATTCTGGTCATAAAATAATGAATGATGGAATGACACCAGAATTTACAAACGAATTTTTTAGAAATTAAAAACTTGTTAATTTAAACTTTTATTGTAAAAGCAAAATTTTATTAAATTATTCTTGGTTGCATTACCAATGATGTTTTTCTATCGCCTGTTACCCGTAATCTCCAGTTTTCCTATTGGTCAATAAACCTTTCACTTGAATCCGCTTCTCTCCTATATATTCGAGCAAATTTCCGTCATTCTTTGCACTCAGGACGGTACGCTTAATGCTTTCGAAACTAGTATGCTTTAAAACTTAAAGCTTTGGCGCTGTTAATGTTATTTTTTTCTATTTATGACCTGATTACCTCCTATTTAAACAGTCAACACTATTTTCTAAGGACAATTTCGTCTTCAATCACAGGCCTGGGATTAAGACTTGTGCACCTGTCCATTTGCCCTTGTTTGAATTTTCTCTCATTTTCACCAGCGACTGATTAAAGCATGTATACAGATGACACAGACGATCTAAAAACTATAAAAATAATAATACAATTGCACTTACAAATATAAAAAAGCGACACATTTTTAAATAAATTTGACGCTAGATATCCTTTCAAATGTGAATAATGTTTTATTCTCCTAATTAGAATTATCAAATTCATCAAGTAAATAATGGATTTAAAAATTTTATTACTTCTGCCATGCATTGTGAAGTGATCTATATAATCTCTTGTTAAAAGAAATAAAGAAAATTCAACCAGAAGATTACATATTTGTCTTCACAGAATAATGAGCTGAAACACATTCAAAAAATGTTTGTATTTGGTACAGCTTCTTAATTTTATAAGACATATTTTACGTGTAAATTTTCAAAAGCGATTTCTTTCTTAATTAATTATCATTATTGATTTTTATACAAAGTATAATAAGGACTGTATATCTTAGATAAATCAATCTTTCATTTCATTGAAAATTGATATAAAATTTTAATTCAATACGAATATTGTATTGCAGATATGCTATAACATTTTATGCAAATAAAATAAACATAATTTTAGAAAAAAATCCGTTTAAACCATAGAGCACACTTTTATGTATATAGAATGGTGATTTAACTATATATCATTATGTAATTGTTATTAAATATCATTAAGTATTATTAAAGTTATTAAATAAGTGAATTTGTGTATCAAACTCATTCGGGCTGTGACTTTAGGTCATTTCATCTACATTACTTTTCGTATTTCATTCATGTGGCTTCCTGAATATATTTCAACGAAAAATATTTTAACTGTCTTTATAAAAAGTTTTTCCAATATCTTTAGATTTGTCAATATATTAACCCTTAAATGCTGAGCGATGCATATCTGGATCACTTTTTATTTAACTCTTAGCAACCACCATATTTATATAGAAAATTTAATCCTGTAAATAGCACAAAAATACGCCACTACATAAAGTTAAAAATCTATCTTAAAATTTCTGATGTCTAATCTTTAATATAAGAATGAAAACAATTCTAAAAAAAAAAAAAATAATAATTCCTACACTTAAGTGTTAAGTTTTACAAAATAAAAAAATATATAAAATAAAGTATTTAGATTCACACTTATTAAAATATTTACTAATTTGCAATATTTTAGTTTTTACTTGTATTGCAGATGTGCAACATAAGAATAGGTTGACGTATTATACGAAAAATGTATCCTTGATTTTTTCATCATTTTTCCTGTGTAATAAACCTTTTTGAGAATTATATATAATTTTTTCGAAGACAAATAAATAACCATGGTTAAAATCATAAAAGTACATTAATATTTTAAACATTTTAAGCGTAACTAATTTCTAATATATTTAACTAATTATACAGTTTTCAGATTTTAAACATGTTGGTCTATCATGTATTTACTTTTCAGAAAATGTAAACTAAAAAAACGCCATTTGTATAAACTCTATTTCTAAACTTATTAGTAGCGGCTCAAAGAGATATATTTTAGTTTATCAAAATTTATCAATTAGCTAACGCGCCTGTTTAAATGTTTTGTCTATGTTTCACTGATTTTATGATTTTGCTTCATCTGTTAATTAATATTGCGGTTCTTCATAATTACAGGTCCGCTGTGTGTATGTGGTGGGAGTTAAATAACTGCCCTAACATAATAACCGTAACATGTATTCAGATTCGAATTTACAATATTTCTGTTTTCCCTACAGAATTTGAAAGGAGAATGATAAGCAAAAATATCAGCTATAGATATTATTAATCCCCTCGTGTATTAGATTGGAATATTTTTTAAAATCGAAAATATAATTATTAACTGTTAATTAAACATAGGACGGAACTTATTATTTAAGTTTAAATTCATACGCCTTTCAGAATGAATTTAATTTAATAAATGCCGTTGATATAATTTTTAATTTCTTCGTATTATAGAAAACACAATTTGTATTAGCTATCTTTTAACACTTTTATAGCTGAAGTCCCTTTATTCGTAAAATTCGGAAATTATTAAATAATACTAAAATTTCAAAATAAATATCTTTGAAAATGAGTAAAATCCTTTTTCCCCGTGCTTAATAAAAATGAATTTTCATTCTAAAATTCTGGTACAAATGTGGCATTTAGGGATTAACCCTTTGAACTCGAGAGGTGACCAGTGTTGCCAGTGGGCTACTTTTTTTTAATTCAGATTTCTTGATCGCCACCACTTTTTTTGGAACAATAAAATTCACATTGTTTTTGCCTTAATTAATATGTCATTAAATAAGGCACATTTTACCATTTGAAAAAAGTGGTGCCAATCAAGAATCTGATTTTTAAAAAAGTAGCCCATCTGGCAACACTGGAGGTGACTCTCACTAACCACTAGTGTCCCGCGTAAATGGGTACTCCAAATCCTCTGGACACCAGTATTTTAAAATAATTTTCTTCGCCTTATCTAATGGCCAAATAATCTGTGATAAAAGATAGAGAAATACACTGTAAGATATTAATGGTGTCCAAAGCATTTGACGTCCCGACTAACTAAGGACGCCTGACAACACTAGTGGTGAGTAGGAGTCACCTGTCAAGTGCAAAGGGTTAAAATTAAGTGGTCCAAAAAGCAACCACTTACTTGCAATAATGCGTTAACTTGCCCCACTTCGGCCATATTCGAATATTTCAATTTCAAATATATCAGGAATTAGCTTTCAGTTAACTCAAATTTGTGCTCTAATATTAGACTTTACTCCGGGTATGCTATAGAGATATTTTAATTAGAATGGGGGGGGGGGGGGGGCGAAATAAACGCTAACTCTCCCCCACTTTCGAATATCGAAATTTCAAATATGCCGATATTTAGCTATCAGTTAGCTTTATTTTTCTTTCTAATTTTAGAATATGCTCAGTTTTCGGTATCGAGATATTTCAATAACAAAAAAGGAACAGCAGTTAATTTAACCCTACTTTCGAATATCGAAATGTCAAAAATGTCGATATTTAGCGTACAATTATTTGTAACTTGCACTCAAATGGTAGAATTTGCTCCAATATTGTTATCGAGATATTTCAAATATAAGCAGGGGTCAAGCTTTAACATACCTACCTCCACACTTTCAAAAATTTCAGTTGAATATATATCAGGAATTAGTACTAGATTAGCTCTAACTTGCTCTTTAATGTTTTGCTCCAGTTTTTGTATCGATATATTTCAGTTAGAATGATTGGAGGCTAAGTTAACGCTAGCCCCGCGATCTTCGAATATCGAGATTTTTACTGTTATCGGTCCTATGTTACTTCCCACGTGACATCGATACCATCAACTCATACTCGAATTTCATTCGGTTGGCAACACTTTTTTTTTTCTTTCTTTTTTTTTTTTTTTTTTTTTTTTAGAAACACTTTTACATGTACTTTGACAACATGTGCAAAATAAATGTGCTATAAAATATATTTTTAAAATAGAGAGGAGGGAATATAATATAAAAATAGAATCATGTATAAAAAGCTAGCTTCTGATAAGGATTAACCCCTTAACGGTCGCGTTAAATTACGGTTTAAAAATTCAAATTGCTTATTGGCACCACATTTTTGCAAAAGAAATACCGTATATACTCGCGTATAAGTCGACCCGAAATTCGAGAGGAATAAAAGTCTGAATACCAGTATATAAAAAAAGTTTTCTCCGTCTTATCTAAATGCAGAATTTGCTGATATTAAATTAAGCGAAGATGGCTATGAGAAAATACTGGTATGCAACATATTTTTCTCACGAATTTAGGGGTCGACTTATACGCGAGTATATACGGTATGCATCTTATTTAATGGCAGGTAAAATGATACCATGCTTATGCCAATTGCACTATTTTATAAAACTTGTGGCAATCAAAAAATCTGAATAAAGCACACAGCCCGTGAATATCACGGGAGCGAGAGTTAAGGGGTTAAATATACCATTTTTTAGCTCTCAGTTAGCTATAAATTACTCTTTGTTATTACTTTTTTCTCCAGTTTTGGTATGTACATATTTCAATATAATGTATGAGGAATAGCTCTGCATAAAGATTTTAAATGTTAATTTTTATAAACCTGTTTTTCAATTTTCTATATTAACCAAGTACCCTAGTGTTGAGTTTGCATTATGCCATAACCGTCTACGCAGTTTTACGATGTCTGCGAAGCAATGGTTATTCAACCAATCAATATGCTTCATTGGATGTTTACAAGCCGCTGATAGATTGGGTCCGGTGTTGCCAGTGGGCTACATTTTTTAAAATTCAGATTTCTTGATCGCCACCA
Organism: Maratus speciosus; assembly: GCA_963932465.1. Classification (NCBI taxonomy): domain Eukaryota; kingdom Metazoa; phylum Arthropoda; class Arachnida; order Araneae; family Salticidae; genus Maratus; species Maratus speciosus. The sequence continues at coordinate 202,384,349 of OZ010796.1, read as the reverse complement.
CTTTTTTGAACCAGTAAAATTCACTTAGTTTTTGCCTTAATTAGTATGTCATTAAATAAGGCACATTTTTCCATTTCAAAAAAGTGGTGCCAATCAAGAATCTGATTTTTAAAAATGTAGCCCATCTGGCAACACTGATTGGGTCTTATGATTTAAAGCCTGGAAGGCCAACGCGTATGTCGTTAGAAGTGTTGCCAGTGGGCTACTTTTTTTTAAATTCAGATTTCTTGGTTGTCACCACTTTTTTGAAACGGTAAAATTGACTTTGATTTGCCTTAATTAATATGTCATTAAACAAGGCACATTTTACCATTTCAAAAAAGTGGTGCCAATCAAGAATCTGATTTAAAAAAAAGTAGCCCATCTGGCAACACTGGTCGTTAGTTCCATAATCTAAATGGTCCTTTATAGTGATTGCATATTAACGATCACTCAGCACGGAAAAGTCAGAGAGGTACGCACCACTGAGAGCACTCATCAATTGGATCATTTTGTATATTTTTATGTATGGTCATTTTAGATAGATTTAAGCAAATCCGATGGCCTGCTAATAGCAAATCTTATAGTACAGTTATGGAAAACAAAAGAAAACACCTCTACTAACCCTGCAACAAATTATTGTAGATGACTTTTTCCAGTACCAAACGACTGCAAATAACGCCTATTTTTAAAAGGTGTATATAAAATTTGCTTAGGGGGCTATCTACAAATCAAAACGAATCTAAACTTTGTTTTCTTTTCAATAGCAACACCCAAGTTTGACAGAATAAGTAAATTCTACATACTTCAATTGGCCTAAATGCAAATTTTTATGAAATTCGTACAAGTACTTTCCGAGAAATGAATTATTTTAAAATTAGCTTATATAAGGAGCTGTATCAGTGTTGCCAGTGGGCTACTTTTTTATATTCAGATTTCTTGATTGGCACCACTTTTTTGAAACGGTAAAATTCACTTTGTTTTTCCCTTAATTAATATGTCATTAATTAAGGCACATTTTACCATTTCAAAAAAGTGGTGCTAATCAAAAACATGATTTAAAAAAAGTAGCCCATCTGGCAACAGTGGGCTGTATCCAAATTGAACTTCGGTACTTGATTGTCGAAATGCTACAGAATGACTATGTCACTTCTATTAATGTATTATTTCTTGTCAATATAACCATTTCAGTCGCTTAATATGTTTCGACTATTACCAGCCCAAATGTTTACATAAAAAGAGTAAAATATATATTTTTTTTTCAAATTATGCTTTTCTACGCATCTTAACCATCATTTTGACTTTTTTTTTTTTTTTTTTTTTTTTTTTTTTTTTTTTTTTTTAAGCATAATTCGAAAACAACTTGGAAGAAAAATTTGAAATTGAGAATTCGCATGAAACAGGACATATTATAAAGTTAACTCTATCAGAAAATTGTATGTTGCAATTATTTTTTTTCCGAATTTTAATTTCATAATTCATATGATAAAAATTTTTAAATTAGAAAATTCAATGCATTTATGTTTGCGCTTTTTATTATTATAACTACAAAAAAATTGTCATATTAGGATTAAAATTACAGGAGTTATCAATAAAAGTATAAAAATGTAATTTAACAGTTGAAACTCTAAATTTTGAATGTTTATAATTCACAAACTTATCATCCAATTGACTTGAAATTTCGTTTCTGGATATAGTCTGAACAGAAGATGTAAAATATATTGTCAAAGTTGGGTGTTGTCATTGAAAAAAACGAAGTTTGGCCTGGTTTTGATTTGTATATGGCCCCTTAACACTAGAAGGAGTCGATACGTCTCCGACCATATAATTAAATGTCAACTGGAACCAGAAATTCTTTCATAAAATAAGTTAAATGTAAACCACGCAGATTTACGTTAAATAAATCAGTCAAATAGACTTGAGTAAAATTTCCGGTCGTTTTGTGTTAAGCAAATTTTATATAACGTAATTTCTGGCGTATAATCAGCGGATCAAACAATCCTTTTCGACCCAGAGAATTTTAAAGATAAAATGTTTCTCTTTAAAACGCGGTAAATATTTGGCTTCAATAACTAAATAAAATTTCTGGGTCCAAACAGAATTGTTTGATCAGCGGATTACATGCCGGTAATTACGGTACATCATTTAAAAGTAGACTTTATTTCCAATCGTTTGGTATCATTAACTTTCTTCTATATAATTAGTTGCAGAGTTAGTACGGTGTGATTACATTATTTTTTTCCCATGAGTGTACATATACATATACATAAACGTAATAAAGGATGGAGAATTTTTTCCCATGTTTGTGCATGCATGTTATTTTAAAATTTTCTGTCTTTAATAAATAAGATCTTTCCCCAGTCCCTTTAATTGGACTGTCTGGATATCAGAAAGAGAGTTATTTGTAATATTAAAGATGGAATAAGAGCTAATTGAGAGAAAATCATAGTCATGTTTAAAACTATGATGTTTCACAGTTCAGCCACCTCATTTATTGTTCCATCCTGCGCTTTTATTTGAAATATCTTGATACAGAAACCGAGGCAATTTTTTTTATATTACAGAGAAAATTAGAGGTAGTTCAGACTAGTATTATTATTATTGGAATTTCTATATTCGAAATTTCATTCCTGCTACTGCTGACAACCCCCTTGCCCTTTATCCTACGATTATAATTAAGATATATCGATACCAAAACTGGAGAAAATTAAAGAGAAAATTTGAACTAATTAAACAAATTTTGGCATATCTGAAATTTCGATATTCGAAAGTCGGCGGGCTAAGTTTATGCTCACCCCCACTACTTGTAATTGAAATATCTCGATACCGAACTCGGATGAAATTCTAATATTCGAGATTAAATTAGAGATAACTGAGAATTAAATATTGGCATATTGAAATTTTGATATTGAAAAATAGGAGGGACTACGTTAGCGCAAGCCCCTACATGTAACTGTAATACCTCGATACTGAAACCAGATAAAATTTTAACATTAGAGATAAAACCAGATGCAATTGAGAGCTAAAGCTTGGAATATTTGATATTTCAATATTCGAAAGTGGGAGGATGGCTAATGTCGACTTAACCACTAACCATTCCAATTGAAATATCTTGATACCATAACCGGAACAGATTCTAATAATAGAGAGCAAATTATATCTGATTGAGAGCCTATATTTTTGAACTTGAAGTATTTGAAAATCTGGGGAGGGGTACATTTACGCTAGTCCTCTACTTGTAACTGAAATATCTCGATACCGAAACAGTAGAAAATTCTAATATTAGAAAGCAAAGTAAAGTAAATTGAGAGCTAAATATCGGCCTATTTGAAATTTAAATATCGGGTCATTCCATGTCAGTTCAGGCAGGCATGTAACCCACCATCACAGATTTTGATGAAACTGAGTGTGTTTGTTCCTTTTATTACGATATGATTCCCAGTATTTTTTTTTACTCCTTGGTCAAATAGTTTCTGAGAAAAAAATTGTCAAAATTTTGAAAAACTGCCGTCGGCATTCTTGACTGCTCGATTTTCAAATGTAGCATGACATAAATATGATCATATTTCAATATCTATTCTACAAATCATCTTCAAATAATTTATGCATAATATATAGGGTACGCAGTTTATGAAAAAAAAAATACTGTTACGCTTATAACATTTTAAGTGTGTCTAAAAAAATGTTAAATCTTTGAAGTCGTGATGTTTTTATGAAAAATAATGCATTAACTAAAATAGCATTATCAACAAAAGGCGGTATTTTTATTAAATTTATTTTTTTGGGGGGATATACTTAAAGGTGTCCTTTACCTAATTCTGAAATAAAAATAGTGGGATTTTGGGTGTTTTTAGTAGTATTTCCTATTTAATAATATTTTGAGGCGTATTTCAAATCAAATCAAGCAGAATCATTCCATGTCAGTTCGCCTAAGATATTTAATTCAATGTCACAAATTTCAATGAAACTGGGTTTGTTTATAGCCCATTTTAAGACAGGATCAAGGAAATTAAAGGTGATTACAAGTAAAATATTTTTTAAGATAAAAAAAATCTAAATTTTGAAATTTTTTAAAAAATGTTTATAATGGCAGATCTATATTCAAAGACTGCATAAAAAAAATCATTTCAATATAAAATCACTAAATATGTTTCAAATAATGTATATGTGACAAATAATGTAGGCATATTAATATTTATTGTTGTTTGTCATGTTTAAATGCTAAGAGTGTGTTTAATCTTGTGAATTCTTAAAATCAAGAATTTTGTGAAAAATAATGTGTTAATCAAAAATTTATTATTAACCGAAGGAAGGCTGTTATTACTTTTTTTAATTGTACGTAAAAATATCTTTTCAATAGTTATAAAATAAAAATAGTGAAAATATGAGCAATTTTAACAAAATTTTCATAAAATGTGAATGTTTAATGATACATATTGAAGCTTTTCATGCTAAGATGTACTATAATGATTACGATATCGTGTATTGCTACTCTTGCTTAAATATAATACATACAATAATAAAATAACAAATATTATTTACAGCAATAAAAATTAAATTAAATAGTACCAGTTCCTTTACCAACACTACATTGCTCAACAGCCGACTTAAAATCAACAGCCCACTCTTATTGAAAAATACTTTCAACTGTTCAAATAATAAATAAACTACATTTAAAAATCTTAATATCAACTTATTATCTTAAGACGATAATAATAACTAAACAACATAATGAATTTATAAATCAGCTCTTAATTGAAAATTAATGAAATGGTCCCTTTAAATGTTGTTGTTCATCGAGTCAATCAAAACAAATTATATATATATATCAAAAAATTAGTGAACCTAATATGCTGGCTACAGTGACACTTCTAACAAAACTAATTAATTCATTACCATCTGAAATCAAACCCGAAAGATCAAAAAGAGAAAAAAATCATCTGTAGTGTGAATGTGACATACTCAGTGGTTGTTGAGATAGGAATGTCTTTGTGACATTTTCACCTGTACTTCAATAAAATATAAACATGTAAGCTTTTTTCATTCATCCAAATTAAGTAAAACAATTATAAAATTTTGTTGGCATTACACCAGATGTTAAATTTTTCGTTACATACTATTAGATAAGTTCTTTACTTTTAGACATTATTGACATAATATCATAAAATTTACTATATGTATTTTCTATAAGTGTATAAACAATATATATATGCTTTATTAAACATAAATGAATAATTTTTAAATAATTTGTTTGAGAACAGGGATATATATACACACATATATATGTTGAAAATCCATCTTTCAGCAATATTGGGATGAAATAAATCAAATTACCGTAATTTCCGGTGTATAGCCCGCGGATCAAACAATCGTGTTTCGACCCAGAAAATTTTTAAAATAAAATGTAACTTTTTAGATCACAGTAAATATTGGTCTTCAAATACTGAATAAAATTTCTGGGTCCAAACTGAATTGTTTGATCTTCGGGCTATACACCCGAAATTACGGTACATATCATTAGAAACTGAATAAAGTTACAAAAGTGCAACTCATTAAGTTTCAAATAATTTTTTAGATATAGTTATTTGAAAGATATAAATATAATGGATTATGCATTTTTTGCATATATTTAAAGCACAATACGTCAAAATTTTCTTCAAAAGAGTGAAATTTGGTATTTTTTTCAATATTAGCAGCTCAATGCTAAATTTTCAATATTAACAGCCAAATATGAGTTTAAAGATTAGGACTGTCATTTTGAAAATTTCTATTGGGCGGAGAGAAGCTAGTGATTTTTCTCTTTTTTGGAAAGGGATAATTGTTCTTCGCCCTAGAAGTTTTACTAAAAAACAATATTGTTTATTTTTTTCCTTAAGAAACGAACATAAAAGATAATTTGAAAAATAAAATAAGTGTATAAATAAAAATATTTCCAGGGATGATACATTGGATAGATTTTACATCTGAAAATATTGATAATTTTAAATATGATTTAAATACTACTAAAAACAACCAAAATCCCAATATTTTTATTTCAGATCCAGCTATAATGTAGTATTATGTACAATTTAAAATTAAAAAATTAGTCATAGAGACTCCGCCTCTGATTGATAAAGATTTTTTAATAATTTCATTATTTTTTGTAAAATATTTTTGATTTCAAAGATTGTACAATTTTTTAGACACATTTAAATATTTTTAACTTTACAGCAATATTTGTTTCATAATCTACATACTTTATTTACCTTGCTTAAATTATTCGAAGAAGATTTCTTTATTAGTTATTGATATATGATTTTATATATAAAATTAGACCTTTGAAAATTGAATAATCATTAATGGCAACTCGTGGCATTTTCCAAAACTTTGATAATTGTTTCTCATATTTTCACTATTTTTATTTTATAACCATTTAAAAGATATTTTTACGCACAATTAAAAAAAGCAATAACACCCTGCCTTCGGTTAATAATAAATTTTTGCTTAACACATTATTTTTGACAAAATTCTTGATTTTAAAAATTCAGAAGATAAAAGACACTCTTAGTGTTTAAACATGATAAAAAACAAGAAATAATAATCTGCCTACATTATTTGTCACATATACATTATTTGAAACCTATTTAGTGATTTTATATTGAAATGACTTTTTTTTTTTTTTTTTTTTTTTTTTTTAATGTAGTCTTTGAATATCGAACTGTCATTAAAAAAATTTAAAACAATTTTTCAAAATTTTGATATTTTTTATCTTAAAAAATATTTTACTTAGGATCAAGAAAATTAAAGGTGATTACGTCTTAAAATAAGCTATAAACAAACCCAATTTCATTGAAATTTGTGACAGTGATTAAATGGCTTAGGGGAACTGACATGGAATGACTCTACTTGATTTGATTTGAAATGCACCTCAAAATATTTTTAAATAGGAAATACTACCAAAAACACCCAAAATCCCACTATTTTTATTTCAGAATCAGGTAAAGGACACCTTTAAGTATATTTCCCACAAAAAATAAATTTAATAAAAATACCGCCTTTTGTTGATACTGCTTTTTTTTTGTTAATGCATTATTTTTCATAAAAAATTCACGACTTCAAAGTTTAAATATTTTTTTAGACACACTTAAACTGTTATAAGCGTAACAATATATTTTTTTCATAAGCTGCGTACCCTAAATATCATGCATAAATTATTTGAAGATGATTTGTAGAGTAGATATTGAAATATGATTATATATATGACATGCTACATTTGAAAACCAAGCTGTCAAGAATGCCAACTGACGGCAGTTTTTCAAAATTTTGACAATTTTTTTCTCAGAAACTATTTCACCAAGGAGCAAAAAAAAAATTACTGGTGATCATATCTCAATAGTAAGAACAAACGCACGCAGTTTCATTAAAATCTGTGATGGTGGGTTACATATTGATATTTTACTGCCTGATTTGATGTGGAATGCCCCTATCCGAAAGTAGGGATGGCTGGCTTGGGTATACTTATCCACCAGCAATTCTAATCGAAATATCTCGACACCATTACCGAAACAGCACGAACGATCACCGCTGTGCCATTTGTCTATTAGATGCACTCAAATTGAAGTGAGGGAGTCGTGTGTACGTCCGACATAACTATGGAGCACGGGAATGAAGAACAGCGATGTGTAATGCGTTTTTTGACTGCGGAAGGTGTGTCAGTCAAGTGGAATTATCCAAATGTCTGCTGTGTATGGCAAAAGCATAATGTCACGTGCGCGTAATTTGAGTGGAATAAACGATTAAGAGAAGACCTGGTGTCATTTAAAGACAGAAGTCGGCAAGGGCTGGCTCATCGTGTCATTACCACTTCTATTATTGCTGCGGTGGTTGCTGGAGACAGAAATGATCGACGGCGGATGGTGGAAGATAATTGACTCAGGTTGTGCATTAGTCACGGTACCGCAAACGCCATCTTGACAGCGCATTTGAAGTACCGTAATTTCGGGTGTAGAGCCCGCGGATCAAACAATCGTGTTTCGACCCAGAAATTTTCAAAAATAAAAAGGAACTGTTTAGATCGCGGTAAATATTGGTCTTCAAATACTGAATAAAATTTCTGGGTCCAAACTGATCTGCGGGCTATGCACCGGAAATTACGGTACTTCAAAATCTATGCGCAGTGAGTTCCCACAGCCAGACGGAGGATATAAGTTAACCCTCCGCCTACCAGTCGGGTCCAATGGACCCGAAAGGTACATTCAAAATATTTATTAAAACCAGAAATCTCTTTAAATAAACTAAATATATAATCCAGACAGCAATAAATAAAATAAATTAGTTAAACAGCTTTAAAAAAAGTTCTGGTGTAGGATAATCTTATAACACTTGAAGGAAATTTCCGGTAGTTTTAGGGTTAAGTTTAAAATTGATAAAATACTAAACAGTTTACTTACATTTTTTCCATCTTTCTCGTTTTCATTTGACTGCCCCCTATAGATATACAGGGTGTCCCAAAAAGGAGTACCTGTTTTTTTTAATGAATAAGAAACAAACGAATAGAGTTATTTAAAAAGTTCTTGCAGAAAACGGATGTGTGAAGTCTCGAATTTTGTTTAGAGTACTTTAATACGTTAGTTCAAATTCTTACCGAAAGATAGCGCTGCGGCTACTCCGTTCATCAGCAATAGTTGAAAAGTAAATGACAATATTTTCAATATGTCCTCCATTCATCAAAATAACATGTCGGCTACGGACCTTTCTTTACATTAACCCTCCGTCTACCAGACGGGTCCATTGGACCCGACAGGTACATACAAAATATTCATTCAAACCAGAAATTTCTTTAAAATAAACTAAGTATATAAACCAGACAAAAATAAGGTAAATAAATAAGTTAAATAGTTTTAAATAAAAATTCTGGTGTAGAACGTTTTATTAAAACTTGAATAAAATTCCCGGTAGATCTAGGGTTAAATCTTTTCTTGAAGCTCCTTCTTTTTGATGTGGAACATTCACCCAATCGGTGATATTCTAAAACAATGAAAATTTTCTCTTCTAACAAATACACGATTTTGAAGAATTTACGCAACGACAACTACTATTCCCTTTGAAATGGTTACTATTGAACTTTCACTGACCACGTCTACTTCTGTCTAGTCTTCACGTCTTCACACATGCTTCGTTCGTTCATATAGCCACCAAAATGTACGGTAGCGGCTGTCGGCCAGATTTTTAACTATCATAATCAAGTGTTCTAAACGAAATTCCAGACTTCACACGTCCGTTTCCTGCAAGACATTTTTAATAACTCTATTCGTTTGTTTCTGATTCATTTTTAAAAATAGGTACTCCTTTTTGGGACACCCTCTATATGCTACAGTGTTACCAGCGGGCTACTTTTTTCAGATTTCATGATTGGCACCACTTTTCTATAATGATAAAATTCCCCTTGTTTTTGCCTCAATTAATATGTCATTAAATATTGCGAACTGTACTATTTCCAAAAAGTGGTGCTAATCAAGTAATATGAACATTAAAAAAAACGTAGCCCACTGGCAACACTGTATGTCTATGTATTAACGGTTTCGGATTTAGCAATTGGACACCCTGTATGTGTATAATCCAAAATTTCATGAGAATCTTGTAATTGCATTTCTCAATAGATTTTAATTGGAATAATATTATGTGTAGATTAGCTCTTCCGTTTACTTGTTATTTGTCAACAACATTTAATGCTGAACAAAATTATTTAACTTGTAATTATCAATAAAATACAAGATATGTTTAATGTTCAACTCTTTTTTTTATTTTGAGAAGTAATCTAAATATTATTTACTTTGAGAATGTTACTGTAATTAAAATATTTTAATTAATTTTAGAAGAATTTATTAACCCTTAAATGCCTGATTTTTCAAAAATCATTGTAATAATGTTTTTCGGCTTTCATTTTTTAAATATATCATGGGAAAAATACTTTAAAAAATCATATTTCGTTTTAAGTATAGTTTACGGCTAAAAAACAGTTTGTTACTAATCGCCAATACTGGTGTTTAATTGAAAAAATAAATTCCCTTGATAAAATTTTATAATATTAAACACACAAGAATGTTAGGAACTATAATAAGAAATAAATTTCACTTGCTAACTGCAGAGTAAAATAGGGTATTTCGCAAGCTTCCGCAAAAAACAAAAAGAACAAGCAGCAACTACTGAAAAAATAAATCTATCTTTATTCTTAAACAGCACAAGTGCTGCCATCAACATGTTGAAAATCGATTTAATAATATTTTCAGAATGCATTTTATTGGCAACATTAGGCATTATAGCTTAAATATTATTCTAATAGTATTTTAGAGCCTAAATTGGGTATGTTGCCGAAAAGCAACACCCGGCATTTAAGGGTTAAATTGCTTAACCCGCATTAACCGCCAAAACTATAACGTTGAGTTTTTCAACTTAATTAGCCGAACGTCGTTTGCCACCACAAAGACTGAAAGGTAAATTTTGTTTTCTTTGATCTTAAAATTTTGTGCCTTGAAGTAAGGCCAATTTTTTAATTGAAAAATAGTGTTGGGTATGTAAATAATTTCAAAATGTGCATTCATTTTGACCGTTCCGTCAACGCAACACCAGCGGGTAATGGGTTAATAATAAGACAGATATACAGTGCCTAATAAATAGCAATATTAAAATAACTAATTATCAAAGATATAAAAGAGCACATTTAATTTTATTTCTATATGGATAGAAGAAAGGAACAACATAACAACATCATGAAAAAGCATATCAGATTGAATAATTCCTAAATTATGCTATATTGAATAATTCCCAAATTATGCTATATTGAATAATTCCCAAATTATGCTATATTGAATAATTTCTAAATTATGCTCTATAGCATATTTCAGTGCTGGTAATATTTTAGGGTTTGCCCTATAGACTCATATATTTAATCCCTTAACGGTCGCACTAAATTATGGTTTTAAAATTGAAATTACTTATTGGCACCACTTTTTTGAAAAAGAAATGCTCACCTTGTTTAATGACAGGTAAAAGTATACCATAATAAAGTCAATTGCACTATTTCATAAAACTGGTGGGAATCAAACAAATCTGAATAATCTGAAAAAAAGACACAGTCCGTGAATATGACGGGAGCGAGAATTAAGGGGTTAACCCTCCGTCTACCAGACGGGTCCATTGGACCCGACAGGTACATACAAAATATTCATTCAAACCAGAAATTTCTTTAAAATAAACTAAGTATATAAACCAGACAAAAATAAGGTAAATAAATAAGTTAAATAGTTTTAAATAAAAATTCTGGTGTAAAACGTTTTATTAAAACTTGAATAAAATTCCCGGTAGATCTAGGGTTAAAGAGCTCCACTGCCAGAAGTCACAGAGTGGAAGGTTCACACTGGTCGATTTTTTGTATGATCAGTATTTTTAAAGTAAAAAATTCGTGTTAAGGTTCTGCAACAATAGCAACAAAAGCGCGTTTCGAGGTAAGTTTCGACAAAAAATATACAGAATTTTTTTTCTTTTAAAAAGAAGTGAAGTTTAAAAAACGGACAGAATGAGAGAGCTTTCAGAGTGTGTAATTTTTGTGTAGCTTTCCATGACTAAAAAATTTATCTTCATTTTCAGAACCAGAAAGTTCTGAAGTACCTTAAACTTCAAACTATCATAACTCGGCAAGTTTTAATGAATGAAAAATGGAGCAATTTTTACTGTTATACTTATCAGAGCACGGAAAAATTCTTTTAACTCCTTAACGATTGCATTAAATTACGGTTTAAAAATTCAATTTGCTTATTCGCACCACTTTTTGAAAAAGAAATATTCACATTATTTAATGACAAGTAAAATGATATCCTAATACACCAATTACACTATTTTATAAAACTGGTGGGAATAAAACAATCTGAATAAAAGACACAGCCCGTGAATATCATGGGACCGAGAATTAAGGGGTTAATCATAACTTATGGAACCAAGTGGCGGCATAAAAATTTAATAAATGTAACTTCATGTAAATTAGTTTCAGTACTATTTCATACACATAATCTTAAACCTTTTTTTGTGATTTACACTGCCTACGTATTTACAACAGTCAAAAATTTATAGTGAGTTTCAATCTTTTTGGAAAACCTTGTATAGGTGCATCAGGGTTCGTACGGATCAAGTGATTCATTGGATTCATTGTGATCGGTATAGCTGAAGATGGAAGATTTCCATTGGTTAAAGCAAATATTACTTTACGAAAATTCTGGTAAATGGTGCTTGTGTGTCCTTGAAGCGCATGAACCCTGTACGCGTATGAATGAATTTTTAATGCGTATACTTTTACGGGGAATGTTTAATATGGATCTGTGATAAAATATTTAATTTTACATTATTAGCAAATAGATATTTATTTTAAAGACAAAATCGTTTAACAAATACAAAAAGGGACCTTTTTTCTTTAATATTCAGATTAATTGCCTGATTTAAACATTTAATTTATGAAAAATATTTTCTTCTTCAAGTATTTTGAATTTTGACTGAACCTAATACATTTAACTTATATTTAAAAATATATTTGAAAATCATTATTTACATTTTAAATGAATCCATGACATTAAGATATATTTCTAAACTAATTTAATAAATAGCTTATTAAAATTTTATCATATTATTCTTTATCTCTCTGTAATATGAGTTTGTTGCATTTATTGACACTAAATCTAAATTTAATGAGTAAATAAAATGTAAAATATAGTGGATTAAAAAGTACGCCGCCTTCAGAGGCTTTATTACACAGTAAATTTTTTAAAGATTCAAACAGTAAAAAATAAAAAAAAAATATTTTCATGATTTAAAATGTAAATTAATGCATTTCGGATAACAAAAATGTGATTGATATGCGTTAATATTTGTATTTCTAATATTGATTCAGTGAATTATTTCAACGAGCTTCTCTGAAAAGTGCATTGTTGAATAACATGTTCCATTTATAATACATTTCAGATAACAGATATGCATTCAGAAAAAAAAACCGCTTTCTAGATATTCCATAGTATTTGCATAATACTGTACTTAAGCTCTAGATTATAATGATGCATGAAAGTGAATTTAATACATGTGAACTTAACATTAGGAGATATGTAAACCACAAAACTGAATTCGTATAAAGCTATTTCTTTTTTGAAGAGTCATGAATTTTCAATCAGTAAAAATGCACAACTCTCTATATATTCATGAGAGAATCTTACCAAATTCTACTTTCTTCCTTTTTGAGGAATTCCGAAAATTTCAGTGTATGAATGTAATATTTTATGAAATACGTCATGCGGCAAAAAAGAAAACCACATATAAAGCCAACAGGGCTATTCATTCCTCATTGCCTTTGTCTGTCCTGTATGTGGTGTCACACCATGTCCCCATAGACCACTAAACACTAAACGTACGCGCTGATACAATAATGGCGGCTGTGGTATGTAGATTTTTTTTCAGCTTTTGTACATTCCCTTGAATTTAATAACAGTATTTTTTAAATTTTTTTCTCCTGCGATTAATCCTTTAAAGGGCAAGTAATAATGTGTCTGTAATATTTAATTCTCACCAGAATAACCGAAAAAATTATTTTAAGTAAATGAAAAGGAATTTTTCAGCATCCCCCCCCCCCCCCCCGCAAGGTTAAATATATAAAATGTAGTTAAAAGTTTCTGGTGCGAACCTTGTTTAAATTAGGCGGGGTATAATATATCCCAGCGTCCCTCAAGGGGGTTAAACAAGTCGAATGATGCTTTAAAAAAATACTGTTATAATGATTCAAAAGAACGTACTATCGTGAAAAAAAGAAAAAAAAAGTTAACACCCCTTACTAACTCTGCAACAAATTATCGTATAAAAACGTTACTGGTACGAAACGATTGGTAATAAAGTCTACTTTTAAATGATGTATATAAAATTTGCTTAGGAGGTCATCTACCTATTAAATCGAACAATAACTTTTTTTTTTTTTTTTAATAGCAGCGCACAATTCTGACAGCATAAATGAACTCTGTTCCCTTCAATTAGCCTTAAAAATAATTTTTATGCAATTCGTCCGAGAAGTTTCCGAGAAATTAAATACACAGGCCTGCGAAATTGAACTTTTTGAAAAATACAAGAGAAGTTTTCGCTGATTTTTATCTTATTTGGTGTGACGATTTCGGAAATAACCTCCATTTTTCCCCATCACGTCAGGATTTTTTGTAAAATCGATATCGATATTTCTGCTAAAATGCCATTTGAAAAGGAATTCTGTGGAAAGATTTTGCATGTACCATCTGACAACAGCGATTTTTATCCATTTAATTTTTATATAACTTAATCGATTCTTGGTGAGGAAAATTGGTTTTTCAGTAATTGATTATTTTTATAGGTTTAAATGGATAAAAAACCACTGTTGCCAGATCGTACGAGCCGCCTCTGATCGAGGGAGAAACAGAAAGTTCAGTTGAGTTTAAACGTTTCACATCAAAATATGGTGCAGTTTCTAGAAAAAAATCATCAGCATACTATTTTAATTTGTTTTTATTAAGGTAACGTACATAAAATAGACGACTGACCAAGAGGAGCAAATATTACGTATGTGTACATGAAAGTTTCAAACAAATTTTAAACTGACAAAAAAACAAAACAAAACAAAGTTTCTGTTTAAGTACGTACTCTTTTGCCTTTGAAATTTCTTTTTTGACGTTCTTCTTTTATGTTTAATCTCAGGTCTATCTCGTGTTAACATCCAAGAGTAGTCGGCGAGAATGTTCTTGTCCCATCTTCCTTAATATTTGCTCTCCATATCTTTGATGTCTTGACGGAACCTTTCACCATGTTCTTCGCGGACGGATCCTAAATTTCCGGGTAAAAAGGTATAAGTGTGAGTGAAGGAAAGGTATTTCGATACTCGTGCAGCAACCCAACACTTGAAATTTGGCCAGCATATTCATTGCAATTGGTTTATCGTCAGGATTATTGTAATTACACAGAAATTTGCTGACGGCATCTTTGAAGGCAGTCCGAGCTTTTTTTCCTTTGTTGTTATGCTAGTCTCAAAATCTTTATTGCATAAGCTTGTGTATATCTGGACCAATAAAGATTCTTTCAACTTCGCTTCGGGTAAATCTGGATACTTTTTGCACTGGTATTTGAAACAATCGCAATCTTTTGAAACAGTACAATTTTTGGTTCAACTAAGATGATCCGAATCACATTCTTGGTGCCTGGTTTATGATTTTGTCTTTTTGGCCTTTCTTTTTTGACCCAATGTTGAGTCTTATCACAGCTGTCTCACTCACAAATTAAACATGGGTACTTTGTGTATCCGCCTTCTTGACCAAGAAGCATAGAGATAACTTTCAAATCACCGCAAATGGTCCAACCGAAGTCGGAATATTTAATGTTGTTGATGGCAAGAGCCAGGTTTTTATAGCGTTCTTTTAAATGCACAGTGTGTCCAACTTATACAGATACATACTGGCTTATATGATGAAGTAGGACAGCTATAAGGATCCTTTTCGATTAATCTATAAACAGCCTCCATTCATCTTTATCGAAATTGATATTAAAATTGCTCATCAATCCAGGAACATCAGATCAATAGACCAGGTTGTTCTCTTCCTCAAAGTACTTAACAAATTCCTTTTATCGATTCCTGTACCAATAAAAAAGGTTCTTTTGACCAATAAGATTTTTCTTTCAAGCTGGAGCCCAACAGTTCAGCTGCCTCTTTCGAATAGTGCAAATTTCCATTTAGATCATTAAGTTCAACCATAGAGAAGGACTGAGTTGAATCGCTTCCAGAGGGCTTATATTCTGTAATCGGAGCTTTGAACTTCTGGATGCTCCGTGTCTGAAGGTTCTGGCTTTGCAAGTCAGTCGGAGGCAAAAGCACTGGAACAGCAGGTCTATGAGGAACGAGGCGTATTGATGATGGATTGTTCAGAAAAATCCAAATAAAAGTGAATTTTTCAAGAAAACGTGACTTGGTTGATTTTTTTTCAATATTATTTTTAAATTAGCACCCAAAAATATCTTAAGTTCAACTATCAATTCCATTGTATTTTTTTCATCGCAGGCCTGTGTTATTTTAAAAAGAGCGCATTTTAGGGGTTGTATCCAAATTGAAGTTTGGTAGCCCCCTTCTTGATCAAGGCATCTTAAGCGCCACTCAATCAATCATTGAAGACTGCTAGATTACAGGATGGCATAAGAAATTTCAAAATATCTAGTCACATCTATCATAGACGGCCCCTTAAGCCATCATTTTGAAGTTTTTTAAGCATAACTGGAAAACTACATGGAAGAAAAATGTGAAATTTTGGATTTCCAAAAAGCAGGACTTAATAAATCTAAATCCATCAAAAAATTGTAGGTTGCAATTCATAATTTTTTCGAATATTAATTTCATAATTCACATCATAAAATTTTAAAAATTGGAAATTCAGCGTATTTATGTTTGGGTATTTTAGTATTATTGCTACATAAAGAATTAGCACATTAAGAGTGTAATGTCAAGAGACATTAATGAAAATATGAAAATGTAATTTAACATTAGAAGGACTAAATTTTGAATGTTTATAATTCGAAAACTTATCACTCAAATGACTTGAAATTTGGCGTCACGGCATAATTTGAACCGAAGATTTGAAATATCTTGTTATTATTGTGTATTGCCATTGAAAAAATGAAGTTTGGATTCGTTTTAGTATGTAGATGGCCCCCTAAGTAAATTTTATATATATCCTTTAAAAGTAGACTTTTTCCAGTCGTTGGATACCAGTAACTTTCTTCTGCGATAATTTTTCGAGGAGTTATTAAGGTGTGTTTACTTTATTTTTTCCACGACTGTACAAACGCTGCAAAGTATTCGACTGCGACAGCCGTCTGTTTCGTGTCAATGCATTAGCCTAGTATTTAGTTGGCTTTGGTGGAATGCATAATTGCCAGTTTGGTCTTTATTAAATTTTAAATTTTCAAATTGAAACCGGAAATTCCGAAAGAAGAATCTGTGCTTAGTATAATCGCGAAATGTCTGTCATATATAAAAAAAAAAAAAAAAAAAAACAGAAATAATTCAGCGGATTTCTTGGATGAATTTGGAACTTCTGAATTCAAAAGAGTCCTGGTGTGGTGCAGCATAACGACACTGCGGCTCGGCGCAGTGTTGCCAATGGGCTACTTTTTTTAAATTCAGATTTCTTGATTGGCACCACTTTTTGAAATAGCAAAATTCTCCTTGCTTAATAACATCATAATTAAGGTGAAAACATGGGGAATTTTGCCAAATCAAAAAAGTGGTGCCAAACAAGAAATAAGAATTAACCCTAGAACTACCGGAAATTTTACTCAAGTTTTATAAAAACATTCTACACCAGAATTTTTACTTAAAACTATTTAATTTGTTTATTTAACTTATTATTGTCTGATTTATACATTTAGTTTGTTTTGAAGAAATTTTCTGGTTTGAATAGATATTTTGAATATACATGTCGGGTCCATTGGACCCTTCTGGTAGACAGAGGGTTAAAAAAAATGCGCCCACTGACAACACGGTCTCAGCGTTGCCAGTTTGTTTTCTAATTTTAGTCAGAAAATTCGCACCAGAAAATACAAAACGTACTTTCAGACTTACATAGGGATAGACTTTTCTTGATTATTTAACACTAAAACCGCCATAGCGGTCATTTTGACCGGTAAAAAATTAAAATATTTCGATTCGCACCAGAATTTTTTTTCTAAATAAATTAAATGTGTACCACGGAGAGATAAGTTAATATATATGTTAAATAGTTTTAAATAAAAATGCTGGTGTAAAACAGTTTTATAACACTTGAGTAAAATTTCCGGCGGTTCTAGTGTTAACCCTTTCATGGGCAAAATAATTCTGTTTTGAAATGCTAAAATGATTGACTGCCACCGGAATTTACGAACAATTTACTTTCAAAATAAGTAGATGATTTTCTTCGCGTGCATTTATTACATGTAAATTTTTGTCAAAATTTCTGGTACAAATGTGGCATTTGGGAATAAAAAGCAAATGCGATGTATACAACCCACCGCCCATGAAAGGGTTAAAGTAGAAGTTCTTCTGCAGAAAGTTCCGGTCTGACGTAGAAATTTCGTGATAAAAATGGAGTAAAAACTGTCAACCCTCCTGCGACTTTATTTTGCTTCACGATTCCATCTTTGTTGACACTTCGCGTAAGAATGATAGAGTTCTACCAGGAGCAGCAAATATCTGTTGATTAGTGCCAAGATAGCAACACAATATTGCACAAACTACTATATTTGGTTACAACCCCTCATTTTTTTTGCTTCCTTTTGGGAACAACGGATTTCGAGCTTATTCTATCGAAGATAATTTTCAAAATTTTCACGCTATGATTTTGAGACTGTCACAAAAGTTGCTCTATATACTTAGCTAATACATTATGCACATTATATTTTGATTGCATTCGCGCATGCGCAGTGAAACCGGTTTTAGTAAATCTACTCACTTTTCATCCAATTTTTATTATTTTTTAATTCTGATTGCAGAATATTGTGTACAATATTGTTTGTCATATTTTCCGAAAAGAACTTTTTTTATATTAAGCACTCTGCAAAATTATAAGCAAAAAACTTGACGAAATTTGGGAATGTTTTTATAAAAACCTTAATTTCTTTACATGCTATCCTCATAAAAATGAGCACAGTTTATTACTATAAGCCACGTATTAATAATCTCGAGTTTGAACGCTTTTGCTACATTAGTTTTTACAGGGTTACCAAAAAGGTATTCGTTCATTTTCAATTTGTCGACAGTCCCCTATGGGGTTTCGGGGAAAAAATCGTCGCGAAAATATATGACCTGTACTATACTGTTTACACATCTGTAGTTTCAGGTTAATTCCTCACGTATTTTTCTAATTATTTAGCATAGCGTCTAAAATCGCAAATGACCAGTCACCTATGACCATATAGTATATGAAGGGACGTAAAGGTATGAACAAATTTTAAATAGTTTTGTGTTATTCTTCTAATTACAAAACGTGACTATTACGCACTATTAGAAGTACCTGTGAATATTTTCAAATTTTCATAATTAATTTTAAAATTCATTAATATTCTTAATATTTTCCGAAAGTCAAGTGCAATGCGCTACCTAATGATATTAACCGATTTCAAAAATCTTTTTTTAGTCATTCTTCAAATTTCAAAAGGCAACTTCTCTGTGCGACAGTACACAGCAAATGTTTACACAATGATCGATTATACTTCTGTACTGAGAAGTACGTAACGAATTGTTGTAACTCAACTGTCATATATTACTGGGGACTCATCCTTCATTCACAAACAATCAATTTTAATTTATACACTTTACATAATATATAATGACAAAAAAACAAATTTAATATTGTGGCAAAAGTATAGATAATCTGTCTGATAACAGAAAAATATCCATAAATTAAAATCGAACTGGACCTACATTGACTGCTATTGATGCAAAAATGTGAATTTCCATCAAAGAAAATAAATCCTGCGTCACTTGGGGGTCTATTTCGTACCAAACACGTTCAAAAGCAGATCAAAGTTCATTTACAGAGGAGTATTGTCAAAAAATTGCATAAACCGTATGAGATATACCACAAAAGTTTTTGATTGGATTCAGATCAGGGCTACACGCGGGCCAGTCAAGAACAGTAATATTTTGAGAGTTGACAAATTTTTTTTCGAACGGGATATTTCACGGACAAGGAAAGGGCAAGTTGCGTCTTCCTTCATCTCTTCAGATCAAAAAACGTCTATAATCAGTGTTCAAGCTATATATCGACTCGTCAGTAAACAATACTTGAGCCCAGTGTTCTTGACTCCATTGAACTTGACGAGGGCAACAGTTTAAACGAGCCCCTTGGGAAGGTGGAGTGAGTGAGACACAAACTTTTGTTTTTCTCGCGTACAGTCCATCCTCTTTAAGCTTTCGTGCAGCACTAGAACGGCTAATTCGAGTTCTTGTGGCAGCCTGAAGGCCTGAAACCAAATCTCTTGTAGTCGCTTTGCGGTTTCTTCGAGCCACAATGACAAAAAATGGTTTTATGGATGCAGTTGTTCATATTGGTCTCCCTTGTACAGGCTATCTATAAATGGATCCAGTGCTTAATAAACGGTCAAGTGCGAGCATTACTCACGCACAGAGGGTTCCGTAGAATAAATATATGAATTTGTAATTGTATTGTTAAAAAAGAAAAAAAAAACGTTCCTACAGAATACTAAGACTTTGTAAAAAACATACAACGTAGGGTTGGGAATAACTGTATATATTCGAAAAGTGTAAATGGGTATACCATGAAAGTTCAAAGAGATATGGAACCTAAATAATATCAAATATAGCTATTCGTATAACTCTTCTTTTAATATTATCCTAATATGTTTATGATGAACTTAATTCGGTACTGACAATAAAAGCAGTGCATAGTTAAACTTCATTTGGCATTTCATGAAACTAAATTCAGCGTAGTAATAACCTTTATTTCTACAGTGTAACTTAAACAAAACCTTTGTTCAAAGTTTAAATTTGGCATTGTGCTAAGCGCGCTTCGAGTTGAGGTCTCAAAGTTGCAACGCCGTCTTGGTCAGTGCCGCGGTTTCCAGATAGGTGTTTAATTAACTTTTAAAGTCACTCGAGACGTATTGAGAGATACAATCAATGCAAAGTATCGCGAATCCCACAGTATTTATGCGATTCATTCTAATTAAGTCTTTCGAGGGCGATGCCCTTCAAAAACGGACACCTAATTTTAATTCCAAAACAGACAAACGGCACCAAGAATATTTAATTAAAATTTTTCTTTTATCATGAACGTGAAAATAAGCAAGTTCGCAGATTCTAATAAATTCGCTTATAAATTCTGGTGTCAGTTCATTATTTCATAAGTTTATAAATAGAATTACTCAGTGTCGGAAAGGATTAAGTGGTCGCAAGACTCTTAAAGCTTCAAAATTTAAGAAATTTTAATTTTTTAGACGTTAAACACCTTTTTTTCTGAATATTTTGATATAATTGTTTCCTTGAAATTCCCATTAGAACAGAAGTTTTGGCTTTTAGAATTATACCCGCTCAATAGCTGAAGCGGCGTTTCGGAAACTTTAAAGTCATTGTTTTCCAAATGGCGTTTTTGGGGCATAACGCGCAGGATACCTCAAAAACTTCTGAATATTTTTTCATGAAATTTTCGAAACATATATTTCATGTTAGTCAGTATAAACTGAACCTAAAATTTCTTTTTTATTGTTCAAAAAATATTTTTTTAGGTGATTTTATTGTTGAAGTTTTCAAAATTTTGTATTAGCTAAATGCAACATTGCATTAAAAATATAAAAATGCTTTAAATACAAATTTATTTAAGTTCAGGGAAATTATTATCTGAAGTATAAGTAAGCACCAAAATTTTCATTCTAGTTGCAATATTTATTTTGTAATCCTGCTCGTAAACTGTTATGCCAATTTATTGTTCGACAAATGTCTAACAGTTTCGAGCCTCTATAAATACTAATTCTGTATCTTGCAATTTTTTACCCCAATTAAAATTGTGTTTTAAAATCATATACATTTTAAGACATTAAATGTTGAAAATGGTCTTTTTTTCATTTTTTCCACTTTTTAGAGTCCCGAGCCCCCTTAAATTAGTATGTTTTTAACAATTTGACGTTTATTGCTTTTATACTGTTACTGAACATTACATTACACATATATATCATTAAAAGTTGTTAACTAGGCATAGAGTACGCCGCCCCTGTCCTTGTGTATGTCCAAACTGACCGTACCTTTAAGGGTTAATATCTCGACTAATTACCGATGATTGTTTTCGAAAATAATTATCAACAATGCTTTTATTTTTCTGCAACTATAGCTGTATTCAACGATGCTCAACAATTTTTCTGAATGGCCGTAAATCGAAATTTGTGTATAACAGAAAAATGCTAATTACTTAAAAACTATGTGACCTAGGGACTATAGGGTAATCGCTATAATTTTCCGGCAAGATTAACATTAACGTCTACTACCTCTAATTTTTTCATAATTTTAGTTTTAGTAGATTCGGAATTAGATGGGGGGGGGGGGACATATTTTTGCTCTACAGTTTCAACAATATCTTTGAAAATATAATACCTAAAATTAAAAGATATGAAATTTCGAGGTCAGCGTTACAAAAGCTTTCACAGGATACCCCACATGATATGCAAAGAAAAGATTTTTTTTTTCAAGTAGCATAATTAACCCCTCTACTTTTTTACTAAATATATTTATGAATGTTTATTAGTCTGAAAATATATGGGTCAATGGTCTTTATTACTTCCCCGAATTTGAACTTTCCAAGTTCCATAGTTTACGAGTAAAATGGCTGTGACAGACAGACAGACGGACAGACACAGGAGTGATCTTATAATGGTTCCGTTTTTACTTTTTAAGTAAACCTAAAACGTGGTTACCTAAAACCCTAAAAACTGGCTCCAAGCTCTTGATATGACAATTTGAGGGATATTCAAATCTTGGGTCTACCTCCATTTGTTTTTGACTTTCCTCGATTCTACCAATTATTCGCCACTTTTGACATTAACTTAAATTATGTCTTTGAGCCATATCTAATGGATACTGATCACATTCACTTTAAACAACACTACAGGCCAGACTTCCAAAATACGTCCATTGCGCACCACATTGTCAATCATTTAATTTGCATATTTCCGTGCGTACGTCCATTGCGTGCATACGTCCATTGCGTAAGTACAATTTTGAGTTCAATAGTATTTAATTAACATAAATAATTGCAGCATTGGGCATTGGTTGAAACATTAACTTAGTAAGCATATTTATTCTCATTATCCTTTAATTTTGATGACCAGTGTAATAAAAACTCGAATCGGATGATAGTTCTGGTTTGTCAGATAAAGTAAAGAATCATTTTTAATCAAAAGGTAGCGTTTCCAGTCCATATTTTACTTTCTACATGCATGACTAGCTTTGTTTACAAATACGTCGGGTCTTAAAGTGATAGAGATTAACTATGAATAAGATGCAAAATTCGTACTTTGGAGTTTTTTCGGAATTAAAAATATTCCAACGTTAGAGCATTTTCACGCCAACGCTTGGTGTTTCTTTCGTTATTTAGCTTGGAACACAGTAAATTCTAAAATGATCCCCCATTTCTGAAAAAAACATCGTAAAGAAATCGCATCAGGATACCTTGGGTACCTAAAATTGCATATTACTGAAGAATAATCGTAATACAGAGTGTGCACATTCAACGGTGTCCAATGCCTAATTCGTAAACCTTTAGGCATAGGCATATTGTTTCAATTACAAATTTTTTTTTAAAATGAGGCAAAGAAATATCTTAAAAAATTACGAAATTGAAATTTTTATATGGTCTCCCGGTCCTATAAGTTATATTCATTAAAATATCATATTTCAATAAGAAGTAAGACAAAAAAAAGTTCCATTCTTTTACAATAAAAATTGACCGAGTAATAGATGTTTTAAGCTGAAGCATCTTTTTTTGCAGTGAAATAGGTGTTATTCACAAATTTATTAGAGATATAAATAATAGTCACATATCAAAAAATAATATTTGCGAGTGAAATTAACATTAGTAATGCATACAACGATAAATTTTAAATCTATTTTCATTCTGACATATTAAAGAAAAATATGCAACTTGTAATAAAAATATAAGTTAAACAAGTAAAAATTGAATTTAAAAAATCAAAAAACCTTAGATAAAAAAACTAGGTAAAAAGCGAACTAATTAATTATTTCTCATCAATGTTAAACTAATTTTTATATTACTTACCTATTTTTCTTATTTACTTGTATTGATGACTTTTAAGTTGTGTTTAATTGTTAGTTCCTATCTATAAACACTGTTTTGATGAGACCTACAGGATGTCTATGAAGGTTAGATTTGCATTAAAGCTAGAGATCCTACCTACACAACTTCGAGGTTCTGTAATATTTAAACGGAGCTTCTGACTGTAAAATAGTCAATGAAACATCGTCTTCCTTTTGAAGACCTATCCAATGATATGCCACTCAATAGGGTACGTAAAAAAAAATTCGTCTCTACCGCCATTTTGAATTTATAAAAACAAAACCTAGCCTATAACCATCAGAAGTTTAAGACGAATCGATAGAGAAGACATTCATTAAAACCCATTCAGCCGTTGGTATGTTTCGAGGGTATAAAGAAATCCACATACTCAGATACGCGTGAACCATTTTTGGCAGTCGGGTAAAAATAACAGAATTTTTGTTAAATGAAATGATGAAAAGAAAAAGTCGCACTTCTTTAACGCGTTCACGCCGGCGCGGTGGGCCACACTCGACTGTCTCAGCGCTGCTTAGTCTCCGGCTTTTTGAATACCAGTATTTTAATACAGAAAATGTTGTTTTATTTAATTAGAACAATTGTGCGATTTAAAGAAACAAAATTTTCTCTAAAATAACAGTGGTGTGCAAAAAGCCGGAGACTTGACAACTCTGAGACAGTCGAGTGTGATCCATTACGCTGGCGTGAACGTGTTAACCCTTTCTGGCGCGGAGTAATCATGTTTGTAAAATGATGAAATGGTGGCCTGACACCGAAATTTATAAATGAATTTATTAGAAAATAAAAACTTGCTTAATTTACCGTACTTTATAAAAGGAAAATTTTAATTAAATATTCCTAGTGTCAAAACTCTTAAAATTAGGTGCCCTTTCTTGTGGCCACCGCTCGCTAAAGGATTAAAAAAGTGTACCTATTTTAAAATACTATTAGATTGCCTAATCTATTTAATCAATAAAAATTAAACTTACCTTAAAACATTTACGAAGTGACTCCCTTCGGCTGCAATGTATTAACGCTCACGCGAACTAAATCATTCCGATACTTCATTTCCGATACTTTCTTTGCCAGCCTTACCAGTGGCTTAGTGGTTCTGCTCTTAAAGCTGGCAGACGAGAAGTGCTGGGTTCGGAGCCAATCGCGATCGTAGTCCTAACCGTTTGGAGTTTTCGTGGTTTTCTTCTAACCTTGGGAAACCTTGCGTAAATATGTGTTAGGTTCCCTTAGAAAGACCCCACGGAGTGCACTACCCCTAGGGCCTATATCCCTCGAGTAGGTAATCGGCTGTCAAAAATCAACCCAACCCAACTCAAGCACTTTGCGTGCAATACCTCAAAGTATAACCCAACTCATCTGTTTTCAGATTACCGCCCCCTATATACTAGGCTTGAGCACCGACACAAAAATGGCGGCTACCGTAGTCGGATTTTTTTAAACATGTGTACGGTCCACTAAATTTAGGTCAATATTTTATAAAAGATTTCTTTGTCTTGTGTGTGTTCTCAGAAAATTAAAGTGGCCTTAAAAATTTATTGGTACCGAAATTGAAGGGACCGTACACACGTTGAAAAAAAATCCGCCATCAGCCGCCATTTTTGTGTGAGCACAAAGGCCTACTATTCAGGGGGCGGTGTCCAGATGCAGAAAATTGGCATAAGTCAGCCTATTCAAAGTTTCGTAATTCGGTTAATTTTAGAGTTAGATGAATGGGACTTTTTTTGTCTTACTTGTTAGTGTATTAAGGAATTTTTACTAAATATCACTTATAAGACAGGGGGACAGTGTAATAATTTAAACTTCGTAACTTTTGAAGAAACGTTTTTACTGATCAAAATGACTTTTAAAATACTTTTTTAGCGTTTTAAAACATTTTTGTAATTTAAACTTTGTCAATTTGTAACGGTTTATAAATTACCATTGGACTCCCTTGAGATTGGACACCCTGTATATTTTAAAAAGCAGAAAAATCGACGTTTAAAATGCACAAATAATACATGAAAAGCTGTTTCGAATCTACTAGCGAGATTCTTCTTCATTGCAAGATAGGGAAAAAAGGAACAGCGTGCTACAAAAAGCAAGGCTGAGCAAAATCATAGTCAGAGACGCGCTGGCTTATATACTCTATGCGGGTAGCGAAGGCGCCAAAAACAACCAATGAGAGAGAAGCAGTGGAAACGACTGGGTGGACAAGTAGCGACACCTACCGGAGAAGGAGAGAAAAAGAAACCAAAAAGGGGGAATTAAATTAATGCTTTCCTAATACTTGGAAAATCAGGAGTACTAGATATGTCGTTGACTAAAGAGTGAGAATTTTTAATGATGTGGTAGGCTTCCCAAAAATCAAGATCAAAGTTAGAAGAACATTTTTGGATAATGATGGTTGAGAAAAAATCGAACCTATGTTGAGAAGACCAAGAATGTTGAGAAATAGAAGAACGTTTGAGCTCCTGATTTATAACATAACCTTCTTGCTCCTTTAAACGAAATCTAAGAGCACGTTTATTCTGGGCAATATAAGAAAGGCCGCAATGGCAAGAGGTTTGGTAAATAATCTAGTTATCTAGGCGATCAACGGGGTGTTTGAGATTTGAAAAAGTGATTTTACTAACAGGAGAAAAAATTACATTAAAATCAAACCTTCTTTCGACTTTAGAAACTTGCTGACTGATTTTAGGAAAAAATGGTAACACAATTGAAGTATTCAATTTGGAATTAGAATGCTTTACAGAATGGACGTATTTCGTCAATTTCTTATAAATAGAATCAATAATATTAGAGGAATAACCACGTTCAACAGCAGTAGCTTTGAGGTAATTAAGTTCGGCGCTAAGTAACTGAGGTATCGGTATAGTATCGGTACAGCTTCTTATAAACTTGCCAAATATTTAGTTTCTGTTTTTTCCCCACTTTTGAGCAGTAACTGTTTCACCGTTAAGAATTCTTTTGATTTTGTTAAAAAACTTCATAGTTTTAAGCCGCAGGGTCACATGATGGTTTCTCTTGATGTTAAATCATTATTTACATATGTTCCGGTTAAGGGAGCTTTAGATTGCCTCAAGAAAAGGCTTTGTGAATTCCATTTCTATTATTTTGAAATCGAGGAGCTTTTCCTTCTAACTCGCGCTTGCTTATCGCAAAATACTTTTGTTTTCAATGGTAATTTCTTCCGTATGATTGACGGTTTGGCTATGGGTAATCCTCTTAGTCCAATTTTATGCGATATTTATTTGCACTATTTTGAGGTCAAACTTTTTGAAATTTTAAAATTTCCGTTCTATGTTCGTTATGTTGATGATGTTTATGTCCTAGTTGAAATGAATTCGGATATTTATCATATTCTCTCTATTATGAAATCCATTGATCCCTGCATTCAATTTACCTCTGAAATTGAGACTAATAACTATCTTT
Source organism: Maratus speciosus (assembly GCA_963932465.1). Lineage (NCBI taxonomy): Eukaryota > Metazoa > Arthropoda > Arachnida > Araneae > Salticidae > Maratus > Maratus speciosus. The sequence goes on along the minus strand of OZ010796.1, from coordinate 202,357,095 downwards.
CTTTCCTGGATGCACTTGTTATTCGTTGTGAAAATGGCTTTCAGACTACCGTCTTTCCTAAACCTTTTGCTGTCAGTCTCCCACATCACAGGTATTCTTCTCATCCTCCTAACGAGAAATTCGCTGCTTTCAATACTTTTGTTTTTCGGGCTACCAATATTTGTTTCACTCCTCAGTTACTTAATGCTGAACTTAATTACCTCAAAGCTGTTGCTGTTGATCGTGGTTATTCCTCTAATATTATTGAATCTATTTATAAGAAATTGACGTAATCCGTCCATTCTGAAAGGCATTCTAATTCCAACTCTAATACTACAGTTGTGTTACCATTTTTTCCTAAAATCAGTCAGCAAGTTGCTAAAATCCTAAGAAGGTTTTATTTTAATGTTATTTTTTCTCCTGTTAGTAAAATCACTTTTTCAAATATCAAACACCCCGTTGATCGCCTAGATAACTGAGGTATTTACCAAATCTCTTGCCAGTGTGGTCTTTCGTATATTGGCCAGACTAAACGTGCTCTTAGATTTCGTTTAAAAGAGCATGAAGGTTATGTTATAAATCAGGAGCTCAAACATACTTCTATTGCTCGACATTCTTGGTTTTCTCAACATAGGTTCGATTTTTCCTCAGCCATCATTATCCAAAAATGTTCTTCTAACCTTGATCTTGATTTTTGGGAAGCTTACCACATCATTAAAAATTCTCACTCTTTAGTCAATGACTTATTTAGTACACCTGATTTTCCAAGTATATTGAAAGCTTTAATTTGATTCCCCCTTTTTTGGTTTCTTTTTCTCTCCTTCTGCGGTAGATGTCGCTACTTGTCCAGTCAGTCGTTTCCACTGCTTCTCTCTCATTGGTTGTTCTTGGCGCCTTCGCTACCCGCATAGGGTATATAAGCCAGCGCGTCTCTGGCTATGATTTTGCTCAGCCTAGCTTCTTCTAGCACGCTGTTCCTTTTTCCCCTATCTTGCACTGAAGAAGAATCTCGCTAGTAGATTCGAAACAGCTGTTTGCTGCTCTTCATGTATTATTTGTGCATTTTAAACGTTGGTTTTTCTGCTTTTTAATATTGTTGCAAAAATTCTTTATTTGCTATTTTTACCGTGTATATTGCATGATATTATTTAATTGATCACTTTATTGGTTAGAACAATACCATATGCCACGCAATTGCAACGAAAATAGTTAACGGAATATTCCGTTATTTTATACAAACGCAAGTGCTAGGGAGCTATTTAAAATGTAAATAAAGATAACTATAATACATTTTATGTGTCGTTAAAAATTAGAACTATATTTTCAAAACTTCAACACAATTCACTCTTTAAGAAAATTATGTAAACAATTCAAACTAATTTTAAATTTTTGTCTAACACATTAAAACATTCATCACTTGTTTGATACCTTTAATTACATTTTAAAAATTCAGTTCTCATTAGAAAATAAGTCGTTAAATGTAAATTAACTTGCATTGAAAATCTTAATGATGCGTTTTAGTATAAAACGAAATTAAGTTTTCCTTCGCAGAATGTATATTTACCTGTAAACAAATTAACTATTCTTTTTAATAGCAGCCAATAACATAAGTATTTTAATTTGATTTTTTCGAGTGTGTTTAAATTGAACGACAAACGAATAAATTAATGAAAATTTCACGAAAAAATTTAAAGATTAAAAATTCTTAACATCTATGACATATTAATTCAGCTTTCGTAGACGAATGTATTGTTCAGAAATGCGATAAAATTAAAAGAAATCTAAAATAAAGTCTTAATCTTAAAATTTAAAGAAAAAAATATTTTCTACTTATTGCTTGTAACTCGGTTAGATGACCCTTCCAAGAAATGAAGTGATTAAAAGTTGATTTACTATAATAATTACTATCAAAATAGATTCGAAATATTTTTTAACACTAGAAGCACCAAGAGCAGTCACTTTGACTAATACCAAATATGTATAATTTGATTTGAACCAGAAATTTCTTAAAAAAACAGTTATATATATATACATAGTATATATACGTATAATCGTGGAAAAAAAAAAGTAAACGCCCCCTACTAACTCCTCAACAAATTATTGTAGAAGAAAGTTACTGGTACTGAGCGAATGGAAATAAAGTCTACTTTTAACTGATGAATATAAAATTTGCTTAGGGGGCCATCTACATATTAAAACGAACCCTAACTTTGTTTTCTTCAATAGCAGTACACAATTCTGACAACATAAATGAACTCTACACCTTTCAATTAGCCTAAAAACGAATTTTTATACAATTCGTACCATAAGTTTCTGAGAAATTAATTATTTTAATACGAGCGTATTTAAGGGTTGTATCGAACTTGAAGTTCGGAACTCGATTGTTAAACAAGAGAGCCCCAATCGTGATAAAGGCACTTTAAGAAGTAAATGAAGCTTGCTAGATTACAGGACAGCAGAAGAAATTTCAAAATATCAAGTCACTTGTATTATAGACGGCCCCTTAAACCAACATTTTGCCGTTTTGAAGCATAATTTGAAAACTACTTGGAAGAAAAATGTGAAATTTTGGATTTCCATAAAGCAGGACTTAATAAATCTAAATCCATCAAAAAAATTGTAGGTTGCAATTCATAATTTTTCGAGTATTGATTTCATAAATCATAATTCATATCATAAAATTATAAAAATTGCAAATTCAGCGTATTTATGTTTGGGTATATTAGTATTATTGCGACACAAAAAATTAGCACTTTAGGAGCATAATTCCTGGAGATATAAATAAAAATATGAAAATGTAATTTAACATTAGAAGCACTCAATTTTGAATGTTTATAATTCAAAAACTTATTATTCAATTGACTTGAAATTCCATGTCTAGGCAAAGTTTGAACCGAAGATTTGAAAAATCTCGTTAAAATTGGGTATTGTCATTGAAAAAAAATAAGTTTGGATCCGTTTTAATATATATATATGGCCCCCTAAGCACATTTTATACACATCATTTAAAAGTAGACTTTATTTCCAATCCTTCGGTACCAGTAACTTTCTTCTACGATAATTTGTTGAGGAGTTAGTAGGGGGTGTTTACTTTTTTTTCCACGACTGTACATACACTGATGAGCCGAAACATTATGACCACCTACCTAATAAATGCCTAATAACGCGTTGGTTCACGTTTGGCTCGCAAAACAGGCCAACCCAGTGATGCTAGATGGGCTACTTTTTTAAAAAATACTATTCTTGATTGACACGACTTTTCTGAAATGGTAAAATGTACCTTATTTAATGACATATTAATTAAGGCAAAAGCAAAGTGAATTTTACCGTTTCAGAAAAGTGGTACCAATCAAGAAATCTGAATTTAAAAAAAGTAGCCCACTGGCAACACTGCTGCAACCCACCTTAGTATCGATACCACAAGTCTCTGGTAGATAGCAGAAGACAGATTGTACCAAATGTTCAAACAGCGGCCACGCAAATCCGGGATATTGCGTCATAATTTTTTTTTCAGCACCGAGCTACCGTTCGATGACATCCGTAATTTGTTCTATCTGAGTGGGATCCGCTGAGTTAGGTGGCCATGACCTTAACTGGAATTCAGATTTATGTTTCTGGAAACACTCCTGCACAATTTGAGACCTGTAAAATGGAGGGTTGTCTTACTCGAAGACTCCATTTCCATTTGGGAAGTCAGATACTATGTAAGGGTGTAACTTGTTCGAAGTGATGTTCAGATAGTCCACGGTCTTCATGGTCAGTTCTACCACAAACACAGTTCCCATTGACGCCCATGAAAACGTCCCCCAAAGCATAATATCATCTCAACAGGCCTGTGTATGACCTGATGGATAAGGGGGAGCAACAACTCGCCTGGAAGACGGCGTACCTTGACACGCCCATCGATGTGTTGAAGGATGAATCGAGATTCGTCCGATCTGGCAACTCTCTGCCAATGATCCATGGATCTGTTATGATGTTCCTGAGAGTAGTGTAGGAGTAGTTGGCTATGATGCTTGGTCAACAGAAGCACACGAGTGGGACGTTTCTGCGTGGTGTCATATTCAACAGTGTCATCTGAACTGTGTGCTCCGAACCAATTCTACTTCGACTTGTATTGTATTGGGATGTCAGTTGATCCAGTCATTAGCTTGGATTTTGCGTTATCAAGTGGGAGAGTCTCCGACGTCCTTTTTCTTTGATAGCCCGTGGACGTCCAACGCCGTGCGTCTACTGATGATTTCACCGTCATTCATCCACTTTTCATAAGTACTAACAACGATATGTCACGAACAACACACAAGTCGTACAGTTTCGTAGATACTCGCTCTGAGCCGTCTGGCCATTGAATACTGACCTCTATCAAAGTCGCTTAGTTCAACAACCTTTCCCATCACAGCGCAAAAATAATTCCTCAGACGCTCTAGCACTAGTTAAATATCATTCCTACCTGATTACTTGCCCTCCATGTCATCCAGGCGAGTTCATTCCAAAAAGTGGGGATGGTCATAATGTTTTGGCTCTTCATTGTATATATATATATATACACTGCTCAAAACAATTAAAGGATATTGCAGTTTTAGGTGGATTTTGTATCTCGTAAACTGTTTAGCTGATTGATACATGGTCGACAGACATAATAGGTTATATGAGAATAAATTACACATGTTTGGCAGAAAAAAATGCATTTTATTGCGCATTTGTGTACTAAAGGAAAAAAACACAATTTGTGCATATGAGAAAAAAAGAATAAGAAAAGGTGTTTTCTTCAAAGAAAAACATTTTCAGTAGGGGGTATGGTTTCCACGGGCGGCCAGCAACGTTGAACACCTTTGAGGCATGGACTCAATGAGGCTATTAATGACGAGTTGGGGTATTCTGCCCCACTCTTCCAGAAGAGCTCTTTCCAGTTCTTGCAGAGTTTGTGGGGGTTGTTGGCGGCCAGAAGCTCGTCTTCCTAGAGCGTCCCAAACGTGCTCGATTGGATTCATGTCTGGAGAACACGCTGGTCATTCCATTCGAACGATTCCTTCCTCGAAAAGGAAATCCTCCACCAGGTTTGCACGATGTGGCTTGCAGTTATCGTCCATTAAAATGAAGTTATCTCGGATTGCTGCAGCGTAAGGGACTACAATAGGTCTGAGGATCTCATCCCTATATCGGCGACCAGTCAGAGCTCCATCTCGAATGATGTAGAGGTCAGTGCTCCCGTCAATGAAGATGCCACCATACACCAACACTCCTCCACCGCCAAATCTGACACTTTCGTGCACGAACGCAGGATTATTCCTACTGCCACGGTCCCTCCAGATGAAAATACGCCTATTATCCGGATGCACAGAAAAACGGGACTCGTCAGAAAACAGAATATTGCTCCATTCATTTCTCCTCCAGTTGACATGCTCGGTTGCCCACTCCCTGCGGTCGCGACGATGCCTTGATGTTAATCTAACGCATACCATCGGTCGGCGAGCATACAGACCTACAGCATGGAGCCGGTTTCGGACAGTCTGAGTTGAAATCGTGGTGCCTGTAGCCGAGCGAAGGTGTTGTTGGAGAAGAGTAGCGTTCATGGTTCGGTGTCTCCGAGCTGTTAACGCTAAATACCGATCTTCATTGGGCATTGTTGCCCGTCTACGACCTTGCCCTGGTCTTCGGCCTGCACATCCACTTTCCAAAAAACGGTTCCAGATCCTGGAAATGACACTTTGTGACACTCCAATGGCTTGCGCTACTTCGGCTTGAGTTTGGTCCCCTTCTAACCTACCAACAATTCGCAAAGCTTCTGACTCTGTCAAATGACTTCGCTGAGACATCGTACTCATCGAAACAAAGCAATCACTGAATGCCGATCATCCTTGTCTTCATTCTCTTTTATCCAGTTGAAAGTCAAATTTCATTCGCTGCCGCTGAAGCGACGTTTTTGACGTCGAACTCAAAATTTGCATACTCCGCAGTTTGAAAACCAGAAAAATTTGCATTTGTGATTCTCTTCTTCTATTTTCGGCAAAAAAAATCGTTTATATCTTTATTTTATATAAAACTTCAAATATCCTTTAATTGTTTTGAGCAGTGTATATATATATATATATATATAACCATTAGATAAACATTACCGACCACCAACAAAACTGTGAAATTATGAATAAAATGACATTAACAAATTGACAAAAATGCAGTTCCCCCCAACACGCATAACACAGATTCCAAAAACATTGTAAAAAACAGCAGGAATTGAATAACGGAAATAGAATAATGGAAATTTGTAGAACTTAGACAGAATCGTCGGGTCCCAACTGCCTAAAGTTCCACAAATAAAATGTGTGGTTTCATCTTCAAATTAGCCATAAATTAGCTAAAGAATATGATTTTGGGAGAACTACACACATAAAACAGAGAAATAAACCATTGAACACCAATTAAGTTAAAAATAAAACAAGATTGAAAACGGTAGAGGAAAAATAAAAAACAATTTACCAAAGTGAAATCCATACAGTTTGAGTATGAGGCATAACAAAATACCACATAAGATCACCAGCACATCATGCCAAAAATTTTTTTATGTGATGGTGGACCAAGGATCAACAATATACAGCATATTCAAGCACATTCCCATTATATATAACCAGCGCCCTCTTTAGATAATGTAGAATTGAGAATGTACTGCTCCGTGTATTCAAATGAATGAATGTGGTGCTGCCATCTATTGACTTAATAGTAAAATAAAATCTATTAATAATAAAAACTATTTATAACAATTAATGGGTTAAGTTTTAAAGCAAATACTGTTTAGAGATATATATATAAGATAATTAAATAATAATTAAAAATATGTTAAAAAAATATATACAATTGTATTAGAAAAAAATAGTAATTGATATTTCAAATCAAAATGATATGTAAAATGTTGAAATTGATGATTATTAATGTTTCACATAAATATTTGTACTTTGCTTTAACATATCACAATTTAAATTCCTTAGACAACATTGCATCATCACTTAAAATAATTTATAATTAAATATAATTATATAAAAAATATATATGTATTGAAATTAAAATGCTAAGGAATTAATATTAAAAATAATTAAATTTTGAAATTAATTAGTTACATTTAATGTGTCTACAAACTTTCTTGAAAATTAATTACACAGAATTTAAGAGGAGAGGTAAAAACAAATAATAAAATTATTAAAACATGCATTTTATTCTCATTTAAGATAGTAAACTTTGTATTAGAAATTAATATGATATTCTCCCGAGTAAGCGAAAATTTAAATGCAAGTTAATCGTTAGCATTATTAAATATTAATGAATATCAATTCATAAATATATAAATATAACTTCACCATTCAGGGATGAGATTTTCCACTTTTTGCTCACCAGTATAATCTTAGAGAAAATGTTATTTCATTTAATTGGAACATTTTTTACAGTTTAGCAGAACAACATTTTCTCTAAGATTATACTAGTATGCAAAAAGTCGGAATCTCATCCCTGACCATTATACATATAAAGATATCGAATCAACATCCATTATAAAATGTGTATTAGCGACGTAGTTATAAATCAAATGCACCATTTTTTTATAAATTAACCATTACGTATTATCCAGACAACGCTACCCTCCTCCGCACTCTAACCTTAGCACTATTAATAAAGAGGTACTGACATAGCCTTAAAATAATGAAGCTTCGGCTGTAATCGCTATCGAAGGCGTTGTTTATCGCCGGTGGAAACTTACACCAGCCGAATTATATAGAAATTTTCTCCTTATTTATACGCATTATTATTGCAAAAATTCAATTATAAATAATGGTGGAAACAGGTTTTCATTTTTACTGGTAAGAGTTTACTTTGGCGGTAGCCAGGTCCTGCGTTTCCGCCATATTGTGACAACCATGTGAACAAACTGACAGTTTTACAAGGCAAACTGACACCAGTAAAAACAAATATAAATTTTTACGACATGACGTAAATTTTAAATATTTGTTCAGTAATTATTTAAAACAATGTATATTTTTCAAGTTTTGTATCATATGTTAGACGTCAGCCATCGGTGAATGACGCGTTTTAAACGGAATGTTCGCTGTCAGCCACCGGTGGCTGACGTGGCGCATAGCGTGTTAAAAAAAGCAGCCGCCATCTTGTGGCAACTTCCTCAGTTACTTCACTCGCAATTGGTAGACAGTACACTATATGTCTCCTCCTCTTTATTCATAACTCCATTACTCTAACATCGACCCACCCATCCTTCCTATAATATTTTTTTTATTATTTTACATTTTTAATTTTTTTATAATTTTTTCTTATTTTATATATTTTTTAACGCATATGTTAATTTGGTTTTTAAGTTCATTTAAGTACTAATTAAATATTAAAGAATATATGAAATTTTTTGGAAAACCATGATTTAATGCATCATAAATTATTTTTCTAATATTGTTATGAATTATATGAGAAGAACAGAAACTCTTTATTCCATATAAATGATTAAGGATTAGATTACGGTACGCAGAATTATGAAGACAGGCTTTAATAATTAATAAATGCATTAACTTCGAATTTAAATTCTTTACCTTTGTCATATGGATCAGTTATTGGTTTGTTTTCTTTTATTGTGATTTTAAGATCTAAAAAGATAATTGTGTTTTTAGATAGGAGATTTTCCGTTAATTCTAAATTAGTAGGATAATCTACTGGAAATTGAGAAATATTAAGTTTGATCAGTAGCAATTAAAATTATGTCATCAATATAACGATATAAATGTAGATTACTATTAGTAAAACTACGTTTATAGTGATATAAGTATAAGTCAGATAATAAAATGAATGTACATCCACCTTGTGGTATACCGACATTCTGGAAATATAATGTGTTATCTTGCAAAATATAATTATTATAGATAATGAAATTTGTTAGAGTTTTAAAATAAGCTATAACTATATTCAATGGTGAATTCAGTTTATGATGATACTTTTTAAATAATGCATTTATAATATTATGTTGATCTAATAAATCTATATTATCAAAAAGATCTTTGAAATCGTATGTCGTTATATTGTTTACACATTTAAGATTTTTCATAATATTGATCAGTTGATAGCTATTTTTTATACAATGTGTATTATCAGTGGTTGTTGTCAGTATATATATTTGATTGAGAATTTTTAATAGAAGTTTATTGGCTATATTATTATAAGTATTACATCCAATAGTTACAGTCCTAAATTTAATTGGTTTCTTATGAAATTTGGGTATAAGAACTAAATAAGGATACCTAAAGTTAGTAGAGAAAATATTTAATAGCTTATAATAACATTGAATTTTACGATTGTTTACTATTGGCTACCCAGCTAGAAAATGTTTGTACTTTTTTCCAAAAAAGTATAGATTGTACACAATTTGTGCATAAAAAGTGAATATTTTTGAATACTTCGAAAAGTATGCACCTTTTGTGCAAACTGTGTGCATTTTTCATACATACAAAAAAGTGCATATTCTATGTTGTCAAAAACTGTGCACATTTATTGCATAAAATAAATGAATATTCCGTGTTGGAAAAAAGTGTGCATTTTTTATGAAAAAAAAATCTATAGATTCCAATTTTGCAAACACTATGTATTTTTTATGCATGTGAAAATTATTATATTCCAAATTTGCATTATTTCCATGCATGGGACCCTTTCAAAATCTTTCAAGGTAAAATTTTTCAAGATACATTAATGTTATATTTAATTTAAAATTAATCGAAAGGAATAAATTTTATTATGTCTTAATCAGGTATACGTAAAACAAAATTAGTTAATTAACTTTCAAAATCTCCCACCCGTAAAGTAAAATTTTCAGTTCCATTTTAATTTTGAGGTAAACATAATAAATACATTTTACTAAGTTTTTCAAAATAGGAGAAAAACAAATTTTAATTATTCACATTTCAAAATCCAGGAAGTGGTAATTTTCTCCCCCCCCCCCTCCTCTTTCCTTAACTGAAATTTCCTGAGTTCCCCTTTTATTTTATGTTGCTTGAAAAGAATAAATTTTACCATGTTTTTCAAAATAAGAGAAAAATAAATTTTAATTAATTAAATTTTTAAATCTGGGGGAGGGGTAATGCTTCGCCTAATAACCCTCTAACTTTACAGAAAATTCCTTAATCCCTCTTTTATTTTAAGTTACTCGAATAGAGAAAAATTTACTATGTTTCTTAAATTCATTGAAAATAAAATTTAGAAATAATTTAGATTAAATAAAATGTAAATGAAATTCGAGGGACGGGCAATGGCTCTCCAATGACCCCTTCCCCCCAAAGAAAAGTTCTTAATTCCTCTTTAATTTTAAATTACTCGCAATAAATACATTTTACTGTGCATTTCAAAATCAGAAAAAAAGACACTTTAATTAAATAAATTTCAAAATCCAGGGAGGGGCAAAGTGGACTTCTCATACCCTCTCCCCTCTTCCTAAACGGAAAATTCTCCAGTACGTCTTTTATTTTAAATTACTTTAAAGAATGAATTTGTGATTTTCAAAATCGGAGAAAAATAAAATTTAGTTATTTAAATTTCAAAATCGAGGTAGGGGCAATGGCGTCCTATGCCCCCCCCCCCCCATTCCGCCAACGGAAAATTCTTAGTTTCTCTTGTATTTTAAGTTACTCGAAAATAATAAATTTGACAATGTATTTCAAAATCGGAGAAAAAGAAATTTTAATGAATTAAATTTCAAAATCCAGGGAGGGCCAAAGTGGGTCGCCCCTCCCCCTTCCTTAACGGAAAATTTCCTTGTTCCTCTTTTATTTTAAGTTACTTGAAATAATAAATTTTACTGCGTTTTTCAAAATCGGATAAAAATAAAACTTAGTTAAATTTTACAATCGAGGGAGGGGAAATGGCCCTCCTACTCCCCCTTCCCCCAAAGGAAAATTGTTAGTTTATATTTATCTTAAGTTACTCGTAAATAATAAATTTGACTCTGTATTTCAACATAGGAGAAAAAGGGAATTTTAATTAATCAAATTTTAAAATGCGGGGAGAAGCAATGGCTCTCCTATGCTCCCATCTCCCTATCAGAAAATTCGTCACTTCCTCTTGTATTTTAAACTCCTCGAAAAGAATAAATTTTACGAAGTTTTACAAAAGTAACGAAAAAGAAAATTTAGCTAGTTAAATTCTAAAATCGAGGGAAGGACAGTGGACCTCCACTCCCCCCTCCCCCCCCCCCCCACACACACACACGCAAACTCTCCTCTTTTTTACGAAGCCCACGATTAGAGCTTACAAATACAAGTATTGTTACTAAATGCATCCCTTATTCCCTATCAAACATAACTTCCAGTTATTATTAAAATTACTTCTGCTTTCAAAAATCAAATGAAAAATGTTTATTTCTTAATAATGTATTTCAAATTTTTATTTAAACATTTGGGCAAGAATCCAGATACATTTCTCACCGTTAGCGAAACGAGATTGGTCAATCAGAAGCCTGCATATATGCAAACAATGAAAAGTTCTCAAAAATGTAGGCTTCTGATTAGTCGATCTCGTTTCGCTAACAGCGAAAAATCTATCTCGAACACGGCCTTGATTATTATTTTTGCATGCGCATCTGCATTGCAACCCAACTCAACTCTCCTTGTGTTTACATTTACATGCATCGAGCCGCGATCTCGCTTACATACATGTGGCTCTGGCCAGCGTTAGAATATTAGAATTAGCAAAACATCCTCATATCGTTTCGATCTCGTTCGTTAATTTTATTATTTGTCTTTTTATCTTTAATATTCACACTCTAATTTCTTAAAGGGATATATTAACATCTCTTTGAAAGTGCCAAAAAAGTCAGCCGTTTTCTAAATAAATAATTCTTTCTGAAACTTTCTTCAAATGTTTGTAAATGATATAATGATCTGTTATTCATTTTACGCCATTTGATTTTTTTTAATGATAAATATCTTGTATTTCCGGTTTTCCATAACGTATTATTTCGCTTAAATTAGTATTTGCATATTTATATTTAAAATAACGAAGTGATACGTCATGTTTGGTAAGTAAGTTTTAAAATAAACGACTGAAATAGAGTGACACCGGGAAAATATGGGTCAGAAAACAATAAGATCTCAATACCTAGGAAAATGTAAAAGATGAAATTTTCAAAATTGGCAATAAGTTGACTTAGTATTGTAACTTTTGCATGAAACATTCAGTTTACACAAAATATTTTTATTTATTTTTTAATTGAATTTTCTAAGTGACCTATAGTTACCCCGATAAGGGGGCAGTTATGGGTCACTGTCTTTATGAAGTATCAATGCATAATTTTTTAATAACATTTTTGAAAGTTTATGGAAATTGCCTCTAAAGTAGAAATTTTCATCATTAAAGCTTAAAATTTTAAAAACGATATAAAAATAAATTGAAATGCCATTTATTTTTATGGGATCTTTACAAAAATCACATTTTTCTGTTGCACACAAACTTTGCTTTGCAGGTGCTTAACAAGAAAGCTGAGGGGAATTGCTGGCGTGGCGAATTTATGGATTTTTCACTACAGCTTACTGGCGAAAGGTTGCAAGTTTTTTTTTTTTTTTTTTTTTTTTTTTTTATGTTATCGACGGAGGAATTTAGTGATCTTTTTTCCCTGTGACGATTGAACAATTACATGATTTTTTGCATAACTGGCTGGCGAATTTTTCGATTTTTATCAAACAACGTTTTGACAAAATTTATGATTTATTTCCCACGATCCGTAGATATATTTTGTGAGTTTTTCTCCCACAACCAGAAAAATAAATGAATCGAAAGGACAGTCAAAAATGTCAGTAAGTGTCACCATTATCACTCCTTGCTATATCTGCAGGGGTCCCAGCGCTGCCCCACAAATGGCCGATTGCTACCACTAAATTTTATTAGCATTCTTGTCCTTGTTTAAATGTCATAAATTCTGTCATTAAATAAGTCAAAAAATACTATTAAAATTTAGTGGTAACAATCGGCCATTTCTGGCGCAGCGCTGGGACCCCTGTATCTGTGTTATATATATATAAAACGCAAGCTTGATATGACCTTGCCAACTGAATTGGATTTGTTGACTAGGTAGGTGACCCTAGAGCAGGGGTGGATCCATCGAATCGTTTTTTTTTTTGGGGGGGGGGGGTGCGATACAGGGTGAATATAATCAAAGCAACGGTGATTCTGAGTAAAAAAATACTGAAATTCGCAGAATTTTTTCTGAAGGGCTACAACAGAGGGGAAGCCGGTTGGGAGATCCTCTACCGGCTCTAATTATGCGGTTTTTCGTGGTCTTTGGCGAAATTTGTATTTTTTCACGTTTTTAACCAATCCTTTGACGAAATTCCCATTTTTTCCGTGATGCTTTAACAAAATTTCCATTTTCTTGCGATCTTGTGACAAAATTCGCGTTTATTTCGTGATCCTTTGGCGAAAGTGGTGCTTTTTACGATCCTTTGACGAAATTAGTGTTTTATCCGCGACCCTGTGGCAAAATTCGCATTTTTTTCCGCGACCTTGTGACAAAATCCATATGTTTTCACAATTATTTGACGAAATTCTTGTTTTTTTTTCGTGATTCTTTGACGGAATTCATTTTTTCGGTATTCTTTGGCGAAATTCGCATTTTTCCGCTATTCTTTGACGGAATGCGCGTTTTTTCTACTATCCTTGGACAAAATTAAGTGTTTTTTCACCGATCCTGTGACAAAATTCCCATTTCTTCCGCGATTCTGTAACAAAATTCACGTGTTTTCGAGATCCTTTGACGAAATTTCCGTTTATTTCGTGATCCTTTGACGAAATTCGCGGGTTTTTTTGCGATCCTTTGACGAAATTCGCGGGTTTTTTGCGATCCATTAACGAAATTAGTGTTTTATCTGCGATCCATTGAAAAATTCGCGTTTTTTCGCAATTATCGACGAAATTCGCGTTTTTCCGCGTTCCCTTAAAGACATTCACATTTTTATGCGATCCTTTGATGAAATTCGTGGCCTTTTGCGAAATTTGCGTTTTTATCCCGTTTTTAACCAATACTTTGCTGAAATTCACGGGGTTTTTTACAATCATTTGGCGAAATTAGTGTTTTATCCGCTATCATGTGGCAAAATTCGCGCTTTTCCCAGATCCAGTGACAAAATTGGTGTTTTATCCGCGATCCTGTGACAAAATTCGTGTTGTTTCGCGGTCCTTTGATGAAATTAGCGATCCTTTGAAAAAATTCGCGTTTATTTCTTGATCCTATGGCGAATTTCGTGGTTTTTTTTACAATCCTTTGGTGAAAATAGTGTTTATCCGCGATGCTGTGAGAAAATTCGCGTTTTTTCTCAATTATCTGACAAAATTCGCTTTTTCCGCGATCCCTTAGAGAAATTCATCTTTTTATGCGATCCTTTGACGATATTAGTGGCCATTGGCTAAATTTACGTTTTTATCCCGTGATTAACCAATCCTTTGACTAAATTCGCATTTTATAACCAATCCATTGACAAAATACCCGTTTTTCTGCGATCCTGTGACAAAGTTTGCGTTATTTCGCGATCCTTTGATGAAATTTGCGTTTATTTCGTGATCCTTTTGACGAAATTTGCGGTTTTTTTACAATCATTTGGCGAAATTAGGGTTTTATCCGTTATCCTGTGACGAGATTCGTGTTGTTTCGCGGTCCTTTGACGAAATTATCGATCCTTTGACAAAATTCGCGTTTATTTCCTGATCCAATCGCGAATTTCGCGTTTTTTTTTTACAATCCTTTGGCGAAATTAGTGTTTTATCCGCGATCTTGTGGCAAAATTTTCACTTTTTCCGCGATTTTGTGACAAAATTAGCGTTTTTTACGGTACTTTGACAAAATTAGCGATCCTTTGACAAAATCCGCGTTTACTTCGTGATCCTTTGGCGATTTTTTTTTACAATCCTTTGGTGAAATTAGTGTTTTATTCTCGATTCTGTGGCGAAATTGCGCCTTTTCCGCGATCATGTGACAAAATTCACATTTTTTTAAATTATCTGACGAAATTCGCATTTTATCGCGAATCGTTGACGAAATTTGCATTTTTTCAGTACCTTTTGTAGAATATCGCATTTTTTCGCCATCCTTTAATGAATTTCACTTTTTTCTGCGAATCTTTGACGAAATTCACGATTTTTCTGTCATCCTGTGACAAAATTAGCGTTTTTTACGCGATCATGTGAGAAAATTCATGTTTTATCTCGGTCCTTTGGCAAAATTCGCGTTTTTTTCGTGATCCTTTGGTGAAATTCGCATTTTTCGAGATATATTTTTAGGGTTGGTTGGGGCGTGGGGGTGATATGAGTGGTCCCCCCCCTTTCGTAGATAACAGGACATGTTTCCGTTTGTTTGTATTTTTCGCGAAAACTGTCATAAAAAAAGTTGGATTTATATTCTTTTGGGGGGGGGGGTGGCGATCACCCCCGTGGATCCGCGCCTGCCCTAAAGGGGTAAAACAACCCTCCCCCTCTGAAACCATATGTTTTATCCGATTATAGACCACAGATCACCTCCCTGAAATAGAATTCTCCCCGCGTTGCTGATGTGGGCCCTCGGCAACGTAGACATTTTTGTAAGTGGCCCTTCTCTGAAAAAGGTTGTGCAATGTGGAAATAGTTGCTGTGGTGAATCAAAGAGATGCTGATACTGAAGAAGAGCCTGAAAAGATTGATAATGCCAGGATTACACTCAGTGAAACTACTAAGATCTTAGATGTGGTACTTCGATATATTGATGTACAAGAAGATGCAACAGCATCAGATGTGTTGTTATTTAAAAGCTGGCATGATTAAGCAGCATTAAAACGATACAAAGTTGAAAATCACAACATCTTTTGTAAAAAAAATGAAGTGCCGTAGTTTTCAATCTAACACAGTGCTCGGAATTACGCAATGGACAAAATAAGTAAGTTGACTCTATTTATTTCATGAAGAACATGCTTTGACACTATTTCTACCATTGTCCAATAAGACCTTTCAAAGTTATGATTTTTACTTATTCTGTTTCAAATTTTTAAAGCTAATAAGTATTAAAACAGCTCTTCAATCTATTAAAAATTATTCAGAATTGTTTTGGTCTAAAACTTACAAATAAAATAGTAATCATAAATCAAAATATGTTGAAAGGTGTCATTTGGCATAGGTATAGTGTTGGCAATAAAATTCTACCCATTTAAAAAAAGCCGGTTAAGCCGATTTTCGGATAACCGGGGCTGTACTGTACTTAATTTAGACATAAAATTCTTAAAATTTGAATAATTAAAGGGCCATTCCATTTTACGTGTGTGTTATTTGGGAAAAAAAAAATCTAATTACTCAAGGATTTTTCAATATATTTCTTATTTAAAAATCCAAACAAAAGTCCTTTAAAAAATATACACTTTCTATGCTATTCTTATTCTTCTATGTAGAAACCTAACAGTTTGATATAATAGTTATTTTTTAAATATTTCTTTTAAAAAACTTACGTGTGTGACTTAGGAAAATGCAAATTTTGAGTAATGACATTAAATGATATATGTCAGTGAGTTTTATTACGACACATTTAAATTAAAAAATATGGTAATAATTTATTTACCATACCATCTAAAATCACAATTAAAATTTAATAAATAATTGAATGAATGAAAATTAAAGCCTACGTTACGTGTGTTACTCTCTGCATGGAACGGCCCTAAATATAATATAAATATTTAAATATGTACAGTCAGAAGATAAAAGTTGAGCAACATTCAGTTAAAAAGAAAAAATGTGTATAAGCTAAGGAAGATTAGGAAAACAATATTTCTTATTTTGATTTTGTCATACAAAAACATACATTAAAACTGCGACATTATTTTACACTTTATTGATTTTAGTAATATTGGCTATATTTTAGTATCATTTTACCTGTCATTAAATAAGGGGAATATTTCTTTTTCATAAAAGTGTTGCCAATAAGCAATTTGAATTTTAAAACCCTAATTTAATTCGAGCGTTAAGGGGTTAATGCGTCATTTGGTCCCATACATTCCTACACGATAAATGATTGTTACTGTGTACTTTACCTACCCTTAAATTTTGTACCATGAGTTTAGAAACACCCTGTATATATATATATATATATATACAGGGTGTATCTAAACTCTTGGGCAAAACTTTAAGGGGTGATAGTACACGTCAAGACAAACAATATTAAATAGGAAACTAAGTGTTCCAAACCTCCTCTGTAGGAGATAGATGCCTTTAAAGTTTAAGGACCAAAATTTCAAATGATTATAAAAAACGGAAAAATTGGTCGATTCGTTTGCAGTTTTCACTAAAACTATTCTTTATGTCAGTATTTTCTTGAAAATAAATTTTAAAGATACGGTTCAAAAAATGTCGATAGAGGGCGCTTTAGACTTTGGAGTAACCAACAACTATTTTTTACCGTTATTTTTTTTATCTCATTACATGCTTTCAAAAGCTTAGACTTAAACTTAAATTTTGAGCTCAAAATCTGAATCGTTGGGAGTGGTTAAGTAGCGCAAACTGAACTGTGTTCAGGAGTTAAAATTTCAAATGATTATAAAAAAACGGAAAAATTAGTCGATTCGTTTGCGGTTTTCACTAAAACTATCCTTTATGTCAGTATTGTCTTGAAAATAAAATTTAAAGATAAAGTTAAAAAAAATACCGATAGAGCGCGCTTTAGACTTTGGAGTAACGAAAAACTATTTTTTACCGTTATTTTTGGTATCTCATTGCATGATTTCAAAAACTTAGGCTTAAACTTAAATTTTGAACTCAAAATCTGAATCTTTGGGAGTGGTTAAGTAGCGCAAACTGAACTGTGTTCAGGAGGAGGGTTCAAATTTCAACTCATGAACACAGTTCAGTTTGTGCTACTTAACCACTCCCACCGACTCAGATTTTGAGCTCAGAATTTAAGTCTAAGCTTTTGAAAGCATATAATGTGATACAAAAAATAACGGTAAAAAATAGTTGTTCGTTACTCCAAAGTCTAAAGCGCCCTCTATCGGTATTTTTTTAACTTTATCTTTAAAATTTATTTTCAAGACAATACTGATATAAAGAACAGTTTCAGTGAAAACCGCAAACGAATCGACCAATTTTTCAGTTTTTTATAATCATTTGAAATTTTAACTCCTGAACACAGTTCAGTTTGCGCTACTTAACCACTCCCAACGATTCAGATTTTGAGCTCAAAATTTAAGTTTAAGTCTAAGCTTTTGAAAGCATATAATGAGATAAAAAAAAAATAACGGTAAAGAATAGTTGTTGGTTACTCCAAAGTGTAAAGCACCCTCTATCGGCATTTTTTGAACTGTATCTTTAAAATTTATTTTCAAGAAAATACTGATATAAAGAATAGTTTTAGTGAAAATCGCAAACGAATCGACCAATTTTTCCGTTTTTTTATAATCATTTGAAATTTTAACTATTAAACACAGTTCAGTTTGCGCTACTTAACCACTCCCAATGATTCAAATTTTGAGCTCAAAATTTAAGTTTAAGTCTAAGCTTTTGAAAGCATGTAATGAGATACAAAAAATAACGGTAAAAAATAGTTGTTGGTTACTCGAAAGTCTAAAGCGCCCTCTATCGGCATTTTTTGAACTGTATCTTTAAAATTTATTTTCAAGAAAATACTGATATAAAGAATAGTTTTAGTGAAAATCGCAAACGAATCGACCAATTTTTCCGTTTTTTATAATCATTTGAAATTTTGCACCCTAAACTTTAAAGGCGCCTCTCTCCTTCGGAAGACGTTCGGGACCCTTAGTTTCCTATTTAATATTCTTTGTCTTGATGTGTACTATCACTCCTTAAAGTTTTGCCCAAGAGTTTAGATACACCCTGTATATATATATATATGTGCTGTGTTCCCAGGATACTTTAATTTGAGTTTAATTATTTCTGAATAGTAATTTTTCCCTTATATAATCATGGAGAAACATTGCAAATTCCGTGAATAAATAAGCCGGGGATTAGTAATCAGAAATATTGGTGATCAATAGTAAATATTGTGATATTCTTGTGTCTACATTTGAAAAAACTGAATTTCATAGCTATAAAATTTCAGGTGTTTTTACATATTTTGCTTTAATATTTATCTAAAGTTTTTATTTTTCAGTAATCCATTGGACATTTTTTAATAATGTGTAAAATTTTAAAACATTGTCAGCTTGTTTTCAGAACATCGATTACATTTAAATTATAATCTAAGAGATGATGTTAGTGTATTTTGACATATATACTATCTACAGATATGAAAATGATGTTGATTATAAAATTATTACATAGGATTTTCAACCGTTATCGGTGGTTCTAATTGCAAAAATTCCATATTTGTATTGAAAATATTCAACACTTTTCTACGGGGCGGGCTTATTGTTTAAAACATTTTATTCACTCTTTTTTTTCGTACTAATGCTTTTAATTCATTTAACTTAGATACGTTTAGTAACTTGTTTGTTTAATTTGACATAAATTTCTCTTAATTGGTATTGCTGTATCATACTAGATGTAGTAATATTTTCTCCGCTATAATTATTTTCTTCCGAAAGAGACTAATTCTTTGAACAGCCTTCGAGCCAGAAAAGTTTATCGAAGGATGATTACCAAAGTCATAGTTTTGATGAAAAATTAATTTTATGAGAACCGAAATCATTAGAAAAGTAAGAGCTAAATCTCATCGTTTTGAAAGAAAGTCTAATCATATGAATAATAATTGATTGTCTGTAAACAACGAAAACATTTGTAAATCGAATCAATGAAGTTTCAGGGAAGAATTTGCAGGGTTTGTAAGCTCATTGTTTTTAAATACTATTGCTTTAGAATAAGATTATTCGCCGTATTTAATTGCAGATAATGCAATCATTTCTGAGTTTGCATAAGAAGAAGAATACTATTCGGAAATTCCCTATCTCAAAAGTATTAACCATATGAATCCCGAGTCGTCTTTTCATCTCACAATTCTGATATTACAAAGGTTTATGAATGTTAGTTTGTTCCGATACTTAGCAGTTATTAAAAAAAAAAAAAAAAAAAAAAAAAAAAAAAAAAAAAAAAAAGTCAATGGTAACTGATAAGTCATTGCAAAAGGAACGCATCAATAAAATTCACAGTTACACATTTCAAAGGGACCGTGTCTTTAAAATTCACAGTTAATTCTATAGAAATTATGCGTAAAGAATTTTTTACATATTCTTTTCAGGACATATTACGTTAAAAGTCATATTCTGTCTGTGGTGTTTACTAACTTTCTTTCCAGTTCGCGGAATTCCTCAGTAACCTATAAGGAAATGCAATCAGGTAATCCCTGATTACCTAATATAATTAGAGAAAAAAAACATTTAAAGCAGACGGAAATTGACGGCTTTGTGATTTTTGAAAGTTTGTCTAATTAAATTTTAAGTATTATTTAAAGAAGTATTTTTTCCGAAATAAATATTTTATACTGTACTGGATTTTATAAAAATATTTACAATTTATGTAGATAATTTTAAAAAATTCACTACATCAGCAGCTACTTTCTCATGATGAAAACCGTTTTCAGATAATTATATTAGGTAATTACTAATCAGCTAATTAATTTGTCCTATAGGTATAAATGGGATTTTGCGATCAGACAAAGGTAAACATGTTTCAGTAAAGCATGCTGTTAAGTAGGGAAAATATGTTTATTGATTTTTACATTTAGTCTTATTGAGTCGCAAGTCAGTATACATTCCGTATTGGGACGCGTAGTAATCCTGATTTCCGGATACCACTATTTACGCACAGTAGCCTTCCATTTTATCGCAGAAATTCTGCGGTTACATAATGTGAACATTAATGTCCGAAAGTCGAGGTAATCAAATATAATGACCGCTACGTACCCTATGAATGAAATATAAACTTCGATCATTGTAAAAAACTCATGTAACAGGGTGTCCATAATATACAGGGTGTCCATAATTAAACGACCCTACTTTAAAGTTGTCTACAGACAAAACTATTGTTCATAAAATTGTGAAATTTTGTGAAAGACATAATAAAGGGATGGTAATTTGTTTAAGCTAAATAAATATAAATAAATATAGTTCAAAATTTCGCCACCAGAGGGTGATTTTTAATAAATTACACATTTAGTATGATAGTTTAGAAATTTTATTTACTGGATGTTCATAATAAATCGACCCTATTTTAACGTTGTCTACAGACTAATCTATTGTTCAGAATGTTGTGACATTTTTTGGAGGACATAATAAAAGTATGGGAATTTGTTTGAGTGAAAAAAAAATAGGAGGCCGTTTTTTAAAGAATTACGCATTTAGCATACGTTAACGATAGCTTAACAAATTTTGTCATAACCAAACATGTTCTGAATGACTTTCATCATTTTCATATACCATCTGGAATTGTAATATAGCATGTACCACAGTTGACAGCAGTGTATTTTGTGAAATGGTAGGAATAAGTTTGTGAAATGCTGTCTTTAGAATAAGGTTATGTTAATAAATAAAATTTCTAAACTATCATATTGCTAAATATGTAATTAATTTAAAAACGCCCTCTGGAGGCGAAATTTTGAACTACTTTTATTTATATCTTTTTTAGCTTAAAAAAATTTCCATACCCTTACTATGTCTTTCGTGAAATTCCAGAGCTTTATGAACAAAAGTTTTGTCTGCAGACAACTTTAAAGTAGGATCGTTTAATTATGGACACCCGGTATTTATCCTCCTTAAACACGAATGTAAAATAACACTGCGAATACACAATTATTGATTTTGCACAAATAGAAAGACACCATAGATGACAGAAGGAGCTCTTTTTTTTAATTGATACTTTAGGGGGCTGGTAATTGAGGTTCACAAATACGGATCTAAAATGACTAACAACCTTAAAATATCGACTTAATTATTGATAACCTAAAATACGCAGTAACAAATTGATGGTCTTTAAATAATTGAATGATCAACAAATCCTCAAAAATTTTTATTGCATAGCTGCCAACTTGTACGGATTTTTCCTACCACTAAAATTTAATAGAAAAATTTGCTTAATTCAATAGCCGAATTGCCGTGAATGTTGATAATTTAATAATGCAGAAATCTCTTTTAAATTTTAGTGGTAGGAAAAATCCGTACAAGTTAGCAGCTATGTTATTGTAAAGCGTTTAACCCTTTCAGGGGCAAGGTACTTCTATTAATAAAATGCTGAAATCAGTGATTGACACCAGAATTTACAAATATATATATTTTTTAAAGCAAAAGCTTTTGTGTACGTACATAATAAAAGAATAATTTTCATTCCAATAATCTGGTGCCGATATGGCATTTAGGAATTAAAATTAGGTGATCCAAAAATGAACCACCGCCCTTGAAGGGGTTAAGTTAATTAATTATGAATATTTCTTACGTTCTTGGACACACTGTCCGGAATGCATTTTGCAATCTCGGATTATAATAACACTTTTTTATGTGGAAATAAGCATCAGTACTGTCATTTGTTCGTTTTGATCAAAAGCCAAAAACATTCAGCTAAATCAGAGCTGACAAGTCTCCGGCTTTTTGGATAACAGTATTTTAATACAGAAAATGTTCTTTTATTTAATTTGAACATTTGGGTGGTTTAAAAGAACAACCTTTTCTCTAAAATAATAGTGGTGTGCGAAAAGCCGGAGACGTGGCAACTCTGACTAAATAAAAGTAAAATAAAACGGTAAAAAAAATCAAATAGTTTTGTTTATATCCTCCTCGGTTCAGAAGTATCACATGTGATATTTCAGAACCGAGGAGGATAAATGTGTGTGCGTGCGTGTATCTTTCGAAGTGAAAAATATTTTAATTGATGGTGACGTTTTTAACACTTTCCAGCATAATTGAATAGTGCTTAGTAAATTCGACTTGTCTGTCTGCCGTCGGACTATACGTGCTCTAACTTTCATAAATCATCACATGTCATCATAAAACAATGAAAAGTCTAATTAACACTATGGAATCAGAGTTTTTCGGGCACTAAGTTCTCATTAAATAGTTCATGATATCCCGTGCTACTGGGATGGACTTGAGCAGAGTTCGCACGGGTCCTTGAATTTCCCGAATAAGAAATTCTTCGGTACAAGTATTTTCTTATACAGATTCTCTTTTTAAATCAGGCGAAATTTCGCGCGTTTAAATTAGATTTATTTTCCCATAAAAAATATTGATATTTAACCTTGAAAATAACGGTACCCGTACGAACCCTGTTGAGTTAGTTGTTACTGTGATGAGATTTTATGCAGGCGGAGAAAAACTCATTTCATTAGTGTTGAGTCTGTCTTCTCGGTCAATTCTTCGTGGCTTCTAACTTTATTTTTTCAACTTTGTGATTCGTTTATGATTCACAGATTGCAGGTGGTCCATCAATTCTTATTCAACCTGATATGCATAGTTGCCAACATCCCGATTTTTCTAATACCAATATTTTTATCTAGAAAAACTTGTTTTCTATAATCGCGCAATTTATCCAATTAAAGCGAACATTTTTGTAATATTTTACTGGTATTGAAAAAATTGGGACATTCGCAACTATGGATGTGTATTTTTCGAGTTATTCGACAGTTTCCAAACTTTTCGGTCACCCTATATATTTTAATGGTCATTAGAAAATTGCTTTTAATGCTATATGATATTCAAAATTTAATTATATGCGAAGATTATCTTATTGAAAATTTTACGTAATGAGTAAAAATGTAATGTGTAAAACCTTGGCTGATTAGCCCCAATTAAATAGATTGTCATGTGAGTAATAATTATATGAGTGTATTAACGCTTGAATGCGCGATATTTAATTTTGTTTCAAAACATATGACATGATTCTAATATATATGATTCATAAATAAAATTCATAATATATGATTTTCTGAAAAGTTTATTACAAAGGAAAAATAATGAAAAAAAATCGGAGATACATTTTTCATATGATACGTCAATCTTTTCTTTTGTTGCACATCTGCAATACAAGTAAAAACTACTGTCGTGTGGCTGTTTTATGCTAAAATATTGCAAATTGGTAAACAATCTAATCAGTACAGGAGATGGGGATGAATGGGACATTTTCACAAAAATATTTATTTATTTATTTTTTATTTAAGTTATTATCAACATTATATATCACATTTCATACATTAGGTAATTGACTACATATATGAAGAATATTTATTGTAGATTATTATTTATTCAGAAACATATTACGAAATTAAAAAAAAGTCCCTCCCTGTCCCAATCATCCCCACAGCAGGGATGAATGGGACACTAACAGGGAGGGATGGGACACAAAGATTTTCCTCCCTGTATTCAATTTTACCAAATTAAAATTTATAATTATAAACTTATATGCAGTGATATTTGTAATATATGATTTTACAGACAAATCGATATGTTTTTTTTTCAATAACTTCTTTTATTCCAGTTTTAACTTTTAATAGACACTTCGGCTATCAACCTGTTCTCTTTTCCCACTTATGAGGCATTTTAAATTTTAAATGAAAGTGCAAAGTATCTTTTAAATATGGCAGAATTTCCAACACCTGTAGGGATGAATGAGACAGCCCCATTCATCCCCATTTGAAATGTCCCAATCATCCCCATTATGCATATATTCAATTGTTAGCCATTTTGCCCCGGAAATTATTTTGTCACAATACTTATTATTCATTCATTTTAATTATAGATATTGAACCTTGAAATAAATAACTACAACATAGCTTAATTTTTTATATTGTATAAGATATTTCATATCTTCAAATGTTAAAAAAAACTTACTTTTAAGCAGCGATTTCAGAAAATGCAACTTTGAACAAAAATGAAATCAGCAGTGTGGTCCTACTTTTAGTTCTGAAGCACAGTGTGGTACAGGCTTATATGGGGACAAGATGCATTTTAAAATAAATGTTTATTGCCTGAAATATTGAGAATGTCCCATCGATCCCTCTTCCCATTCATCCCCCAGCTCTGCTACGTCTCCAAATACATTATTTTATATAGTTATGATTTATGTTATAAAACTTAACGTTTAACCCTTTAATTCCCATGATATAATACGTTCTAGAAATGACGTTGTTCAGAGAATCTGACTTTACATCTGTAAGTGTCAATGATTAATTTCGCTTTATTTAAATACAGAATGTCTGTTGTTAATTAACCCCTTAACGGTCGCATTAAATTACGGTTTTAAATGTAAATTGGTTATTGGCACCACTTTTTTGAAAAAGAAATGCTCACATTGTTTAATGACAGGTAAATCTAAAAAAAAATATACCACTATTTTATAAAACTGGTGGGAATCAGACAAATCTGAATTACCTGAAAAAAAGACACAGCCCGTGAATACGACGGGAGCGAGAATTAAGGGGTTAAAGCGGATATTGCTATTTTAATTTTTTGGTGTGAATCAGGTATATACGAATAAAAAAATATATTAAATTCAAAACACAGTTGTTTGCTTATATGCAAAGCTGCGCACTAAAGTTTTAATATCTAGATGGGATCAACATATTTTATTTACTGTTAATTTTACTTGTATTAGGAGTACCGGAAAATTCTGTCGCATAATGTTCTTTCATGCATACTTTTTAAATTCTGATTTCTTCATTAGCACCACTTTTTTGAAATTGTAAAATTACCACATTTGTCTCATTTGACATTAAGGTGAAAACACTCGGAATTTTACCATTTTAAAAAAAGTGGTGCAAATGAAGAAATCTGAATTTTGAAAAAATAGGCGTGAAAGACATTATGCGACTGAATTTCACGGTACCCCTAACAGATTAGAATTTTATTATCACGAACAGTGATATAAATTTGTATGTACAAATCTCAAAGAAAAATAATATTAATATTAATAATAATAATAATGATGATAACATTATATGGTTGAAACTGCATTAATAAAATAAACTGACTGCAAGATATTGCAATTAATCTTAATTATTATAAAAATAAAATTTTTAATTTAAGTGATTTATACATGTGTCTTTCATTCCCACTCTCTTTCTTTATTTTTTTCAACTAATAATTGATTTTAACAGTTTAAATATTAGAAGATTATCATTCCCCTGAAAGAAAAAAAAAAATCTAAATAACAACATAAAAGTTAAATAATGCGGACTAGGTGTTATTGCTAAAAATATTACTATCGTTAATTTAATTAAGACTTCACCTATTTAGAAGCTATTATTAGGATGAGCAAAGCGAATCCTGTACTAGGCTACACAAATTACATTTTGTCGTACAATTTACAAAAAAACTATTCAGTATTTTGACTTGAAATTAAACATAAAAATAAATTATGATCTCTAGATTTGTACAATATTATTTTTTTTTACAGAATAAACATGAAAAAATATATTATTTTAATTAATATATTTTACATGTTTTTCCATTACGGACGCATTTTTGCAAATAAATAATTAAACATGTATATTTTCAGAAGAAAAAATAAATCATGGTGTTAGTCATTATAGATAGAATCATGATTAATTAAATAGTTTCACGATTTCTTTTATGAAAGTTTTAAAATAACTTTTTTATGAAAATTACAGCATATTTTTAATGAATTAAAATTTGTGAAAATTAAATTATTTACATTCAATTATAAAAGTATTTTTCAGTGTTAAGAATTCCAATGCACAATTTATTCTTATTATGAGAAATCATTTACGCAGACGATACTTAGGCATTTTAAGAGAATTATATTATGATTGATTTTCTCTCTTTTTTTTTTTTTTTTTTTGTAAAGTATCAACAAAAGAATTGTAAACAGATAAAATAATTGTTAAATTCTTTATATCAAAAATATAAAATTCCGTGGAAATTCTTGGTTATTTGGCTGAATTTACATTCTAAAATTAAAATACGCCCAAACATAAAATAACGTTTTTGCTTAATAAAGAAAAAAATAATTTTGCTTAAAAAATAATATAAAAAATATTGTTACTTTCAAATATTTGCCTTGTTAACCCTTTCAAGGGCGGTGGCTAGAGGGTCTAGCCACCTAATTTTAATTCTAAAACTGACAAATGGCACCAAGAAAAATTTATTAAAATTTTGCATTTGTAATAAAAGTGAAAAATAGCTGGTTTTTATTTTCTAAGAAATTCGTTGGAATATTCTGGTGTCAGTCAATTTTTTCATAATTTTATGAACAGAATTCTTCTGCCCCTGAAAGGGTTACATAATGCTTCGCGAATCCAAACAAAGCATGGCTTTTGCTAGTTTTATATTATTTCATTATGCCGGACTCACAACGCTCGGCGAAATAATACACTTTTCTTTTCTGTACTACCCCGTTACTTTCACGTCCCTTGTACGTGGTGTCTGTTTTCGGCACTACAATAATAAAGCCAATTACACTACTTTATATCACTGGTAGGAATTAAACAATATGAATAAAAAACACAGCCCGTGAATATCACGCGATCGAGAATTAAGGGGTTAAATAAAGCAAAAATAATGGTTGGAAATAACCGTAAAATTTGGCAGCTATGGTACATGTGATTTCTGGCATATAAAACGAGGATCAAACAATCATGTTTGTACCCAAATATTTTATCTAATAAAATGTAACTTATTAGTTCGCGGTAAATATTTGACTCTATTTAATAAATAAAATTTCTGTGTCCAGACATGATTCTTTAATCTGCGAATTAAACGCTGGAAATTACGGTACTTGCATGTTTAAATATTTAGTTACAAAGTAAAAATATTGTATATAATATTTGGAGTAATGCGTAAATTTCATGTTATATAACATACAGCAGGGTGGGGGGAGGGGAGACGAAAAATGACCTAAATGGCAGCGGTATGGCAGGGCTTGAGTTGCACTCATTCAATCCAATAGGTTTATGTCACGCACCTCGTTCTGTGTTCCGTGACCGAGTGCTGTCTCCGGGAAGCTGTATTGCTTTATAAATTGACTTTTGAATAAAGAAGATGAAGCATATATGTGTTTTGTCTACGAGTTGCTAGTGAAGTAACTGGGGGGATTGTCACAAAATGGCGGCTGATTTTTTACCATCGGATCAACAGTCTCTCATTATCGCCGGAGCAAACTTCCACCAGTAAATTTTGAATAAAAATGTTGCCTTCTTTTATCTGCCCTTTCATGAAACACTTTTCTCATAAATATCGTTAAATTTTCTATTTGTTTTTACTTGTTTCAGTTTGCCCAGGTATTATAATCATTTTTAATGACACTGAGAGGTAGTTGTCTAGCTTGTCAAAATATACCGGAAACGGCAGGAATGACTACCACCGAAGTAACGGAGTACCAGTAAAAATGAATATATGTTTTGACCATTATTTATGACTGAAAAATTGCATTAATAAGACTTTTAAAAAAGAAGAAAGTTTCCATTTAAATTTACTGGTGAAAGTTTGCCAAGGAAGTAATCAACACAAGCGAAAACGGTTACAGTTCAAGCTTCACTATTTTAACGATTTTTCAGCTCCTTTCCATTAGTAGTTCCACGGTTTTGTAAAAGCATTTACTCTTGCTCCTCTTTTTTGAAATGTCGCACTTAAGTGAACAGTGTGCGGCTGCAAAATTTTGCTTCCTGCTCGGAAAAACTGCTCCAGAAACAGTTTTGATGTTTCTATGGTGTAATGTAAGTGTACGGTTGGTTTTCTCAGTTCAAGAAAAGGGAAATTTCGAACGATAACAAATCTCGTTCCAGACGCTTTCAACTTCCAGAACGGACGAAAATGTTGAGAGAGATTGTGCAATTGTGCTTGAAGACCGACAACGGACCCATAGCTGCCAACTCTTCCGCTTTTTTGTACCACAAAAGTTTAATAGAATTTTTTGCATTCTTTAATAGGCAGATTGCGGCGATTTAAAAAGGTAAAAGTTAGTATAAAATTTTTGTGGTACAGAAAAGCGTAAGATGTTATCAGCTATTCGACCACTGAATAAAACTGCGGAACAGTGCACGACAAAAGAAGACCAACTTGCGGCTGACCGGGGAGTAGTATTTCCGCCATGACAATACACTTGCTCACAGCTTTATCAGTTCGCCAGTTCTTGGATAAAAACGGAATGACTTCTTTTTTTCACGCCTCCTACTTATCTGACTTTGTTCCGTGAGATTTTTTTTTTGTTTCCACGAATGAAGAACGGCATAAATGGTGTCTATTAACGCCGTAGAAGAGGTGAACAAAAAACGAGGCAGGCATTTTGCAGCTATACAAGAAGACGAGTTTGAATAGTGTTTCCAACAATGGAACAGTCGATTAGACAAGTGTATGAAGTTAAATAGAGAGTACATTGTAAGTATAGATGTTGTTTAAAAAAAATAAATACAGGTTTTTTATACAAAAATCACGTTGCATTTCGGTCCCCCCTGGTATATATGAACATATTATTTCCCTCACACTTATTTATGTATGTGTACAGTATATAATCGTATTTTTTAAACTAATCATCCTGTAGGTAGCATATAAATATATTACAACAATAATAAATCAAAATATACCCTCTTCTGTTAACATGAGAAATTTACTTCAAGAAAAGGCTTATGAAATAATTGGAAGTGAGAGATTCTAAGCAACAGATATCAGTATGTAATCAATTTATTAAATCATATTTTATGTAGCGGAGTTTCAAAATAATGATAATAATCTTTTATCCTCATTCTACACTCTGATTAGTATAATCATCTTAATTAATCCCTTTGGAGTTCACAAAAGCTTTAGAAAATTAGTAATTCCCATTAATGATAAAAGGATATTTTGGTCTGGAATAGCAGATTTTATCCTTATTTGCTTAATCTGAAATATTTGAAATACATATATAAATAGGGATTCTTTATTTCAGTTTTGCCGGAAATAACTTGTGGTCCGGTGTTGTGTACAAATAAAGTCATTGTTTCTACATTAAGTAAAATGGTGACCACTACATGACGAGGTACATGGATTTCCCCCTAGTAAGTACCAAATTATGAAGTCATCGTTTTTATCTCAGTAACGGTACGAGAAACTGGAAAAAAGCCTTTTAGTAAGCGGTAGAGCGTCCTCTATTTAGTATGAAATTATTTCTTTCATGAAAAAATAACTTTCCAGACCCCCTGCGTGCAGTAGAGTGGTTTATAAGGTTGCTGAAGAGTTTCCAATAAAACTATGCCAGGTAAGAAATGTGCAGGCTTTTTTCCATTAGTAGTATATGTTCCTACGGACGGACATTTTTAACACGTTAAGCGCCACATCAGCGACCGGTGGCTGACAGCAAACTTTCCGTTTAAAACGTGTCATTCATTGATGGCTGACGTCTAAAATATGATACAAAACTGAAAAAAATATACATTGTTTTAAATAATTACTGGACAAATATTTAAAATTTACGTACCTTTTATTTATTACAGGATTATACTTTCTTAAAAATTACTTTAAACATTGTAAATTTTCAGCGCTTCAGTGTCAGTCATCGTGGCACTTAATTTTAAAGTTCATTTAAACTGTGTTATGCATTTTACAAGTGAATAAATTTCAGCATTAATCTGACACGTGTAATACACTGGTCATAAAAATTAACGGTTAATGAGAAAAAAATATGCTCACTAAGTTAATGTTGCAACCAATGTCCAATGCTCAGAGTTGCCAAGTCTCCGGCTTTTTGCACACCACTATTATCTTAGAGAAAATCTGGTTCTTTTAAATCAGCTAAATGTTCCAATTAAATAAATCAACATTTTCTGTATTAAAATACTGGTATCCAAAAAGCCGGAGATTTGGCAGCTCTGAATGCTGCAATTAGTTATGTTAATTAAATACTATTGAATACAAAATTGCTCTTTCGCACATACGTTAGCGTCGGAAATATGCACATTAGGTGATTGACAATGTGGTGCGCAATGGGCATATGTTGGAATTCTGATCTGTAGTGTTTTTTAAAGTGAATGTGGTTTCTGAGACTAATCAGTATTCATTAGTTATGGCTCAGAGGCATCAGTTAAGTGAAGGTCAAAAGTGGTGAATAATTGGCAGAATCGAAGTAAGTGAAACACAAAAGGAATGTTGCTCAAAATTTGAATATCCGTCAAAGTCTCATATCAAGAGTTTTTCGAGCCGCTTTTTAAGCACTGAAACAGTTGATAGACAACCTGGTTAAGGAAGACAGAACAACAACTGCATCCAAAGACTGTTTTCTGTCAATTTCGGCTCGAAGAAACCGCGAAACGACTACAAGTGATTTGGTTTCAGACCTCCAGACTCCCACAGGAACTCGAATTAGCCGTTCTACTGGTGCAAGAAGGCTTAACAAGGATGGACTGTCTGCTAGAATACCAATATTTTGTGTTCCACTCACTCGAGCTCCCAAAATGGACCGTTTAAAAAGTTGCCGTCGTCAGGGTCAATGGAGCCAAGAAGACTGGGCTCCAACGCGATATTTCACGGAGAAGTAAAGGCAAGTTGCATGTTTCTTCCTCTCTTCAGATCAAAAAACGTCTAGAATCAGTGTTAAAACTATGTCTAGACTCATCAGTGAACAATTCTCCAGCTCAGTCTTCTTGACTCCATTGAACATGACGGCGGCAGAAGTTTAAACGGATCCCTTTGGAAGCTGGAGTGAGTGGGTACAAACTATTGGTTTTCTTGCATACAGTCCACCCTTGTTAAGCATTCGTGCAACAGTAGAAATGCTAATTAGTTCCTGTGGCAGCCTGAAGGTCTGAAACCAAACATCTTGTAGCCGCTTCGTGGTTTCTTCGAGCCACAATGTCAAAAAACGGTCTTCAGATGCAGTTCTCGCTCTTGTTCACCCTTGACCAGGCTGTCTATCAACAGATCCAGTGCTTAAAAAGCGGCTCGAAGCTCTTGATGTGAAACTTTGAGATGTATTCAAATCTTGGGTGACCTCCACTTGTGTTTGACCTCCCTCGATTCTACCAATTATTCGCCACGTTTGACCTTCACTAAAATTATGTCTTTGAGCCATAACTAATGAATGCCGATCACTCCCAGACACCGCATTCACTTTAAACAACACTGCTAAACAGAATTCCAACATGCGTCCATTGTGCACCACATTGACAATCACCTAATTTCCATATTTTCGACGTTAACATATGCGCGGAAGTGCAATTTTGTATTCAATAGTATTTAATTAAAAATGTTTATTATGTTTTTTAGTGTGGTAGACTGATTTTTGACCGTCCTTTTTTTTTCTCTAAATGCTGTAATTATGTTTGTTTAAACCTTAAAATTTTAATGCTTAAATGCATATTTTTTTTATTTTGTTTCCAAAAAATATATGTGATTCTCAGAAAAGTTTATTGCGTAGGAAAAATTATGAATAAAATCAGAGATACATTTTTCGTATAATACGTCAATCTTTTCTTAAGATGCATATCTGCAATACAAGTGAAAAATACAATATTGCAAATTAGTAAATATTTTAATAAATGTGAATCTAAATAACTTATTTCATATAAATTTTTATTTTGTAAAACTTAACGCTTAAGTGTATGAATTATTCTTTTACAGTTGTGTTTTTTAGTCTTATATTAAGGATTTGACACCAGAAAATTTAAGATAGATTTTTAACTTTATTCAGTAGCATATTTTTGTAATTTTTACAGGATTAATATTTGTATGTAAATATAGTGGTTGCTAAGAGTTAAATAAAAAGTGAGGCAGATATGTATCACGATGCATTTAAGTGTTAAATCTTATTTTAACAATAGAGCGCCCATAGCGTTCATCAGGACCAATTGAAAATATCTCCTTTCGAAATAGAATTTTCTTGATACATTAAGGCAAATTGTATACATCGCACGGAAAAACATTAAAAAAGTTAAATAGTTTTAATTGAATCACTAGTATGGATGAATTTTGTATGGTTTGAGTAAAATCTCCGGTCGTTCTAGTGTTAATAAACACTTCAATATTTTCCCAATTGAAAATTCTTTTTTATGCATTACAAGTGAAAAATACAATATTGCAAATTAGTAAATAGTTTAATAAATGTGAATCTAAATACCTTATTTCATATAAATTTTTATTTTGTAAAACTTAACCCTTAAGTGTATGAATTATTCTTTTACAATTGTGTTTTACAGTCTTATATTAAGGATTTGACACCTGAAAATTTAAGATAGATTTTTAACTTTATTCAGTAGCATATTTTTGTAATTTTTACAGCATTAATATTTGTACGTAAATATAGTGGTTTCTAAGAGTTAAATAAAAAGTGAGGCAGATATGCATCACGATGCATTTAAGTGTCAAATCTTTTTTAACAACAGAGCGTCCATAGCCTTCATCAGGACCAATTGAAAATATCTCCTTTCGAAATAGAAGTTTCTTGATAAATTAAGTCAAATTGTATATATCGCACGGAAAAAACATTAAAAAAGTTAAATAGTTTTAATTGAATCACTAGTATGGATGAATTTACAATGGTTTTAGTAAATTCTCCGGTCGTTCTAGTGTTAGTAAACACTTCAATATTTTCCCAATTGAAAATTCTTTTTTATGTTAGCAATGACAGCGCTTGCCGTTTTTAATCAACACCTGCAATACGACTTAGATACGTTGCCGCCTGTAGCCTTTTATTGGGGGTAAACTTAATAAAATTATGTTATGCTACTGTCAAAATGCAGAGATGTCACAGAATAAGAATTTTCAAAACCACTATTTCTTGAACGATATCTTCATCTTATTCAATCGCAGATTTTTGCGATTATTTAGGTGAATATTTTCGAAAACAATTAGTGGTATTCAAGATACATAATCCTTGGTACCAAATATGCACATGATTTCAGTGTGTCCAACTGCCTGTCAGATATCAGCGTAAAAACGCACACTCGAGAAACGTCTACTTCATTCCATGAAAAACGCAAGTAACGCAAATGTTGCCAAATTTTAGCCATTTTTGGAAAGATTCGGCAATAGAATATCACCAACTGTTTTGCTAATGTTTAGAATAATAACTTCACTAACTTCCAGGTAACTGGAAAATTTTGACGTTTTTCCTTCAAGCACACCTATGTAACTTGTTGGTAATCATCAAAGATTGAAATGTAACTGTAAGGTGAATTGAGAAAAACCCTTGTTCCGACCTTGTCCCATACATTTTCCTGGCAGAATATATTAGAAACGAAGATATTTATATTAATGAGAGATATTTCAATTCGAAGATATATTTCAATTGATATTTAACACATTCTGTACATATGTTCGAGATACTACCTCAGCGCAAACTGGTATTTATCCGACAAAAATATTACATTGTATTATGTGAAAAATTATAAGTCGCTAAGTAGTCTGGATTTGCACTTCTATGTAATTAGAATATTTATAAATTTTTGACTAGCATTCAAGCATTATGAAAACCTAGAAACATAGAATGAAATCTTATAGAATTTTGAATCATAGGATATTAAACGTATTATGATAGATAAAGTTATCAGTATTATTTCAAGAAACTTTGTTCTACATTGTTATTATTATAACGTGCACAAAATGAAGCTTTTTCTATTAACACATTGTGTGCGGGACACCTAAAGACAGAAGATTGCTGATTGTCACCGCTTTTTTGAAATAGGCCTATTTAAAAACAGACTAAAAATTCTGAAAAATAAGGCGAATTA
Organism: Maratus speciosus; assembly: GCA_963932465.1. Taxonomy (NCBI): domain Eukaryota; kingdom Metazoa; phylum Arthropoda; class Arachnida; order Araneae; family Salticidae; genus Maratus; species Maratus speciosus. The sequence continues at coordinate 202,322,495 of OZ010796.1, read as the reverse complement.
TACTATTTTTAAAAAAGTGGTGACAGTCACATAATCTGAATAAAAAAAGTCCCCAATCTTGCAACACTGCCTAAAGATACAATTTTGAGGTTTGAGAGTTGAAATTATAACTGGTACCGAAAATATTTATAGACAAAAAAGAAGGTGTAAGCCAAGCATGTTTGCTTTACATTGCAGGGCTCCCACAGGCGACTCTTTTTATATTATGTTTGCACCAGTAATTTTAAGAAATACAATTTGTAGTATATTTCTCCCGCAAATGTTGTCAAAGCTTACGCAAAGTTTTTTTTGTTTTATAAAAGTGGATCGAAGTAGAAATAAAAAAATGTCGCCTGTGGCAGCCCTGAGATTAGTTTTGAGCAGGTTTTAATTTACAGTGGCGTTTGTAAACGTAAATTTCGCGTTCGTTTTCGTAAAGTAGCGCGATACAATAAGTTAATACAAAAGTGTATTCATCATGTTGCCTTTGAAATGTGATTTTCTTTTAATTTTGGAAAAATAAAGTGCACTTTTCTACAGTCGGGCAAAGGAACTGAGAACATTCCACACAGTTAAATCTCCTGACTATCGCAGAAAAAACGAAGAAAGACATATATCAAAAGAAATTATTACTTCTTTCAGTTTATCTTTAAAATAAGCTTAGTGGATCGCTTTCATACTCAAATTGTATTAAAATTTGATTTAAAGGCGAACACTTACATTTCTCATCTTATTTAACTTTTTAAAATTTTACTTTAGAATACGAATTGGGAAGTTATTCAGTCAAGTATTTCATAAATTATGTAGGTTTCATATTTTGAACTCTTAAAGTTAAATTCATTTCTTGTTGTTTCAAAACAGATTCCTATGACATAGTTGCCAACATCTTATGCTTTTTCGTACCACAAAAAGATTATAGTAAATCTTACCTTATCATATCGCCGTAATCTGTCGATTAAATAAGGCAAAGATTTCTATTAAATTTTTGTGGTTCAAAAAAGTGAAAGAGTTGGTAGTTATGCAATGAAGATAATTTTTTAAACATAACTGGAAAACTATTTGAATGAGATTATAGATTCCAAGATTCTATCTGTTACAAATCTATCTGTCTATCTGTGTGTCTGCGATATCTGTTACAAATTTTGTGCGTTACAACTCATTTTTTATTCATTTCAAATACATTTTTCGAAAAAAAGTTTGATAATTATTTTTTTGTCGAAAGACAGTTTCTTTCAATGCCTTAATTACACAGGCCAAAAAAATTTAACTTTGTGAAAACCTTTTAAGCAATTTTTGGTGGTTTTACAAAATTTTGGAATGCTGATTTAAAAAATGAGCTCATTTTTGTTCCATTACGTACAGTTTCCCAAGATTTTCTATTAATACATTTTCTACTGATACAATATGCATGATATGAGAAAAGCAAGTTTAATTGAAATAAATACTTACAAAGTGCATAGAATATTCACCACAAATGTAATAGACGTTATGCGGAGAATTAACACAATCACGTTTAGCCATAATCTTCTCACAGTTCAGCATAATTAACCCTTAACGGATCGCAGCTTTAAATAAATTATTCTATTTTTATATTCTATTCGCACCACTTTATTTTAAAAGTAAATGTTTTAACACTTAAAGGCCAGGTGCTGCATTTCGGCAGCATACGCAATTTAGGCTCTAAAATACTATTAGAATAATACTGAAGCTATAATGCGCAATGTTGCCAATAAAATACATTCTGAAAATATTATTAAATCGATTTTCAACATGTAGATGGCAGCACTTGTTGTGTTTAAGAATAAAGATATATTTATTTTTTCAATTGTTGCTACTTGTTCTTTTTGTTTTGTTTCGATGCTTGCGAAATACCCTATTTTGTTCTGCTGTGAGAAAGTAAAATTTATTTCTTATTATAGTTCCTAAAATTCTTGTGTGTTTAATATTATACAATTGTATCAAGATAGATTATTTATTCAATTAAAGACCAGTATTGCCGATTAGTAACAAACTGTTTTTTAACCGTAAACCATACTTAAAACATTATATGATTTTTTAAGCATTTTTCCCACAATTTATTTAAAAAACCAAAGCTGAAAAACATTATTACCATGATTTTTGAAAAATCAGGCATTTAAGGGTTAATACATTTCTCTCGCACATGTTATCAAAGTACGAGTAAATGTGTTTCTTAAAACAAAGTGGTGCAAAGTGAATAAATTTGGAAAGGGTGTCAATGCCGCTTATATGGCGGCATTGGTTCGTTAACCCTTTCAGGGGCAAGGTACTTCAATTCGTAAAATTCTTAAATGAATGAATGACACCAGAATTTAAAAACAAATTTATTTCAAAATAAGCAAAAGCTTTGTTCTCGTCCTTAATAAAAGGAAAAACTTCATCCCAATATACTGTTGCTAATGTGACATTAGGAATTAAAATTAAGTGGTCCAAAATGAACCACCGCCCTTGAAGGGGTTAAGAGTTAAATTGAAATCTTAAATTAATGTAAATGATACAAATTTACAATAAAAATTTACAGCTATGAAATGTAAACAATTGCAGTAGCAACAAATAACCTAGAGTTTCCGAAATCACACTACAAAGATTAAATTACACTCAAATATACTGTACTTACATATTCTTTCATAAAGTGGAGGAAAATCAAGTTAGCGGAAAATTGGTATGTGATACCCAATTTTTAGCTTGATTTTCGTATTCTGCATCCAAAATTACGTAAGAAACAGTTAACCTTATAAAAAATGTTGTCTATGCAGGCCTGCGTTTTTATCAATTAAATTGAGCTTATTAAAAAGCAGAAAAACAACTTTTTACTCACAAGGGAACCACTTTTGGTGTTGCTCGCGCCTAGCAACGAGACCTGGTGCATTTTGCAGTCCTATACATAAAAGTTAGAGAACCGATAAAATTTCTCTGTTAAAATAATATTTTATATACTTTTTTATACTTTTATTTTTTTATTATTACACTTTGATTTGTTTATTTCACGCCAAACGTGAGTTAAGTCGCCAAATATGGCGGTACAATTTTTCCGCCCGCTTTATCCGATAAGTAAATGTACAGTACATATTACTAGAATTATATCAGATTGCGATTTTTTTATAATTGATAGCATGAGAAACAAATATTAGGTCTTTATTTTTTTTCTATGCAGAGGATAAATGTATAAGTAATAAATATAATTCTATAAAAGCTTCGAAGATCATTGAAAACTATTTTTTAGTGAAATACAAAATAAGCAAAATATTTTCTTTTGAAATCGAATAAAATAAAGTTTCGAATGTTTAAAATGAAATGTTGCTGTATTAAATGGTCCTTCGGTAAAAGTAATCATAAAGTAAATTAATATTTTTCCACAATTTAGAAAAATTACTGTGGCAAAATAGGTCGGACATTGCAAATTCTAGCTATTACAAATTTAGCTATGACATTTGGCTATGGTTGCCGGAAAGCTCTACTTTGGAAAATAAACGTCAACTGTTTCCCCGCCAAAAATGTAATGTTGCAATTTTTCAAAATCAAATTTCTGGGTTTGTGAAGGAATTTTCAAACGTTTTTCAATATTTTATATTTATTATTAACTAATTTTTATTTTTAAATGCTTTTCTTTAAAAAAATTCAATGTTAATCGTCCCAGTGTTGCCAGTGGGCTACTTTTTTAAAATTCAGATTTCTTGATTGGCACCACTTTTTTGAAACGGTAAAATTCACTTTGTTTTGCCTTAATTAATATGTCATTAAATAAGGTACATTTTACCATTTCAAAAAAGTGGTGCGTCTGGCAACACTGAATAGTCCGATAAATTGTCTCGAAAATTGCATTTTCAGAAAGTTATGCTGCTGTAAAATCAAGAAATATTATTTTAACAGAAAAATGTTATTGATTCTCAAACTTCATAATATAGGGCTTTAAAATGAACCAGGTCGCAATGCTAGTTGCGAACAACACCAAAAGTGGTTTCCTTGTCAGTCTTGCTTTTCCTAGCACGCTGTTCCTTTTCCCTATCTTGCACTGAAGAAGAATCTCGCTAGTAGATTCGAAACAGCTGTTTGCTGCTTTTCATATATTAATATTGCATTTTAAAACGTTCTTTTTCTGCCTTTTAATATTGTTGTACAAAGCTTTCTTTGCTATTTTTATTAAATTGAGCTTAGTTTGAAAATTTTTGTTACAGAAATTGTGTTCTACATTTAAAGAATTCTTGTGATAGGTAATCGTTTCATTCATCAAAGTTTCGTTTCTGTAGAAAGTTATTTTATCCATAAAACGGACAAAAATGTGTAAATTGAAATTGCAAGGTTTTTTGCCAAAAATGTAAATATTAGCATGCAAACATCATAATCAGTTTTACATAAAACTGTACTATAAACATATGTTGTCATGACAAACTTTTTTCATTCATACGTCGAAGTCCTTATAAGAAACAGGTACTTTTTCAAATTATTTTAAACAATTCATAAAAGTATTTTATGCTTTATAAAGATTTAAAAATAAAAGTTCGTACATATTTGCTTTTATGACAATTTTTAGAAAATGTAATCCATCTACTAAAACTTATTTTTATTTTCGAACATTTTTTAATTTTAGTTGTCGTATTAGTGATGGGTTTTACATGAGACAAAGTTTCGATCCAATTGTATGTTGGCTGATACATGTGTTGTATTGAACATTGTCAATGCTTTTAACATTTGACACCCCTTTATCTAACAATTACTATTAAAAATATTTATCTAGAAATATTCATATAAAATGATGTTTAGAAAAAACAACGTGCCAGAATCTTTATAATTTCCAATCAAATTAAGCTATTTAAATGGAAATAGAACAGACTTGTATATCAAAAAGAATAAATTCGTTTGATGTCAACTTTTATTGAAAAAAAAAAACCCATCAAAAACGGAAGGATTTATACATTTCAGAATTCCTTCATTTTATCACAAATTTAAAACGACAAAAGCTTATCTTTGAAGTGAATAGGAACCTCTCACTCTCTAACATCAAACGTTTTTCAAAGTACTTGCAAAAGATCGATAATATCATTAAATGTATTTTTAAAAAAATTCAATTTCATCTCAGCTCTCAAAACTTCATAACAATGATTAATAATGTTCTGAAAAAATATTTTAACAAGAAATCAAATAAAAATTTACTTTTACGGTGTTAGATTGCATTACATTTCTGAACTAATGCATAACAAAAATGATTAATTAGGAGAGGTTTCTTGACTTAAAGGTTTGGTTATTTGACGGCCTATGACGAAATCATTAATTTGCACTCGCAGAACCGTAATTATTTGAATTAGACACTTGGCTGCTTATGATTGCAATTAATATGATATTTTTTTTTAATTATGTAGTTCACGCAAATAAACAAAACATATATTTTGCGAGATATACTCCATTTTCTTATTTATGCAACACAAAAAGTGTATTTTTTTCTCAGTGCGAATTACTGTCAGTAGTGATAAATAGTGAAATGCTTCATTAACAAAAACATTTTATATTAGGTTAATTTTAAAAAAATTTTAAACAAAGATCGCTGCCATCGAAATACTGAAAGCCAAAGGACACGAGTATGACGTCATCACTATTCGACCAACTTCTAACTAGTGTTAGATTTCACACCGGAATTTTTTGAATATTATTATTATTATTTTTTTTAAATATCTATCATCTTATAAAATAATAATAGCTATTTAAACTTACTGGTGAGATTTCGGAATCCCTAAATAAAAATTCAGCCAGATGCCGAATTCCACAGTGTTGCCCCATCTGGCTGATCTTTTATTTAGGGATTCCGACTTCTCACCAGTAAATTTAAATAGTTATTATTGTTTTATAAGATGATAGATATGCCACAAATAAAATAAAAAAAAATTGCTATTCAAAATTTTCCGGTGTGAATTCCAACACTAGTGAGAAGTCGGTCGATTAGTGATGACGTCACACTCGTGTCCTCTGTCCCAGTGTTGCCAGTGGGCTACTTCTTTAAAATTCAGATTTCTTGATTGGCACCACTTTTTTGAAACGGTAAAATTCACTTTGCTTTTGCCTTAATTAATATGTCATTAAATAAGGCACATTTTACCATTTCAAAAAAGTGGCGCCAATCAAGAATCTGATTTTTAAAAAAGTAGCCCGTCTGGCAACACTGCTCTGGCTTTGAGAATTTCAATGGCAGCCCAAAGATCCATCCACGAAATGTGTGGATTATTAAATTCGGATAAAACCACAAATATAGAGCTTCTAAATCTCCGGCATTTTGGATACCAGTATTTTAATACAGCCCAGAAAACACATTCCTTTCGGCACACGATCGGACCGCAGTCGGCAGTGTCGGTTAAGTGTCGGCAGCTTGTCGGCAACTGAAACATAAGAATCTGCTCTTGCGACTGCCGGTTATCGTAATCGGTACCCTTAAGCGACTTACACCAGCAAGTGACGCAGGACCGATATGTGATTTCTGAAAGAGGCCCGATTAGATTTGCCAACATCGGTCCGAATTTGGAATTTTTAGTCTCAGCCGACATTTTTTTTTATTTTTCTTAATTTTGTTTGAATTTGAGTTTTGATAAGATATGTATATTTCATGTATTTCATTTGTATGAAATTCTAACAGTGATAAACAACAACAAAAAAAATAAATTCAAAAATAGCTTATATATATATATATTTAAAAGCTTTTATTGAATTAATTTTAAAAAGGCTTACGATTATTTGAATCATCAAAAGAGTTTCTTAAATCGCCCCTTAAAATTATTATTCGTTATAAACTTAATCGTAAAAAAAAAACATAATAAATTAATTATTTTCTAACTATATATTCATTTTAAAAGCAATAGCTATGTTTCTTATTTTATTTAAAAATCAAATTATTAAAAAAGTGCTTAAAATTATTTTACAAGCAATAAAAATATGAAAAAACTGCCTTACTTTTTAGCATTAAAACTTAAAAGAAAGATTGAGAAATCTCCCACTTCTAAAAAATTATTTACCAAAAAAAAAAAAAAAAAAAAAAAAAAAAAAAGACAAATTAATATTTCTATTTTATTTGATGATTAAAAAATGCTGATAAGTAAAAGAATCATTTTTGCTACTTAATCACTAAAAATATATTATACATTAAATTAACAAATGATAAAAAATGAACTCTTATTCTAATTAAAAGTGATTAATTACCAACCTCTTTTTTTATTAAAATTAGCTTTTCTATGTTACAAATATATATTTCTTGAATTAACGCATTTAATTACATTATAATTCCCAAAGAGAAAATTTTATTAGGAGAAAAACGTCTGAAAGTCACTTATTTTATTTAATAAGCATTCTTAAATTTATAAGAAAGATTTAGAAGTATTCCGCATTTAAAAATTATCATCAAAAAGAAAAAAAATGTAAATTATTATTTTTATTTTATTTTTAAATTAAAAATATTGATAAGTAACAAATTAATATCGCAACATACTCATTAAATATATGTTGTACTTTAAATCATCAAAACGACATAAAATGAATTCTTATTCTAATTAAAAGTTAATAATTACTAACTTTTTATTTATTAAAATAAATTTTTTCCATGTTAAAAAAATATATTTTATAAATTAACGCAACGCATGTAATTACATTATAATCCTAATAAGAAAATTTGATTAACTGAACCAGACCTCTAAAAATATTTTTTTTTATACTTAATTATTCTTAAATTTATATCTATTCTTAATTATTCTTAATTATATCTATATCTTAATTAAACTTAAAATTATTCTTAAATTCCTTTGCTTTAACGAATTCGCTAAGATATTTATTTCATTCATTTAAATATTAAATTAACTTTTAAATAAACGCGCGTAAGACAATTATAAATAAATAAATAAAAATTAAATAAAAACTCTTAAAAATTCTAATTTTCCCGATAAACCATTACGTATCGTTAAGACTTCCCCTTATTACCTCATACAATCTTACCCTGATCAAGTCTGAGTTGCCAAGTGGTTAAGGCGTCCATGAGTTCGTTCGATCAAACCCAACCTCGTCCAGTGCCGAAACACGTCCTTTTCAAAAATGCATTCCGCGATGACTCATAGATGGCGCCATCAAAGCAGATTTTTTTTCCATTTGATGCTGGTGTCGGGCTGCAACCGGCATTCGTATGGATAGCTATCTGCGTGCTGTCGGCATAGTGTTTTTCCGATACTGCACCGGCTGTGCCCCTATCTATCGGGCGTCACTCGGCCGGCGTGTCGAAAAAGATACGGAACCGGTACGGCAGCCGGTATCGTGCCGATACCGTCGGTAACGTCAAAGCGGCTGTCGGCCGATTGTTTTCCAATAGCTCTGTGTTTGCTGGGAGAAAACATTATTTTATTTATTTTGAATATTTGGACGATTTAACATAACAACATTTTCTCTAAGATAATAGTGGTGTGCAAAAAGTCAGAAACTTGGAAACTCTGCAAATAGTCTTTTTTTACTCGTGCGGATACCTACTTTGAAATAGAAATTTCTTGTTGAAATATAATTTAATTTCCTTTTTCTCAAGTTTTGTAGTATTTATTAAAAATTTCAATGACATATTTTTTTATTAAAGTTAAACATAATTTATTTAATTAAAGGTAGTTAACTTAGGTAATTTATAGGAGCTTTATACCTCAATTCTATCAGATTATGCCCCAAATCAAATATTTTATTATTATCAAAATGTAATACTTAAGAACAAATAATATTGTATTTTTATGTAATTTGAAAAGTTAAATCCTCTATTTATAAGCTACAACTTCCCGAGATATGTCATTTAATCTATTAAACAAACACATATTCTTAAAATAATCAAACATTAACATTTCTATTTACCGTAATTTCCGGTGTATAGCCCGCAGATCAAACAATTCAGTTTGGACCCAGAAATTTTATTCAGTATTTGAAGACCAATATTTACCGTGATCTAAAAAGTTACATTTTATTTTAAAAAATTTCTGGGTCGAAACACGATTGTTTGATCCGCGGGCTATACACCCGAAATTACGGTAATTTCAAAATCAAATAGGCAATTACATTTCTAACATCGACACTTAACTATCATTTCAGTTTGAAAATTATATTTTAAATAATAACACATATTAATACCATTTAAAAAGTTCTATGAAAGGTTTAAATATTGTGGGTCAAAACTTTAAAAAAATAAATTAATTTTATTTAGTTAAATTTGAAAAACAATAATAAAATATCCTTATGTTAGGCCTTTAGAAATATAAAAAAGGTATAATTCTACCACTTTTTTAGTAAAGAGAATATTTTAAAAACTGATTCTTTATTCTTTGCAATTCTATAGTGATTGAAATTTCTCCAACTGAAAAAGAAAAAAAAAAAAAAAAAAAAAAAAAAAAAAAAAAAAAAAAAAAAAAAGGTTACGGTAGTAAAACGCAAGGCTATAAGCAATATGTAAATATAGTCCCTCTGTTTAAGATTGACATACGTTATGCATTCTATTTATAAATATAATACAATTAGATTTACAGTAAAACAAAACATAATATAATTTAAATTAAAATGTAACATTTTCTTTTTATGCATTAAAAAATATTGAAACAAAAATGTAACGTTTAACTCTTTACAAAAGCGCATTTCTTTGACTCGATTAAAGAAAGGTTTTTCTAAAATTTCAAACACGAATGTAAAATTAGATTTTTACTTCTTCAACTACCCAATTTGTAATCACAATAAATTTAAAAAGTTTTCTTAAATAATAAAGAGAAAATAAACATTTTGTAGTCGCATACCCTTCATCTTTTAAAAATTTTATTAATAAAAACTTTCTAACTGCAAATTAATTTTCTCCATTTTTAATACAAAATGAATAATGCAATTTCTATTTGCAAAGCCTTTAGAACTATAAAAAGAATTTTTGCCCTTAGCATTTCATCATTATACTGAATTATTTTTTATATGTTCGTCCTTTATTACTTGTAATTATATATATTTATCATCTCAGTATTTGTAGTTCTTCGATCTGAAATAAAAGCATTCACGGAAAAAATACAGCGAGTATCAGTATAATTCCTCGCTAAATTGTAATTTTGTTAATGTTTTACGAACCTTTTACAAGCCACTAATCAAAATAATATGATTTCATGGATAAAAATAACAATATATTTAAGGATAATTTGAACAGCATTTTTGAAAAGAACTGTAAAAATACAGGTTATCCTTAAAAAAATAAGAAGTTCTGAAAAAAGAAATTGTTTCTATTACTTTTAATATTAATTCTTCTTTTAATATCAATTAATGCCTTCTCTAAAAGACATTTTTCTATTAAAACTAAATTCAATTTAATGTTTTTCTAGTTATGCAGTATTGATAAAAATTTGCTTCATATTTTATACTGATATTATATTTATTTTAGTTAATTAATGTTAGTTAAATTAAAAAAAATCTTCAAAACAATATCCGTGAATAAAATTAAAAACATTTTAAATTAGCGAATAGTTTCCTTGGTGTACGCGTTTAGAGAAGAGGGTTCTGTTTATCATAAGAAATTTCTTTTTATTTAAATACATTATTAAAAAATATATTAAATATATTTTACAAACAAAAGTACTAATTATAACTTTTCCTAAATATTTTGTCCTTATATTTTAAAAGATGTAGAAGTAAAGCACCTATAAACTACCGTAATTTTCCGCGTCTGCGCCTCGGCTAAGTCTTTTTCAAACTGGAAAATTAATTGAAAAAAAGAAGTCAAGTAAGTGCTAAGCAGAAGTAAGTCACATTTTATTTAAAATAAATTCTGGTAGGAAATTGAGTTATCCGAGTTGCGGCGGAAACGCGCGAAATTAAGGTAAACTTAAAAAAAAAAACAACAACAAAAAAAAACAGCTTTACTTAGCAACACCATTAAGGTATAACAGCTCTCTTCCCTTAACACTTTATCTACTGCATTAAGATCTATTGCAATTTTTTTCATGCATTTTTTTCAATTATTACAATGAAAGTTAAAGGATAAATATAAAAAAAAACTCACCCGTGAGAAATTTAGTTACTTAGAGGTAATTAATTAAAGTGGTACTTTAAAGTACCGTCAGTACACTATGACTATAATATCGTAACAGTAAACGCACAAGATAGTTCAAGTGGCACCAGAAAATATTTTCGATTTAATAAGTGCGTGAAATATAGCCTTTTCCATATTTACAAATAAATGGTTTGGGAAATTCCACTGCCAATCACTTATTTCAACACTTTAGAAATGAAAATGCCTGAAAGGGTTAAAAAAAGTATTTTTTTTTTATTTTTTTTTATTATTATTTTTTTTTTTTGCTTCGATCTTTTTTGCAGTCCTTTAGTTATGCAGAGTCTATATTTCAGGGAAAACTTGTCTCTCGCATCTCCACATATGCAATATGTGAATTCTAGCAAAGCTAAAACAAACCGATGCCACAACTTTTTCGATTTCCTATAAAAAATAACAATGAAACAGAAAAGATATACCTGGGTAGATCGTTACTAACCTACATTTTAGTAATTACATTTTAAAGCAGATGAAAACGATGGATAACTACACAGACGAAAAGTAAACAAGAAGTTTTTCTCCAACACCCAGTGTACTGACGGTACTTATAAGTACCACCGAGTAATTCAACTATTAAATCAAATACATACACCGTACACCTAAAATAGCTACTGAAACTCTATTATAAGATCATAATGAACACATAAAAAAATCTAACACTTATCTTATATGCTTTACAGTGTTTGCAGCAATAAAAAGACGGGGATGACAATCTGTACGAAATGTCGGCACAAAACACATCGACTGCGTCAAAGGTACCCTTCTTCGTCGCTAAAATAACAAACCTGGAACTACTACTGCCATGTATCTGGATAAAGTGGAGTTAAAAGGTGTTTTTTACAAAGTACCATTAGAATGTTAGTAATATTCACTATGGGATGAAAGTTTAAAGTGAGTGTTACTTATAAGAACCGTCAGTAGATAAAGAGTTAAAGGAAGAATATAATAACTTCATCGTGTTACTTTTCGTTATAACACTACAACGCCTGGAAATTTTGCGTAAGTTTTATAAAAATATATTTTAAATTATTTAACGTAATTTTTTAACTTATTTCAACGTTATTTCTATCTCAGTTTTTTTATTTTTATTTATTTATTTTTTTTGGAAGAAGAAGAAAAAATGCCTGGTTCGAACAGACAGTTAGTCTATTGGTAGTCGTCGAATTGACGCCTGTTCGGCGTTCTAGTGATATGTTTTTTATGAAGAAATTCTTGGTTCGAACAGACAGTTAGTCTATTAGTATTATAAAAAGCATTACTCAAACTAAATCGCAAGCCTTATTGTGTATGAGCATGAATTATTTAAGTGTATTTTTAAATGGAATTATCAATTTTCCAAGTTAACTGCATATAGCATAATAATAAGTGCTTTGAAAAGAACAGGACAATATAATAGTCTAACACGCAACTAATAGTCTACATACGGTAAATTCTGCATCCGTTTTCAGTTGATTTATGCTATTTTTTCAAATGAGTTAAATTTAAGTTTAATATGGAGGGTATATAAAAATATGCAGATAACATACAGAGCTTTACCAAATTTTCGAGTGGATTTTAATGTATTTGGGGTAATTGCTGAAGGTGAATTTTGAACGTGTTATGCATTTGTAATTAAGCTAATCTTTAGCACACTGTGTAGTGTATATTCAGAGCAGTATATTCTGTGCAGAGTTCTATAGAAGAATTCAAGTATCTTTCTGAATGTTGACGATAATTGCTGAAATCTCGTTTTCAAATAGGTTATGCGTTTTAAAAACGTTTACTTAGATATATTATTTCGTTAGAGTATTATCATTTGAAAGTGCTTAAATTTATACTTGACCCATGATTGTTGAATTTTGATTAGATATGTTTTTGAAGCCCTTACTGCAATTAATTTTTTTATGTATCAGTATCAAAACACTTACTAAATTATATCAACTGAAGACCATTGAAAATTAAAAATAATTCTCCACTTGCAAAATTAGTTTTTGAAAATTTGCGTGGAATGTGCTCACAAATTTTATAATGTTTTTTTTAATCGTTTTTCATATAGAGGCTCATACATTCATATTCGTATACGTAGTGATAATTATCTGAGTATTAAATTCATGCTTTTTAATTATGGTAAAAATTAAAACAATAATATAACTATTTTATTTTATATCTTCTCTTTCAAAATATCAGCAAGTGAAACAACAAATAAAACGTAATTCCGTCGTGGCCGTTAGTCTCCAATTTATGATCAACACTTTTCTAGTATTATAAATCAGAAAATCGTAGATTTCGGCGATCATATAAAGTCAGGGGTGTAAAAATCCAGGCACCAGCGGGCAGTTTGTCCAGTAAATTTTATTCGTTATTTTTCGTCTAATGTTTCGTCTAAATGTTTTGTAAGAATGCTAATAATATTTAAGCCAAGAAAACTAATAAAATTGAGAGACTGACCGCTGGCGCCTAGATTTTTACACCCCTGTATAAAGCGAATATTTTTATTATGAGACAGTTATGGTGACTATTAGAAAGGCAAACCAGAGTTCCAGAATACCATTTTTATCACTTTTTCGAAAAAAAAATAAAACACTCGATTTTTTAAATGCAAGAAATTCTCAGATTAAATAAAGCTAAAAATTATATACTAAAATTAGAGACAACTCGGCTTGCGGGTTCGTTGCCCCTTAATTAGTACTAAACGAGAGATTTGACAACTATATATAATCATCACCATTAAAGACGAACCGCTCTTTTCACTTAACTAAGGAATGGTTAAGGAGAAAAAAAGCAACAACACCTTTAAATTATATCTGACCTTTTCACCTGAATAAGAACTGGTTTTATGTTTTGGTCCAAGAGATTTTGAGGAGTTTGTTTATACTTTAATTATGTTTTTTTTTTTACTATTATTATTCTAAAGTTTTTATTTTTATTTTTAATAAGACAATAATTAATTTTAAAGTAGATTTTATAGTAGAAATACATTTGAAAATTTCTTAGCACAAATAGAGCAATATGATTTCCTATTTTTATAATTATTAAACATTTTTTTAGATACAACCAGATAAATGGAAATTAGATATAAAATATCTTATTCAAAACCGCTGACTTTCAGATATTTAGTTCTCCTAGAATACTATAATGCGTTTACTTAGAGAGTGAACCTAATTATCCTGCTTAAGCGTATTTACCAGACAAGGGTTTCTTAGAAATAAAGTAAAGCTTTGTGAATTGTGCTTTATCTGCAGTTTCTTGCTTTTCAGATTTGTTTCTGAAGCTTTCACTCAAACTATTCTGTATGTCTCAGTGTCAAAACAATTGATAAATTAGAGCCTCTGGAAATGACTAAGAATGGGAAAAAAATCCATTGCTTGTCAAAGTACTTTTCCCAAAATTTTGGTGAAATTGTCTTGAAATGTTCATAATATTTTATTTAAAGGTTTTTCATATGTAATGGTAATTAACTGATTGAATTCAATTCCCATTAAACTACTGGTAAATATTAAAACGTGAATTAACTTTGTTATTTCGTATTTTGGATTATAAATTAACAACAACATGTAAATCCATGCATGTCAAGTCTCCCAAATTTTGTCCTTCCGTATAGAAATAATCACTTATAGATAACCGCAGGTTCATGAGTTAATATAAAGTGAATATTTCTCTTAGTTATGAGTTATTGTTTGTCAAAAATCTCTCTACCACGTCTTCCGAGATTATGCAAATGTGAATAATTGAAAGCAAGATTCGCCATGATTTATAACCGTCCTTTTTACTGATGAAGATATGTTCTTACATTTGTTACTAAACAAATTTACCATATTAATTTATAATAAATTTTTGTTTTTACTATAAAAATGAAACTAATGGAGCTATAATTCTTTAAGTATCATGGCTTACAATGCCCAGTCTTGTTTTCTTGATGTTTGATCCTGACGTTCTATACAAAATATGTTTCGGACAGGTGGTTAGTCTAACGGAGGACACTTAGTGTTTGATTCACAAGAAAGTTTGGTATCATTGCATCGACCCCGAATTTATGAAAGGTTAGGTAAACCTAGCCCAGTGCCTAAAAATGTGGACCTGCAGCGAGATAGGGCGACCCACTTGGGGCTTTGTGTTTCTACTTAATATTAGTAGTTATTTTTTTTTTAATTTATAATAGAAGTATATGAACTCCTGTTATATCAGATATAATTACAATTAGAGCAATAAGAATTGCTGTTTTAATATTTTTAAAGAAAATTCCAATTGCATTAGAAAAATTAAACTTAGATTTTTAACTCTTAAATACATATTTTTTTTTTTTTTTTTTGTTTCGAAAAAAATATATATGGTTCTCTGAAAGGTTTATAACACAAGAAAAATAATGAAAAAATCAGCGATACATTTTTCGTATAATACGTTAACATTTTCTTATGTTGCACATCTGCAATGCAAGTTAAAATTAAAATATTGCAAATTAGCAATTATTTTAATAAGTATGATTCTAAATAAGGTTAGTTGGGGTAACTGGACCCACGAGGTAACTGGGCCATAGGCTATTTTATAAAAAACTGTTGACGTTTTTTAAATTTTAGATTTTGTGAACAACGCACCTTAATCTCTACTTCCTAAAACAACGTGTGTCAACTCAATCATAACTCTCACTTTGCTGTGATAGGTTGTCAAAAATTTACGTTTCTTTTTTTTTAAAACAACGTCAATATGGTTGAACTTCCTCGGCTTTTTATTAAAATACTGTAAGAAATTTTATTAAACAATTTTTTTTTTAAAGATTGGGCATATAACTGCATTAATATTATTTGGTATCTATACATATTTACTTCATGTTTCAAATGTAAGCCCGGTGTCCCAGTTACACCCATGGAACTATTAATAAAGAGGAACTGACATAGCCTTAAAATAGTGAAGCTTCAACTGTAACCGCTATCACAGGAGTTGTTTACCGCCGGTGGAAACTTACACCGGTAGATTTATATGGAAATTTTCAACTTGTTTAAACGCCTTATTGTTACAAAATTTCAGTTATAAATAATGGTAGAAACAGATTTTCATTTTTACCGGTAGGAGTTTACTTTGGCGGTAGTTAGGCCCTGCGTTTCCGCCATATTGTGACAACCAAGGAAACAAACTCACAGTTTTACAAGGCATACTGGCACCAATAAAAACAAATAGAAATATTTACGACATTTTTGAGAAAATTTTCCATGAATAAGACGCTTAAATAAGAAGAAATTTTCTATTCAATTTTACTGGTGGGATGTTTGCACCGGCGGAAATCAGAAACTGAAGATCCGATTTAAAAAAAGCAGTCGCCATCTTGTGACAACCTCCTCAGTTACTTCACTCGCAACTGGTAGACAGTACACTATATGTCTCCTCCTCTTTATTCATAACTCCATTGTTACACCATATTTTCTTCAAGAATGGGGTAACTGGGACATGTATCCGGGGTAAGTTATAAATAATTTCTTTGAGTTTCTCTTATACGGGAAATAAAATTCTCCATCGTTTTTTGCTCACAATAAAGAACATTATAGAATACCTTATTAAAATTACGTAATAAAATTAAAAAAAAAACCACACATTGGTGGTATCAAACCAAATTTCTTGACCCGTTAAGAGGCAGTGATGCCGTTATGGCATCATATAATTTTAATGCCTAATTGCCACATTGGCACCGGAATTTTATAATGAAAATTTCACCTTTATTAAGTGCGCGAAAATATACTTTTACTTGTTTAAAAATAGATTTTCTTGTATATACTGGTGTTATTAAATTATTTCAATATTTTACGAATACATGTACCTTGCCCCTGAAAGCGAATAAGCCAAACTATGAAATTATACGATACAGATGAAGTACGTAAGTACTTACGTAGCCGCTTGTTCACAGATTTACCTTGCTATTTTTTTCCTTAAAATACCCATGTGGCTTATTACCTACACTAAAGTACATAAGTACTTATTTAATTTTTATGTTTTTGGTATAAATAAATGTAATATTTTCATTTTTAGTGCTTTTTATAGACACATTGACAGCAATGGTTTCCCTTACAACGCTCTTTAGTTGATATATAATTTACATTATCTGCCTGGTTTAAATTTTTTTAAGTTGTTTACTCTTTTTCAAACAGGACCTTGATATCCCATATGAAAAAATATAAACGCGTGTGGAACATAGACACTCCTGGTCCACTTACCCCATTTTCATGGGGCAACTGGACCCAGGATGAAAGAAAGATGAAATATGCATATTTTTATATTTCAAATATTAAAATGTAATTTTGAGCATTTCTGTCTGGTAGAGGGAACCTAACTGAACACATTTACAGAAGTTCAGACTTTAATTCAAATGAACATTAGCTTTTTGAAGCTGAATTGTCAGAAGCTCCAGAGTCACATTGTAAAATCATGGCCCAGTTGCCCCAACTAACATTACCCTTTTTTATAAAAAAAAAAATATTTTTTTTTAATATGTAACACTTAAATGCATAAATTATTTTTTTTTAGAATTACGTTTTTACTGTTATATTAACGATTAGACACCAGAAATTTTAAGATATATTTTTAACTTTATGTTTTTGTAATTTTTACAGGATTAATATTTCTGTATAAATAAATTGTTTGCCAAGAATTAAATAAAAAGTAATGTAGTTATGCATCACTATGCATTTAAGGGTTAATATCTTATATAAAACTGCAGACTTCAGATCATGGGTGTCAAACATTGGCCCGCCGGATACCACTAATTTATCAAACAATTAGTCGATTTCTTGAATCGCAGAGATTCGATGATTAGATAAGGCAGTGATATTTATATAATTTTGGTGGTATCCGGAGGGCCACAGTTTAACACCCCTGTTTTAGACATTTGGCGTTCTTAGAATAAAGGGATGCGTTGACTTACATATTAAATTTATTAGTCTACCTAAGTATATTTATGATAAAATCTTAGAGTTGCTATAGAAATTGTGTATAAGTTTGAAAATTGTGCTTTATCAACAGTATCATAGGTTTCAGAAGTCTTCACTCCAAACGATTTTTTTACCTCAGTGTCAAAACACTTATTAACTTATAGCAGCTGGAAATGACCAAGATTGTGAAAATATTATGCACTTGTAAAAAGTGCTCTTCAGTTTTGCCAGTGGGCTACTTTTTAAAAATTCAGGTTTCGTGATTGGCACCACTTTTTTGAGATAGTAAAATTCGCCTTATTTAATGACATATTAATTAAGGCAAAAACAACCGAAATGTTACGATTTCAGAAAAGTTGTGCCAATCAAGAAATCTGAATTTTAAAAAAGTAGCCCACTGGCTATACTGGTGCTCTTTGCAAATGTTTGATGAAATTCTCTGACAAAATTCACAATATTATATTTAATCCTTTTTCATATGTAATATTAAGTATATAAATTGAATCAATAAATATTGTTATTCATTGAAACATCAATTAACTAGGTTATTATGTGTTATATATCTCCAAATAAAAAAAAAATCATATAACACAATTCAATTGAATTTATGAGTATGGAATTTGCGTTTATTTAAAATTGTGAATGAATGTTATTTAGTGGAATTTTAAATGTGATTTCAATTAAATTATAAGAAATATAATATTTGATTGAGTATTCGAATTTTTTTGTAATATTTAAATGCAATGACTTCTTTTAGACAGTTATTCTCAGAAAGTCTGGTAGGTATTTTAGAAATGACATACTACTGAATAAAACCTTTTTTGTGTGAGTAGCCAGGGTCACAATCAATTTATTTATTCTAAAATAGAAAGCATTTCCTTCCAATCTGTATTCGAAATTTAGTTCATAACTTTCCCAATCATAAGTGTTTTTCTAACAAATTTTTCCCCTGGCCTACATTGCTTTCAAGGAAAATTTAATAACTTCGTGCGAATTGCTAAAGATGGACACGTACCACGCGTGCAAATAACACTAATCTAAATGCTCTTCTGATCTCCGTGTTCGTATGCCTCAAGGACCTTTAACTAGAATTTTTGTAAAGTGATATTTGATTTACTTAAATAGAGAGAAAATTATCTTCAGATACAGCGACAACTACGTTAAAATTTCTGGTGCTGAAACAGTTAAAATCCCCATATTCCCTCGATACGTACGAACCATGTGATTTTGGAATCCTCCAATAAAAAATAATCCAGATGCGGCAATACTGTGGCATTCCGCATCTTGCAGAATTTTCATCTAGGAATTACGAATTCTCAGCAGTAAGATCAAATAGTTATTATTGTTTCATACGATGATATATATTCCACAAATAAAATAAAAGAAAATTGCTACTGAAAAATTTCCGGTGTGGTTTCCAATACTAGTGAGAAGTCGGTCGATTAGTGATGACGTCACACTTCTGTCCTCTGGTCTTGAGTATTTCGATAGCAGTGGCCCATGGCCAACTCTTATACTTTTTCCACCAGAAACATTGAATAGAAAAATTTACCCTTTTTGAACGCCAAAATCTGTCTATTAAATAAGGCAAAATTTTTTGTTAATTTTTCTCGTACATAAAAGCGAAAGAGTTGGCAGCTATGACGGTGGTACATATGATTTAAATGACATACATTTACTGCAGTTCTCGTGACATCCCGACTTTTGGCACAACGTTAGGTTATTCTGTTGACTATTTCGATGAATCATCTTTATAATTTTAAAGTACCTAATACAATTCCGTGTTCAGCTTTGAGTGAAACAGCTGGAATATATGACAGAATAATTGGATTACGAACTCTAATTTCTTATACAAAAAATTGTTTTTCCTGTATCCTCTATCATTTTTTAGACGTGTAAGAATCATGCTGAACAAAAATCTTTATCTGATGATAATTATTCTCCACCTAACGCTTCTTTAAGTGGATCCGAATAAACATTAGTCTGAAAATGATAAGTTTAAACTACATTCTCCTATAGTCATCCCTTCTATCGCTAATTGTGCCCGTTTCTATGCTCTTCCTAAGGTCCCTGAACCTACTCTTTCTTTTCGCCCTATCGTTTCCAACATTGGTACTCCTTCTTATAAACTTGCCAAGTTCCTTTCTAAGTTACTCGCTCCATTATCCTCCACTAACTTTCACACCGTGAAAAACTCTTTTCACATTGTTGATAAAATTAAACGCATTTCTCCTACAATGGTTTCCTTAGATGTAAAATCCCTTTTCACTAACGTGCCTGTTCAAGTGGCGATTGATTGTTTGGAAAGAAGGCCGCTCGAATTTCATTACTATTCCATTGAGTTTGATGAAATCTTGCATTTAGTTAGTATTTGTGTCAGGCAAACCGCCTTCCAGTTTAATAATTCTTTCTATTCTCAAACTGAGGGTTTGGCAATGGGTAATCCACTGTCTCCTCTTTTATGTGATATTTATATGCAGTTTGTTGAAGAAAACTCTTCAGTTTATATAAATTTTCTTTCTGGTTTAGGTATGTTGATGATACTTTCATTTTTATCCCCTCTGACCTGGATCTTTCTAATCCTTTTCTCTTGTTAATTCTGTTGATCTTTGTATTCAATTTACTCTCGAACGCGAAGAGAAATATTCTCTTCAATTCCTTGACGTCTTGGTTTCGAAACACCCAGATAGGTTCTCTATCACCGTTTATAGAAAACCTTTCGCTGCATCTCTTCCTTCTCATGCTCTTTCAAATCATCCTCCTCAACAAAAAGTGGCGTCCTTTTATACTTTTGTTTTAGGGCGTTACGCATTTGTCCTGACTCTTCTGCTCTGAATAATGAAATTAATTATCTCAAATCTCTTGCCCTTGCTCGTGGTTATAATCCCTCTTTGATTGATAAAGCTCTGTATAAATTTAATAAGCCGAAATGCCCTTTTTCTGATTCAAAAAATCCTCCTAATTTTAACTCTATAGTTCTGTCCTTTTATTCTCTTCTCTGTTTTAAAATTGCTAAAATACTTTCTCGTTTTAATTTTAAAGTTATCTTCAAACCTATGAATAAAATTAAATTATCTTCTCTAAAAGATTCTATTCCTAATGAGAACCGGTGAGGTGTTTATTTTATTCCTTGCTCTTGAAATTTGGGTTATATTGGTCAAACAAAGACAGCTTAAAAATTCTGATTAGGCGAGCATCAGAGGTGTATTGCAAATCAAAAAATCTCTAAAACATCGATTGCTTCTCACTGTTGGTCTTCCAGTCATTGTTTCAATTTCTCCATGGCCAAAATTATTTCTTTCCCTGCCTCTCCCTCTCACTTGGATTTTCATGAAGCATATTTTATTTCGAAAAATTCTGATAATCTTGTCAATAATATCTCATCATCTCCTTTCTTCTCTCCAGCGTGGAAATTACATTTGTAATTCTTTTTCCTCTTCTCTTGATTCTTTTCTTTTTATTTTCCTTAAAAAAGGGATCTTTTCGTTTTTTCTTGTATTATTCTTTTATATTTCTTTCTTTATTATTATTATTATTATTATTTATATTTATATTTTTTAATTTACATCTTTTATTCTATTTTAATTTTGTTTATTTCTTGTATCTCCATTTTTCCCTATCATTTTCTCTTCTATCATTTTGGCAACACTTTCGTCTTCTTCATGTGCTCCTTTCGGGAAGCGCCATCTGTCGCGTTCTTTGCAAGATCTTTTTTCTCTCTTTCAGTTCATTTTTGACCTTGTCCCCTTACGGACACGTGTTTAATGTAGCTGATGACGAGCTGTTAATATTTTTATCTCGAAACGCGTCCTATGTATTGTTTTTATTTTATGGTGATTTTTTACAAAGATTTATTATTTTAATTATAAAGCAGGTTACAACGTGTTTTAGGGTGAAATTGATCTTTCATTACACCTCAAAATACCCCGTATATTCCAAACATTATTATTGTGAACTTTGTCAGTCAAGGATCAAAAGCCTCAGTGAAGTTGCTTGCTAGATTTTTCATTAAGTAATATTTAACTTAAACAATGAAAACATTTTATTTTTAAATATGGTAATCGTTACTTTATGAATTATCTGATACTCAAATTCCCTGAATCCAGTAACGTCTACAAAAATGCCATCTTTTTTCCTTCATCTGAAACATTTCACATCGCGCATGTTATTCAGTACTGGTCTTTACAATGCCTACTTGGATTCGACACTTGTATTTCAGTATATTTTCCTGGAATGAAATTACAGATATTCTAAAACACTTATGAAATAGAAATGCTATCTGATACAGTGCGTCTCAAAAGTATATGAACAGGCGATTTTTTTAAATAACAGTTCAAAAAATGCCGCAATAAGCACGAAAAAAATAATAAGCATGTGGAATCATAACATAAGTTTGTTACAACAAAGAAATACAGCATAAATTTGACAGAATTTTTGTAAAAAAATCAAAATTAAAAAAGGCTGTCTCAAAAATATATATGGACTTTACGAGTACTTTGTACCGTAATTTCCGGTGTATAGCCCGCGGATCAAACAATCATGTTTCGACCCAGAAATTTAAAAAAATAAAATGTAACTTTTTAGATCACGATAAATATTTGTCTTCAAATGCTGAATAAAATTTCTGGGTCCAAACTGAATTGTTTGATCTGCGGGCTATACACCGGAAATTACGGTATTTAAATTCAAGATTTGGATCCATCCCTTTGAATTATCTTGAAAATCCTATTAAGCATGATTCGAACTAGAGTTTGGAGAATGTGAGGCTGTAAAGAAAACAAACTCCGCTCTACTAGTTGTGCTTAAATTCCTGATTAGTCCAAAATTCACGAATATGGACTCACACCTCTCGTGTAAGTACTCCCCAAAGGTTTTCAATTGCATTCAGGTCTGGATTGATGGGTGGCCAGTCTATAACAATCATTTGATTCTGCATAAACCACGCAGTTTTTAAGTGGGAGGTGTGAATTAACGCATTGCTCTGTTGGAATTTCCAGTTTTCCCTTTCTAAGATATTTCCAATTAGAGGTAGATTGGTTTTAAGGGCATTTTAATAACCCTGTGAGCACCTGCGACCATCAGGAAAAGCAATATTCATTGTTATGTTGTACCAGAACGAGCCACTCACCGTGATAAAACCCCATCCTTGTTTTCGACTAATGGACTCGCGAGATTCTCGTCATAGACCATACCATTAGTATGCCGAGCTATTAGAACCATCTAAATTGAATTTTGTTTCGTCACAGAAGAAAACATTTAACAATTCATCCGTCCAATTTCTGTGTTTTTTAGCCCAAAGAACGCCTGCCTTTCTAGGGTGCAATTTCAGCCTAGGTGTCCGACACAATCTGCAATATTTATAAACATTGCTTACCAGTATGCGATGGTGGTCAGTTGATCACGATATAGGAAAATCTAAAGCCCTCGGAAATAAAAGAAAAGACATATGTTGGTTTGAAACGGCTCGAATAAAATCTTTATTTTGTCTCCGAGATGGTTTTCTTGATCGATCTGAACGATTTCTTGCAATAGCATTGTCACCTTTGATAAAGTTTCGCAAATTACAGATCATCTACACTTCATCTGTTTAGAAATATCGGAAACGTTTAATATTTTCAGCCTTTAAACGCCAAATTTTGCCTATATAAGCTGCTGGGAATTGAACATTGCGAGACATTTTCCAACTATTCGAGAATTGCAGAACGAATAGGGATTTTATATTTCAAAATGGTTACATTACATGTACAGAACGAAAATTATGCAATTTGTTTTGATACAGTGGTAATAATGGCGATTCTTTTCATTGTCCATATATTTTTGAGACAGGTTATTTTGAATTTTTTTTTTTTTTTTTTACAAACAACCTGTGCAATAAGTCCGATATTTCTCTATTGTAATAAACTTATAGTGTGATTCTGTATGCTAATTATTTTTTTCGTGATTATTGCTTAATTTTTTGTACAGTTAATTCAAAAAATCGCCTGTTCATATACTTTTGAAACGCACTGTAGATACATGAATTTAGTGCTTTACCTATTCGGGCTCTAGCGTGCTATAAAGAAAACACGTCTTTTCATCAAGTATTATTTTCTTTAATTAATTATTTTTGTTATTATCGCAATGTTCCAATTTATGATAGCAATATAATCATAAGAATATTATAAATGTGAAAGTCTGAAAATGCTCGACTGACGTTAGCGTCAAAACGGATGATTAAATACCTCTGCATTCATTATTCATTATATATATATTTTTTTTCCAATTGTAAAATTTTCCCATAACTTAACCCATTAACCGCTGGTGTTGCGTTCACGCAGCAGTCAAAATAAATGCGCATGTTGAAATTATTTTCCCACCCACCACTATTTCTCAATTAAAAAATTAGCCTAACTTAAAGGCAAAAAATTTTAATACCAAATAAGGTGAAAATTATCTTTCAGAATTTATAGTTGCGAACCTCAACCCTATAGTTCTGGCGGTTAATGGGTTAATAACATTTACATATTTTTTTTATTTATAAAAGATTAAATAAAATTTATAAAAATAAAACCTACATGCAATGAATTGAAATCTATTGCGTTTATAATACTACAAAATTAAAGAAAAATGTAAGAATTGATTTAAAATTGCAATAATAATAAGTACAGCAATGTTAACCTTACTAAAAGTTACAAGATGCAAAAACCCAAGAGTGATTGTGTTTCGAGATTTTTTATAAATAGAATTTTATTCTAATTGTTTAATCGCTGACAGTGTTACTAATTTAGAGGCATTCTGAATTCAAAATATTTACCAGACTTTTGAAATAGTAATTTTCATTTTGTCGACGAAAGTCGGACATTTAACAAACCAAAATTATTACTTAAAAACTCTGGTATATATTTTAATACAAAAATATGCTTAATTTTTAACACTGATTGCTATCGCCAGTGTTGCCAGATTGGGAACTTTTTTGATTCAGATTATTTGACTGTCACCACTTTTTTAAAATAGTATAATTCACTTATTTTTCAGAATTTTTAATCTATTTTAAATAGGTCAATTACTTCTATTTCAAAAAAGCGGTGACAATCAACAATCTGGGGACAAAAATGCCCCCAATCTGGCAACACTGGCTATCGCTAATACTTGAACAAAAATACCATTATTTTAAAATGACATTAGATATACTTGTAATGAGACGTCAATGAACTCTAAAAATATTGCGATACATTGTAATTATCTCCAACAAAATGTCAATAGTGCAAAAATATTATTTTTGTCTTGGAAGTATTAAAAGTGAAATTTCAAAATAGCTTTTGCCAATTTACATTTCGCACATATTAACAAAATATATGTTTCCTAATCCGTAAATATCACCCCTCCTGGGTTTTTGCATCATGTATATATTTAGCATTGCTGTAACTATTATTACAGCAATTTCAAATGAATTTTTAATTTTTTTTTCTTTGAAATGCCACAGTAATACAACGAAATAGAATACTCTATTGTTTCATTTGATTAACACGTTCACGCCGGCGCGGTGGGTCACACTCCACTGTCTCAGAGTTGTCATGTCTCAGGCTTTTTGCACACCACTGTTATTTTAGAGAAAATTTTGTTCCTTTAAATCGCCCAAATGCTCTAATTAAATAAAACGTCATATTCTGTATTAAAATACTGGTATCCAAAAAGCCGGAGACTTGTCAGCTCTGAGACAGTCGAGTGTGACCCACCGCGCCGGCGTGAACGTGTTAAAAATGGTTTTTCTATTTATATATATATATATATACGTATTACAAACAAATATTTGAATCTTATTAACTTAAGTGAAAATTTGTCACATTACAAAAAAATAAATAAATAAATAAATAAATAAATAAATATAATAATAAATAATAATAATAATAATAATAATAATACAATGGATAATGAATTCAAAGGCATTTAATCATTCACTTTGGCGCTGATTTCAAACATTTGCAGACTTTCACATTTCTAATATTATTAGGATCCGCATTAATTAATTATTACATGGAGATAATAACAAAACTATATGTAAAAAAAAATATTATTGCATTAAAATACATGTCTATTAAAAGACATGTTCTTTTAATATGATGCTAGACCTCCGAACGGGTTAAATAAGAATTCCATGCTTCTATGAGATAGCAATCGCTTTCATAAGTGTTGCAGAAACTTACTAGAAAAATTTACGAAGAAATAGCAGTGTTGAATCTGAAATGTATTCCACACTGAATCCTAATTATTTAGCGTTATTTATTCCCATTTTTAAACAACTTTCGCTGGGGTATCAAACTGAGGCTCGCCGGATACCATTAACCCTTTACCGGGAATGTCAGTTACGTGGCTGTAATGTTGAAAAGATTTATTAAAATCTCCTAAATTATTACCCTAATGTGATTTTTTTGTGTGTGGTTATAATACTAAAAGACACAAACATAAATACATTGAACTTGGAATTTTTAAAATTTTATAATATGAATTATGAAATTAATATTCGAAAAAATATCAATTCCAACCTCCAATTTGTTTGATAGATTTATATCTGTTATGTCCTGCTCCATACGAATTCTCCGTTTCAATTTTGTCTTATAAGTAGCTTTCGAATTATGATTAAAAATCGTCAAAATGATGGTTTAAGGGGTCGTCCATGATATGGAGTAAAGCATAATTTGAAAAAAAAATATTTTAATCATTTTATTCAAACATTTGTGCAGGCATTAGTCGAAACACATTAACAGAGTGAAGTGGTCATACTGAAGATAGTAAATAATAGATTAACACGAAATAATACATTAATAGAAGTGACATAGTCGTTCTGTATCATTTCAACAATTGGGTACAGAACTTCAATTTAGACACAGCCCCAAAAATAGGCTCATTTTAAAATAATTAATTTATCTGAAACTGGTCTTACGAATTTCATGAAAATTTGGATTTTGGCTAATTGAAGGATGTAGAATTCATTTATGGTGTCAAACTAGGGCATTTCCATTTTTAAAAAAACATAGTTTGAGTTCGTTTTGATATGTAGATGACCCACTAAGCAAATTTTATATACATAATTTAAAAGCAGACTTTATTTCCGATCGTTTGGTACCAGTAACTTTCTTCGACATTAATTTGTTTCAGAATTAGCAAAGGACGTATACTTTTATTTCCACGACTGTACATTCAATCTGTGTCAAATTGAAATAGGTTTAAGATTTTCATTTGTTAAGCGCTTCCTAAATATAATTTATGCAACCATATGTGGTACTTTCTGTATTTTAATATGTTAACGATTAAATAAATGAATGTATGGAGAATAAAATGGTGAAACGTAAATTAGTCCAGGGGAAATGTACCAAAAAAAGGGGGCTACATTGCAAACGTTCGGGTAGAAGATTTTCCTTCTGAATTGTTTATAATGATGCCAACATGGAAAAACCAAGTTTTCTAACAAAATTTCTTAAGGCTAAATTTTCTGTGGCTAAAAAACAACAAAATTTTGGGACTTTTTTTCATTTTTTTGAAATAGCTCGAGACCCGTTGCCGTAGCATATTAGTTTTCAGTTACAATATTAAAGGGTATAAAATTCTCTACAACTTTCATATTTACAACTTTTTTATACACCCAATAGCAAGCGCAGTACGCCATTTCAAAAACAGGACAATTTTTTCGATTTTCTTAAAAACAGTAAAAACCGTAGTTCTGCTCCTGTTATTCAAATGTTTCCCACGGATTTTATCGTGTATGTCAAATTCTATATATTGGTAGCAGTAAATTATGTGTTTCAGGGCCGAAACTAGCCTTTTTTGCACTCGTGGCAAACATGGATTTTTGACCCCCCCCCCCTTTTAAAAGAAAATTTACCTCGAGAATTTTAATAAATCTCTAATAGCCGGATTTTGAAAATTTTAATTGTGTAATCATTAAATACGTTATGCTGAACTACGTAATCAGCTTTGTGAATTATTGATTCATTAAAATCTTGAAAACCGAACCGAAATATATTCCGTTTTAAATAGGTTTTCATTTTAATAGGTATAATTGTTCATATTCTTTCTCTTGAAAATATTTTTATTTTATTTAAAGACCGGATTCCGTATACAGTAATACCCCGACTTACGTCACCCCCAGGGATGAGAGCGCTAAGACCCAAATGGCCGAAAACTACCACTAAATTTTAATATTATTTCAAGCATTATTTACTGACAGAATTTCTGAGATTTAATAAAGCGAAGAATGCCATTAAAATTTAGTGGTAATAATCGGTCATTTGGGTCGGAACGCTCCCATACCTGGGGGTGACGTAAGTCGGGGTATTACTGTATACAGATTTCATTTTCAAAGATTTTACGGTAATTTTAGTATTCATGCGTTTAAAGTCAATGTTATATGAATTACGAGACTAAATTAGTCACGCGAAGACATTCGCAAGGTAATATTAAACATATGGGATCTTTCTTGACAAATATCTCGCTTGCATCTTATTACTTTTATATAAAAAAAAAAATTTCATGGAATACCTGAGATCAATATCTAAAGTTAGGATTTTGTACATTTTCGGGTTTGATTGAATTTCTTTTTTATAAATATTCGAACACTTTCATTTTTGGAAAACTGTTTGGAACCCGTTCTGAAATTTAAAGTATTCTCATTAAACAAATGCAACCAAATTCGAAAAATTAAAAACGCACAACATTAGATATTGACCTTGGGTATCATATGAAAAAAAAATAATAAATATTGAAATTTAAGCAAGAATTCTGAAAAGAATGCTCCCGTAGGTTTAACATTAGCGTGCAAATGTTTTCGTGTGATTCTACACTAGTCACGTGAAGAAATTGGAAGAAAGTGCAGGAAAATGCTGATGAATGGGAAATACCATACTTCTAGTAACATACCTTTATACCTCTAGTAGAAGATACAGATATCTGTTTTATTCAGGATAAGGATATTCCTTTGAAACGGGAAGCTAATAATCATACATCAGTGCCATCAAAGAGAAAAAAATATTTATTGTTAAACAGTCTGTAGAATTTATTATTATTAAAATACATTTTTCATTTAGCTTATGCAGTCATATTGTGTACCTTTCTTTATTGTGTTGGGAAAGTGGAGTTGAATTAAACACGTGATCAATGCGAAAACAAAAATGTTTATATGGTCTAAAATCATAAATAAATTGGTATTTCATTTGATAAATTGTATCTTTGATATCATTAAACAGATATAATTTCAAAACAGTACACATTACAGAAGATTAGAATATTCCACAAAGTATATTTTTCAACAAACAAAGTAAGTTTTTCTATTTGAGCTTTAAAGCAATTAATAAATCATCTTAAAGTTTTATATATTTTTGCATGCTAAAATGATATAATCTCTTGTTTTATTTATTGATATAAGGGGGGAAAATTTCGACAATATTTTTTAAAAATAATCTTTTAAATAGTTTTATGAATCTAGTGATTTCAAATATTTTATTGACGGAATTTTTAAATTTTATAAGAGATAAATGCATAACATTAGTTAGTGAAATAATCTGTTATTATTTTTATTGTAGCTATTTTATAGGGTATCTTACATAAAATATATTTATTTTTTGAGTCCCCCCTTTTATATGGAACTACAATCGAATGTTTGGAATGTTTAAAACAGTAAAACATTAAAAAATATATTATCAATAATTGGTAAATAAAATATACCATTATAGTGTGGAATAAAATATGTTTTTCGCAAATTTTCGTACCTATCCCATTGATACCTGGAAAAATATGTATGCATTATAAAAATTATAAAAATTAATAAAAAATTCTTTCCTTCTTGAAACTATCGTGCCAATCAGTTACTAAATATTGAAGTATTCTTTTAAACAATGCTTTGAAGTTAACATTGTATACACCTAAATTTACTGTCTAAATACGAAAATTGTTTCACTCATCTACACCCTAACCTACTTTTAAAATTATATAAATTTATTCAATATAAAATGTCTGTTGAGATGAAAATAAAGACATGAGTATGTAAGTAATAGATAATTTACTGAAACCAATTTTTAGAAGTTGGCATACACGACTGAATCCGCGGGTAACATTTGAATAATCGGGGTAAAACTACGTTTTTCACGGTTTTGAGAAAATTGAAAAAATTGTCTTATTTTTGGAATGGCCTACTCCGCTTGCTATTAAGTGTATAAAAAAGCTATATATATGAATGTTGTAGAGAATTTTGTCTTCTTTCATATTATAATTGACAAATAATATGCTACGGCAACAAGTCTCGAGATATTTTTAAAAAATCAAAAAAGGTCCCAAAATTTTGTTGTTTTTTTGCCACAGAGAATTTAGCCTTAAGAAATTTTGTTAGAAAACTTGGGTTTTCCATGTTGGCATCATTATAAACAAATCCATAAAAAAATCTTCTACCCGACCTTTTGCAAGGTAAAATGTACATTTCCCCTGGTCTAAATGTTTAGAACTTAAAAATCTTTTATAATTGCCTGAAGAAGAAGTATAAACATTTTCTATTGATATTAAAAATACTACTTCATAATTTTGTCCACCTACGCATCTTAGAAATAGAGAAAGTTTTGAAATATTATTCTTTAAAGTAATTTAAAGAGCTATTATACATTATAAGGAAAGGAAAATCAATGTTTCAACCATTTTTAGGGTGAATAGATTATGAATCTCTTGAAAATTTACGATTTCATTTTTGACACATCTAATTTAAACCTTTCAGGGGCAAAGAATTTTCTATGCTAATGTATCGAAATAAATGATTGGCACCGGAGTTTGCCAAAAAAAATATTGATAAATGAGAAAAAAGGATATATTTCCCTTACTTAATAAATGGAAATTATTTTACCATAATTCTGGTGTCATTGTAACGTTTGGGAATAAAAATTAAGTGGTTTCCTAAACATATCACAAAGCCTGAAGGGGTTAATTTGAATAGTTCTTATGAATACTAAATCAGGAATCGCACGGGTTCTTAAACTTCCAGACTAAGAAATTATTTGGTATCAGTATTATCTAATAGAAAATATATCCTTAAATAAGGCTAAATTCTGCGCGTTTAGCCCCTTGAGAGGCGGCGGTATACCTTATATACCACATACAATTAATGAAGTTTTATACCAGAAAAATTTTATTAAATTTTACTTTTCTATATATATATAATTTATTTTTTTTTTTGGGGGGGGGGGAAGCTGTAAAATTGCTTTACTTATTTTGAAATAGAATTTTTCAAAGATTCCGGTGTGAGTTCAACATTTCGCGAACACAAATCACTTCCCCTCAAGGGGTTAAACTAGATTTATTTTTCAATAAAATATATATATATGTATATATACTGATATTTGGCCTTGAAAATAACGGTACCTGTACGAACCCTGTAAGTACATAATTGTTACTTTATAAAATTTAAATATTTCATATAACGCATAAATAAGTTTAGTAAATAATGTACTTCATAATATGAACTTAATGCTTTTCACATCAAAATTTTTAAACCATGCAATGAAAAGAGATAATAGGTTATTGAAAAACATTAATAAAGCGTGCAGGAAATCATTTATTCTTAAGGAGGTTTAAAGAGATATCGAATAAGGATCTTAATAGAATACTTAAATTCTCTTTCGCTTCATTAATTTAGTGTTTAATAGTTGTGGATTTATCTGATGATTATCTTTTTAAATAATTTAATGAAACTGACTAGATTTAATAGAAAAGTAATTTTTTTTTACAAACTTCATAGGATATGATATTTTAACTTAGTGACTTTCAAAAAGTCTTTTTCAGTCTTAAGCTTGTAATATATATTTTTTAATGATAAATGCTTTTATATTTATTAATTAAATGAAACATAGTTATAACCTTACCAACGCTTATTTTGGAAGAAATTATTAAATTATAAAACTGCTGATTCTTTTTCCTTGCCAAAAAATGTCGTAAATGCATGGCATGTGATATATGTTTTGTGGGGAAAATATAAAATTTGTTAAGTTAGTTAATGTTTACAAAACATGTTTTTTTTTGTAAACATTATTTAAATAATTCACGCATTTAATCCTTTATGTACTGAATTATGATTTCAGGAAAATTTTATCATCTAAAACATCTTTCGTGAATTGTTTAAACTACATTAGAAAATTTACATAATCATTTAATGAATTTTAGAAGAATTTTAGAAGGATTGAAGGATTTAGAAAAATTAAGTAAATTGAATTTACATGTTTGCACTGCTAAATTAAAACAAATTGTAATCAAGGATTAAAGTGTATTAACCCCTTAACCCTTAAATGCATAGTGATGCATATCTACATCACTTTTTATTTAATTACTGTAACCAGTATATTTATATAGAAATATTAATCTTCAAGAATTACGAAAATATAAATTTAAAAACCTGTCTTAAATTTTCTGGTTTCTAATCTTTAATATAAGAGTAAAAAACATAATTCTAAAAAAAATAATTCATGCATTTAACCCTTTATGTACTGAATTGTGAATTCAGGAAAATTTTATCATCTAAAGCATTTTTCGTGAATTCTTTAAACTATATTAGAAAATTTACATAACCATTTAATAAATTTTAGAAGAATTTTATAAGGATTGAAGGATTTAGAAAAATTAAGCAAATTTGAATTCATAAGGATTTTGTGCAGTATTTATAACACCACTCAAAGCTAAAATTTTAAATATTTTTCTTTGTATTTTGTAGAATTAGGAAATGTAAAAGTATAATGTTCTTACAATAGAAATATAGAAATACTTCCGAATTGAAGCCACCCCCCCGTCTCTTCCCTAACGCCAAGCAAGCTGAAAAGATGCAAAGACAAAAGAAATCATCGTTTTAAAGATATTTTTCTTTTGTGTAACCCATAATGCTTTTGGAACAAGATAAAGCAATGTATCTGTAACTCATTCTAAACTATATTACAATTAACAGATGTATTAAATGAATTTTATAACAAGTTATTTTAATGGTACTTATAAGTATCGTCAGTAGATAAAGGGTTAAGTGTTAAGTTTTCAAAAATAATATATATATATATATATATATATATAAGGTTAGTTGGGGCAACTGGACACACCAGGTAACTGGGCCATAGGCTATTTTATATAAAAAAAAAAAAAAACTGTTGCTGTTTTTTAAGTTTTAGCTTTTGTGAACAATGCACCTAAATCTCTAATTCCTAAAACAACTTGTGTGAACTCAATCATAACTCTCACTTTGCTGTGATAGGTTGTCAAAATTTTACGTTTCTTTTTTTTTTTAAACAACGTGAATATGGTTGAACTTCCTCGGCTTTTTATTAAAATACTGTAAGTACTTTTATTAAACAATCTTTTCACTTAAAGATTAGGCATATAACTGCATTAATATTATTAGGTATCTATACACCTATACTTCATGTTTCAAATGTAAGCCCGGTGTCCCAATTACCCCATAAATATTTCAAGAATGGGGTAACTGGGACATGTGTCCGGGGTAACTGGACCATGCTGGATCCAGTTATCCCAATATTTATAGATATTTTTTTTTAGTTTCTCTTACTACGGGAAATAAATTTCTCCATTGTATTTTGCTCACAATAAAGAAATTTATAGAATACCTTGTTAAAATTACGTTATAAAATTAAAAAAAAAAAAAAGCATATTGGGTTGTATGAAACCATTTTTTTACTCCTTGAGAGGCGGTTATCCCGTTATGCCGAGGTCGCAGCATATAGGACAAATTCTATTGTTCCTACCAGTATATTTTATCAATAATCCTCATGATATATACCTATCGGATATCGTATTAAAATGTGACTTGAATATTGTTGATAAAAGATACTGGCAAGAACAATAAAATTTGTCCTATATGCTGCGACCCCTGCGTTATGGCATCACATAATTTTAATCCGTAATTGCCACATTGGCACCGGAATTTTATTATGAAATTTTCGCCTTTATTAAGTACGCGAAAATATACTTTTACTTGTTTACAAATAGATTCTCTTGTAAATACTGGTGTCAATAAATTATTTCAACATTTTACGAATGCAAGTACCTTGCGAGATAGCCAAACCTTGAAATTGTACGATACACAGGGGTCGCATTCATAGGGAAACTTTTATTGTTCCTAACACTATTTTGAAAAAAAATATCTTCATCGCACCTTTCTTTAGAATATGTCAAACAAAATGATCATGAAAGTAATTCATTAAGGATTCTGGTAGGAACAATAAAATTTTCCCTATATAATGCGACCCCTGGATGGATATAGATAAAGCAGCGGGGGGGGGGGGGGGGTGGCCAACTGTGGCATGCCGGATACCACTAAAATTTACAGAAAAAGTCGACATATTGAATAGCAGAGATTCGATGATTAGATAAGGCAAAGATTTCTATAAAATTTTAGTGGTGCCGAGCGTGCCACAGTTGGCCACCTCTGAGATAAAGAACTTAAGTACTTACGTAATCGTTTGTTCATAGATTTACCTTGCTATTTTTTTCCTTAAAATACCCATGTGACTTTTATACTTAGTACCTATACTAAAGTACATAAGTACTTACTTATTATTTATGTTTTTGGTATAAATACGTCTAATATTTTCACTTTTTGTGTTTTGTTAAGATACATTGACAGTAAAATCTCCCCTTACAACGCTCTTTATTTGATATATAATTTGCATGATCTGCCTGGTTTAATTTTTTTTTATGTTGTTTACACTTTTTCAAACAGGACCTGATATCCCATATGAAAAAAATAAATAAATAAACGCGTGTAGAAAATAGACCGTCCTTGTCCCCTTAACCCATTTTTATGGGGCAACTGGACCCATGAGGAAAGAAAGATAAAATATGCATATTTTTATATTTTTAAATACTAAAATGTAATTTAAAGCATTTCTGTCTGATAGAAGAAACCTAACTGAGCACATTTATAGAAGTTCAGACTTTAATTCAAATGAACATTAGCTTTTTGAAGCTGAATTGTCAGAAGCTCCAGGGTCACATTGTAAAATCATGGTCCAGTTATTCCAACTAACCTTATAAAACGTAATTTCTTGCGTATACTCCGCGGATAAAACAATTGCTTCTTGGACCCAGAAATTTTATTTAGTTATTGAAGCCAAATATTTTCCGCGATTTAAAAAGTTACTTTTTATTTAAAAAATTGGTTTATGGGGTAAATCGTTTCTAATGCAATTTAATGATGTGATACTGTTTCAAATACATTGTGGTCATAAAAAAACTTTGCCGATATATGGACCTCTAGAGGCCGATCCGCCCAACCGATCGAGATGAAATTTCAGATATAGTTATTCAAAGGCATGAGCTCAGGATTGTGTGAACGGCAACAAAGTGGCGCTCACCGTTATGGTTATAGGTACAGAAACTCGAAATTTTCGAATAGCAATGCCCATTTTTTCCCGTCGCAAAATGCTCAGCGCATTCGAAAACCCTAAAGAGCGTTGGAACGTACGTGTATCACAAGAAACGGGAGCGTTATGTACTCACAAAAAATGGCTTTGCGAACGGCCTAAAAATACATGATAGGGTCGGACGGTGGAAATTTGACAGAGGCAAGACACCAATCACAGAACGCCATTTAACTGATATTCAACGTAGGAAACAGATAAAAGGCGGGGTGAAAATGTTGGTTTTTCAGTCGGGAGCTCACACATGCCAATGAAATGATTCTGCCAGCGAATGTGAATTGGTTAAACTCTATTATCCAAATGGAATGAATGACACGGAAGTCTTACGTGTTTAGTATCGAAACCATCACCAAATACATGGCCCATGTGCTCCGCAAGCTCTGCGCGATTTAGTAAAGAGATTCAAAGAAACTGGTTGCACCAGTGATAGACCGCGTTTCGGACGACCAACTGTTCCTGAGGACACTGTTATGGAGGTTCATCACACAGAAACTTCAGGACGCATGCAAACCGGAATAGCCGAAGCTCATGTATTGGATATACCGAAAGCCACGGTTCTAAAGCCTACTGCGCTCTGAAATCCGCACGTTTCCATGCCGGTACGAGCGCATCCACATGTTGGACGCGAGAGACCATCAATAAAGTACTGACTTTGCAAATTAATTTCTTATCCTATATGATGGCGATAACGACTGCCCTCTTCGCATATTCTGGACGGACGATGCACATTTCACCTTAACTGGCAACGTCAATACCAAAAATTGAGTGCACTGGGCAGAAACGAATCCGCACGCGGATGTTGCACTATTATCTTTATACGACGCCAAAGTTACTGTGTGGTGCGGCATTGAAAGCACAATTGCTTTCGGCCCTTACTTCTTTGAGGAAGCGACACTTCCTCGACACTTGGCATCATTTTACACTATTTTCCATTTCCGCGGCCTCCTCGATCCCAAACCTCACTCCTATAGATTTCTGGTTCTGAGGATCTCTCAAATCTAGAGTGTACATGTGCAATCTGAAAACTTTGCCGGATTTGACGGACACTATCAAATGTGAGATTGCAAAACCCCTCATGCTATGTTAACCCTAGAACTACCGGAAATTTTACTCAAGTTTTATAAAAACATTCTACACCAGAATTTTTACTTAAAACTATTTAATTTGTTTATTTAACTTATTATTGTCTGATTTATACATTTAGTTTGTTTTGAAAAAAATTCTGGTTTGAATAAATATTTTGAATGTACATGTCGGGTCCATTGGACCCTTCTGGTAGACAGAGGGTTAAGTTAGACTGCATTGTCTACAGTCTCCCGCTTACAATACGTAATTGCCTGTGTTGACACCCATGTGGAAAATGTGGAATCCAAATAAGAGTTTCCCTTTCTACAATCTGTGTAGCAATCAGAGATTAGTGTCTTGCCTCTGTCTTATGCAAATTTCCTACGCGCGCTCCAATCGTGGTTTTTTTGCTCGTTCGCAGAGCTGTTTTTGTGCGTGCATAACGCGTTCGTTTTTGTGATACACGTACCGTTCGAACGCTCTTTTGGGGTTTTCGCATGCGCTGAACATTTTACGACGGGAAAAAATGGGCGTTGCCATTCGAAATTTTCGAGTTTTTGTACCTATAACTGTAACCTTTAGCGCCACATTCTTGCCATTCACAGAATCCCGAGCTCATACCTCTGTATATATCTGAAATCTCATCTCGATCGATTGAGGAGATCAGCCGCTAGAGGTCCATTTAGCGGCAAAGTTTTTTTAAGACCACCCTGCAGTTAACAGATGTATGCCGTTAGCCACCAATGTTACGGCAAGTCGCAGTTTTTTTTTTTTTTTTTTTTTTTAGAAAATTTGAATTCACAACACAAAAATTTAATTGGTAATTTTATTTAACTTTATTTATGGAAAATCAATCATATTGTAAAGCAAAAAAAAAAGTTAAAACTTTCTGCTGAGAATCCAGAATATCTATTTAAACTATCAACCAAATATCATGACGTTCGCTGTATACGTCTCAGAGCGCAAGAAATTAAAAAATTATACATTTAAAAAAATAAAGCGGAATATTGTAATTGTGTTTTTTTTTTCCAATAGTAAAAATATCAAGCTTTTCTTCCTAAAATTTTTATCCTTAACACTAGAAAGACGGGGAATTTTACTCAACTTTTGTAAAAATATTTCACACCAGAATTTTTATTTTAAATTATTAACTTATTTATTTAACTAGTTTTTTGTCTTTATCTCTTTTAAACTAGTTTTATAAAGATATTTCTGGTTCAAACCGAAATATATTCATTTGGCAGCGGTCAAAATGACCGCTCGCCGTCTTTCTAGTGTTAAATTATCATATAATATTTTGATGACTTTTTGTTTCAAAGAAAAAATGGTTTAAAAATCTCTGAAGTACCATTTGTTTCTGGTTAACGAGTAGAAAATTATTTTTATATTCTAGGAAGGTTTTTTTCTATCATAGATATATTCTGTACTGCTAATAATCAAATTCAGTTACTCGGAAATTTCAAATTTATATTAGAAATTCCAGATATCATTTTTATTTCTTTAATCACGAAACATCTGTCATTAAATAAAAAGAAAAATACTACAGGGAACTTCTGAATAAAAAAATCCGGTAACTTTGACATACTTATTGAACAAGAAAGACAAATGTACATTTCAAGTTAAAGAAACGCCATTCTTAATACATAGGAAAAGCGGCTCGACTGAAAAATAGTATATCAGTTCTCTTTATATGAGAATTCAACAATATACACACTCAGAAATGAATACTCAGATTTCACAAAATTTTCATTGTTTTTGACGAAACCGTTTCCTGCGAAATGCTCCGAGGAATATTTTGTCAAATTGATGAAATTACTTTCTTCACTTGCTTGACGATATAAATTTCATCAACAGTTTCGTCGAAAGAGAGCTGGTGGTGCCATCTATCGAACAGTTTGGAAGCTCCTGTATTTATTGACAGGGGGAAGAAAAAATTCCTTCTCGTTTTCCTGCAGGTGATTCGAACCCGCGGCCTTTGGCGTTTGAGACCGTTACTCTTCCGACCTCGCTATTGGCGACTTGACTACATGTGCTTTTAGATTGATGTAATGAATTCCGCTGCGTCTTTATATTTTTATAAGGTAGATTGTAATTTTATCGGTGCTGTTATAATTTCTGAAAGTTTTAAGTAAGGATAATTTATTATTATGATTTTCTCATGGTCAATGAATAATTATAATATGGCTTGATTAAATAATTTATTAGTGAAATTTTCTTTGCTCAATGACTGGTTAGAATATGGTGTGGTTAATTTGTTGCTCACAAATAACGAATTGTGAAGTGCATATTGCGTGAGATTTTATCACTTTGAGTAGGTAGATAAGATTTTAACACTTTACAATAAAAGGGATACGATTCGATTATGTTTATATTTAATTTGATTGAAAACAGAGTATACTTCTTAAATAAATTAAAATATATATATATAATGGAAGTTTGAAATTTTATTGACCAAATTTTCTTTTTGAATGGTTTTCAAGAACATAGGAAATTTATTCTTTTCGAATTAAAACATAACGAACAACCACATGTAAATAAATAAATAAAAATAATAATAAGCATTCCTAAAAATTTTAACAGCTAAAAAAATAACTAATGAAGAAACAATAACTACTTATATTTCATTTTTTTCTCAAAAGCGCTAAAAAGTGCTGTTTTAAATAAATTATTAAAGGACTAACATAAACAAGCAAATATCTGCTTGCTGAGATCGCAGGATTTGAGGAGTTCAGCAACTGTTTCCTTAAAATGCATTGAGTCTGACTGTGATTGAGGCAAAATTTTCGTCAAATATTTGAGAGTTTACGTTTCGTTAAAAATCAGGTGACGCTGATAGGAAATAATCGTCAAAAACGACGAAATACAGCTCAATGAATGCTGAATCGTCAAAAGTGAAAGTTTTATTTCTGAGAGTGTAGAACCGTTTAAACATTTAAACAACAAAATTTTAAATTGAAATTGTTCTAGGAAGGAGAATTTGATAAGGGTTGTTTTCCTTTTTTAAATAGTTCTTCGGTTTTTAGCTCATAGGCTATCAAAGCCAGAGAGCTAATGTGCGCGGAGGTTCTATATGTATGTACGTATGCATGTACTTAACTCCTGATAGAAATATCTCATCCGCTTCAAATTTTGTATATATGTTCCTTCTGATAAGGCGCTTCCCTAATTAGTTTTGGGGGTTCATTGGTTAAGTATAAAGGAAGAAACTGGGTGCTAACACCCCCTTTAATTTAGATAAATGGATTTTTCATACAGAATTATCCGATTTGATTCAAATTTGGTAAACCTGTTTATTCTGATAAGGAGCTTCCCTGACTAGGTTTGGAGGTTCATTGGTTAAACATAAATGGGGAAATTGGGGGAGATAATCCCCCTTAATTTAGATAAATGTGTTTTCCATTCTGAATTATCCGATTTGCTTGAAATTTGGTATAACTTTATTTTTATTATTTGTTTTCTGGTTTGTTGTTAAATGTAAATGACTCCTAAGCAAATTTTATATACATCATTTAAATGTAGACTTTATTTCCAATCGTTTGTTACCAGTAACTTTATTGTACGATAGTTTGTTGCAGAGTTAGTAGGGGGTGTTTACTTTTTTTCCCACGACTGCACAATGTGAGGATTGTGTCGTAATTTGGGCGGGCTTTAATGCAAAGTAAAAAACAAGTTTGCATTGGACCGAGAAATGACTATCAAGACTGCCAAGGTATTCTTGGTAATAATGTTGTTCCACTTAAAGATGAACTTACAATGGGTTCTCCCATCTCAAATATTTTAGACGAATTCAAATTACGTCCATTTGAAGAAAGAATTTTAACAGGCAGCGCTTTAACTCCGTCAGTATGGTATCGTTATGAGCACGACATTTTCATAGTATGGGATCATAATTTATCTGAATTGTACGATATTTCTTAACAGAATAAATAATATGGACCCTAACATAAAATTTAACATCGAAATAGAAATAATAACGAGTTGTCATTTCTAGACGTAATGCTAATGAAAAATCTGTCAAACTTAACACTTGAGTGCACAGTTTACAGGAAAATAAGTAAGATTAATAGCACAATTCCTTTCGAATGTACAGTCGTGGAAAAAAAAAAAGTAAACACCCCCTACTAA
This sequence comes from Maratus speciosus, assembly GCA_963932465.1. Taxonomy (NCBI): domain Eukaryota; kingdom Metazoa; phylum Arthropoda; class Arachnida; order Araneae; family Salticidae; genus Maratus; species Maratus speciosus. Next base: position 202,281,924 of record OZ010796.1, on the reverse strand, counting down.
CTCCTCAACAAATCATCGTAGAAGAAAGTTACTGGTACCGAACGATTGGAAAAAAAGTCTACTTTTAAATGATGTATATAAAATTTTCTTAGAGGGTCATCTACATATTAAAACCAATCCAAACTTCAATTTTTCAATGGCAATACCCAATTTTAACGAGATATTTCAAATCTTCGGTTCAAACTATGCCTAGACACCAAATTTCAAGTCATTTGAATGATAAGTTTTTGAATTATAAACATTCAAAATTTAGTGCTTCTAATGTTAAATTACATTTTCATATTTTTATTTATATCTCCCGAAATTATGCTCCTAATATGCTAATTTTTTTTGTAGTAATAATACTAATATACCCAAACATCAATAAGCTGAATTTGCAATTTTTATAATTTTATGATATGAATTAAGAATTGTTAAATTAATATTCGAAAAAATTATGAATTGCAACCTACAATTTTTTTGATGGATTTAGATTTATTAAGTCCTGTTTTATGGAAATTCAAAAATTTCACATTTTTCTTCCAAGTAGTTTTCAAATTATGCTTAAAGAACGGCAAAATGATGGTTTAAGGGGTCGTCTATGATGGAAGTGAGTAGACATTTTGAAATGTATTCTGCTGTACTGTAATCTAACACGCTTCATTGACTCCTTGAGTGGCGCTTAAGGTGCCTTGATCAAGGAAGGGGCTCTCTCGGTTAACAATCCAGTACGGAACTTCAATTTGGATACAGCCCTTAAAATACGCTCGTTTTAAAATAATTAATTTCTCGGAAACTTATGGTACGAATTGCATAAATTTCGTTTTTAGGCTAATTGAAGGATGTAGAGTTCATTTATGCTGTCTGAATTGGGTACTGCTATTGAAAAAAAACAAAGTTATGGTTCGTTTTAATATGTAGATGGCCCCCTAAGCAAATTTTATATACATCATTTAAACGTAGACATTATTTCCAATCGTTCAGTATCAGAAACTTTCTTCTACGATAATTTGTTGAGGAGTTAATAGGGGGTGTTTACTTTTTTTTTTCCACGACTGTACTTCACCTTTTAACTACCTACGAACTTGCTCCGTTCATCTTTTATATAAGAAGAGCGTTTAGTGTTTGCTCTATTAATCACATTGAAAATGAATTAAATACCATTACAAACATTGCAGTTGAGAATGGTTTCCCAATTCGCATTATTGATAAGCTAATCAATTCAGAGAAGAACCATATGAAAATACAAAAATCTTCTAATAGTAATATGAGATATTGCAAAATGAAGTACATACCAGAACTTTTCGAAAAACTCAGACATGCACTTTTTCGCTTTGGCGCAAACTTAATCGCCAGTCCTCCAGTAACACTGAAATATCTAATTAGTGCTAAAATAGACCCGATCACGAAAGAAGAAGTTTCCGGAGTATGTATAGTTAGTACAAAATGTATGTATAGTTAGTATAGTATGTACAAAAAACAGAAAATATTTATCTCGGATACATAGGAATGACTTCTTGTAAACTTAAAGTTCGTATTAAAGAACATTTGAGAAATTTAAAGTACAACCGACCAACAACAGCCCTGTCAAGACTTAACCAGAAGCAGAATATACAAGTTAATTTCGAATTCGAAAAATTATGTATTCCTTAACCCCTTGAAGGGCGGTTGTTCATTTTTGGACCACTTAATTTTAATTCCTACATTCCACATTGGCACCAAAACTTTGGTATGAAAATTTTCCTTTTATCAAGTACGCGAAGAAAAGCTTTGAGTTATTTTCGAATAAGTTTGTTTTTAAATTCCGGTGTCAATCAATGATTTCAGCATTTTACGCATAGAAGTGCTTTGCCCCTGAAAGGGTTAAATAATTATCTTGATTTAATTATCCGTGAATCAATAGAAATTATTAAATAAAATACTGTTTGTAATTACGTTTTATCCTACAACCATAGCTGCCAACTTCAAACTAATCTTCCGTAATACTTGTGTTAATTTGACCCTGGTTTAATACGTTTCAAACCAGAAATTTTTTTTTAAGAAATAGAAATAAATATGTTCCACGTAGAAACCTGGAATTAAATAAATAAGCATTCATGAAATAAATTTTCTGCTTCAAAATGTGGTTAACCTTGGTTAAATTAATCCAGACATTACGGAAGATTAGTGGAAGGTTGGCAGCTATGCCTACAACATACCCAGAATTTGGCTCAGTTAGCTTAAAGTATCATAAAACGAGTAATAGTCCATTCCCCCCTGTAACCATGTTTTATTTTCCCAATGTTTTCCGGATCTAAAAATTGACTCCCAATTTCACTCATTTCGACCCCATCTACGTAAATTTTGAAAATAAGACGTTAATAACAGTACACTCTAAATAAAAAGGAGTGACTATTCACTCCGGAGATGTGAATAGCCAATTTACCGCAGAGTCAAAATATTCCCAACCTCTTTAGAGTAACTATTCACTCTGAGCAAAAGTGAAAATTTTGACTATCTGAAAGAGTGAATAGTTGCTCCTGGGAAGTGAATATTTACTCTAAACATGGGTGGATAATCACTCTTTCCGACGAGTGATTATTCAATCTTGCTAAAGGAGCGCGGTTTTTCACCCCTGGTGGGAGTGAATAGTCACTCTTTCATAGGAGTGAATGTTCATTTTTTATGTAGTCGATTCTTTTTTTTATTTTGCTTTTATGGTCATTTTAAAAGAATCACATCTTTTACAGCATGCATTGAAAATAGATACAAGCGTGGTAAAGATTGGAATAAAATACTTTGTTAGCAATATTTATTGAATTCGTAGTTTGTAACACTAATTGAACTTTTAAGGAAAAATTCAGTTACAGTTATATACGAATTTTAATTAGATTACCGACAGAAATAAACTAAAATATTTTATTCCAATATTAGTCTTTGTGTTTGTTTTTATTGCATACTCTATAAAGATATTACTTTTAAAGTTTTATTAATAACTCTTTAATAGGTGGATGTTATATGTTATGGAGGCTCAGGGCTTAATCGATACCAAAAAACGTGTAAAGAGAGCTCTCATTTCCGGTCCATATAAAAACAGAAGTATTCAATGTAACTAATTTAATCTTTTTCATACTTTTATGGTATGTTTGTAGTCTTATAAAATTATAAAATGAAGTACTTCAATGTAAGAAAATAAAAAATATAGCAAAATGTATTTAACACAATTTTCGAAAAAAATTTTTGGTGTCATATCACCATCCATAAGATATCTTAAGGTTGAATTGACATAAGAACCTAATTTTTGCTTTAAAATGATAAGAAAACTTTACTCTATAGAATGAATTAAGGATATAACTATCAATCAAAGGAACACTTAGTAAAAAACTCTCAAATTTGAAAATTTAAAAAACCCTAAAAAAAAATACTTTTTCTTTAAAAATACGCAAAATATTAAAATATCTATAAAATATTTATTCATTCTGTGGATAATAATGTTATATGCATGCAAAAAAAAAAAAAAAAAAAAAAAAAAATTAAGCCATTCCATCATTTTTTAGCTCACAGGCTATCAAAGCCTGAGAGCTAATGTGCCCGCCCGTTCTGTATGTATGTATGTACGTATGTATGTACAAAGGGTACTAGGAAAGTTCTGCAATAAGGATTTATTTATCAAGCTTTTTCAAAGAAATTTCCGTTACAAGCAATACAGTTCTCCAAACTCCGAAACCAGTCCTTAAACCAGCTCTGCCAAGTTTCACTTGGAAGTAAAGAACACTCATTGTCCCAAGCCTTCAGAATTGCCTCATCACTGGAAAACCGAATCTCTTTCTGCTTCAGTTTCACATACGGGGATAGTACGAAGTCGCAGGGGGAAAGATCTGGAATGTAAGGAGGGTGTTCAAGAAGTCTCAGTCCTGTAGTGGCCAAATATTCAGTGCAGGCTTTGGTCCGGTGAGCTGGAGTTTTGTCATGATGGAGGAACCATTTGTTCATTCTTGACTTTGGTCATAGGTTCTTCTTAGATTGTATGACATTAGGTATGCACTGTTCATTATACCACTTAGAAGTAACTGTCTTCTGTGCATCCAAAACGATACACTCAACAATTCCACTCGATTTGAAAAATACAGCTATCATTTCCTTTTTGACAGATCGAGCTTTTCTGACAGCTACCGGTGTGTCCTCATCATCAAAGACCCAAATTTTGTTTTGAGACTTAGTCGGCCCATTTTAATACTACAGCCCGGTTTTGTCACCTGTCACAATGCTATTCACATACCGAGATTATCCTTTACCAAGCATTTTTAGTATCTCCCAGCACCAAGTCACATTTCGTGTCATTTGCTCCTCAGTCAGTCTATGTGGCACTCAGAGACAACACAGTTTCTTGATGTGCAAATGATCATGTAGAATTGAATGAATTGCAGGTGCATTTAGGCGCAAGGTATCCTCTATATGCTTGTAAGTTATTCGTCTGTCTTCGTCAAGCATTTTCCTCACAGCAGTAATGTTTTTCTCCGTAATTGACGTTCGGAGCCTTCTCCCTCTTTCAGCGTCCTCCAGGGAGAAATTTCCACTTTGGAATTCTATGTACCATCTGAGTATAGTCATACGATGTGAACAATCATCACCAAGTGCAAGAGTCATTTCTTCAAAGCATTGGTTTATGATTAAACCATGCGCGAAGTTACACCGCAGAACTGCCCTTACCTCACTTCGTGACCAGGACACCACTGGAAGAACTTCACACGATAACAGTTAATGAATAACTGAGCCTACACAGTTGTGGTTACGTGCAGATGCATAAGTATGAACCTATGCCAATACGCAGCCGCAAGCAGTTACCTGCGACTTTTTGTTTCATCATATTGCAAAACATTCCTAGTACCCTTTGTATGTATGTATGTATGTATGTATGTATGTACGTAACGCGGTAACTCTTGATATAACATTCGATTTGCTTCAAATTTTTTTTCTAGGTTCATTGTTATAAGGCGCTTCCCTGATTAGTTTTGGGAGTTCATTGGTTAAGGATAAAGGGGGAAAAGGGGGGTTAGTTCACCCCCTTAATTCTGATAAAAGGGTTTTTCATGCAGAATCATTCGATTTGCTCCGAATTTGGTATACCGGTTTACTATGTTAAGGAACTTCCCTCATTAGTTTTGGGGGTTCATTGGTTAAGGATAAAGGGGGAAAAGGGGGGTTAGTCCACCCCCTTAATTCAGATAAATGGGTTTTTCATGAAGAATCATTCGATTTGCTCCGAATTTGATATACTGGTTTATTATGTTAAGGAACTTCCCTGATTAGTTTTGGGAGTTCATTGGCTAAGGTTAAAAGGGGAAAAACGGGGTTAGTCTAAACCCCTTAATTCAGATAAATGAGTTTTTCATGCAGAATGATTCGATTTGCTCCGAATTTGGTATACCGGTTTATTATGTTAAGGAACTTCCCTGATTAGTTTTGGGGGTTCATTGGTTAAGGATAAAGGGGGGAAAAGGGGGGTTAGTCCAACCCCTTAATTCAGATAAATGGGTTTTTCATGAAGAAACATTCGATTTGCTCCGAATTTCATATACCGGTTTATTATGTTAAGGAACTTCCCTGATTAGTTTTGGGAGTTCATTGGTTAAGGATAAAGGGGGAAAAACGGGGTTAGTCCACCCCCCCTTAATTTAGATAAATGCTTTTTTCATGCAGAATGATTCGATTTGCTCCGAAGTTGGTATACCGGTTTATTATGTTAAGGAACGTCCCTGATTAGTTTTGGGGGTTCATTGGTTAAGGATAAAGGGAGAAGGGGGGCTAGTCCACCCCCTTAATTTATATAAACGGGTTTTTCATGCAGAATTATTCGCTTTGCTCCAAATTTGGTATACCGGTTTATTATGTTAAGGAGCTTCCTTGATTCGTTTTGGGGATTCATTGGTTAAGGATAAAGGGGGGCTAATCCACCGCCTTAATTTAGATTTTTTTTTTTTTTTTTTTTGCAGGATTATTCGATTTGCTCCAAATTTGGTATACCGGTTTATTATGATAAGGAGCTTCCCTGATTAGATTTGGAGGTTCACTGGTTAAGTATAAAGGAGGGGAACGGGGGCTAATTCTCCTTCACTTATTTTTTGAGGGGCATTATTCTTTAAAATAAGAGTATAATATACAATTAGTGTGAATAGCCTGTGAGCTCAATGCCATCAGTTTAGCTGGGCACTTTTCTTTTTTATTTTATTCTTACGTATAGTCGTGAAAATCCAGTTTTGAGAAACTAAAGTTGCAATTACTAAATGGGTGCGGCTTTGAAAGTGATTGTTACATTAATTCTTATAACTCCGTTAAAAGTGCAAATATTTTTATGCGGTTTTTTGCAGTGTGTTCAGAATTAATTGAATAATCAAAATAGATAAAAAAAAATAGATTTTTTTTTTAAAGTTTAAAAGCCCTGAGCCCCCTTAACAATGTTTGATATGATTTTAATTTTTGTTTTAACCCTAGAACTACCGGAAATTTTACTCAAGTTTTATAAAAACATTCTACACCAGAATTTTTACTTAAAACTATTTAATTTGTTTGTTTAACTTATTATTGTCTGATTTATACATTTAGTTTGTTTTGAAGAAATTTCTGGTTTGAATAAATATTTTGAATGTACATGCCGGGTCCATTGGACCCTTCTGGTAGACAGAGGGTTAAATATAAAACCGTACTTTTTCCATAAATTATTGCTATTTTTGCTAATCCCTATTGTTCTAAAATATTTTTTATTTTTTCCACTTAAAACACAATGCTTATAAACTCATATAATTGTTAAATAAGGTCTAAGCATGATTTAAATGTTAAGAATGTGTAATTTTTCTTTTATCCGCTGTGATTTGCTTTTATTTTATTTATTATGAACATAGTGTCTAAATTTTAAGTTCTCTGGAATACGTATATATTTTTCTTTTAAACATATTCCTTAACTAATTCATGATTTCTAATTTTCGTCCGTTATTGCTGAAAAATGGAATTAATATACGATAAAACGACGATATGAAACGATATGAAATGACACGATAAGCCATATTTATTTTTTATTTTTTTTTTATTCGCGTAGATGTTGTATTTTTTGAATATGAGAAAATAGATTTTATATGTTTTATAGAAAAAGATTGACCTTGGAAATAGAAAAAAAGGAAATTTAAAAATAAATAAATGACTGCATATGAAATATTCTTATTGTTTGAAAACATTTTAATGTAAAAAGTAGTTATTAATCTCTTAACCCATTAACCCCTGACGTTGCGTTCACGCAACAGTCAAAATAATTGATCATGCAATGAATTAATTACATTTGCACCGCTATTTTAGAATTTAAAAAAATTTTTATTTATTGGCAGGAATTTTGCTATTTTAGTAAAGCGAAATTTACCTTACTGAATTTATGGTGGGAAACTACTTTCAACAAAAAATTTGAAAATTTCTATCGTAATAGTTTTGGCGGTTAATTGATAAAAAAATATATTCAGTCCTATATTATGTAAGCGAATATGAACTTTTTAAAAACTATACTAAAGCAGTCTTATCCATAAACTTCAAAACAGGCATAAAAAACATTTTATTTCAGTGCTTAAATATCATGTTTTTTTGTTTAGTGTGGAAAATTACGTGTACCAAAAACGTATAAAATGCATTTACAATCGAAGGGGATTTTATAAGTGATGCAGAATGTCTATAATTAAATTCTTTTTATATTACTCAGTCTCGAAATTTTAAAATTATAAACCGCAGAAAAACGGTTACATACAACTAAAAAAAATTAATATACCAATCTTTTCGTAATATCATAAACATAAATTGTTATTTAACTCCGAAACAATAATAATGATGATAAATACTCTTAAGTGTGTATAATCAGAAATCAGTAATAACACCCCCCCCCCCCCAAAAAAAAAATAAAATAAATAAATCTAGTATTATGGTAAATTAATTTTAACATCTTCTGCTGTGAATTGAAAAAATCCAGATATCTTCTGAGTCAGTCAGCGTTGCAAACAAAACAGATAAAACTTATTTTTTTCGATCGTTGGCAAAAGTAGGATCAGAGTTTTGAATGGGAAGAATAAAATATTTACACTCATTTTTTTATTATTATTCACATTGGCCGAACTAATGAAGTTTTTCTTATTTTTTTGTTAAGCTTTGTTTGTTATTCAATTGTTAAAACTATTACAGTAAACTCTCTGTAAGGCGGACTCTGTGTAAAACGGAAATCTATCTAACTCGGAAAGATTTTAAAGTACCTGAGAATCCACAGACAAAGAGTAAAATTTGTCTAAGGCGGAATATTGTCTAGTACGGAAAATGTTCTCGATCCCTATCGACCCCGCCTTGGACAGAGTTTACTGTATATTTCAAACCGCTACATGAAGAAATATAATAGACAATAACTTTTCTAGGAATAGAAATCAGAACACTCCACGATCAATCTTTTTCTATACAACTATTTAGCTCATAATCCTAACATATCTACACGAATAAATGGTTAAAATTAAATAAGACTTACCTTACGTGTTCCATAAAAGTCATTTTAATGATATCCTAAGATGGCGTAAGAAAAAGTGATCATTTTTCTTATCTTACAAGGGCATTGTCGTATTGCTGTTCTGATTGGTTAATAAGAAATGCATACATAAGTTACTCTTTTAGGGGTGGCTAATTCACTCTCGATAACGGAGTGAGACATTTCACTCCTTTCTAGAGTGTGGAAAATTCCACTCTTTAAGGAGTGTATTTTTACAAAATTCACTCCGAACAGAGTGAAAATGCCTGTCACTCTTTCAAAGAGTGAACTTTTCATTCCTCCCAATTTTAGAGTGTAGTATTTTATATTTCTCTGACGAAGACTATGTTTATAGTGGAAAGTACTAAGGATCTTAATGTAATTTAGCACCTTTTTAGATATTGTCTCATCTTTTAAGTAGTTTGCACATAGTGCAATTTTAAGTTTAACTTCTTAAAGATGAATTAAGCATTTCTATTTATTTATTTGCTGATGAACTTATGGATTAGAATTTGTCATTGCTTAAAGATAAAACTTCTATTCGCAAGTCTTTGTCAACTTCAGATGGTTATCTGCAAACAACATCAAAACTTTAGACATGCCATGTAAAAATTCTGAAAAAAATCCTTTAGAAAATATCTGGGGAATCTTGGTTCGTCTACTTTATGCCAACAGAAAACAGTTTGATTCGATTACTGAAGTGAAAGCAGCCATTTTAGAAACATGGAAACAAATACCAATTTTCACATTTAAAAACCTGGCCAAATTCTTTTCAAACCATCTTTTGGAAGTCTTCACTGTTAAAGGGAAACAAACAAGCATTAAAAGTGAGGTAAAGATCATTTATATGTTTAATTTAGATTTTAACCCTCTCGCTTCGCAATTGTTTTATCAAAATAGCTCGCTAAGTTGCGTCTTCTAAGAATTTTTATTCTTTTGTCACCGATTTTACAAACCAAAATTTTTTGTCTAATTTAATCCGGAAAATGCTCCGATTAAATAAGGCAAAATTTACAATAAAAAAATTACTGGTGGGAAAAATCAAAGAGGGTTTATTCTATGTAAAAATACATCCACGAGAAAATCTCGGGTTGCGCAGCGAGAGGGTTAAATAAACTAGCTTGAAACAGTTTTCTACCAAATTGTATTATGTAGAAATTAATTTTTCGTTACTTTTTTTAAATATTTATTTATTTATTTAGTGGGGGGAGAGTTTGAGCCCACTAAGCAGCAAGTTTTTTAAATATATTATTGTAATTTAAAACAAACAACAAAACGTGTGTAACTTTGTGTGTATAATTTTGAAATTATATGGTTTTTTCATTAAAGAAAGATCTTTAGTGTTTTTGTTGGTGGTCCTAAACTTTTTTCCTGCGCTGCATACTAATAAAAGAATGTTGTTTATGTTTGCGTCTGTCTGCAATTGCTAGGAAAATCTACCACAGGCAGAGGTCCACAAATTTAGTTGAGGATAGTCCAGGGCAAGTCCTGATGCACCGGAGGCTCAGATGTTTAATTTTTTGAAAATTAGCCGAGATAATAATTAAAACCCGGAATTGAAATGGGTTTGCCAAAAAAACGTCACATAGTAGGTGGCAGGAACTCTGTTTCGTACCGCAGAAGCAGAGAATTTCTGAGAGTGCGAGAGCAGCATTTATAGCCCATCTTTCTAAACATGTATCTAATATAGTCCTCTATTTTCCGCTTTTTAAAAAGCATTGTATCTTCTATGCAATCTTGACTTGCGGAAGGAAGAGAGGTTGTATTAAATTATTTCTTAACTTTAGTACCATGTTTCGTAGATAAATGTATGTGTAATTCCTTAGTCAATCCTCATAATGTTTTAAGCACTGCGCTATATCTTTTATATTCAGCGTTGTTTCCATTTTTTGACTTTAACACTAGAACGGCGGCGAGGGGTCATTTTGACCCTTTTCAAATGAATACATGTCGATTCGAACCAGAAAACTTTTTATAATATAAGAGTAATGTATGCTACACAAAAATAACTTAAATAAATAAGTTAAATAGTTTTAAGTAAAAATTCTGATGTGAAATATTTTTATAAAACTTGAGTAAAATTTCCCGCCGTTCTAGTGTTAAATAGTAGCACCATACTGAAGATGTATCATAATACTTCCTGTTAGCTACAAAATCCTTTTCATTCGACACCTTTAAAGCAAAATATGTATAAAAGCACGGAAAACGAAGAAGTTACACATAATAATGGCTACGATATACAATTACGAAGCTTATTAGTAAACTCTAATTCGAAAATGACTTACGAAGTGAAAAATATTTTATACACAAAAAATAGAAATAAATAAATGATTTTATTTTTCCTGATCAATAGCTATGCAGGTTACATCTCTTTGCGAGTCAAAAGCGTTAACAGATTTAATCGCGTAGAAATATATTTAAAAAATACTTGAGAGATATATTCTTTTTCAATTATATATAAATTTCATAAAAATTAATTAATTTTTTTTCAAAAGCGAAAATCTATAATTATAACTAAAATCATAAGACGAGATACAATATTCCACCTCAATTCAATCACAAAATATACAATCTGAATTCTAAAAAGCTGAACGCTTTACTTAAACGGCGACAAATATAATAATAATATCAATGTTAAAATTTAAAAAAAAATACATTGTATTTAAATTTCCGAGTACTTTCGGCCTACAATTCCGCGGTCGTCTTCAGGGAATACTTTTGTTAACTGCTGTTCAATTCATTCAAATAAATCACTTCGACTGAAATGGGAGGGTACATAATTATCAGGGTAGCTGGAAGTAGAACATTCTTATTAACCCTTTCAGACCCGACATTAATTCTGTGAATATATATATATATATATATATATATTACCATGTTAAAATATCATAATAGGGTGCTGATAAACATGTTAAAAGAAAAAATTAAAGGAAAAGTAATTATTTAAAAAAATACGAAAATGTCCACTGGAATGGACAACCGGTATATGAGGTTGCAAAAGTCAAATATTCAGCTCTTGAACTTCTCAACGATTTTTGTTCTAAATATCAATTTCTTTACCTAACAAAGCTAGATAAAGTAGCTGTAATAGTAGAAACTGGTCAAAAAGAATAATATTTTTGTAAATTTATTACATATTAGGAGGTACACAGCAATAATACTCAGTTTTACAAGGCATTTTTACATAATCCTGATTTTATATACCAAAATAGATGAGTTTTATATTATTTCACATGGAAATTAAAAAGACAATTCATCCCTTTGGTGAAGCATAAATGCGCTGTACATTTATTGCAGTAGATATGGGTTTTACCACTGCAACCGTAATTTTTACACCGGGTTGCTTCGCGTTTATCATCAAATTTTGGCAAATGATCTACACAGTCATTGACAATCACAGGATGAAGTATTCTTTGGCGTATCTTTTTATCTTGCCCAATAGGCGATAATAAGGGTTTCCCGCTTTGTTTATTTTTTGCTAAACCGACTGTACACAGATCTGAAGCTAATCTCATTTTGAAATGTAGCAAATCTAGTATGTTCTTTTTTTAAACTAAAGTGACCTAAAGTGGCGCAGTGTTTTCGGTATTCTAGCGAGCTATTAACTATTAATAAATCAATAGCATGGAATAGCATACCCAGAGTCCTTTTTTTGTGTGAATGTGATAACAGGATACCAGTTGATCTAATTTATCTATCCAAGCCATAGATTTGTTGTACAACTTAACTACTTCCAGTCTTTCAATCTGTATATGCTTCTTTTCTTTTTTGTCCCACCTTTCAAATAAATCTTTATTTCCTACGCCAATAAAGTTAGATAAGAAAACAACAGGTTTATTATCATACCATTTCACTATAAAAAAATTTCAGTCACCACTTACCAGCTCATCGCAGTGCCCCCTCCCTTCTTTTGCCATTACTTTGTCACTTAGAAATGGAGGATTATTAAAACTATTTATTCTAATGGTTCCAGTTGCATATATATATCTCTCCATTAAGACTACAAACAAGTTGTAAGAAGTGTTATTATCACTATCAATAAAGCAATCATCATCAGAATCCAATTCTTCGATATCTGATTATTCATCACTAGTGATGTATTCCAAAACTTCATATAAATCTTTAGAATTTTTCAAATTATATTTTTCTAAAAGGCAAAATGAATATTTATTCTTCCTGATAACTTGCGGTTAATTTAAAAATAATTCAAATGCCTAAAATAAATTCGATTACAAAAACTTTATAATTCAACTATCTAAAGAATCACAGCCACCTGTACCGTATGTCCATTGTAATGGACATGTAATTTGGCTCCCATTTTGCCTTAACTATAACCAGTAGTAAAATAAAACTATTTACAATACTAAGATTAACTTACAAACATTATATAAAAAAATCACTGTCACATTAGAAGGAATTTTTCATAAAAATCAAAACAAAAAGTGTACTCATGTTTTTGCATACCAAAGCCTGACGCCACTTTTAAACAAAGTAAGATGTAAACATCTGTTGACTGTTGCCAAACCAAAAACCGCAAAGATGTCAAAAAGATTAGTTATTCATCTATTCATGGAGCAAGTTTTAACTCTTTGCAGTCAGAGGATAAAAAGAGATAAGGTTTTAAAATGTATGTCCATTGTAATGGACACCAGGTCTGAAAGGGTTAATTGCCAGTCATTAGTAAAAATATTCCCTGACGATTGCCGTGGGATTGCAGGCTGAAAGTAATAGGAAATTTAAATAAAATGTATATTTTTAACTTCTTATCTATGTATGTTATTATCTTTGTCGCATGTTAAGTAAAACTGTGAGCTTTTTAAAGTTTATATTGTGTATTTTGCCTAAAAATATATTTTTTAATTTCAGCTGAATATTATTACATAAAACTGTGAGCTTTTTAAAGTTTATATTGTTTATTTTGTCTAGAAATAATTTTTTTTTATTTCAGCTGAATAATATTCCATAAAAAAAAAAAAACATATTAATAATCCCGGGATTTGCCAGAAAATATCTCGAGATTATCGGGATTGTAATCACTAATATACCACCGCCCTTCAAGGGGTAAAATATGTTTTTGAACAAAACATCAAATATTGATAATTACATTTGGAACATGAAACATTAAACATTATTCAACTCTGAAATGTACTACTTAAAAATCCATAAATAAACAGTATATTTCAATCTAAAAATGCAAGATAGTTTAAATAATCTTATTTGACTCTTGCAAGATAAATCTAACGAAAACTGAATTACAATAAATTAGCTGGATATACTTCCTACAGATTCACTCAATATTTAAAAGTGGCCAAACCTGTGAAAATAGGAAACTAAAAAAACTTTTATACTTTATAAGCATTTCTTAGACCTTGGAGATTTCAAAAGAAAAAAAAAATACATTTTATACAAAGAAATCAAATAACGGACGAAAAGGTCGCTTTTTTCAAACCCAAAGAAGGTAATCCAGCTTTAGAATACAAAGCAATTCTGAGATCCGTGAAAGATGAAATGCACAGAATGTATCTTAGGTATACATAAAAGTTGTAGTTGAGCTGTACTTTATTTTTCAGAACAATCTTTCTTCATTTCAACTAAAATTGTTTAAGAAAATATAAGAATGAATAAATCGAAGATCTTTATTGTTATAGGAGGGTAAGACTAAAAAGAAAATAGAAATTAATATTTTGGATTTTAGACAGAGTGCATACTGCCTTTAATGTAGAGTACAACTATTTTTTAATAATAATGTTATTCATTATTAATCGTTAAAAAAAATAAAAATAAAAATAAAAATTAAGATTAAATTAGGGGAAAATTACAAATAGGAATTATTGGTACTGTAAAGTAAGGACAGTGCGTTTCTAGTATGAAAGAATTTATTTCTCTTGTAGAAAAATATTCCGGGTAATATTTGCAAGGAATACTGCCCAAGAGTGAGGGTACTTATATTTAGCCAAAATTACAGAAAATTGGCAAGAAGTGTTTCACCATTTCAGAGCGTGTATTTCATTTTCCATTTCCTAACAACGAGATTTCATTGCATTCTATTTAATGTTTTACCTTGTTTCCAATATAAAACCGATGTTTCATAATTATTTGGATTTCATTAGAAATTTCTTCAGTGTAAAAACAATATTTAACCAATATTTGTATTTCACTAGAACAGGGGTTGCCAACTGTGGCATGCCGGATACCACTAAAATTTTATAGAAATAGTCGAGTTCTTGAATCACAGAGATTCGATGGTCAGATAGGCAAAGATTATTATAAAATTTTACTGGTGTCGAGCGTGTCCCAGTCGGCCACCCATGCTCTAAAAGTATATTCGGTGAATGCAACGGCGTAATATTGAGACCCAATATAGCCGAAAATGCTTTGCTAATAAAGTTGCATTCTTAGGAACAAGGTGTGTCGATTCATAGCTGCCATCATTTACGCTTTTTTGTATCACAAATATCTAATAGAAATTTTTAGCTTATTTTATCGGTAGATAACGGGGATTTAAAAAGGTAAAATTTACAATTACACATTTGTGGAACAAATATGCATAACGATTGACAGCTGTGGGACAACTAGTTTTTCCAAGTACCCCGCATAAATCGGGACTCCAAATGCTCTGGACACCAGTAACTTCTTACAGCTTATTTCGCCATCTTTAATCGCAGATAATTCTGCGGCTAAATAAGGCGAAGAAAATTACGTTAACATATAAATGCATAGTGTTGCATATTTGCCTCACTTTTTAGTTTATTCTTTGTAACCAGTATATTTATATAGAAGTAGTAATCCTGTAAAAATTACAAAAATATAAAGTTAAAAATCTATCTTAAAATATCGTCTGGTGTCTAACCTTTAATATAAGAGTAAAAAACATAATTCTAAAAACGAATTTATGCATTTAAGGGTTACTTTTTACAAAATAAAAAAATTATATAAAATAAGGAATTTAGATTCATACTTATTAAAATATTTACTAATTTGCAATATTTTAATTTTACCCTATTTTAGATGTGCAGCATAAGAAAAGGTTGGCGTATTATACGAAAAACGCATCCCTGATTTTTTTTTTCCTGCGTTATAAACCTCTCACAGAATCATACGCGATCCTTTTAGAAACAAAATAATATTTTTACATTTAACCCTAGAACTACCGGAAATTTTACTCAAGTTTTATAAAAACATTCTACACCAGAATTTTTACTTAAAACTATTTAATTTGTTTATTTAACTTATTATTGTCTGATTTATACATTTAGTTTGTTTTGGAGAAATTTCTGGTTTGAATAAATATTTTGAATGTACATGTCGGGTCCAATGGACCCGTCTGGTAGACGGAAGGTTAAGAATATGTCACTTACCTTTATCAATAGTTCCACGGAGTAAACCGCATTACCTGAGGTTGTTGCAAAGCAGCAGAGCTCAAAATCAATTTCAAAATTACAAATTAATATTTATGATTGTTAAACTTTAATTAACACATAAAATTTTCTTCACATCAGGACTGTTAGAGTCGTATATTTTTATGCATTTCCTACCAGTATTTTTATACTATAATCACCGTGATTTGCAGATTACTGCTCGACGACGTACGCAGCGTAGGTCATGCTATTTTGGTATCGTCATGATATCTGGCTGACTTTTTAATAAAACATTTTTTCGGTTTTATATAAAATATATGTATATGCATTTTGTATATGTTTTCCATATGTTATTACACTTGGTTTAGTAAATGTTTTTAATAACTAGACATTGTTCAGAAAAGAAAAACTAAGTGGAATAATTACAAAAAGTTCAAAATGAATTGTTGCTACCAGTTGTTGCTGCTGTTTTTTTTGTCACGGCCGCTTTTCAGCCTGAAGAATAAAGACCTGGAAAGGGAGTGTCCTTCGATCATGTCGTTCTAAGGGATTCTATCTGGTGTTAACACCACGTTTCGATAAAACCCAAAGATAACTCCGATCGTTTATGCCAAATAGCGCGACATCGATTCGAATCCAGAACCTATCATCTACCAGATATGAGAGAACAACCACTTAACCGCTGGCGGATCTTGCTTTTGCACATAAAAGAGAAAATGTAAACGTTATATCTAAAATTTAAAAAATATCAATTCATGCTATTAAAATAATAGTCTTTTTCAATGTTTTGAATTTTATTTATCCAGGTAGTTTGTTTAGAAAAATTTCTGCTATCTTGTTGTCAGTCATTTAAGCATGCCATCTACGGTTCTTTTATTTTAGAATAGGAACAAAGAGCATAGTCTTATAAACGAATTTTTAATAATCTGTATTCATTACAGTAATCACGATTTAAGAAATACTAACGTTTTAGATTATGAAACCATAGTATAAAAGTTAAATGTACCGTGCGTCTTCTAATATTGGTAATATATGAATGTGAATCTTCCACTAAAGTGCACATTTCAATGTACACATTTAAATTCTAAAGAAAAAAAAACGATTTTTTTTCAAAATTTGTTTGTTTTTTTAGCCATTGTTATCTGTCTGAACTTTTTGAGTTACATCAATTTAAAGAATTTTCACTACGTTACAACCATTATAATAAAAGTTTTTGTATAGCGCATATAGATGTACTATATTTAACACTACAGTCATTATTTTGAGTATACTATATAACAACTGAATATTATAACGCCCCCACTCATGTTTTTTTTTTTTTTAACTATTATACCATCCCATATTTTTCTACCAATGGAATTGAAGAAAATATGTTTATAACTTGAACTTAAAAAATAAAAAACTGCAGGACCGCGATGCAATCATACAAATCAGTCTTTGTATGATTTAGAACTTTTGATGTAATAACCAAGAAGCAGATAAATATAACCCCCTTTTCACTATCCCATAGAAGGTAAAATTTTACAAGATTATTTTAACCCCTTAACGGTCACTTAATATTTGGAAAAACCATAAAAAGTACATATTTTTTTATTCCAGAAATTGAATAATTATAAGGCATCTAAATAAAATATGCAATTAGTTTTTTTTTAAGGCGAAAAGAAAATATGTTATAGAACAAATTCATATTTGTAGAAAAGCCACCATGCGAGGATTCAGTGTCTTAATGCTTGTTTTACACCATACAAATTAATGCGAATAAAACTCTTATGTTTCACATCTTAGATCTTTATTTATCATCATCACACAAATTTTTACAAATAATATTTGAAATAATATATATAGGGTAGGGGGGTACACAGTGAGACATGGTACACAGTGAGACAGGAGCCATTTTGACATACAGTTATAACTTTTTCTTCTAGCTGGAACAAAATTCAGAACCACCTCATCTTATGGAACACGTGGAGGAAGTTTCGGCACTTCGGTTACTCAACCAACAAAATAGTAAGTAATTATTTATTTTACAGGGGTTAAAGTTACATAAACGTCCATTTTAGACTTTATTTATTTCATTATGGCATATACTTACTTAACCAAACCTAGCTATATCTAATGATAGACTATGTCGACAAAACGCCACAAGCATTCAAAGCTATGAAACTGATGATGAAACAGATATGGCATCCATTTTGTTACAACGTAACGAAAGTACACAGTGAGGCACACTGTTGTGGTACACAGTGAGACGTGCCTCATTGTGTATCTACTATGCGGTTCTGACGTAAACAAAAGTTATTTATTAATAAAAGAAGGTTTTTTCTCTCTCTATCTATTTCTGTGTGTATGTGTGTGTGTGGGGGGGGGGGGGGGCGTGCGGTGGTTAGTGAAATCTACTAAACGTAAGAGGCTGAAAGTTTGCATGAAGGTAGCCCAATGTCTCCCATTGTCCAACAGAGGCTCATATTTTTAAAATTTTTTTAATCTAGAAATATTAATTAGAAGTCATAAACTGCAGAAAATTAATGATAGAGTATACGAATGTATGATTTATGAAAATATACACATTGTCTCACTGTGTACCACTTTTGGTACACAGTGAGACAATTTTCAATACTCCTTTATGGTGCTTCTGTGCATTTATAAATAACTTTTTTAAAACCATTTATACATTCATGTGTAGCGTATTTGTGTAGCTTAAAGTTGTAGTAAATATTTTTTTCAAAAGAATAAAAATCGTTGCCATTTGTTAAGTAATAATAATTTTCGTCTCACTGTGTACTACCCTCCCCTACATAAAATTTTTATTTTTAATAATTTTTTTTTGTGTGTGATATATTTGAAACATGCAATACAAAGTCCAACATCACAATCAGCGCTAAAAACCAAACCCAAACAATAATATTCAAAGACATCAAACGGAAATGACTTTTAAATTTTTCTGGTTTCGAAGTTTTTTTTCCAGCAATTAAATCTCCAGCCCAGAAATATGACGGGTACGAGAAATAACGAACGACACCTCAGCCCGTGATATTGACGGGAGCGAGAATTAAGGGATTAATTGCAGTAAAATGTGTTAGAGTGATGTAATCGCACATTACGTTTCATGAAATCATTTGGTTTCGGTTCTATCACGCCATTAAATTAAATAAAACTGATTGGTTTTCTTATTAGCACTTTCTATTGGCTGCCTTATTAAAGGGTCCTATTGGCCTTCCTAGAATCCTTTCAAAATGTTATAAATATAGGTAACTTCCTTTTTTGTGCCTCACTGTATTCTCTGATTTTCATGTGTGTGATTGACTCTCTGTAAATAAAACTTCTATGTACGATCAAACGGCCTTATCTTTCAACGCAGCAACATTTCAACACGGATTTTTAACAGCAGAGCGTGGTTTGCGAGAAAATTCTCTCTCTACTTCTTCTCTAAGTCTTTCAATGCGTTGATCGCAAAAGTAAGTCAATCACACTAGGATTTATTGCTCGGGAGTTTTTTTTCTTCAGTGAGAAGATACGAGTAATGGCTTTAAACAGAAAGAATATGCAGTCACAGCATTTGAAGGCAATAACTTTCCCATATGGAGCAGAAGGGTAAATGCAATATTTTCTGCAAAAGAATTGGATGATTATTTAGAAAGCGAAGCAGATTTATCAAAAACTGAAGAAATAAGTAAATTAAAAGAGGCTTATGCGCTATTGCTAATACTTCTAGATGATCGATTTTTAGTTTCGCTTCAAAAAGAGGATACGGCGTGCAAAGTATGGAAAGCTCTTCAAAGTACGCATGAAGCTAAAGGATCTGTTAGACAAATATTAACTCGAAAAAGTATAGCCACAATGAGAAAGAATAAAGACACTCCAATGAGACAACATATCGATGAAGTTATAAAATTAATTACGGACTTACGGATATCTGGTGCTGAGGTAGGGGATACAGATACTATTGTGTACATTCTGATGTCCTTACCGAAAGATTATGAAGCGGTTAAAGTTGCATTAGAAAATCAACCCAGTATCAATTTAACATTAGAATCCGTAACTCAAAGATTAATAGACGCTGAGGCATTGATGAATGACTCAAAGAATAGCGATAAAAATTATTGCGTTAAATCTTCGCTGGATAACATTAGCTTTAGAGCTACACATAAGAAGATGATGTGTGAATTTTGTAAAAAGAGAGGCCATATGTCAAAATTTTGCAGAATGAAGATTTCTAAATGCTATAAGTGTGGGAAAAGCGGTCACTATACGCGTGACTGCAGACATTCGAAATTTAGTCCTACAGCAAATTCGGACGAAAAACATTCAGCTTACGAAATATCTTTCGCAGCAGGAATTTTAGATATCGATAAATTCATCATTGATTCCGGTGCTACTTCCCATATATGTTCGCGAAAGGAATGGTTCAGCTCACTGAAACCAGCAACAGGAACTATTAAATATGCTTCAAAATCTGCAGTTCTGGAAGTTCAAGGTATTGGTGACATTCGCGGTGAAATATCTAATAACGTACAGATTATTTTATAGGATGTACTTTTTGTTCCAAATTTAAATGGACAGTTAATATCAGTGAAAAATATAGAGACTGCTGGATTTTGTGTTATCTTCAAAAATGAAGAAATTTTAATTGAAAAAGAAAACAAAAGATTATTGTTTGGCCGTCGGAAAAATTGTGGTCAATATGTGAGTGATTTTTTACCGCAAAGTGAAACTGCTCTCAACTCAAATATTGATGTTAGCGATTTATGGCATAGAAGATGTGGGCACTCGTGCAATCAAGTCCTGAAACTGTTAGGATTTCCAACAATTTTTTGTGAAATATGTACGCGCTCAAAGTTAAGTGCAAAACCTATTGGAAAAGGCCCCAGAAAAAGAGAATCCGAACCAATGGTGATGATTCCCACGGACATATGTCGAACGATAGTACTTAAGACTTTTGCAGGTGAGCAATATTTCATAACTTTAATAGATGACTATTCGCGTTTTGCTGAAGTTCGCTTACTTAAACGAAAGAGTAATGCAGCAATTGAACTTAAAAGTTTCTGTAAACTTCATCCTACAGTAAGAAAAATTTGGTGCGACAACGCGAAAGAATATGTTGATGGTGAATTTTTAAAATTTGCAAATGAAGCTGGTATTCTTATTGATCCTTCCCCACCGTATACTCCATGTTTGAATGGTGTATCAGAACGCGCTAATAGAAGTCTCTTAGAAAAAGGGCGGGCGATGTTATTTGAAGCTAATTTGCCTAAAAGCTTTTAGGGATTTACAGTTCTTACTGCCGCTACATAAACAGCAGACTGCCTAACGCATCCATTAACAATTACACTCCATATTATTTAAAATACAAAAATAATCCTGATTTGAAGAATCTTAGAGTATTTGGCTGTGATGCCTATACACTGATACCTAATAATCAAAGGATGAAATTAGATAAAAGATGCAAGAAAATGATTTTTATAGGCTATTCATCAATGGGCTATCGCTTACTAGATCCCATAACAAAACGCGTCATTATATCAAAAATGTTAAATTTAACGAAGAGAAGAAAACTTCCAATGATTTTGAACATGTATACCGAACATGAATGAAAATGAGCCTGATGACGAAAACCAATTTCAAGAAAGTGTAATCGATAGTTCCCTGCCATCTAGAGAAAAAAATGAAAATCTGGACGAAGAAAGTGTGAGAAAATCATCCCGAGAAAAGAAACATCCCGTTAGGTTTCCAGAACCTGAAATTTATGAAGCAATGCTTACTCAAGTAGAAACCTTAAATTTTGACGACATTTGTACTCTGCCTCAGAACGAACAACAAAAGTGGAAACAAGCTATGGACGAAGAAATGGAGTCCATGAGAGAAAATGAAGTGTGGAATTTATAAGAGCTGCCGGTAGACAGAAATGCCATCTCCTGCAAGTGGGTGCTGCGGAAAAAGAGAGACGGTAAGTACAAAGCAAGGCTTGTAGCTCTCGGGTTCATGGAGAAAGAAGGAGTGGACTATACTGAGACATTTTCACCTGTTATAAGCATGCCTGCTTTACGTTTAGTGTTAATTATTATGTTAAAATGAAATTTCAATGTTTTCGCTTTGGATGTTAAAACTGCTTTTCTAAATGGGGAATTAAATGAGAATATTTATATGGATCAACCTAAGGGGTACGATGATAGTACTGGTAGAAAATGTAAACTAAAGCAAAGTTTATATGGTTTGAAGCAAGCCCCATTTCAGTGGTATTAAAAATGTCTCAATTTTGTGATTAAGTTAGGTTTCAAACAACTTAATTCTGAATCTTGCATTTTTATAAGACATTTAAATTCAAACAAAATATTTATGGCTCTTTACGGCGATGATCTGTTGATTGCATGTTCTGAAGTTCGAGAAAATAATGTTATTATTGATATGTTATCTAAAGAATTTCAGATGTCAAAATCAGAAAAAGCATCCGAGTTTTTAGGTATCCGAATGGAATTTACATCGGACGGTTTATATTTAGGTCAAGAGTCCTATATTTTAAGGTTATTGAAAAGATTCAAAATGTTGGGCTGTGATCCCAGTTCCATTCCCATTGAAACTAATGCGACTGCTGCTAATTTTGCAAAAGGTAATCGCTTTAATGGGCCATATAGGGAATTGGTTGGTTCTTTACTCCATTTAGCATACGTATCTAGACCTGATATTTTATTTTCAGTTAACTGCTTAAGTCAACTTCAGGAACAACCTACTGATGTTGCCTGGTGTGCTGTAAAGAAAATCTTGAGATATTTGAAAGGTACTGCTAAATTCAAAATTAATTATAAGAAAGGAAATTTTAGTGATTCGAATCTTTCTCTTTATGTTGATACTGATTGGGGTTCAAACTCAAATGACAGAAAATCTGTCTCTGGTTATATTATTATGTTCTCTAATTGTCCTGTGTTATGGTGTGTAAATATTATGAGTATTGCACTGTCAAGAACAGAGGCAGAAATAAATGCCCTGATCAAAGGAATTCAAGATCTTTTATGGATCAAAGGTATCGCCAATGAAATTGTGGATGTTAAAAATCTTACAGTATATGAAGATAACCAATCATGCATTAAGTGTATTTCAAATGAAAATAATTTTGGACGGATGAAACATATCGATATTAAGTTGAAATTTATTCGTGATGTTGTTAGTAGAAATGATATTAAAGTAAAATACATTTCTACAGAAGATCAAATTGCTGACATGCTTACAAAAGCACTTCCTAAAACAAAATTTTATGAACTTTTAAAATTATGTAGTTTCAAAATTTATATTTTAGAATTTAAGATTGGATGTGCGATTAAGGGCGGGTGTTAGAGCGATGTAATCGCACATTACATTTTATGAAATCATTTGGTTTTGGTTCTATCACGCCATTAAAATAAATAAAACTGATTGGTTTTCTTATTAGCACTTTCTATTGGCTGTCTTATTAAAGGGTCCTATTGGCCTTCCTAGAATCCATACAAAATGTTATAAATATAGGTAACTTCCTTTTTTGTGCCTCACTGTATTCTCTGATGTTCATGTGTGTGATTGACTATCTGTAAATAAAATTTCTATGTACGATCAAACGGCCTTATCTTTCAACGCAGCAACATTTCAACACGGATTTTTAACAAAATGGGTGTTTACTTCCCGGACCAAAGAGTTCACAGTCAAGTCAGAAAACGCAGGTGCTTACAGTGAGTCACAACCCCTGTTCAACCTCCATCGTTGTAAATGAACATAACATTAAATTTTTAGAAACAATGCACGAACCAAATAAAATATAAAATTTAGAGAAAAAACGAAGCCTTCGTATGCATTTTATTGTCCTTCCTCGTTCCCATCCCTTTTCTCGATTTCGTTTTTCGTGTTCATTTCCACAGTACCTTTCTTACGTGATTTCTGCTTCTAGTATTATTTTAGTCCCCAGAGTGACAGAAATAATGTTTTCATTACAAAAACCATGGAACTATTAATAAAGAGGAACTGAAATACACTTAAACTAGTGAGGCTTTAACTGTAACCGCTGTCGCAGGTGGAAACTTCCACCAGTAGATTTATATAGAAATAACTCCTTTAAACGCCTTATTACTATAAAATTTCAGTCATACAAAATGGTAGAAGAAGGTTTCAATTTTTACTCGTAGGAGTTTTCTTTGGCGGTAGTTAGGCCCTGCGTTTCCGCCATACTGTGACAACCAGGGAAACAAACTGACAGTTTTACAAGGCATGCTGACACCAGTAAAAACACGACATTTTTGAGAATTTTTACGACATTTTTGAGAAAAATTTCCATGAATAAGACGCTTAATTAAAACGAAATTTTCTACTTAATTTTACTGCTGGGATGTTTGCTCTGGCGGTAATCAGAAACTGGAGATCCCATTTTAAAAAAAGCAGCCGCCATCTTGTGACAACCTCCTCAGTTACTTCACTCGTAACTGGTAGACAGTACACAATATGTCTCCTCCTCTTTATTCACAACTCCATTACAAAAACTAAGTTCAATTGCGGATGATCGTAAACCGTGCTGTAGCCAGTGTTGGATACCAATAATTTAAAAAAGTTCTTTTAGTCTTGTTTAATTTGTGAAAGTTTTGAGATTAGACAAGGCGAAAAATATTTCTTTAAAATAGTGGCATCCAGAGATTTGGGACCCCCACCCTACTTACGTTTCTGGTTTCAAATAGGTTGCAAAGGGATTTGCTACTACTTGTATTTATATGTATCTGAAATAGCTGCAAAAACAAGATTCAAACGGTTTTAACAATTTATCCTCAAGAGTTGAATCTCACTCACCACTTCTGTTGTCAGCAAAAATAGGCGCTCTAAATGCTCTGAAGACCAGTATTTTATACCCTTCAAGGGAGGTGGTTCATTTTTGGACAACTTAATTTTAACCTCTAAATGATTCGTTGCCAACTTTTACGCTTTTTAGTTACCACTAAAATTTAATAGAGATTTTTGTCTTGCTAAATATTTAGATTTCGACGATTAAATAAGACAATAATTTCTGTTAAATTTTAGTGGTAGGAAGAAAGCGTAAAAGTTCGCATTTATTTAAATGCCGCATTGGCACCAGAATATTGGAATGAAAATTTGCCTTTTATTAAGAACGTGAAAAAAAAAAGGTCTTTTCCCTACTTTGAAATATATTTGCTTGTAAATTCTGGTGTCATTCACTCATTTCAGCATTTTGCGAATAGAAGTACCTTGCCCCTGAAACGTTTATAGCAATTTTCTTCGCGTTATCAAATGGCAGAGTTATCCGCGATTAAATATGGCGAAATAAACTGTAATAAGTTAGTGATGTCCAGATCACTTGGAACCCTGATTTACACGGGAGACCTGGCAGCACCAGTGTTGAAAGGAGTCGCAGGACTGCCACTTCCTATAATTTTTTATTTATATCTCCCACTACTTTCTCAAAACAAAAATCTTTGATATACAGTAAGACAACATTTGCGAGGAATATACTACAAAATTTATTTTTTTTTAAACAGTAGAGCGAAGAGAATAGAAAAATAGTCGCCTGTGGCAGACCTGTAGTCGCCTCTTGAATGCAAAGGGTTAACTCGTAACCCATTCAGGACCATTGGTGCGTAATTGCACCTTAACCACTTCACTGGCGACTTGTATAAGGAAATAGTGTTTTTACCCCCGACTTATCTCGGGGCAAACGTCGACGTGGTTTTAAAAAAGTGCATCCAGAATTTATTTTTTGCACCAGAAAAAAAGGAAAGTAATATTTCTGCATTTAATTTCAGCACTTTCGTTATTATGCAAGTAAAATTCTCTTTTTTTGTATTGAGTGGTGTCAACCGAATAAAATGTGTGTAATAGAGGCCTGTCCCGAAAGGGTTAAGTACCACTAGTTTCAAATAGTAATTTTGATATTATTTAATGAAAAATTTATTATACTAAATAAGGCAATTATTACTTTTCGAAGAGTGGGTAGCTATCATGAAGTTATATTGGTAGGAAATCCTGCAAAGTGGATTAAATGCAATAATAAATCCTTACAAATGATAAATTACTTTGTCTTTTACTTTCCACACTAAACAAATTTAAATTATATTAACGAATACGTATTATGAAAAAACAATAACATCAGTAATATCATTTCGATAAGAACAAACATTGTCATGGTAACAAATACGGGCTTATTATATTTATTTAAACTTGTAATTTCAAACTGAAAGAAGAAGACTACTTAATAATTGTGTTTACTTTACTAAAATAAACAGATTACAACTGAATTTTGATACATTTTCATATTAAAATTCTAGAATACATGAAACATGCTTTAAAGCAACAATAAAGTACACCTTAAAGGAATTTGTCTGCGGTAATTTTTCTAAAAATTCTTAAGTGTTTGTTTAAGTGATGGAAAATTCCATTTTCATATTAGAGAGCAAAATATTTCGTATAGAAATTACAAGAGTATGTAAACTTAAATTCGGTACTTCTTCAGGGAAAATATTTAATGTTCCAGCTGAACTTATCTTCGTCCTAATAGAAAATATATCTCCTTCTAAAAAAGGTACAATTTAAATTTTTATACTTCTACTTCTACGTGAAGGAAAAATGAACATGTTTTTCGTAGTTAATATCCTTATATTTTATTTTAAAACTCATTAAAACGTATTTGCAATCGAAGAGATATTTCTTTTAATTTCAATATGATTTTTTATGTTACTTTAAGGCAGGGGTGGCTAATCTTTCTCTTAATTATGCTTTTCACACAGCCCTCTTTAAACTTCTCACTGCCGTGAACTGATATATCCGTTCACCAAGCTGCAGGTTTTGCTGCAGTAGAAACATTATTTAAATTAATATAATTCTACAGATATAATCCAGTTTTAAGAAATTAAGTTGCGATTCATACCCTCAAGACTTATATGCCTATACATAATAAAGAAAATTATATCATGGTGGAAAAAACATCTTTTTTTAGCAATTAAAAAAATTTACAGAAAAAACAACATTACAATTTTGCACTTTCGCTCAGCGGTCAGGGGGTTAAAGATTAAACTTCACGTTAGTTAGTCGCAGAGTTCCAGTAATTAAATATAGCAATATTTATTATTCGTAAACAGCGGTAAGTAAGGATACCACACAATGGACACCAAATGCTTTAAAGAGTACATGTCTTTTGACCTTATTCATTTAATTTATTAACCGCCAAAACTATAAGGAACTGTTCATCAAGCTATTTGCTGAAGTTCCACCGCAATAGCCGTAAAACAGCCTTCACTATATTTAATCGCAAAGTTTATTTCATTAAGTAAGTATATGTTTTTAATATTAAAATAGTGGTGGGGAGGTAGGTAATTTTTCATTAGCAATTATTTGCAGCTGCATCAAAGGCACAAGCGAGTAATGGGTTATTAACAGGTAGGGCCTCATTACCAACGGAGCAAACTTCCACCAGTAAAAAGGCACAGAAATTTTTACCTTATTCATGAGAGAAATTCTTCATTTATAAGACGTTTTAATAAGGCAAAATTTTCTATTAATATTTACTGTGGAAGATTGCATCGTTCGTAATCAGGCCCTATTAACAGGGCCACCAATCGGTCCGCTTTTGAACACTACTGATTTCGAAGAAAAAGCCACTTCCCAAAAAAGGCCAAACACCCGATTCTAGTGGTCGACTCGTAGGTTTACCAGTGCGTTTTCCTGCTCCCAAAGGTGTGAAAACATGGCAGACTGGGAGCAGGAAACACAATGGTAAATCTACGAGTCAACCGGTAAAATCGGGTTATTAGGCATTTTCTACCAAGATATGATTTGGCAGACCGATTGCGTTTTAATATGGGAATCGAGTTTTAGCTAATTCTGGAATTTCAGCCTCCAACTCGATGAGGTGGTTGTCTCCATGGAACTATTAATAAAGAGGAACTGACATGTCCTTAATTCAGTAAAGCTTCAACTGTAACCACTATCGCAGGCGTTGCTTACCGCCGGAGAAATCTTCCACCAGTATATTTATATAGAATTTTTTAACTTATTCAAATGCCTTATTATTGTGAATGTTCAGTCATAAATAATGGTAGAAACAGATTATCATTTTTACTGGTAGCAGTATACTTTGGCGGTAGTTAGGCCCTGCGTTGCCGCCATATTGTGACAACAAGGGAAATAAACTGACAGTTTTACAAAGCACACTGACACCAGTAAAAACAAATTGAAATTTTTACGTCGTTTTTGAGAAAAAAATCCATGAATAAGACGAAATTTTCTATTCAATTTTACTGGTGGGATGTTTGCCTTTGCGGTAATCAGAAACTGAAGTTCCGATTTAAAAAAATCCCTGCCGGCCCGGCCTACAGGCAGAGGTAGATTTCGAAGTCAAATATACTAATTTCACAGACAAAAACTAAATCATGATTATAGATAAATCCACTTTAACAATTTTATCTGGCCGATCTTGACGAGTTTTTATTTCATTTTCATATAATAGCTGGTTTTATCAGAATCATGTTAGGGCGGTATTCAAAAAAATACTTTTCCATGCTCAACAACTCGAAATTTTCTAGCATAATTCCAGATTCATTTTTAATTAAAAAAAATATGAAACTTGCTGACGTGATTTTTGAAGAGATTTAGAAGCGACCTGTGTTTTTATTTTTTGTTCAGTTAATTAAAACTTGATATATAAACAATTATTTTCTCAGAAGGACAATGTTTTTCGTTTCTAACACAATCGCTTCGGGAAATTCCGTTCAAAATGCCCACTTTGACATCATTTTTTGAATTATATTCTGCCTCTATCTAAAAATCGATTATTACGGTACATTATATAGTTTCTGAATAAGCGAATCTACCAATTAAATGCGTTTGAGAGGAAAAATGAATTTAAAAACCAGTCAGAAAATAAGCAGTTTGGATTTAAGCGCATCCTTAATACAATGATTTTTCCAACACAATCCGCTTCGGTAAATTCGGTTCAAAATGCCCTTTTTAACAGCATTTAAAAAAATATATTCTGCCCCTATCAGAAAATCGACCATTATGGTACATTATATAGTTTCTGAGTAAGAAAACGTACCAATTGGAAGCCTTTGAGAGCAAAAATGAATTGTAAAATGAGTAAGAAAATAAGCAGTTTGGATTTGAATACACCCTTACTAAGATCATTTTTTACTTCAACCGGTATGTATTTTTAATTTGTTTTTGCTCTAAGAATTGGTCCTATCCAAAACTTGTCTATATAGATGTTGTAGACAATATTAAGAAGATATATGATAAATTCATGGGGATTTTATATCTTTTGAATTGACGGAGTTGTGGATTTTTTTTTTCTTCAAACCCCCTTTTTGTTTTCGTTTTTAATTTCTTTTGCGGTACGAATTGGTCCTATCAAAAACTTGTGAATATAAAAGTTGTAGATAATATTAAGGAGATTCACGATAAAATTAATTGGATTTGATATATGGAGAATTGACGAAGTTATGGATTTTTTTCTTCTTCAAACGCCCTTTTTGTTTTCGTTTTTAATTTTTTTTGTGGTACGAATTGCTCCTATCAAAAACTTGTGAATATAAAAGTTTTAGATAATGTTAAGGAGATTTATAATAAAATTAATTGAATTTGATATCTTGAGAATTGACGAAGTTATGAATTTTGTTTCTCCCAAAAACCCTATTTTTTGCGCCCCTTGAGCCCATTTTTAACTTTATCAAAAATCTGTGATACATAAATTTTTGGCCCAATTTTTAGAAGTAATAAAAACTTTAAACTGATTTGATATGTAAAAAAATTAAGAAGTTATGGTGGGTTTTCTGTTTTCACAAAACCCCTCCCTATTTCCCTCCCCTTGGTCCGATTTTTCCCATTAACGAACTTGACCGAGATTTTATGCCCATTGATTTTATGTATCAGTTTGGAAGAGATTGGTGCAGAATTACGAAAGTTATCGTGTCCAGAAGAAAGTGATATATATAGATAGATAGGTAGATAGATAGATAGATAGATAGATAGATAGATAGATATATAAAGTTTTTTACTGAGTGTGGGTTTGGGTTCTAGGGGTCATGATCAGTGTAGATCTGCAGAAATTTTTCAGAAATTCCAACATAGGAATGATCCCAATAGGTAGTATTTCATACGAAATCTAAAAAAAGCAGCCGCCATATTGTGACAACCTCCTCAGTTACTTCATTCGCAACTGGTAGACAGTACACTAAATGTCTCCTCCTCTTTATTAATAACTCCATTGTTGTCTCATAGTTCGTACGCCTGTTTGAATTTTGCAGACCAGAAATTTTTTCGGCACCAGTATTATCTTATAGAAAATCTCTTCTTAAAAGAAGACGAAATTTTAACCTAGGTTTCTTTTTCTATAAAAAGATACTGATAGTTTTCCTGGAAAAATAACGGTATCCGTACGAACCATATGTCTGTGCTGCCGGCTCGAGGTCTAGTATGTTTTAGGGAAAAAAGTCGCGGTAGGTTTTTGAAAACATTGCAACAAAAGCGCCTGTAGAGGAAAAAAATATAAAAAAATTCCTTTTTAAAAAGTCCCTGCCGGCCCGGCCTACAGGCAGAGGTAGATTTAGAAGTTAAGTATACTAATTTCACCAACAAAAACTAAATCATTATTAGATATAAATCCACTTTAACAGTTTTATCTGTCCGCTTTTCACGAGTTTTTATTTCCTTTTTATAAAATAGCTGGTTTTATCAGAATCATGTTAAGGCGATATTAAAAAAATATTTTTCCATACTCAACAACTCGAAATTTTCTGGCACATTTTCAGATTCATTAAAAAATATATATATATATGAAACATGCTGACGTGATTTTTGAAAAGATTTATAAGCGACCTGTGTTTTTATTTTTCTTTCAATTAATTAAAACTTGATTAATAAACAATTATTTTCTCAGTAGGGCAATATTTTTCGTTTCTAACACAATCGCATCGGGAAATTCTGTTCAAAATACCCACTTTGTCATAATTTTTTTGAAATATATTCTGCCTCTATCAAAAAATCGATCATTACTGTACATTATATAGTTTCTGATTAGAGAATCTAGCAATTGGATGCGTTTGAGTGCAAAAATGAATTTAAAAATGAGTAAGAAAATAGACAGTTTAGATTTCAATGACGCTTAATAAGATGATTTTTTTTTCTTCAACCGCTATGTATTTTTAATTTGTTTTTGCTGTAAGAATTGGCCCTATCAAAAACTTGTCTATATAAATGTTGAAGACAATATTAAGAAGATGTATGATAAATTCATGGAGATTTTATATCATGTGAATTGACGGAGTTATGGATTTTTTATCAAAAATCTGTGATGCATGAATTTTTGCCGCTATTTTTAGAAGCAATAAAAACTTTAAACTGATTTGTTATGTACAAAAATTAAGAAGTCAAGGGGTTTTTTCGGTTTTCACAAAACCCCTCCCTATTTCCATCCCCTTTGTCCACTTTTGCCCATTAACGAACTTGACCGAGATTTTATGTCCCTTGATTTTATATATCAGTTTGGAAGAGATTTGTGCAGAATTGCGGAAGTTATCGTGTCCAGAAGAAAGTGATAACACAATTGCTTCGGGAAATTCCGTTCAAAATGCTCACTTTGACATAATTTTTTGAAATATATTCTGCCTCTATCAAAAAATCGATCATTGTGGTACATTATATAGTTTCTGAATAAGCGAATCTACCAATTAAATGCGTTTGAGAACAAAATGATTTTAAAAATGAGTCAGAAAATAAGCAGTTTGGATATGAGTGCATCCTTAATGCAATGATTTTTCCAACACAATCCGCTTCGGGAAATTCGGTTCAAAATGCCAACTTTAACAGCATTTTTTTTAAATATATTATGCCTCTAACAAAAAATCGACCATTACGGTACATTATATAGTTTCTGAGTAAGAAAACGTACCAATTGGAAGCCTTTGAGAGCAAAAATGAATTGTAAAATGAGTCAGAAAACGCACGGTTTGGATTAGAATACACCCTTACTTAGATGATTTTTTTCTTCAACCGCTATGTATTTTTAATTTGTTTTTGCTGTAAGAATTGGTCCTATCCAAAACTTGTCTATATAGATGTTGTAGACAATATTAAGAAGATATATGATAAATTCATGGGGATTTTATATCTTTTGAATTGACGGAGTTATGGATTTTTTATTTCTTCAAACACCCTTTTTGTTTTCGTTTTTAATTTTTTTTGCGGTACGAATTGGTCCTATCAAAAACTTGTTAATATAAAAGTTGTAGATAATATTAACGAGATTTATAATAAAATTAATTGGAATTGATATCTTGAGAATTGACGAAGTTATGAATTTTTTTCTCCCAAAAACCCTATTTTTTGCGCCCCTTGAGCCCATTTTTAACTTTATCAAAAATCTGTGATACATAATTTTTGGCCCTATTTTTAGAAGTAATAAAAACTTTAAACTGATTTGATATGTACAAAAATTAAGAAGTTATGGGGGGGGGTTCGGTTTTCACAAAACCCCTCCCTATTTCCATCCCCTTGGTCCGATTTTGCCCATTAACGAACTTGACCGAGATTTTATGCCCTTTGATTTTATGTATCAGTTTGGAAAAGATTGGTGCAGAATTACAAAAGTTATCGTGCCCAGAAGAAAGCGATATATATAGATAGATAGAATCATAGATAGATAGATAGATAGATAGATAGAAAGTTTTTTACTGAGGATGGTTTTGGGTTCTACGGGTCATGATCGGTGTAGATCTGCAAAAATTTTTCAGAAATTCCAACATAGGAACGATCCCAATAGGTAGTATTTCATACGAAATCTACCTAAATTGTGGTTCCAGGTTTCGTACGAAAACAAGCGGGTCAAGGACGAAAGCACCTGTTACCAGAATGTTTCTAAAGTAATTTTTGCCTTATTTAATTAAAATAAATTCTATCTTCAGATATATCGACCAGTACTTTACAAAATTTCTCGTACTCAAACACCTAAAATCCCCCGAATTCCTTAATGCGTACGAACCGTGTGGTGTTCATAAAACGGATGGAGTGGATTCCTATATTAGCCCAATTGGAAGGATGCTTTTCCAACATATATTTTCAGTGTACGTAATACTAATTTCGAAATATCTTATTTGTTTTATATATTTAGAGAAATTTGCAGTTTACTAACGCATAATTTCAATTTGGAAATAATAGAAAACAAAACTTAAGACAGTTGGAATCCTGTTTTTGCACGTATTGTCGGTACCATGTCAAAGTATCCAATATGAACACAGTTTTGCCAGTGGGCTACTTTTTTTTAATTCAGATTTCTTAATTGGCACCACTTTTTTGAAATGATAAAACTCCCCTTGTTTTCGCCTTAATTAATTTGTCATTAAATAAGCCGAATTTTACTATTTCAAAGCAGCGGTGCCAATCAAGAAATCTTAATTAAAAAAAAGTAGCCAACTGGCAACACTGTTTTGATATTTTAGAGTTTGACATGGTACGGACGATATGTTGCCTATATGGAAGGTAAATTAAGAGTATTCTATTATGATACTTATTTGTAATTAATCACTATTACACTTTGTATTTTTTCCTGCTTAAAGTCAACTTCTAGAAATGGTGTTCCCCAATGAAATTTCATTTCATTTAACAGTACTAATTCATACTGACTGGTTTTTTCTCAAGAAAAAAACCCCGATAATTCAACTGTAAATGCCATACACAATGCTGCCAAATTTACGCATCTTTCCTAACAGTGAAACGTAGTAGTAAACGTTGCCTTGCTTAATGGATGAAATGTGCAATTAAAAAAGTCGAAAATTTCAAATAAATTTTATCGGTAAAAAACAAACCGCAAATGTTGGTTTCTGTGAATATAAGGCCGTAAGCATTAATTAAAGATAACATAGAAAATATATATACAGACAGTTTCAGCACATTGGTTACAAACTTTCAGGAGAGATATAGTAAACTTATAAGATGAGTAATCACATAGCAATGCATGGTCGGAAATGCTTTCCTTTCGCGGTATTAACGACTAGTGTTACCAGGTGCCGCGCGAAAATCAATGCTTTAAAAGCATTTGAAACGACTAATTTATTACAGTTTATTTCGCCATCTTTAATCGCCGATAATTCTGCCATTAGATACTGCGAAAAAAATTACTATAAATACTGGTGTCCAGATCATTTGAAGCACCGATTTACTCGGGACACCTAGAAACACTAGTAACGACATAAAACACAAAAAAGGGAGGACACGAAAAAGGGCGAGAAATCATGTTTATTATTCTTAACATGGCAAAAAACTAAGAAGTAAGCGCAAAAAGAGACAAAACGATTGTAATCAAAGAAGTTGTATAAAATTACGAACCAGAGCCGTGATGCAGGTCTCACATATCTGGTGGATGAAAGTTCTAAAGTTCTCGAAAATATCATACGTGTCCCGGACTTCCTAAGCAGCTGCCACAATGCGTACAACATTTTCTTCATCACTGTTCAGCATTATCCAGGATTTTTGCGGTACTAAGAATGATAAACATGTTTTCTCACCCTGTTAGTGTTCTTCCTTTCTTGTGTTTTGTGTCCAGGCTTCGCAATCTATAGGGGAAATTTTATTGTTTCTACCACTACTTTGAAAATAATATCTTCATCGTACCTTTCTATAGCATATTCTAAATAAAATGATCATGAAGATGACTGATTAAGAGTTCTGGTAGGGACAATAAAATTTCCCCTATACAATGCAACCTCTGGCAGTCGTCACTACCGCCCCAGGAAGGCGTTTCTGACCATGCATTGCTATGTGATTTTCCATCGTATAGGTGTACTGTAACACTCCTGAAAGTTTGAAACCGCTGTGCTGAAACATCCTGTATATTTTAAAAGTTTAATATTCTCAAGAATAATTCTAGGAAATATAGTATAAATTTTAAAATATAGTTTAGCTATAATTTTCGAACCGTCATGTTCACATTGGGATTTAAAAAAAATAAATACACAAAAATCAAAATCATGATTTAACTTACTAAGAAGGTGCTAAAAATGCACAAATTAAATTTTTAAAGCATTAAAACCGTTCAAGATGTTAAAAAGTCGACACCAAAGCGCTTTTGACTGGTTAAAACAGTCATCATCAGGGGAAAAAACAAAACACACCTTAAATTTTATTCCCTGATGATGACTGTTTGAATCGGTCGAAAGTGCTTGTGTGCCAACTTTTTAACATCTTAGACGGTTTTTATGTTTTAAAAATCAATTTTATGTATATTTAGCACCTTTTTAGTAAAATAAATAATAATTTTGATTTTTCCAATTTTTTTTATTTTTTGTTGCTGTTGTTTTGTCCTAGTATAAGTATATGATATAGATTACTTTACAAAAAATAGTAAAATGAGAGTAAAAAAATATACATTGTGACGTACTTGTCCCGTCACGTATTCAAATTATTTAAACTAGAAGAAGATTAGTATTCGAAAACAGTAGCATTTAAATTCAAGCGCAATACGAACAATGTTATTTAATGTAATTTCACATGCTCCAAATTTCTATGGAAGAAAAAAAAATGCTTTTTAATTTGTTCCGGACAATCAATTGCAACTGGAGAAACTCTTAATCTGGCTGCATTACATTATTTTGGGAATCAATTGCTGATAAGTTCCTGGCTTTGACTAGAAAGAATATTGCTAGAGTTAAGGAATTACATATTTATTCAACATATTCTCCCATGGGACTGATGCATTTGTTACATCGCTGTTGCAGCTTTTCTAGTCTTCTGAAATAAAATTCCTTTGGCTGGTCCTGAAACCATCTCTAAGCAGCCTCTTTGACATCTGCCATGTCCTCAAAATGATGACCCTTAAGGTGTTTCTTCAAGTTCGATAACAGATAATAGCCTAAAGGGGCTAGTTCTGATGAATAGGGATGATAATTGACCAGTTGGAAGCACAGGATCCTCATTTTGCAGCCAAAACATTGGACGTGTGTGCAGATGCACTTTCATGCAATTAAAAAAAATCCTATTGTTCAACATCCCTCGGCTTGATTTTATCCTTCAACTTCTCCAGCAAGTTAGCTTAATATTCTCCGGTATTACTACATCCCTGAAGTACATAGTCCATTAACAGAATGCTGTCTTTGTCCCAGAAAACTGACGCCATGATCTTTTTGACAGATTTCTGTGTGCGAAACGTCTTTGGCCACGAGGACCCGTATGGCGCCATACTTTTGACTGTCCTTTGGTTTCTGGATCATAGATGTAATCCAGGTTTCATCCTCAGCATTTGTGACATCCCAGCTTTGTGACATCTCAACGTCCTTTGCTGAATTCCCCTGTAGAAACAAAAACTTCACGACGCCTGGTAACTCCAAGACCAAAAACTTTCTTGTGCCCCTGCTATCTCAGCTTTTACCCTCAGCAGAAAAAATCTTATAATCAGAAACACCTGATATTATTAGAGTTACATAAGAAGATACTAAACTTTCAAATGGGCCTAATTTTGTTTTTATATTTCAACTATAAGTATTTGAAGCCAGGAACAGTAGTATTTTGATAGATAAAAAAAACCTGTGTTTAAATTATTTAAACAATCATAAATAAAAATCTGTAATTTTTTTTTCACTTTTCAAACAAATTTCATTTTAATCTATTATGTATTTTCCTCATTCGGAGATGTGAAAATTGAAATTATGTGACTTTTAAAAGGGACATAAGAGGAAAAAAATGGAAACTATAAATGTGGTATTTGCCATCATCCGTGTACATTTCTGAAAATAGATACTGAAGCCTGGCATTTTTCAAAAAGTGAACCACGATTTGCTTATAACGATAGGAAATCCCATGGTTAACGGGGTCCGGGACTTAAAAATCTTCAAATTTTGCAAAAACATTTTATTTCATTAAAAGTTTATCTGTTTTTTCCTGCTTAAACTGACATTTAAATCATGTTACTATCTGAATTAGAAAAAAAAATTATATTTTTTGTTTTGGTTTGTTTTCAAAATCTAGCTTTCAAACAATGGCTGTCATGGAAACGACGTCTTGTAAAAATGCATTTTTCTTCATGATAGGTTTTTTTCAACATTTCTCGTGTTTAAAGTCTTATAACTCGAGAACCGTTTAAGATAAACAGTTCAAACTTGGAACATATCTTTTTCAATTGGTTTACTTTAATTTTGATTCAGCATATTTGAAAAAAGTATTTACTTTTGAAAATATGATTTTTTTTAATGTTGCACCACTTTTTAATTATTTTTGTTAATTTTTTTTTTATTTATTTTTTATAAATTAATATTTTTTTAAAATGTTGAATCAAAATTAAAACTTATATATTTTTGTTTATTTAAATGAACGATTTTAAATTACCCCACTTTTTTAATAAATTTTAATTTAATTTTTTTTTTTTAAATTTTAGAATTTTTATCATGTGATTTTGTTTAGAAATGATAAGGTTGACCATCATAAAAAAAAATTCAGAATTTTAACTCAATAAAAAAAATTTATCTTAAAATGTGTCCCGGACCCCCTTAAAGAAATTGGACTTTTTCGCTAATAAAAAAATACGTTTAATAAAAAACAATATTATCAGTGTTTCGGAAAAAGCAAACAATGTCATGGAAATAACTACGAGTTATTATGGTTATTTAAACCAGGACATTAAAAGTGACTAAAGAGCTGCTTAATAATTAGGGGAGACCGGGGCAAGTTTTCCAACTTTTTATAATTTATTTTTGTATTTTTTATTTTTAACTATTTTGATATCTACAGGATATCATTGTATTCCCTAGGCTTTTCTGTACAAACTGGTACAATTATTTTTCAAAAAAACTACATATACTTTTTCACAAAAAATGGTTAAGTCTAAACATGTTGCGTTGGAAAATGTGCCCCGTATGCGGGACAAGTTTTCCAGCCTTCTAAAAATGGTCAGGGGCAAGTTTTCCAACTATACTTTAAATGGTAAAACACAGGTAATAAATCTTGCCTGTTAATTAATAAGTATTTTTTATTGTGAACTAAATGCACAGTGACATTAAAAAACAGTTTTAATCCATTTTACATTTCAAGACGAAAGATCCAAACAGCTCCCTGGCCGGGATTGGATTTTGTTTTTTCTCACCCCTTTTATCTGATTCCTTTTGCAGTTTCCCTTTTT
This sequence comes from Maratus speciosus, assembly GCA_963932465.1. Lineage (NCBI taxonomy): Eukaryota > Metazoa > Arthropoda > Arachnida > Araneae > Salticidae > Maratus > Maratus speciosus. Next base: position 202,243,955 of record OZ010796.1, on the reverse strand, counting down.
TTAGATGAATCTTTTTTTCCATTTTCAGTTGATTTTTAACAGGTCAGTCATCAGTACAATACTTCCTATTTTTTTTCCACGCCGTGTTTGCCTCCTTAGTGCAGCCTTCGCAAAAGTCCAAACTTCTTCTGGTGTAGGCAAAGTTTGTTTGGATGTAGAAGGAACTCCTTTTTCATAAGCAATAGGAAAATTTTGAGTAGAACTTAAGGAACAGCTTCTTTGAAAGTGCTAGCCTGCGTTGGTGTAAAAGAATCAGATGCTTTCGGTGATTTTTTTTTTTTTGGGGGGGGGGGATCAACTATTGAGGAGAAAAGTTTGAAATCTTTTCAGGATTTTTGGTGCTTTCAAGATTTATTGCGGCAGGAGCTGACCTGTCAGAAAAGTAGGATGGTATAAAATCAAAGTCTGTAAATATTTCAGGATTCAGTAGGGAAATTATCTAACGTTTAAAACCCGCCATAATATTGTCTGTGGATTAATGCCATTGGGGCAGCACGGTTAATTTGCTTTTTGAGTGGTCCATACATACTGCGATTTCAGTATTGTAGCTTATGACTATAAAGGCATAATTAACATAAAATGGATTCATTAAATGAACCCATTTTAGAAAAAATTGACATTTTATTATATTTTTGAATTTACCTTGTTTTTTTATATTGATAGTTTTAGTGAAATGACTAAATGATCAAACGGGTTCCTGGTATATATGGTTATTTGGCCGATTTTACTTCACAATAAATACATTTTTGATACAATAAGACGCGTTGATTTAGGAGGGAGGACGTTTTCAAACGGGAAACGTGTTGGAAAACATGCCCCGTATGTTGTTGGAAAACCTGCCCCATCGCCATATTTGAACTTTTACACTACCTGGACGAATAGCGGTGTAAGTTATTTGCGAAACAAACGCATAGTTACCTGAAGAAAGAAACCCTTTTTTAGTGCATGCAATGTCAAAAGTTTAACGCTAGTACGTTTTTTTTTACGTTTTAATAAAGACCTAAAATTTTACTCACCGTTGAAAAAATGAAAAAATCAGCTCTCCAGACGAAGTAACAACAGCTATTAAGCTATACCTTTTGTAGATGGTGTGTAAGATGTTGCCACATGAGCCAATTCACTCGGTAGCGTCTCCCAGCGGCTCATTTAAAAACTAAAGCGAGTTGGAAAACTTGCCCCTATGGAAAATGTGCCCCGGTCTCCCCTATATTACTTTAGTAAAATAAGCTGATTATGATTAAAAGCAGACACATCTTTGCTTTCATTTTCACGTTTCATATAATATTCTTTAGAGAAACAACCATATACACCACGAAGAGCTTTGTCTTTTTAAGTGGTTATACATGGGTTTGAAAATTTCAAAATATCCATCTATTATTGTTTTTCTATCTCTTAGTACAAAACGTCTAGAATATTTTTCCAAATTTACAAGTCAATCAGAGTAAATGTCTAGGAGAGAGAGCCTTTGGAAATTCACCTCATATTTGCACCTTCAAAATCTAATTCCATAATTTTATTTTTTAGCACCGGTAATAAACAAAAGTTATGTTTGTTGTATTTAATTTTAGCACTTTCGTGATTATGTAAGAAAATAACTTTTTAAAAATAAGTGGTGTCAACCGAATGAAATTTGTATAAGAGACGACGGTCCCGAGGGTATTAAAACTTTAACCCCTTTTTCAAAAAAACACTATTTTTGATGTCAGTGAATACTATTCCTCAAAAACTAATTCACCGTTCTTATTGAAGTTTTGCGCACTCCTTCAAAATAGAATTTATTAGTGATTGAACGAAGGATATATTTTTTTTTTACACTACAACTAATTTTAACCCTAGATCTACCGGGAATTTTATTCAAGTTTTAATAAAACGTTCTACACCAGAATTTTTATTTAAAACTATTTAACTTATTTATTTACCTTATTTTTGTCTGGTTTATATACTTAGTTTATTTTAAAGAAATTTCTGATTTGAATGAATATTTTGTATGTACCTGTCGGGTCCAATGGACCCGTCTGGTAGACGGAGGGTTAAAAGGCTATACGTAGTATAAATTGTACTGTTTTGCTTACAACTCTGTCAAAAATTCAAATTAAAATTTTTATTTATATCCATTGCTCAACCACGACCTATACTTATCTACTAACAGAAAAAAACTTGTTTTTTTTATTATTTCAGATAAAGCTATCATGAGTTTCCTGACCACCACAAGGAAACTTTTTTTGAGTGGTCTCCGGAAATCGGGTCCCACCGGAGAATTTAGAAAATTTTTGTATGAAAATGTTATAAAATATTGTTTTAATGTTGCTCTTTTATATATGCTTAAAATTAAAATTTTGAATAGGATAATTTATTATATAAATAAAATAGAGAACATAACCCTTTTTTTTTAAACTTTCGAAGCCTTGCAACCCCATAAACGTTTCTTTAACCCATTAATTCTTGCTCACGTGATATTCACGGGTTGAGTCTTTTATTCAGTTTCTGTTATTCCCACCAGTTTTATAAAATAGTGTAATTGGCTTTATTATAATAACATTTTACCTGCCATTAAATAAGCTGAATAGTTCTTTTTCAAAAAAGTGGTGCCAATAAGCAATTTGAATGTTTAAACCGTAATTAAACGCGACCTTTAAAGGGTTAAAAAATATCAAGCGGCTATTTAAATAATATAAACCCCAATTTATAAATTTCAAAGAAAAATATGTAAATTTAAATATTTTCAAAGCAGTGAATGTGGCATTTTTCTTGGAGAAATATTACACTACCTGCAGTATTTATTATTTTACAAATATAAAATAATTCTTCTTCTGAAAAACGTAGAACAATTATATTCATTTTTGTATTTGAAGCAAAATAAATAAAAAACTCAGTGCTTTCATTCTTATTTATGTTCTCCTGTTTTATTTCGAACTGAATTAAATACATTTATTCAGCTTGAAACAAGAAGTACACATTAAAGATTCTCGTCTTTAATCAAATTCTTTAAAAATTTCCAAGTGGAGGTTTAAGTAGTGGAAAACTCCTTTTTAAATTATAAGCGAAATATCGCTTATAGAAATGAGACGAACGTGTAAATTTAAAATTTGTCAAAGTATATTTCATTTTGGCACTTCTCTTCGGAAAATATTTACTCTTCTTGTTTAATTTTTTTCTCACTAATTGAAAATAATTCTCCTCGAATAAAAATAATATTTACTATATCCATCTTCATATACGAAAAGAACATCCTTGAATATTTATTTGATATTTAATGTTTTTATGTTTTATTTTAATACTGAGTAAAATGTATTTATATTTGTAGATAAATTTTATTGGAAATTTTATTATTGTGACTTTGAGTAGAAAATGTAGTTGGAAATGAAATTGTCAGAATATAAAGAGAAATCTGAGATAAACAACTGACAGTGGTTAGTTTTCAACTTTTTAATAAGAAGCCCATCCTGTAGGGGCTATACTTGCATGTTACATTGTTTAACCCATTGAAATATTAATAAAGAGGAAATAACATATTCTTAAAGAGTGAAGCTTCAACTGTAACCACTTTCGCAGGGGTTGATTACCGCCGGTAAAACTTCCACCAGTAAATTTATTTAGAAATTCCCATCTTATTTAAAAACATTATTAATGCAAAATTTCAGTCATAAATAAAGACAGAAACATATTTTCATTTTTACCAGTGTAAGTTTATTTTTGTAGTAGTCGGGCCCTGAGTTTCCGCCATATTGTGACAACCAGGGAAGCAAACTGACTGTTTTACCAAGCAAACTGACACTAGTAAAAACAAATAGAAATTTTAGCATATTTGTGAGAAAAATGTTTCCATGAATAGCATGCTTAAATAAGACGAAAATTTCTATTAAATTTTTGATGGGATGTTTGCCCCTGCAGTAATCAGAAACTGTATATCCGATTAAAAAAAAACAGCCGCCATCTTGTCACAACATCCTCAGTTACTTCACTTGCAATTGGTAGACAGTACACTATATGTCTCCTCCTCTTTATCCATAACTCCATTGTTTGACCACCTACCCCTGAATATTAGGCCTGAGTGCTGACACAAAAAACCTAGTTTGCCGTAGGCTGACATTTTTTAGCGTTTGTACCGCCCCGATACTAAGTTGAATAACAATATATTTTTTAAGTTTTTCAGCTTTTTTTTCTGAGATTCGATGCTTCAAAGACAACTTTTTGAAAATACTGGTGTCTAAATTCAGTGTACTGTACAATCGCCTAAAAAATTCCGACAGCCAATTTTGGTGTCAGTGTTCAGGCCTATTATTCAGGGTACGGTGGTTTGACAAAAGGATTTTCTTTGTTCATATTATATTATAATCAAATTTATATAACAATGGCTGTTTCTAATCGTAGCATTTATATGCATCTTACTCCTATGGAACTATTAGTAAAAAGGAAATGACGTATCCTAAAACAGTGAAGCTTCAACTGTAACCGCTTTCGCAGGGGCGGGGGTGGGGGGTGATTATCGCCGGGGGAAACTTCCACCAGGAAATTTAAATAGAAAATTTCACCTTATTTAAAAAACTTATTATTGCGAATTTCAGTAATAAATAATGGCAGAAACAGATATCCCTTTTTACTGGTGGAAGAATATTTTGGCGGTAGTCAGGCTTTGTGTTTCAGCCATATTGTGACAACCTAAAAAACCTCCTGTCAGTGTCAGTGAAAAATATTATAATACCTGGGCAAACTGACACCAGTAAAAATAAATAGAAATGTTTACAATGTTTATGATAAAATATTTCCATGAATAAGGAGTTTAAATAAGATGAAATTTTTTATTCAAATTTAGTGGTGGGAAGTTTGCGAGAAACTGCTGATCCGATTTATAACAAAACAGCCGCCATCTTGTGACAACCTCCTCAGTTACTTCACTCGCAACTGGTAGGTAGTACACTATATGTCTTCTCCTCTTTATTGGGCGATTCTCAAAAGGTGGGCACTGAACACACGTCATAACTTTAAGCCTTTCAAACATAACTTTAATTATCATTGACTTTATTTTTATTGCACTGAGTTTTTAATTCTATTCAGAGACAGAAAATGACATAATGTATTGTAAAAGCTTTGTATAAATATCTTAAAAATTTATTATTTTATGCTAAAGAGGCCAATTTCGGACATTCATAATGTTAACTGCTCCAATGTACCACCAAGAAAAAGAGTTTTAACTTTTTTCCAGGTGGTTCTAATGGTAAACAACGAATGCATAAAGGAAACGGATGATTTTTTGATAATTTCGTTAAGAGATGGCAGGCTGATTTATTGCTTTTTTGAAGATAGAAAAACTTTTCTATAAAGAATTTTTTTTGCATTTTGTTATGTCCGAAAGTAACGTACGCAACAAAGCATTTGATTTTATTATTATTATTACTGGATAAAAAAAAGTAAATTATATATATATATATATGTATACACATACAATTATAGGACACATTTACTACATTCTTAGTCTTAAGAATTTTTTAAATACTAAGCGCAACGTCCAAAATCTGTAACGTACGTGCGAAAAAATGTCCAAAATTTGTAACGTACACAACTGCTAATTAAATGCTTTAATAATTAATTTTCCAGAATAGTTGTTGTCTTTTAATGTTTGTGTATAATTTTGTAGACATATTAAAAATATTAATATATTATATTTATAGACAAAATACTATACTATTAAAGAAAAATTGGCTTTAAATTTGAAAATTTTAAAAATTACATATTGTTAACGTTTAATGATCCCACCTCTTGAGAATCTCCATATTCCTAACTCCATTCTTACACCTATTGTAAAAATATGCATTTTTTGTATTTTTTTAGAAATAATATAACACGTAAAATGGTAAACGTAGTCTTTGGTCTAAGTTAAAGTTGTTTGAAATACTTTAATTAGCTTCAAACTTCTATAGTGTCTTAAATTAGGCAAAGATTCAAAATATTTGCACATGTATCTGTGTACTATATACCAGGACTGCCTGTTTCGCTTTTCTCTAGTCTGAAATTTCAAATTCAGACAGGAAATTCCTCTTTTTTTTTTTTTTTTTTTTTTTGCTATCACAAAATGGCTGCCATTGAATAAACCAAAAATTATTATTCGAAACTTCTGGTGTGAATTCGTAAATTCTGAATAAAAAAATCTTCCAAACTGACAAAACTGCTGTATACATCCTGTGCATACTTTAGCATTGCTTCAAATAACTTAATGTGTCATTTAAAAATGAAATTTAAACATCTGACCGTCCAATATAATGGCAAAATTGTAATGTTGTTATCTCTGTAATTTCTGTAAAATGCTAAAAAAAACATGATTTTTACAACATTACCAGGACTTCCACGGACGGTATTTTTATATTATATGCGCACCTCTATTTTAAGAGAATAAATTTCGTTGTATATTTCTTTTGGAAATGTTGTCAAAGTGTATGTAAAAATTGTTCGTTTTAAATAAATGTTTCGAGGTAGAATTAAAAAAATAATTGCCGGTGGCAGCCCTACATTATATAAAAAAACTTAATTACATATTAATATACAGTGCGGCGCAAAAGTTTAAGCACAAAGCAAATATTTTAACCCCCCGACTGTCTTGGAAAAGGGCACAATTGTAATGTTGTTTTCTCTGCGTTTTGTTTTAAATGCTAAAAAAATGATTATTTGAACATTTTATAAAAAAAATTAATAACGAATATGAATGCATTCCTTGGAAGTATTAATCATTGTTAAATGTATTAAAAATACATTAAATCAATAGAATTATATTACTTTAAATATTGATTGTATTGCAGTGAAAACTGGAGCTTAGTGAACGTATTAACACGGGCTTGTCAGTGAGGGGGTTAATAAAAATAAAATTATACAACGGAATGCTTTCAAATATCCACTGTAGGTCAATACTATGATCATAAATATATATCTGAAGTTTCGAAAAAATTCATCGTTACGAAAATCAGAAATGATAAGAAAACAGTTTTTGCGATGTCGCAAAAGTTTACGCACAAATGAGATTTTATGCAAATAGCTCCTTAAACATGATAGGTGGAGGATCGGCGAGACTTTTTTCCTAGAGTATAAAGTGCAGAGATCACTGTACGAGTTATATCAAAATGTCGAAATCTCTGCCGATCTCGCCTGAAAAAGTTGTAGAAGTTTGGATGCTGAAAGCTGAAGGTAAATCTTTTTTGCAAATTTCGTTATTTTAAATCTGTCTAAACGTGGTGTTTATAGTGTTTTGCAACGTGGAAAACAATTTAAAAATGTATATTGCTTCGAAACGTCGAGTAAAACCACATTTTGTGAAGATAGAAGAATTAAAAGATTGTCTTTAACTAGCTATTTGTCTCTTAATGAGATAAAAAATCGACTTGGCTCAAAAATATCACATGACACCATATGCAAACAAATAACAGAATCAGGATTCATCGAAAAACAAAAATTATCTTGTAAACATTTTTTGAAACAGTGTCACAAAAATGCAAGGCTTGAATGGACAAAACAGCACATGTATTATCGTGACGAATGGATTAGTGTTACTTTTCAGATTTAAAAAAAAAAAAAGCAATTTAACAAATTACAACGACCATTTGGAAAATGATTTTTTCAAAGACTAAAATTTAAGACATAAAAAATCGCACGGAGTTGATCCTACATTACGTACGCCATGAATTAAACATTAATAGTGTTATTACACGTAACAATTCCAAGCGACAAAAATCGCCTGCGACTCGCACGTATTATCCACCTGAAACTTATGTATTATCCAAGCATTTCATTGGCTGTTCGGGAAAAGGCTTTTTCATCGTCAGATTTCCAAGAAATCTGATCCAAGAAATCTGACGGCCAATTTTAAATAAATTTCATTCTTAAACTTCTAAACATCCCACAATATTACTTTTTATACCGTCATGTAGACAAAAAAATGTACTTTTAAATGCAATTTGTTTGAAAGCTGTATCTCAGTTTGTTTCTGAGTTATTAATTTTTTTTGTAGTTTTTATTAATTTTTTGTCATAGTGGCAACAGAAGGTATCCATCTCTGTTGAAAGTAAAGGGAAGTACAGATTACTGTATAGATCAATGAGAAAACGAATAAAATGCGGATTAAACCAAAGAAAACCTTCAGATATGCTTTTGATTTCCTACCCTGACGAGAACAATAACCATTTTTCCAAATGGTTAAAAAATGGAATTTGGATGGCCCAAATGGCTTCCTACTCTTTTGACATGCCTTGTAGAAAGATCCGAAGAGCATATTCAGCAGGCAACAACGCAGTGATTCTCTCATGGTATGGGGCGCTGTTGGCTGTAATGTACAAACGTCTCTTTGCTTCCTAAATGACAGACAAATTCACAAATGTATTAGGAAACTCTGATGGAGCATTTATGACCGTTTGGAGAACTCCTAGGTGGTCCCAACAGGACCTTTCAGCAAGACAACGCATAAATACTCACTTCCCGTTACACAAAATATTGGCTTAAATCTCAGAATATCAGTGTGATGAACTGGCCAACACTCAGCATAAATCTCAATCCTATAGAGAACATCTGGGGAATCCTCTCACGTGACGGTTACAAGAATAAGAAGCAGCATTACCGAGTGCAAAAGCTCTAATCAGCGATCGAGGAATCATGGTACAAACTCGCTCCCATAACCTTCCATACTCTCGTGTTAACAATGGAAAATCGAGTATTCGATCTCATCAGGTACAATGGAAGCACCATGGACTACTAAAGGATTTTTGTGCCTTGTGACATGCATATATTTCTTTTTTGTGCATAAACTTTTGCGACATCACAATTTTCAATTTTTTATAATTTATAATTTTCGTTACAATGAATTGTTTCCGAATTCGAAACATAAATTTGTAATCAAATTCATGTATTCAATTCAAAAATTCAATCAAAAATTCAATCAAAATTCAATCAAATATCAATTCAAAAATTAGATACAGTAAAAATTTCAAAGCATTCCGATGTATATTTTTCATTTTATAAAAATATTTAGCTTGTGCATAAACTTTTGCGCCGCACTGTAATTGTATGAATATAAACCTTGAAAGTATTAACACTAGATGGCTGGAAATTTTACTGAAGTTTTAGAAAAAATGTGTCACACCATAACTTTTATTTAAAACTGTTCAGTTTATTTACCGTAATTTCCGGCGTATAATCTACTGATCATAGAATCATGTTTGGGCAATGGAGTTAAGAATAAAGAGGAGTAGACATATATTGCACTACCTGCCAATTGTGAGTGAAGTAACTGAAAAGGTTGTCACAAGATGGCGGCTGGTTTTATAAATCGGATCAGCATTTTCTAGCAAACTTCCCACTACTAAATTGAAATAAAAATTTTCGTCTTCTTTAAGCGCTTCATTCATGGAAATATTTTGCCACAAACATGGTAAACATTTATATTTATTTTTACAGGTCTCAGTTTGCACAGGTATTATAATATTTTTCACCGACATTGACAAAAGGTTATATAGTTTGTCACAATATGGCGGAAACGCAGAGCCTGACTACCGCCAAAATAGTCTTCCACCAGTAAAAATTAATATATGTTTCTGCCAATATTTATGACTGAAATTCTGAATTAATAAGGCTTTTAAATAAGAAGAATTTTTCTATTTTAATTTCCGGTTGGAGGTTCCCCCGGCAAAAATCAACTCCTGCGAAAGCGGTTTCAGTCCAAGCTTCAAGATCAGTGTTGCCAGTAGGCTACTTTTTTTAATTCAGGTTTCTTCATTGGAACCACTTTTCTGATACGGTAAAATTCACTTTGCTTTTGCCCTAATTGATGTGTCATTATTCAAGACACAGTTTACCATTTCAAAAAAGTGGTTTATCTGGCAACACTGTTCACGATTTTAAACCCTTAGTCCGCAGCTTTGCAAATATGCAAAAAACACTGTTCTGAATTTAATAGATTTTTTTTTATTCGTATATGCCTATTTGACACCAGAAAATTAAAATAGCAATATTTGTTTCATTAATAACAGACATTCCGTAATTAAGTAAAGCGAAATTAACCATTGAAAATTTTTGGTGTAAAGTCAGATTCTCTGAACTACGTAATTTTTAGAACGTATTCTATCATGAGAATTAAAGGGTTAGCCCCTTGAAGGGCACCGGTATATTATATATACCACTTAATTTTTATTCCCAAATGCCACATAGGTACCATAATTTTGAAATTAAGTTTTGATTTTTATACTATACCAGAAACAAAACTTTTACTTACTTTCATATAAATTTGTTTGCAAATACCGGCGTCAATCAGTCATTTTAACATTTAAGCAACAGAAGTGCTTTGCCCCTGAAAGGGTAAAAGGTTAAGTTTTATAAAATAAATAATTATATAAAATAAGGTATTTGGAGACATACTTATTAAAATATTTACTAATTTGCAATATTTTAGCGTCAAACAGCCACACGTCAGTAGTTTTTACTTGTATTGCAGATATGCAAAAGAAGAAAAGATTGACGTATTGTATGAAAAATGTATCTCTGATTTTTTTTTTCATTATTTTTCCTGTGTAATAAACCTTTCATAGAATCATATATGTTTTTTTCGAAACAAAATAAAAAATCGCGCATTTAAGTTTTAAAGATATGTCATTCCCTTTTTATTAATAGTTCAATGGTTTTGACTCACAATTTTTATTTAACCCATTATAAACTGACATTGCGTTTTCGCATCGTTATATTTGTCAGTTCAATTTTTATTTATACCACTAAAAGACAAAAGTAAAATTTGCCATATTTAATTAACACATTTCAGTGATTCATAAATTAAATGTAAGTGTTTAAAAAAAGTGGCGAGAACTGAATAAATTTCCTGTAAAACATGCAGTTCTTCAATAGGTTCATAATTGATGTCATATATTTAAAACTAGAAACCCGCGAGCAGTCATATTGACTGATACCAAATGAACACATCTCTGTTCGAACCAGAATTTTTTTTATAAAACTAGTTTAAAAGAAACAGATAAAAAACTCGTTAAATAAGTTAATAATTTGAAATAAAATTTCTGGTTTATTATTATTTTTTTAAATTGGAGTAAAATTCTCGGTTTTTCCAGTGTTGCCAGATGGGCTAATTTTTTTTTAATTCCGATTCTTGACTGGTACCACTTTTTTGAAATGGTAAAATGTGCCTTATTTAATGACATATTAATTAAGTCAAAAGCAAAGTGGATTTTTCCGTTTCAGAAAAGTGGTGCCAATCAAGAAATCTGAATTTAAAAAAAAGTAGCCCGCTGCCAACATTGGGTATTTCTGGTGTTAACGCGATTTTTTATGATGCTGCATTTCATGAAATAAAATTTCTTGATCCAAACATAATTGTTTAATCCATGACTATACATCGGAATACGGTATTTAACATTTTTCTTCTTTGTATCTTTTAAACTATTTTTATGTAGGAATTTCTGGATTTAACTGAAATATATTCCTGGGGTACGGGTCAAAATGACCGCTCACTGCCTTTCCACTTTTAATGCTTACACAATGCTTTAAAACTGCATTATATGTGTACAATTACATTAATTAAGATAGTGCTTCTATTGCAGAGAAACCTACAACTTAGCTAACTATTATAAATCGATTATCATAACTTATCAATTACGGCGTAGAGATGTTTAATTGAAATGATAACGTAAAATTCTAATTCTTCATGTATTTATAATTACTCCTGTTGGTACTTAAAAGCTGCTTAAACACAAACTTAAAATATTTTTTCTTAAACCACCACAAAAATGAAAAAAGTTGAAAAACTGTTTTTTTTTTTTTTTTTTTTTTTTTTTTTTTTTTTTTTTTTAATCAAAAACTAGTTAAATGGTTATAGACTTCAAATATACAGTAACAGAAATTACTTATTAAAGGAATATTTATTCAAGAATATTTTAAACTGCAAAAAATTACTAAATTAATTTCAACTGCAGGAACCAGTGTTGCCAGTATGGCCTCCAATTTTAATTCCCACCAAAAATATCGAAAGAAGAGTTTCACCTTAAGTGATCGCTAAATGTCTCTAATTAAAAAAAGCATAAAATACTATTCTTTATTCCTGGTATGAACTCCAAATTTCCGAATAACATTGGAGACCAAACATGCAACCCTGACAGGAACAACTACCAAAGCGGCTAATATTTTGTCGCAGATCCAAAAACACCCGTGGAACAAACAATTTAATAAAAAAAGTTTTTTTTTTATTTTTATTTGTATTTATGGGGTACATGTTTTCATTTATTTATTTTTTCAATTTCTGGTTGAATGAGGGTTTATTTAATTTTAAAAACTGGACGGTAAGTAGCTATGAAAGACATATGATAAAAAACGATATGATTAATATTTCGTCAAGGTCAAACTATGTCAGTGTTGCCAGATTGGGGACTTTTTATATTCAGATTATTTGATTGTCACCACTTTTTTAAAAATAGTATAATTTGCCTTATTTTTCAGAATTTTTAATCTATTTCAAAATAGGTCGAATATTTCTATTTCAAAAAAGAGGTGGTAATCAACAACCTGGGGACAAAAAAGTCCCCAATTTGGCAACACCGAACTATGTAAAATGCCAATTATGGAGTTATTAAGTTTTCTTTGCCACGTTCACACCGGCGCGGTGGGTCACACTGGACAGTCTCAGAGTTGTTCAAGTCTCCGGCTTTTTGCACACCGCTGTTGTTTTAGAGAAAATGTTGTTCCTTTAAATCGCCCAATTGGTCTAATTAAATAAAACAAAATTTCTTTATTAAAATACTGGTATGCAAAAAGCTGGAGACTTGGCAGCTCAGAGATAGTCGAGTATGAACCATCGCGCCGGCGTGAACGTGTTAAGCTAGTAATTTAGAAATGACTGAAAAGATTCTTAATAATTCTATTTACTTAAGTAAAAAGATGATTACTACTGAATTTCTATACGTTTTTGCCATTAAATTTAATATTCGTTATAGCAACAACTAGATACATATTAAAGAAACTAGCCTTTTTACGCATTTCTTTTAAAAAACCTCAATCAGTTGTTTAAATAATAGAAAATAACCTTTCCAAATTAAAAAGCATCATTATTCGTATGGAGATAAGAAGTGTATGTAAATATTAAAATAATAAAGTAGGATTGAATTTGGCATTTTAATTGGGAAAATATTTACTTATCCGGCTGAATTTTTCATATTGATAATAAATCATTATTTTCCACCGCGAAAAATTTAACTTAGTACATTCATTTAAGGGTATATAGAACACACAACTGTAAATATATTTTAGTCGTTAATATTACATTCAATTACTGTGTCACTTAAAGGAAAATTCCAATTTTTTGTATATCTGTAATTATTACAGTTGGAAAAAAAACAAAAAAAACTATTATTTCTCTAAAGTCTAAACCACGAAACACAAACTAAAGAAAGTCCTTTAATTTTTTTTTAATTAATTACCAAAAATTATTTAAAATTTTTATTTGATTTTAACAAAATCACATAGCTTGGTCGGAATTATTGAAAATTCATACGAATTCATACGAAAAATAATATAATAATATATAATAATTGAGTAATGTAATAACATAACAGCAGCATAATATATAATAGTGCTTCTTTCTCCTTTATAGGTTCTGAACAGTCTGAACAGTGACTTCAGAAAAACTACAGTGTATTTCTTCATATCAACATAAACATAAACATGAATTTAGGAAAAAAGAGAAACACAACAAATTGGAATTGTGTTGCTTATACCAGCAAGATATCTTAACACTAGAACGCCCGGAAGGAGTCGATTCGACTCCGACCACATGATTAAATGTCCATTGGAGCCAGAATTTTTTTCATAAAATAAGTTAAATTTAAGCGACGCATAATTACGTCAAATAAATTCGTTAAATAATTTTAAATGAAAATTCTAGGGTGAAATATTTTTATGAAAGTTGAGTAAAATTTCCGGGCGTTTTAGTGTTAAAAGACTTACGATGTCCATATGGGAAATAGTATCATCACAAAGCATATGATGTACTAGAAGCAGATTTGAAAAACTTTGTTGATAATGAGGTGCCTATGCCTCTAGACGTGATTATGAAGTATTTAGATGATGGTTCTGGGATTTTGAACACAATGAAGACAAATAAGGCATCATGCCATAATGGATGCCGGGTGCGTTTTCGTTCTTGTATGCTGCTACAACAACTTAAGTAGAGAAAAATGGATTCGGTTATAACAGTGAGTCACGCGATTAAATTGCAAACGCAACTCGATGCTAAAAAACCCCAGCGTGTCTACTGTGAGAAGTACGAAGGGCAAGGTTATGAACAAGTATATCGTGTCAGTAGTGCTATCTGCGGCAAAAATTTGTTCGATTGGTCGCTGCAAAATCAGAATTGGGTAGTGCATGCACGATTCAATACTGCAAGCAGTGCTGCGGAAATTCATTATCATGCATCGTTCTATACCAAGCTTAAAAATGAAGCCCGTGCTACCAGGAACTCAACAAAATTTGCTTCACATCAGCAAACTTAAGATGCATTAATAATTGCGCATCTCTTAGCTTTAGTTAAATGTAACATAACAACTCTCTCAGAAGGTATCACAAATGAAAAAATGGTATGAAAGTCGTCTTGAAACCGAGACATCTTATTGGTTTGGTGCACAAGTTCACTCTACCAGGTTCAAGGAACACCTGATAAAAAATCTGGGATCAGACTGGTACTCGTTTAAGGATGGGAAATAGGTTTTATTTCCTGTAAGAAAATAATCGGTGCTGCTTTAGCAGAAACTGCTCGCACGCAAGTTACAGAAGATGAAGCTGATAAAATTGTGGACGTTGGTGTTTTATTAAGGAAATACATCCTTTTGCAACACATGCCTTTCAATGGTTCATTTAGTTCAGGTTGTCTAAACGAACCTGTCCCAAAGCCTCTTTTGACCCTGATAGATGTCATGCTCCAAGGGGCAATCACCATCACAGAAACTATTACAGATGTTGACCAGGCTAACATAAGTGCTAGAATCAAAGTGGCGTGCACCATTTCTCAGCTGATTTGTAGCAACCTAGCGAAAAAATCCAGTTTTCCATAGAAAAAGTATATACGTTTGGAATAACAGCGTCTCTTCTTGGTGGAAAACACGTGAAGCATATTGGGTATGCTTACCAACTTACACTTGCATGGCTGTACATCCTGGAAGTTGAAGTGTGCAAAGAGAACTGTCAAGAAGTAGCTGAGCCGTATGAATCCATGGAAGTCTGGGAAAAGTCACTTACTGCCGAATCGCCAAACGTACATTACTGGGTAACTGTCAGAGAATTTCTACTATTAAATTGTCGTTTCGTTAGAAGTCAGCGAGTGGGTAATTAGTTATGTAATAAGAGATCTTGCGAAGAACTTTGCCCATGGATTTTCCTCTTTGGTCACACAAAATATTCGCGCTGGCTGCCTGTTTTTCTGAAAAACATATCTTGTTTGCAACATACCCATCCAAGTGTCCATGAAGCTTTTATGAAAGGGCAGTTTGTCGTTCAACGTAGTAAAAAAAAAAGTTCTCTATAATGGCACTAGATCAGAGCCACGAGCATATTATACTATTTGTAAAAGCGGATATCGGACCTAAGGGTATGTATGGTCAGAAAGAAGAGAATGTGGTCATCGAGATTTTAAAATCTGAGGTGCTGGGGATAATGCATGATTTTGAAAGTAAATTTTACATTTCGTATAATATTCATTATAGCAACAACTAAGTACACTCGTGGAAAAAAAAGGAAACACCCCCTACTAACTTCTCAACAAATTATCGTAGAGGAAAGTTACTGGTACCGAACGATTGGAAATAAAGTTTACTTTTAAATGATGTATATAAAATTGGTTTAAGGGGCCATCTACATATTAAAACGAGCCATAACTTTGTTTTTTTCAATAGCAGTAACCAATTCTGACAGCATAAATGAACTCTACACCTTTCAATTAGCCTATAAACAAATTTTTATGCAATTCGTGCCATACGTTTCCAAGAAATT
The DNA here is from genome assembly GCA_963932465.1 of Maratus speciosus. NCBI lineage: Eukaryota > Metazoa > Arthropoda > Arachnida > Araneae > Salticidae > Maratus > Maratus speciosus. The sequence continues at coordinate 202,227,947 of OZ010796.1, read as the reverse complement.
AATTATTTTAAAACGAGAGTATTTTAAGAGCTGTATCCAAATTGAAGTTCCGAACTCAATTGTTAACCGAGAGAGCCGCCTTCTTGATCAAGGCACGTTTAAGCATCAATGAAACCTGTTTGATTACGGGATAGCAGAATAAATTTCAAAAATTTACCCACTTTTATCATAGACGGCCCCTTAAACCATCATTTTGCCGTTTTTTAAGCATAATTTGAAAACTACTTGGAAGAAAAATGTGAAATTTTGGATTTCCACAAAGCAGGACTTAACAAATCTAAATCCATCAAAAAAATTGTATGTTGCAATTCATAATTTTTTCGAATATTAATTTCATTATTCATAATTCATATCATAAAATTATAAAAATTGCAAATTCAGCGTTTGGGTATATTAGTATTATTGCTACACAAAAAATTAGCTCATTAGGAGCATAATTTCAGGAGATATAAATAAAAATATGAAAATGTAATTTAACATTACAAGTACTAAATTTTGAATGTCTATAATTCAAAAACTTATCATTCGAATGACTTGAAATTTGGTTTCTAGGCATATTTTGAACCGGATATTTCAAATATCTCGTTACATTTGGGTACTGCCTTTGAAAAAATGAAATTTGGATTCATTTTAATATGTATATAGCCCCCTAAGCAAATTTTATACACACCATTTAAAAGTAGACTTTATTTCCAATCGTCCGGTACCAGTAACTTTCGTCTACGATAAATTGTTGAGGAGTTGGTAGGGGGTGCTTACTTTTTTACCACGACTGTACATGTACATAATAATGAGACTGGCCTTTCCACGCATTTCTTTTAAAAAATCTCATGAGTTTGTTTCAATAATAGAAAATCACCTTTCCAAATTAAAAATCATCATTATTCGTATGGAGATAAGATGTGTCCGTAAACATTAAAATATCAAAGTATGATTCAATTTGGCATTTTTCTTGGGAAAATATTTACTCTTCCGGTTGAATTTCTCATATTGATGATAAATAATAATTTCCACCGCAAAAAATTTAAATTACTACATTCATTTAAAGGTATATAGAAAACAAATCTGTAAATATATTTCATTCGTTAACGTTGCAATCAATTACTGTGTCACTTAAATGAAAATTCCATTTTTTGCGTATCTGTAATTACTGCAGTTGAAAAAAATTTATTTTCTAAAGTCTAATTCACGAAACTAAAACTAAAGAGAGTCCTTTAAATTTTTTAAATTAATTACCAAAAATTATTTTAAATTTTTATTTGATTTTATCAAAATCACAGAGGTAAATTCTGAAAAAGCTTTATTGAAAATCTCACTAACACTAAACATACCTGGAGTTTTACTCAGTTTTTTGTTTAAAATGTATTTTACGCCAGATGTTTTTTAACTATTTTAAGGGTTTTTTTTTATTAACTTATTTCTGTGTGATTAATATTTTATTTATTTTATGAAGAAACTTTTGGTTTGAATAAAAATATTCTCATTTAATACAGGTGAAATGACAAGTTGTTTGTATATTTAGTTTTAAAGACTATAAATTTCTTGATGTTCCTATTTTCATGTTAAATGAATTAAAACTTGGCGAACGTTCTAAACGTGGCGAAGTGCATAAGAGCATTAATATCCCTCGGTGGTGGTCTTGGGTTCATCTCCCAGCGGTCTCATTGCTCACACTGTGTGTGGAGCAGCGTTACCAGTTTGGCCTCCATTTTTAGACAAAAATTTGGGATTCATGCCAGAAAATCGAAACCTAATCTAAATTATTAATCATATACAGATCATACAACATTTTTAAAAAAAAATTGGAATTATTTACCATAAATCCCGGCGTATAATCCGCGGATCAAACAACCATATTTGAACCCAGAATTTTTATTTATTAATTGACGTTAAATATTTAAAGCGATTTAAAAATCCCACTGGCAACACTGCTTTCATATTGGATAATTTGATATGGTACTGACGATGCCATTAAATGAAGAAAAAATTTTTCATTAGGAAGTTCCGGTCTGAAGTCGGAATTTTGGAATAAAAATGGAGGCCAAACTGGCAAACCTAGTGTGGAAATCGCGTTTTCTTATGGATCATCTGTATCTCGGTTGTATATGATATCATCGGTACGATGTCAAACTGTTCAATATGAAAAATGTGTTGCCAGCGGGCTACTTTTTTTTAATTCAGATTTCTTGATTTGCACCAGGTTTTTGAAATACTCAAATTCGCCTTATTTAATGTTGTTTAATGGCATATTAAGTCGAAAACAGGTGGAATTATACCATTTCAGAAAAGTACTGCCAATCAAGAAATTTGAATTAAAAAAAAAAGTAGCTCACTGGCAACACTGTTTTCATATTAGATAGTTTGACATGGTACCGACGGTATTTCTAAATAGATATAGATATAACTGAAGGAAGAAAAATTATATTTATTCCTGTATGGGGTTATACGTTTCTGTTAATAAAATGAATCATTAAACACAAAAGCCATAGCAGTGATGTTTTTTAAGCCTCATAGAAAACATCACTACTTGTAATTGTAAAACTACATAAACAAATGCGTATGATAAAAAGCAGCGTTACGAACAATTTGTCAAGAGCAAAAAACCTGTGCGGCGTTCGAACCAGAGAAGCATTTGTCCAAATTTTTCAGTGATTTAAAATGCTGGGACTGCAGCGATTTTAAACACCTTGACGAGCGGCTTCTACTTTTTGCAGTTTACTGCAGACATGTAGATTTTTTTAAGGTGGGGTGGCAAATTTGGCCAAAATGTGAGCGTTAGAAATTTACAAGCTTACTGTCATCTTTCCATTTTCCTAAACTCCTTTTCTCACAATCCGTCTAAATTCAATGACATATTACCCTTTATTTCCATATGACATACTTTTTAATGATTTTGCATACTTACGAGTATATGTATCAAAGAGGAATACCGTTATACTATGTGATAACGTTAACCTTGAATACCAATCTACCATTTTTACAGAACACCACTTAACCACTTAACAGTTTTGCCCGTACTGTGTACGGACAAGGAGGATTTGATTGCTGCATTACTTAGAGATTTTGGATACCGCTAATTTTTAATTATAAGCTTCGCTCTATTTAATGACAGAAAGTTTTAGATTAAATTTGGAGAATATTTTAGTTTAAATAAAAAAGAAAAGGCCCAGTTAAACTTATGGCATTGAGATCACAGTCTATTCACACTAATTGTACATTAAACTCTTACTTCAAAGAATAATAATAATGCCTTTCGAAAAATAAATTAAGTGGGGGATTAGCCCCACCTCCTGTTTCACATCTTTATACTTAACCAATGAGCCTCCGAATCTCATCAGAAAAGCGCCTTATCAGAATAAACCTGTATACCAAATTTGAAACAAATCGGACATAAAAACCCAATTATCTAAATTAAGAGGGTTTTACCCCCCGATCCCCCCTTTATACTTAAACAATGGACCTCTAAATCTAATCAGGGAAGCGCCTTATAATAATAAATCTGTATACCAAATTTGAAGCAAATCGGATAAGAAAACCCATTTTACTAAATTAACCCTAGAACTACCGGAAATTTTACTCAAGTTTTATAAAAACATTCTACACCAGAATTTTTACTTAAAACTATTTAATTTGTTTATTTAACTTATTATTGTCTGATTTATACATTTAGTTTGTTTTGAAGAAATTTCTGGTTTGAATAAATATTTTGAATGTACATGTCGGGTCCAATGGACCCGTCTGGTAGACGGAAGGTTAAGGGGGTATTACCCCCCCAATCCACTTTATACTTAAATAATGAACGTTCAAATCTAATCCGGGAGCGCCTTATCAGAATTAACCGGTATACAAAAATTGAAGCAAATCTGATAATTCTGCATGAAAAAACCCATTTATCTAAATTAAGGGGGGGGGGGTTAGCCCCCGTACCCTCTTTTACACCCAACCAATGAACCCCCAAAACTAATCAGGGATGCGCCTTATCATAATAAACCGGTATACCAAATTTGAAACAAATAGGATTAGAAAACCCATTTTTCTAAATTAGGGGGTATACCCCCCCCAAAAAAACCCCCTTTATACTTAAACAACGAACCCCCAAATCTGATCAGGTAAGCGCCTTATCAGAATTAATCAATATGCCAACATTGAAGCAAATCTGATAATTCTGCATGAAGAACCTATTTATCTAAGTTAAGGGGTGTTTAAACCCCCGTACTCCCCCTTTCTATTTAACCAATGAACCCCCAAAAGTAATCAGGGAAGCGCATTATGAGAATGAACCTAGAAAAGAAATTGAAGCAAATCGGATATTTCTATCAAGTGTTATCGCGTTACATACCTACATACTACGTACCTACATACAGAACCTGCGGGCACATTAGTTCTCAGGCTTTGATAGCCTGTGAGTTAAAAAAGGAATGTATTCCATATTTTTAGTTTATTGTGTAAATAAAAAAGAAATTGCTAAGGGGTTGATAAAATTAACCTTTAATACCAGTTTATAATTGTTCCTTTAATTTTTTCCGCAAGTGTGTAATGTTTGATCATAATATATAAAGTTTTATAAATCTATATTTTCTTCTTGCAAACGTAACTACAAATTGCAAAGGATTTAAAATTGAAGAAAACAAACATACATTTAGTTCGTTTCTTTTAACCCTTTAATGGACAAAACAATTCTATTCGTAAAATGTTGAAATCAGTGAATTATATCAGAATTTACAGACAAATTTATTTCAAAATAAGCAAAATCTATTGCTCACATATTTAATGAAAGGAAACTTTTTATTCCAATATTTTCGCGCAAATGTGGCATTTAGGAATTAAAATTAACCCATTAACCGCTAACGTTGCGTTCACGCAACAGTCAAAATAATTGCTCATGCAATGAATTTATTACATTGGCACCACTATTTTAGAATTTAAAAAAATGTCTTATTTATTGGCAGGAATTTTGCTATTTTAGTAAAGCGAAATTTACCTTACTGAATTTGTGGTGGGAAACTACTTTCAACAAGAAATTTGAAAATTTCTGTCGTAATAGTTTTGGCGGTTAATGGGTTAAGTGGCACAAAAATGAACCACCGCCCTTGAAGGCGTTTTAATTGAGATTTGTTAAAACTCCCATCAATACACATAATTTCTTTTGATTTTTATTATTACAAAAAAGGACCAGTAATTGTTACTTCATGAATTTTTTTAATAAGATAATTTTCATTAGAAGTTACCTTCAATACCATAGTTCGTAGCAATCCTTGAATTTTGTTGACCAGAAAATCTTTCGGCACCAGTATTATCTTACAGAAAATCTATTCTTAAAAGAAGGCGAAATTTTGCGTATTTAATCTGGATTACTTTTTCTATAAGAAGATACTGGTAGGTATGCTGGAGAGATAACGGTATCCGTACGAACCATAAATACAAGATTACAATATGTTAACCAGATATATTCGAGCTTTTATAAAAATAGATAAATTACACTAAAGCATTAACGCGGGAATTCTCGCGCAAATCTAGGATATATACGATTTATACTTTGCCACCAATAAATTGAAATAAAAATCGTCATTAAGATGAGCAAAGCGAATCCTCTACTAGTCTACGCAAATTACATTTTCTCGTACACTTTACAAAAAAACTATTCATTATTTTGACTTGAAATTAAACATAAAAATAAATTATGACCTGTAGATTTCCACAATATTATATTTTTTACAGAATAACCTTAAAAAATTTATTATTTTAATTAATTTATTTTATATGCTTTTCCATTACGGTTTCCATTACATTTTTGTAAGTAAAAAATGAAACACGTATATTTTCAGAAGAAAAAATAAATCATGGAGTTAGTCATTGTAGATAGAAACATGATAAATTAAATAGATTCACGATTTTATTTATGAAATTTTTAAAATACATTTTTTATGAAAATTATAGCATATTTTTAATGAATTAAAATTTGTGAAAATTCAGTTATTTACATTCAATAATAAAAGTATTTTTCAGTGTTAAGAATTTAAATACACAATTTATTCTTATTATGTGAAAACATTTAAGCAGACGGTACTTACGCATTTAAAAATATATATATTATGATTTTTCTTTTTCTTTTTTTTTTGTAAAGTAGCAACAAAAGAATTGTAAACAAAGAAGATTAATTTAAATTCATTATATCATAAACTAGTATTTTAACACGTTCTGTGCATGGGAGTTCATGAATTTAATTCTAAAACCATAATTAAAAATAACTATTCGATTTAGTCAAATATTTTACTACTACTGTGCATTTTTTTAATGAAATTTCATTCACCTGTTACTAAGGCAGCAGACGATTAAAACGATATCTTTGAAATAAGGGAATAAAAAATTTTGTTGATGTTTGTGATAAAATGTGTTTCTTTGTTTAAAAAAATTTTTAATAATTAAGCGCAATTAAATAATCTCTAATTATTTGCATGTGAGGTAAAAGAGTTATCGTAATACTCGCTAAAGCTTCTTATTATTGCAGAGTGGCGTACGTAATATGTATATCTCTAATTATTTGCATGTGAGGTAAAAGAATTATCGTAATACCCGCTACAGATTTCTAATATTACAGCCTGGTGTACATAATATGCAATGCCTCTTGCAATAGAAAGGTTATTGTTGTGGTAAGAATTTTATTGTGAATTTTTAATTGTTCAGCTGCTATAACGAAAAATATTTAAATTTGATAGGAAATTGCTGAAAATTTGGTAGTTTTTTATTAACGAAAATTAAAATATAAATTATTTCGATTCCGGATTGCTTTAGTTGCCTCGGCGGTGTTTTAATACACTTGTACATAACATTTCATAATTCTGGTTTCCAAAGTGTGGATTTGTATAGCATTACAGAAAGACAGACAGGCAGAAAAATTTTCATTTTTATATATTAGATAAAAAATTCCGAGGCAATTGCTAGTTATTTGGCTGAATTTACATTTCTGAAATTAAAATGCGCCAAAACATAAAATATTTTTTTTTGCTTAATAAAGATGCAAAATTAATGTAAAAAATATTGTTACTTTCAAATATTTATCTTATTACTAGGAGGCTCTGCCCACTGCAAACTACGCTCGCCAACCCCCTTTCAGACACCACAGAATCTAAAAGCAGGCTAATCTGATCGGTTTTAAAAAGATTAGGTGAGATTGAATTATAATGAAAAAACCTGTAGCTATCTTTCTGTAATCGGGTTTCCATTCATTTCCCTTTGATTGCAAAAATTTAAGGCCGAATCAATTGCTGTTAAGACATCCAATCGCTGTTTTCGTGTTTGGTTAAAGAAGATCAGTTAAACATTTGAAAAGAAGCTAAAATAAAGTGATTTAAGTAAACATAGTCTTTGCCTCTCGATATTTTTAACAGCGTTCTAATAGTATTGACATAACACAATTTACTGCAATTACTACAATTTACTGCTTTAACCATTTCAAAGGCGGTGGTTGATTTTTGTACCACTTAATTTTAATTCTTAAATGCCAAATTAGCACCAGAACATTGGAATAAAAATTTTCCTTTTATTAAGTAAGTGGTCAAAAGCATTTTCGTATTTCGAAATAAATTTGTTTGTAAATTCTGGTGCCACTCACTGATTTCAACATTTTACGAACAGAAGTACCTTGCCCCTGAAAGGGTTAAACGCATATTAATGTATTTATTATTTTAAATTTTCCTTTATCTTTTAATATTCACGTGTAAATGCAATTTTCAATATTTTTCTGCTTTTAACACGTACTCATTTAATAGTAATTTTAATTTTTTTTTCTGTTTTTAATAGTCACGTGTAAATAATTTTTTTTATCGTAAGGAAACATTATTCTTTGCGCTGTTTTTAGAATTGAAAACTATCTCTATAATAGTAGCCTAAGTCATGTGACTATCATCAACAGTTCCGGGCGGATCCCTTCGCTTTTTATATTCCAGGCGGCTATTTTGGTACTTTAATGTTAGCCAGCCACAGAGGTGATAAGTCACCAAATATTATTCTATCGCCATTATTTCACCTATATTATAATAGACCAAGTCATGTAACTGCCATAAATAATGACGGGCTGATCCCTTCGCTTTTCATATGAAAGTTTTCCATATTGATTAAAGAATCAAAACTATTTTTTCGAATAAAACTACATAAAAGTTGCCATGATCATAAAGAATTCTTCGTACTTTTATGCTTGCCGGGTGAAAATCTCGCCAATAGCTTTTTTTTTTAACTCGCCAATTAGCATTTTTTTTATTTTTCGAGTGGTAAATTAAAACGGTACTTCTTAGTTATCCCGTGGACCAAAAATCTATCGCCAAATTAAAAGATTAAATGCCGATAATGGTTGATCGTAAATGTCATATTCATTTCACTTTAAGGAAGTTACACGTGTTTATGCAATCAAGTGATTTTTATTTCGATGTTTTATTTGTATTTTTATCAGTTTCATACTTATTTATTTGTTCTTTCGTTATTTAAAATAAATCCTATGCTAATTTGTATAATTTGGCGAGTGGTTTAGCGATTCATGTAATTTGGCGAAATTGGTCGACGGGATAACTAAGTAGTACCATTAAAACATTGCTTTGAAGTTTAAATTAAATGTCATGATTTGTTACATTATTTAATACTAGCCACACTTGGCGACCAATTTGGTCTCTTTAAATGTATGCTTTGTATCACATGGCTGCCAACTCTTCCGCTTTTTCAGACCACAGAAATTTTATAGAAATTTTTGCCTTATTTAATCGGCCGATTACGGCGATTTAAAAAGATAAATTTTTCTATAAAATTTTTGTGGTCTGAAAAAGCGTAAGATGTTGGCAGCTATGGTATCATGCATAGCTGCCAACTCTTCCGCTTTTTCAGACCACAAAAATTTAATAGAAATTTTTGCCTTATTTAATCGGCAGATTACGGCGATTTAAAAAGGTAAATTTTGCTATAAAATTTTTGTGGTCTGAAAAAGCGTAAGATGTTGGCAGCTATGGTATCATGTTATCAAATTAAGATTTGTATCATGTTGCTTTTATTCATATTTTAATTTAATGTCTCAGTCCTTTACGAAATCGAGAGATTCTGTTAGAGTAATCGAGAACTCTGTATTTTTATGTTAGCTGAGCGCAGATGATAAATAGCCAAACAATATTCTTTTTTCGTATTGCATTTTTTCGTATTTCATTAAAATATAAACCTTTCACTCATTTTATTTGAAACACTTAACTTTAATTTTAATCTGAAACATTTAAAATTCATGACTTTCCATTATTTCATAAAAAATAAAAAGAGAAAAATAACAGAAAAAGAAAAATAATAGCATAAACCATGACATTTAATTTCAACATCAAAGCATTTTTTTTTTATTTACCAAGCGAGAAACAAAAAAGGCTAACTGGAATTTAAAAAAAATGCTATTGGCGAAATTTGCTCCCGGCTAATATAAAAGTACAGAGATCCATTGCGATCACGGCAAATTTTATGCAGTTTTACTCGAAAAAATAATTTTGATTAAAAATAGCCACTTGCATATGAAAGACGAATGGGTCAGCCCGTAATTGTTTATAACAGTCACATGACTTGGACTATTATAAAATAGATGAAATGATGGCGATGGGACAATATTATGCGGTTTATCACATGCGCCCGGTTAACATTAAAGTACCAAAATAACCGATTGGCATATAAAAAGCAAAGCGGTCAACGCAGAACTGTTTATGACAGTCACACGATTTAACCTATTATTGTAGTGATTTGGCACAGATGTGATATACGCACCAGGTTTTTACGACAATTTGGCGAAAACCCCGTTTTCGAAAACCAGTTACATATGTATTTTTAAATTATTTTCTATTATTTTTAAAATGAAATAAGAATAAATAAAAAAAATTAATTAATAACTATAGAACAAAACAAATTATAACTTTTTTTAAATAAAAAGAAAATAAATGTAAATAAACATTTATTAATAAATAAGCAACAATAACGGGTTTCAATGCCAGGCAAAACAACTCCATTTTGTCGCCAATTAGGTACCCCGGTGTGCATATGACATCTGTGCCTAGTATTTTCTTTTCATTTCGCTCAAAAAAAAAAAAAAAAAGTGAAAATCATTAATTTTAAATGTTTCAGTTTTAAATGAAAATTTTGTATTTTAAATAAAATTATAATGAAATACACACAAGAAAAAATAAAAAAAATAAAAAAAACCGACGGGAGAAATGTTTGGCGATTTATTACCTGCGTCGCACTAACATAAAAATTCAGAGTTCTTGATTTCTCTATCAGAATTAATCCGATTTAATGAAAGATTGTTCAAGTAAATTGAATTATGAATAAAAGTAACATGATAGATTTCTTAGCATACATTTAAGGGAGGCCAAACTTTTCGCCAAATTAGTTTAAATTAATAACATTTTCTAAAATATGAAAAAAATATCTGTTATGATTAAAATATGAGTTGCCATCATCAGAGAAAAGTGCTTAAAATTAGCAGAAAATGGATATCTCGAAAACTAATTCGAATTTAAAAATCGTACAAAACATAACAAATTTCGTGCATAATAACAAATTTTTATGCAATTCGTACCATAAGTTTCCGAGAAATTAATTATTTTAAAACGAACGTATTTTAAGGGCTGTATTCAAATTGAAGTTTGGTACTCGATTGTTAACCGAGAGAGCCGGCTTCTTCATCAAGGCACCACTCAAGCAGTCAATGAAGCCGGTTAGATTACAGGACAGCAGAAGAAATTTCAAAATATCTAGTCACTTCTATCATAGACGGCCCCTTAAATCATCATTTTACCGTTTTTTAAGAATAATTTGAAAACTACTTGGAAGAAAAATGTGGAATTTCGAATTTTCATAAAGCAGGACTTAATAAATCTAAATCCATCAAAAAAATTGTAGGTTGCAATTCATAATTTTTTCGAATATTAATTACATAATTCATAATTCATATCATAAGTTTATAAAAATTGCAAATTCAGCGCATTTGTGTTTGGAAACATTAGTATTATTGCTACAAAAAAATTAGCACATTAGGAACATAATTTCAGGAGATATAAATAAAAATATGAAAATGTAATTTAACATTAGAAGAACTAAATTTTGAATGTTTATAATTCAAAAACTCATCATTCAAATGACTTGAAATTTGATGTCTAGGCATAGTTTGAACCAAAGATTTGAAATATCTCGTTAAAATTGGGTATTACCATTGGAACAAATTAGGTTTGGGTTCTTTTAATATGTAGATAGCCCCCTAAGCAAATTTTATATACATCATTTAAAAGTAGACTTTATTTCCAATCGTTCGGTACCAGTAACTTCCGTCTACGATAATTTGTTGAAGAGTTAGTAGGGTGTGTTTACTTTTTTTTTTCCCACGACTGTACATACATACATAAATATATAAATATGTGTGTGGGTGTGTGTAATCTGTCTTTTCATTACCAGATTTATGTTTAACCCATAGCTGCCAACTCTTCCGCTTTTTCAGACCACAGAAATTTTATAGAAATTTTTGCCTTATTTAATCGGCCGATTACGGCGATTTAAAAAGATAAAATTTTCTATAAAATTTTTGTGGTCTGAAAAAGCGTAAGATGTTGGCAGCTATGGTTTAACCCCTTGAGGGGCGGTGGGATATTTTTTATCCCACCTACGATTAATGAAGATTTGCACCAGAAAGATTTTATGAAATTTTACTTTTCTAACTTAGGTGGAAAAAAAAGTCGTAAAATTGCTTTTCCATATTTTAAAACAAAGTTTTTCTAAATTTCCGGTGGCAATTCAGCATTATACAAACGCATACTTGCCAACTTTCCCTTAAACTTCCGTAAAATGCGAGTTAAATTGACCCAGGTTAAACACGTTTCGAACCAGAAATTTACTAAAGAAATTAATTCAAATAGACTTCATAGAGAAACATGATTTTAGATATATAGTGATACATCAAATAAATTTTCTGGTTAGTAACGCGTATAACCTGGGTCAACTTAATTCACATTTTACGGAAGTTCAGTTGAATGTTGGCAAGTATGCAAACGCAACTGCTTGCCCCTCAAGGGGTTAAAGCCAAAATACCCTAATTTATGGTTGATAGGATCTTGTGATTAATGTTCCGTTATCGACTCCAATGTACAACGGCGTATTTGAGTAAATTTGATTTGACGCCCCAAGGGTGTTGTTTATCTTTAGAGGGTTTTACATTAATTTTCAAGGACATTTAGGCCATGATTGCAATACGTGTAAGTGGACTCATCTGCGGAAGTTATATGTGCAAAAAAAGAAAATGTTTTTAATTTGATCGGAACAATCAATAGCCAACTGCAGCAACTCTGCCATTAGCTACTTTAAATTATTGTAGCATTCAAATGTGTATTACTGAGATTGATTTCCTGGGTTAACGCCTTGAAGGGCGGTGATTTATTTTTGGACCATTTATTTTTAATCCTTAAATGCCATATTGGCACCAGAATTCTGAAATTAAATTTTCCCTTTATTAAGTGCATGAAGATGAGTTTTACTTATTTATTTTTTTTTATTTTTTTTATTTTATTTATTTATTTATTTATTTATTTATTTTTTTTTTGTAAATTCTAGTGTCAATCAATCATTTCAGCATTTTGTGAATTGAAGTACTTTGCTCCAAAAGGGATAAAATCATTTAACACTAGAATGACTGCGAGGGGCCATTTTGGCCCATACCAAATGAATATATTTCGATTCGAACCAGAATTTCTTTTATAAAATAAGTTTAAGAGGCATAAAGAAAAATAAAATAAAATAAATAATTTAGATAGTTTCAAATAAAAATTTCCTGTATTAAATATTTTTATAAAATTTGAATGAAATTTCCCGTCTTTGTAGTGTTAAAACGCTAAAAGAAAAACACTCATTTAAGCAGCATTTTTTAATCCAATTTCACTCTAATGTATATAATATTTTATTATTGAATTATGGGGAAATTGAAAGTATGTGACTTTTAGAAGAGATATATGAGGAAAAAAATTGAAGAATATATTGCCGGTCGTCGACACCATCGTTATACATTTCTGATAATAGTTACTCCTTTTCGCATTCGGGCCCTGTCAGGTTCTGAGAAACATCTGCTATTAGAACATGCGTCCTATATTATTTTTGTCTTAATATATTATATATTGTATGGGCTGTGTACTGGAATTTCAAAATAACAGTCTTTCCTTATCTAAAACTGGATCTAAGCCGGTGAAAATGTATAGATGGTATGAGGGGGGAAAAAGATAGTTTGAGAGGGGCGTGCCCAACCTGCTGAGATGTCTGTGGAAGATGGGGAGACAATGGGAGGCAGGTAGAAAGCTCGGGAGGTGTTAGATTGAGAAGGAGCAAGGGGTTGCTGGAGGGCAGTCTCTTAGGCTGGGATAGTCAGTTTGAGCGTAGCGCGAAAGGTGGACAGTTGTGCCTTGGATAGCTCTGAGAGAGTGCGTAGGGTTGAGAGAGGCTCGGATAGCTTAGGCTTAGAGCCCATCTGTTGGGAGATCGAGGTTGATCTCCGGAAAGCTAATTTAATGTGTGTAGAGTGAGAGTGATTTAACGTAGTTTAACAGTACACAGCCAGACTTTACTGTATTCAATTTAATGTTGAACCGGATCATCTATATCCTAGTTTGTAAGTGTAAATAATGTTTGATGTTGTGTAAATAAACTGTTAATTTAGTTAATTGAAAGCGTTGGTTGTTCATTTAAACAATCCTCTAAGCGCGTAACCGATATCACGTAATCATATCGGTGGTGGCAGCATATAAATAATAAGGATGTTCCTCCAAGTTGTGCGGACTAAGAGGAAACTCCGACAGACCCCACCAGTGGCCGAGAGGTTCTGCTCTCGAAGCTGGTAGACGGGAGCTGCTGGGTTCGATCCCAATCGCACCCGCTGGCCTAATCGTTCGACGTTTTCTTTTCTTCGAACCTTGATTTTCCAAGCGTAAATATGGGTTAGGTTCACTTAGAAAGACCCCCCACGGGAGGCACTCTTCCCCTTAGGGCCTATATATCTCGTGCTGATAATTGGCCGTCATAAACACAACCAACCATTTTCACATTCGTTAAAAAGTGAATTGCGACATTTAGATGAAGAAAGCAAATTCCCTAATATACTTCATTAGTTACTTGAAGCTGTGAAATACGAGTAAAACTATGAATAAAACAGCAAAAAATGAGATAAATAGTTTACAGATTTCAATTTCACCGAACCATTTTGAACACAAATGAAAAAATATTCTGCAGATACACGATCTAAAGCAAAGATTTAAAACTACATCATTAACGTCTTTTACATCCTCTCTCAGAATACTCACGTGTTTTATTTTATATTTACTTTGATATTTATTTCCATACTCTTAACCAAGGACTATTAAACACATAATTTCATAAGTTAAAAATGTGGTATCGTTAAATATTGAATTTTACATATCACAATTTCAATAGTTTCTCGTAATGGAACCATTGAAATTGTAATATGTTTTCTTTACTATTTTAACCCTTTCAGGGGCAAGGTAATTGTATTTGAAACTGTTGAAATAATTACATAACACCAGTATTTACAAGAAAATTCATTTGTAAAGAAGCAAAGATATATTTTCGCTTATTTAATAAAAGTGAAGTTTTCATTAAAAAAATCTGTTGTCAATGTAGCAATTAAGGATTAAAATTATGTGATGCCGTGAAGACATAACCGCCCCTCAAAGAGTTAACCCATTACCCGCTGGCGTTGCGTTGACGCAACGGTTAAAATATATGCACGTTTTTAAATTATTTACATGCCCACCACTATTTTTCAATAAAAAAATCGGCTTTACATAACGACACGAAATTTTAAGATCAAATAAAGCGAAAATTATTTTTCAGAGTTTGTGGTGGCGAACGACGTTCGGCTAATAAGTTGAAAAACTCAACATTATAGTTATGGCGGTTAATGGGTTAAGCAATACCTTTTAGAAATAAATAAAGTATATTATCTCAGGGTATTCAGATTACTGTCCATTTAGAATCCTTATGAGAAAATTTGGACTTTGTTGCTAATAAAGAAATGAAAATAAGCAAAAATACTATTAACCCTTAAATGCATGATTTTCTATTTTGTTTAAAAAAATATATATATCATTCTCTGAAAGGTTTATAACACAGGAAAAATAATGAAAAAAAATAATAAGAGATACATTTTTTGCATAATACGTTAACCTTTTCTTATGTTGTACATTTGCAATGCAAGTAAGAACTAAAATATTGGAAATTAGTAAATATTTTAATAAGTATGAATCTAAATACCTTATTTTATATAATTTTTTATTTTGTAAAACTTAACCCTTAAATGCATAAATAATCTCTTTAAAATTATGTTTTTAATCTTATATTAAACATTAGACACGAGAAATATTAGGATAGATTTTTAGTTATTATTTTTGTAATTTTGACAGGATTAATATTTCTATATAAATATACTGGTTGCTGAGAATTAAATAAAACGTGATGTAGATATGCATCACTATGCATTTAAGGATTAAAAATATTCATGTTAACCCTTTCCGGCACACAAAATTTCTGTTGTAAAATGATGAAATGAGTGACTGACACGTGATTTTAAAACGATTTCTTTAGAAATTAAAACTTGTTACTTTAAAGCTCCATTGTAAGAGAAAAATTTTATTAAAATATTCTTGACATGACATCGCGGTGCTTAAGGAGTGCCAACGCGGCGTGCAACGCCGCCGCGCGTAACCTCCGACTAAATATGAAAATGAACTAATTTAGATGTCTAGCCTAGTGCGCATTACAGGTCGCGGGTCTCCCGGCTTTCGCACAAACCGTTTAGCCTTGAAAAAGGTTTTGTGGTACTAGACATCGAGAGAACACCGCTATTGCAAATTGCATTTTGGCATTGGCAGTGATCGAAAATGGGGACAAGTTAAGATTAAAATTAAAAGCTCCAAAATATACAACTTCTAAATTAACTAAAAAACTGGGTCGTGAATTTCGTGACCGGGATGCCTGAGCACCGCCGGTCGAATGAACCAAAATGGGGAGAAAAAGGTATAAATAGCCGGGGTGCAATGAGCAAACACCCCAAGGCTGGTCGGGAATAAGGTAGACGAAGCCTAACCTCTCCCTAGGTGGACGTAACGGAACTGCTCGAAAACAATCTAAAATTTTGTAAAGGATAGATCACCCATAAACACTTAATAAAATTTAAGGAAAGGGAACTCCAAATAAATAAAGATAAAAATTTCTAATAAAATATAATCATTAAATTAGGAAAGTTGAAATTTGCGGCTGTTTACAATGAACAGTATGCTGCATGACGTCACGGGGAAAGCTAATTCTAGATGTAAATTTCTTTCTATATAAGGAAAAGATGAAATTATCCCGGGCAATTCTGCGTTTAGGTGACTCCTGAAGGATTTCTTATGGAAGTTTTGGAGCATGGGACGAAATCATTATCCCGAGTGAGTATTGCGAGGGGCGGTTTCCGGTTCCTCCCCACTCTGGCGTCATGACGACGGATGACATCTAACGCAGGATTCCTCACGGCTGGGGTTGACCTGTGAAACTTCAACGCAAGTTTTTTTTTATTTCTGCAAATACAGGTTTTATTTTGAGGTCACGATGGATGACGTCATTTCGGACATAGCGGGTCGCTTTGGTAAACCTACGCAGGAGTTTATTTGGAAAAATTTGAATCCTGTAAGTTGGGATTTTGAGGCACTACCATACACTGCTGACCCATAAGTAATGATTGGTCTAATAATTGATTTATACAGTAACAATTTATTTTTGATTTACAGGGGGCTGTTCCAAGCAAAGAGGGGGTTAAGGGAGCCCACGGTGCGGTCAGCATGCTTCAGACTGTCTGTGATGTGCTGGCACCATGTCAATTTGGAATCTAGGTTAATGCCTAGGTATTTAAATTTATACTCAGTCTTCCAGGGAATATTTTCATTATTCAATTTAAAGTTAAGATTAGCATCTAGGGTAAAACGTTGATTGGTGAAGAAGATGGTGGCACTTTTGGCACTGTTCACTTTAATTTTCCATTTTCTTAACCAGACCGAAAGTGTGTCCAAATAATTTTGAAGTCTAAAGAACACTGTTTGTGCATGTTTATGTTGTTTAAGCATGGCGGTATCGTCGGCAAAAAATTGCTAAGTCGATATCAGTCTCTTTAGGAATATCGTTGACGTAGATGTTGAAGAGGGTGGGACCGCTCAGGGAGCCCTGAGGCACAGAGCTAGAAAAAGTTTGAGGGTTAGAGTAGGAACTTCGCACTCTAACGACGAAGGATCTAAGTTGAAGGTAGTCATTATAGATTTTAATTAATTGGCCCGGTACTCCGAGCGAAATCAGTTTAAAGATAAGTGCCGTTTGTAAGTTTGGAATTAAAATGTTGCACATCTGCAATACAAGTAAAAACTAAAATATTTCAAATTAGTAAATATTTTAATAAGTATGAATCTAAATATCTTATTTTATATATTTTTTTACTTTGTAAAACTTAACCTTTAAATTCATAAATTATCTCTTTAGAATTATGTTTTTACTCTTATATTAAACATTACAACACCAGTAATTTTAGGATAGATTTTTAGATATTACTTTTGTAATTTTTACAGGATTAATATTTCTATATAAATATACTGGTTGCTAAGAATTAAATAAAACGTGATGTAGATATGTAACACTATGCATTTAAGGATTTAAAATACTCATGTTAACCCTTTCCGGCACAGAAAATTTAAGTTGTAAAATGATGAAATGAGTGACTGACACAGGATTTTACAAACGATTCCTTTAGAAATTAAAACTTGTTATTTTAAAGCTCCATTGTAAAAGCAAAATTTTATTAAAATATTCTTGGTGCAGTTTGTAAGTTTGGAATTAAAATTAGGTCTTTCCGACGTGGGACCACTGCGTCGGAAAGGGTTAACCCTTTAGTGCGCAGCTTTGCATATATGCAAACAACCGAGTTTTGAATTTAATAGATATTTTGTATTCGTATTCACGCCAGAATCACCTAATTCACACCCGAAAATTAAAATAGCAATATTTGTTTTGATTAATAACAGACATCCCGTATTTAAATGAAGCGAAATAAACCATTGAAACTTTCTGGTGTCAAGTCAGATTCTCTGAACTACGTAATTTCTAGAACGTATTCTATTACGGGAATTAAAGGGTTAAATATTAATTTTTATAAAATAAATAATTATATAAAATAAGGTATTTGGAGACATAGTTATTAAAACATCTACTGATTTGTAATTTTTTAGCGTAAATTAGCCCCACGACAGTAGTTTTTACCTATATATTGCAGATGTGCAACAGAAGAAAACATTGACGTATTATATGAAAAATGTATCTCTGATTTTTTTCATTACTTTTCCTGTGTAATAAACCTTTCAGAGAATCATACATAAGTTTTTCGAAACAAAATAAAAAATCGCGCATTTAAGGGTTAAAGCAAACAAACAATGTTATGTAAGCAACCAGTGGTGTAGCAAGGGAGTGTGTCTAAATGCTCTTGATGCCAGTAATATTGTAAATTTTTCTTCACCTAGATTAGTAGCAGAACATTCTCCGATTAGATTAGGTGAACATAACTTTACAAAATTAGTGGTATACAGAGCATGTGGACCCCAAACCTGACTACGCTACCGGAAACAACTACTGACGTTATTATAGTTATTCAAACCAGAAATTTAAAATTCATTGGAAACATTTTTAATAATAATTATATTTAGAAAAATAGAAAGATTACAACAGAAATTAGATATATTTTCGCCATTGCATTTTACATCTGCAGCAATATTTGAAGCAGCAACTAACTGCCTTATAATGAACATCGTCCTTTAAAAAGTATCTTAAGTGGTTGTTTAAATAACAGAAAATCCCCTTTTTACATTCGAAAGCTAATATTTCGAATGGAAATGTGGGAAATATGTAAATTTAATATTTTAAAAGTAGTCAATTTAGCATTTAGGTTAGGAAATATTTATTCCTCCGGCTGTACTTTTTAGCTTACTAGTGCTAAATAGATCCCTTCTAGAAAAACAAGAACTAATATATTCATTTTCGAACATGAATCAGAATAAATAATAATTTGAATGTTTTTTTTTTCCCTTCATTAATGTTTCCATGCTTTGTTTCAAACTGAACTAAATATATTTATTCAGCGTGAAATAATAAGTACACTTTAAAGAAACTATTCTTTACTCAATTTCTTTTCAAAATTTTGAAGTGCTTGTTTAAGTAATGGAAAGTCACTTTTTCAAATTAATGTGTAAATTTAAACATTGCATTAGCAGATTTCATTTCGGCACTTCCGTTTGGAAAATATTTACTTTTCCTGCTGAATTTATCATCATACTAATTGAAAAAATTATGTTCTAATAAAAAATAAAATTGCTATATTTATTCTCTCCTGTGAAGAAATCTTTTCCTAGAATATATATTTGATAATTAGCCCTTTGAGTGTCAATAGGATTTTTAGAGAATTAGCTACAAGTGCTCAGCTGCTAGAGGAAAGTAGAAATTTATATATATATATATATATATATATATATATTTAGTTAAATTCGGAACATTTTATTTACGAAAAGTATTTCAAAAACAAAAAATAAATGTTATAATTCCAATAGCTATTATAATTTCAACATAAGTGAAAATAAAAAAGAATCGACAAGTATGAAATAGAGATCGTATATTTTAGATTTCTTATAAATACACGCGTGGAATTAAAAAAAAAAAAAAAAAAAAAAAAAAAAAAAACAATAAACAAGAGTCGACAAGTATGAAACAGATATCGTATTACTTCAAGCATGAGCCAGGAACGCGATCGCGTTCCTGGCAGTTTCGGTCAGTGCATTGACAAGGTCAGTGTCCCCAGATTGATGATCGTCTCCGCTTTTTTGAAATAGAAATATTCGGCCCATTTAGAAATTGGTTAAATATTCTGTAAAATAAGGCGATTTATACTATTTTAAAAAGTGGTGACAGTCAAATAATCTAAATTTAAAAAGTTCCCAATTTGGCAACAATGGACAGGGTGGGGAGTGGTCAGTCAAAAAAAGGTGCTAAATACCAGTATTTTGTTAAAGAGAAATTTTATTCCTTTAATTCCTTTATATTATTGGAATAATTTTCTAGATGAAAACACTGGTAATGACCACTTTTTTTGACTGTGTTTTTCTCTGACCACTCTCCACCCTGATTGAGGAGCCCGATCGCTTTCCTAGCATTTTCGGCCAGTGTATTCAGGAGCGCAATCGAGCTTCTTGGCACTCAAAGTGCTAATGATGTTATTTTTTTAACTGAAAAAAAAATGCAATTGTAGTCCAAGAGAATTTTTATTTAATTTCATTTTTACTCCGATATTTTAACTAGTTGTTACTTCAGGGCTCCCACTCGGTCCGTTTTTTCGAAAACCTTTTTTTTTCAATGAAAAATCTTCTTTATAAATTTCGTAGAATTTTACTTGGAAGTGACATTGTCTACCAATCGTTGTAGAAACCTACCACAGATTTTTCTCTTAAAAATTACTGGTTTTTAAAAAGCGATCCTGTGGGACTCATGTTACTTTAACCCTTAAATGCATATCTGCATCATTTTTTGTTTAACTCTTAGCAACTACTATATTTACATTGAAATATTAATCCTGTAAAAAGTACAAAAATATGCTACCAAATAAAGTTAAAAAATTATCTTAAAATTTCTGGTATTTGATCTTTATGAAAAAAAAAAAAAAAAAAAAAAAACAATTCTAAAAAGAATTTCTTGCATTTAAGGGTTAAGTTTTACAAAATAAAAAGATATCTAAAATAATGTATTTAGATTCACACTTATTAAAATATTTACTTATTTGCAATATTTTAGTTTTTACTTGTATTGCAAATGTGCAACAGAAGAAAAGGCTAAGGGTTAAACGTTGATTTATGTGAATCATTAAATAATGAATCATCAATATCACCAATTTTCATATTAATTTTATTTTATGCATCATTTACTTATTTTTCTAATATATTCGTATAAATTTATTAACATATTTTAATTATTATTTAATTATCATATATTTGTATCTAGACAGTATTTGCTTTAAAGCTTAATCCATTAATAGATATAAATAGTTTTTATTATATATTTGTTTTTATTCCAAAAAAATACATATTAATAATAATTTCTAAAGATGGAAGCACTTCATTGATTCCTTGGAATACATGGTGTAATTCATTTTTAAATTATCTATAGAAGGGCGCTGTTCACATATATTTATGAATACGTTTGTCCAAACTGTACATGATTACTGCTTGGTCCATCAACATTGATTACTGCTTGGTCCATCAACATTTAAAAAAAAAATTTAGCAACATATGCAAATAATCTCTTTACTTGTTTTTAACCCCATCGGTATCGACGGCTTTTACACAAATCTTATTCGGTTGGCACCACTTTTTTTTAAGTTACCTTTATTTAAATAATCACGAAAATTCTCTAATTAAAGAAAGCATATGTTTCTTTTCTTTTTTACTGGTGTCAAAAATAAATTCTGTACGCTTCCTTTGAATAAAATAATATATATGCGCCCATTGTCCCAAATGTGTTATTGCTGCCTCATTCTTAGTCAGCAATACTTTCAATATGGCAATGTGATTTTTATTTCTCAATCCTTTGTAATCATGTTTTATTTTAAACTTTTTTTTCAGTAATTTATTTCTCTATTTTTATTGTGTAGTAGTCCCAAATTCATATTCTTTAGCTTTTTTATGGCTAATATGAAGATGAAACCACAAACTTTATTTGTGGAACTCTAGGCATTTGGGACCTGATGATTCTGTCTAGGTTCTACAAATATCAGTGGTGGAAAATAGGAGTTAGAGCGTATTGACACCAATAAATTTTAGTAGTATTTTTCGCCTTATTTAATTACAGAATTTCTGAGTTTTTAATAAGGTGAAGATTACTATAAAAAGTTAGTGGTAATTCCAAGTTTATTGAATATGTTAAGTGGAACAATTTAATTGTCAATGAATAAATTTCTTTCTATTTATAATTTCAGAAGTCTTGTTGGAAATTTCCAAAAGTTTTTTTAATGTTTATATATATATATATAACCATTCAAAAACCATTGCAAATTACCAGCAAAATTACTCAAATTGCATATAGATATTACAAACAGCTATAAATATTTAATCGTAAATAATTTATTGATAAGAATTATACAGAATGTAAAAGGAAGTTCCAAATTTTGTTAATTTTGTCTTCTAGTTTTCGATGTATTTATACGTTTTAGAAGGTCTTGAACACGATTTCATGATTTTAATAAAATGTCTTTCTGTAAATCTGTCTGTCTCTATGTGACAAAAATTTTGTGGGCACTCTATCTCAAGAACTAATGCACGGAATTTTACAGCCTTTACATTCCGATAGACCTTGATATAAATTAGTGTGGATTAGTTTTTGGAGTATATAGCCCAGGAGGTTGCGCTGCTATGCTGCATGTTTCTCGATTTTCGGAACTGCTCTTTCGCAAGAGCTGATGCACGGATTTTCATCAAACTTCACATTCAGTTACAAAATGGCATTGCTTATTATGTTTTGGAGTATATTGCCCAAAGGTGGCGCTTCTATGATGGATTTTTCATGATTTCAGCAATAACTCTGTCTAAAAATCTAATGAACGGAATTTAATAAAACTTTAGATTCAGTTAAACATTGATATAAACTGGTGTTGATTGTTTTTCGTGTAAATTGCTCAACAGATGGCGCTGCTGTGCTACATATTTGTATGATTTCCGCAATAGCTCTATCTCAAGAACAAATGCAACGAACATGCATTGAACAACAGGTGTTGATTTTATACTCGAGGGTTGAAAATTTTGGTTATGGACATCTAAAGGTGTGGTTTCACCGGAAATTCCAAAAAGAGTTTTTATTTTATTCTATCACGAAATGGCTGTCATTAGATGAAACAAAAATTAGTATTCCAAACTTCTGGTATGAATTCGCGAATTCTGAATAAAAAACCATTATAAACTGGCATTGCTCCTGCATACATCCTGTATATATTTTACCATTGCTTCGAATCCTTTAATGTGTCTTTGAAAAATAAATTTAACCATCTAATCGCCCAGCATAAAGTCAAAATTGTAATGATCTCTGTATTTTCTTTAAATGCTAAAAAACATAATTTATCCAAGATTATATAAAAAAGTCATTACGTATTAATATAATTGTACGAAGATAAAATTTGAAAAAAATGATTATTACTCAGTGATTTAGAGCTGCATTTTATCTGTAGAATTATATTAATTAAAATAAGGATTCTACTGCAGAGAATATTACAGCTTAGTGAACGGATATATCAATTCCCAGCGTTGAGAAGGTTAATCGAAAGGATAATGTAAAATTCTGAATCTTCATGTATTTATAATTATTCCGGAACAGATGTCATAAGTTCCCCCGGCCGCCATCTTGGAATTTTTCTTGGTATGAAAACCCCTTTTCCGCCAAGTAGTAAATGTCGCCAAGCACCGGTTTATACGCATGTTTGGCTTAACGAAAATAAAATGTAAATAATAAACAAAATTCGCTAAAATGGCAATCAGTAATCGTTCTATGTGCGCTTCGCGCACATTAACCAAAAGAAAATCATCACTGCATTCAGCACTTCTCGAGGTGTAGCATTCTCAAAATTCAGCAGTTCTCGCTTTCTAACAATCTCAAAATGTATAGTCCAAGAGCTGTTAAACATTTTAGGGAAGGTATTTGAGGCACCCTGAAAATTTGTGCAACACTTCTTTTGTAATGGCTGAATACAAAATCGAATGTCTGACTGAAGGATCGTGGCCCAAAATCTGTGCCAGACACGTGTCAAGTGCCATTTTTTGACTACCCAAAAAAAAGGTATTTGAGGCACGCTGAGATTGAGACAGAATAATATTTATACTTAGAAAAAAAATATGTTGAAAACGACAGACACTTTAGTCGGCCCAAAAACTGTGCCAGACACGTGTCAAGTGCCATTTTTTGACTACCCAAAAAAGGTATTTGAGGCACGCTGAGATTGAGGCAGAATAATATTTATGCTTAGAAAAAAATATTTTGAAAATGACAGACACTTTAGTCGGCACAAAAACTGTGCCAGACACGTGTCAAGTGCCAAATGGCACTTGACACGTATCTGGCACAGTTTTTGGGCCACGATCCTTCAACCAGACATTCGATTTTGTATTCAGGCATTACAAAAGAAGTGTTGCACAAATTTTCAGGGTGCCTCAAATAACTACTCAAAAATGTTCAACAGCTCTCCTATTAGTACAAAACTCTTAACCCCTTAACCTAGGATTTACCTTTAACAGCTCCACGGTTTGGCAAATCCATAGCTACCACTAAAATTTAACAGAGATTTTCGCCTTGTTTAATCATGGAATTTCGACGATTAAATTAAACTATATTTACTGTGAAATTTTAGTGGTAAGAGGAATTTACATCTGGCTCGCTCATCGTACGCTGGCTATGCCGTCATTGTGGGTTAAGGGGTTAAAGCAGCAAAATACACATAAAAAACAAAATTCGCTAAAATGGCAACCAGTAATCGTTGTACGTGCGCTTCGCGCACATTAACCGAAAAAAAAAACATCACTGCATTCAACACTTCTCGATGTGTAGCATTCTCAAAATTCAGCAGTTCTCGCTTTCTAGCAATCTCAAAATGTAAAAAACTCTTAAAGCAGCAAAATACAAATAAAAAACAAAATTCGCTAAAATGGCAACCAGTAATCTCTGTATGTGAGCTTCGCGCACATTAAACGTAAAAACACATCACTGCATACAGCACTTCTCGAGGTGTAGCATTCTCAAAATTCAGCAGTTCTCGCTTTCTAGCAGTCTCAAAATGTAAAAAACTCTTAAACCAGTAAAATATACATAAAATTATCAACATACCTTAACAGACATCTGCTTTCTTGAAAGCTCCAGCTCGAAATATCATCACCGACATTTTCGAAAATAGGCTTATGAATACGTATTTACACACTATAAACAAATCTGCTTTTCTTGTCAAATTTCCTCATATTTCCTAATTACTTAAGCAACAGCGTTTAAACGGTCTATAGAAACCATAGTCAATCAAATACATTCAATAAATTTCACATAAAAATAAAAAGGCAGAACTATACAACACGATATAAAAATACATTCACAATATTCCAAGCTAAAATGAGCTTCTCAGGGGTTGCCAGAACGACACGTCAAGCGGGATTCAACATATCGAGGTTGCCATATCCATAAACACCGTCAACACGCCAACACGTCAACAAAAAGTCGCCAAACAAATCAAAACAACGGTTGAGGGAATATAAAGCACCTAATCCATTATTCCTGTTCTCACTATAACCTGCTTAACCCTCCTAGTACCAGGTGTTAATAATCTCTGACCATTCTTAGTTTTACATGATTTGAACCAGAAATTTAATTTTATTGTACGTTAATTCTTCCCAAGATGTGTCTATGTAGTTTCGTGTATTAAATATAAATTATTGTTTTTTTTCTTGTTTGAAACATTATAAAATTCAAACTAGAAAATAACTGTTGTCAAATAAGACCCCAATCGTACTAGGAGGGTTAAACAGAAACTTAAAGCACTTCTTTTCTAAACCCCTTGAAGAACATCGGTGTGTTATACATACCATTTAATTTTATTTCCTAAATGCCACATTCGCACCAGAATAAAATAAATATATTTTGATTAATACAGTGTACGCGACGAAAAGCTTTTATTTAGTTTCATATAAATTTGTTCATAAAAAAGATGTCATTCAATCATTTTAACATTGTAGCAACAGAAGTTCTTTGCCCCTGAAAGAGTTAAATCACAAAATTGAAAAAGTATGAAAACTGTTTTCCTTTTATCAAAAACTATTTTAACACTTTCATCGCGAGGGACGAGATAACTCGCCTTCCAGTAATACTAGCAACCAATCATGGAAAATCAATTCGTACCGGAAAAGTCTGTCATTTAATTCTTAGACATTGATTCCTATATCTAATGTCTAATAATTACCCGGCAGAATTTCCCGGTGCGAATTCATTTTCCCAAACGAACACGACATTTTATTATTTTTTTTTTGTTTTGTTTGTAAGAACATGCAAATCATTAGAATGAGAAATGATATTGATTATTATTTTTCAAAGTAAAATAAACAAGTTTTCAATGAATTTGTATTCTGTTTCAATTTTAGCGCTGCGAGGAGCGGCTCAGGCTCTTAGCGCAAAAGGTGGGATAAAGGCGTGCCATTGCCGCGATGTAAAAGTTAAATGGTTATCAGATTTCAAATGTACACTAACAGAAATTATTTATTAAATGATCCTATTCAAGAAACTTATAACTACGAAAAATTACTAAATTAACCCTTTATCTACTGACGATACTTATAAGTACCACTCACTTTAAACTTTTATACCACAGTGAATATTACTAATATTATAATGGTACTTTGCAAAAAACGCTCTTTTTACTCCACTTTATCCGAATACATGGCTGCGGTAGTTCTAGATTTGTTATTTTAGAGAGGAAAGAGGCTATCTTTGAAGCAGTCGATGTGTTTTGAGCCGACTTTTTGTACAGATTGCCACGCTTGTCTTTTCATTGCTGCAAACAGAGTTAAGGATATAAGATAAGTGTTGGATTTTTTCATGTGTTCGTTATGATCTTAGAATACAATATGACTAGCTATTTCAGGTGAACGGTGTATGTATTTGATTTAACAGTTGAATTACTCGGTGGTACTTATAAGTACCGTCAGTACACTGGGTGTTGGAGAAAAACTTCTTGTTTACTTTTCGTCTGTGTACTTATCCATTGTTTTAATCAGCTTTAAAATGTAATTACTAAAATGTAGTGTAATAATGCTTTCCCTGGTATTTCTTTTTTGTTTCATTGTTATTTTTTATAAGAAATCGAAAAAGTTGTGGCACCGGTTCGTTTTTGCTATGCTAGAAATGACATATGTAAATTCATATATTGCATATGTGGAGATGCGAGAGAACATGTTGTCCCTAGAATATTGACGTCGCAAAACTAAAGTATTGCTAACAAGATCGAAACCTAAAAAAAAATAGTTTTTTTAACCCTTTCAGGAGCAAAGCATTTTCAATTCTAAAGTGTTGAAATAAATGATTGGCACCCCGGAATTTGCCGAACGATTTACTTGTAAATAAGACAAAGCCTATATTCCACATACTTATTAAACCGAAAATATTTTCTGGGGCCAGTTGAAATAACTTGTAGGTTTTCTGTTACGATAATTTAGTCATAGTGTACTGGCGTTACTTTAAAGTACCACTTTAGTTAATTACCTCTAAATAATTAAATTTCTCACGAGTGAGTATTTTTTTATGTTTATCCTTTAATTTACATTGTAGTAACTGAAAAAAAATGTTACATGAAAAAAAAATGCAGTAGATCATAATGCCATGGATAAAGGGTTAATTTCAACTGCAGGATTCAGGATTGCCAGTTAGACCTCAGGTAGTAATTCGAAATTTCAAATTCACACCGGAAATTTCTAAAGAAGAGCTTTTAATTTTTGTGATCGCAAGATTTCTCTTATTAAACAAAGCATAAAATACTATTATTTATTCCTGATATGAACTACAAATTTCTGAAATAAATTGCAAGACAAACAGGGAACCTTGACAGAAACAAATACCAAAGCGGCAAATATTTTTCCCATGTCAAAAAACATACATGGAACATAAAATTTACTAAATAATTTTTTTACTATTTTTATTCGCATATATGTGGGACTTGTTTTCATTTATTATTTTTATTTTGGATTGAACGTGTGTTTATTTAAAACTTAAAAAAACTGGATGGTAAGCAGCTATGAAATAAATATGATAAAAAACAATATGATTAGTGTTTTGTCAAGGACAAACTATGCTCAGTGCCAATTAAGAGTTATTAAGTCTTCTTTAAGTTAGCAATTTAAAAATGACTTAAAAGATTCTTAATAATTGTATTTACTTAAGTAAGAAGAAGATTACTACTGAAATTCTGTACGTTTTTGCCATTAAATTTTACGTTTCATATTATATTGTTTATATCAACAACTAAGTACGCATTAAAGAATCATGCCTTTTCTTGCATTTTTCTTTTTAAAATCCCAAGCGCTTGTTTAAATAATGGATCATTACCTGTCCAAATTAAAAAGCTTCATTATTCGTATGGAGATGAGAAGTGTATGTAACTTTTAAAATATAAAATAAAATTCATTTTGGCAGTTTATTTGGGAAAATATTTACTCTTCCGGCTGAATTTGTAATATTGAAAATAGATAATAATTTCCCTCCTGGAAAAATTTAAATTACTACATTTATTTAAGTTTATATAGAAAACAAATCTGTAAATACACTTTAGTCGTTAATGTTACAATCAATAACTGTGTCACTAAAATGAAAATTCCTTTTTTCGTGTATCTGTAATTACTACTGTTGAAAATAAAAACTGATTTCTCTAAATGTCGAAACTAAAACTAAAGAAAGTCCTTTAAAATTAATTTCAATTAACTACAAAAAATTATTTAAAAATTTTATTTGATTTTAAAAAATCACAGAGGAAATTGCGAGAAAACTTTATCCGAACATCACTAACCAGATTTGTACAGCTCACATTTAGGTCAAAGGTGCCCCCACATCTTAAAATATTCCATGTGTCTGTAATAAACTGTAAAAAGTAGAATAGGCTCGTCAACGAGTTCAAAATTGGTTTGTACCACTATTTTATGCTGCTAGTAAATGCATTATATTTATTTTGTTTAGTTTTAAAATAAAACATAAAAACTTTAAAAATCAAATAAAATATAGTAAAGGATTTTTTTTTCACACATGAAGATAAATACAACGATTATTATATCATTTACTAAAACAGTTACACACCACTATTATCTTAGAGAAAATGTTGTTCTTTTAAATCACCCAAATGTTCCAATTGAGTAAAGGAACATTATCTGTATTAAAATACCGTAATTTATCGCGTATAATCCGCGGATCAAACAATTCTGTTTTTACCCAGAAATTTTATTTAGTTATTCTAGCCAAATATTTACCACGATTTAAAAAGTTACATTTTATTTTAAAAAACTTCTGGATCGAAAAATAATTGTTTGTTCCGCGGATTATACGCCGGAAATTACGGTACTAGTATTCAAAAAGCCGGAGACTTGGCAGCTCTGACTAAGGATTCCAGGAGTTTTACTCACGTTTTTTAAATGTATTTCACACCAGAAATAATTTTAAAACTATTTAATTTTTTTATTTCAATTATTTCTGTGTGATTTACATTTTATTTATTTTATGATGAAGAAATTTTTTCTCGTACACGTGATATGACTGGTTGTTGGTATATTTATTTGTAACTCTTAAATGCATAACGTATCAAATTTGCAACCTTTTTGATTTAACTTTTAATGAATAAATCAAGTTCTTCGTAGACACCTATTTATGTAAAATAATAATCCTGTAAAAAATCACATAAATATGCTACTAAATAAAGTAAAAAAACCTTTCTTAAAATTTCTGGTATATGATCCTTAATATAAGCATAAGTAAACACAATTCGAAAAGAAAAATTCATTTTTTAATGATTAAAGACTATAAATTTCTAGATGTTGTTATTTTCCTGTTAAACTAATTTAAACTTTGAGAACGGGCTAAATGTGTCGTATAAGCGTATAAGAGCGGTAATGTCCCCCGGTGATGGTAAAGCTTTCAACTCCTGAAGGTTCCATATCAGACACTGTATGTGGATCTCCTGGCTGTGTTTTTGCTGTCCTATGAATCATCTGTATTTCGGTTGTATATGGGAAAAAAAGTGACATATCTAAAGGAAGAAAAATTGTATTAAGTGCAGCACGTGAGTATATGTTCCTGTTAACAAAATAAATCATGAGGCACAAAAGCCATAGTATGTATAAGCCCCATAGAAAACATCACTAATTGTAATTGCAAAACTACATAAACAAATACGTATGATAATAAAACGAAAAGTGTCCATTTAAACTGATGGCATTGAGCTCACAGGCTATTAACACTAATTGTATATTATACTCATATTTCAAAGAACAATGCCCTCTAAAAATAAATTAAAGGGGGATTAGCCCTCACTCCTCTGTTTTAGATCTGTATACTTAACCAAGGTGGCTCCAAATTTCATTAGCCTTATCAAAATAAACCGGTATACTAAATTTGAAGCAAATCCGATAGAAAAACCCATTTATCTAAATTAAGGGGGTATTAGCTTCCAGCACCCCCCCCCCCTTTTATACTGAAACAATTAACCGCCAAATCTAATCAGTGAAGGGCCTTAACAGAATTAACCGGCCCAGGTAAAAATGTCAGCAAAAAACCTTAAAAAAAACATTCAGGAAAACTGAAGGTATTTCGGACAAAAAAATCTGCGTGTTTCCTTTAGGTAAAAAACCTGAATTAACCCCCTACTTATTTTGTCCGAAATACCTTCAGCTTTCCTTTAGGTAAACAAACCTGCGCATTCCCTTACCATGTTGTCCGAAATACCTGAAGTTTTCCTTTAAGTAAAAAACCTGTGTCTTCTCTTTACATAAAATCATGTAGTATCACTGTACGGCCTGCTTTTGTCTTAAATATCAGTGGTTTTCCTGAAAGATAAGCCAGTGAAGTGGTAGAAGGAACACTGGAGGTGCATAAAATAAATAAGTGATCACAGGCCGTTCCAACAATATGTCACAAGGTGTGCTGGCAAAATTGATAAAAGTGCCTCCTCAGGGGGGGATGCAAAGAGGGGTCAGGGACATCAGATGTGTATAACATGAACAATTAGTTATAGGCCATTCCAACACTATGTCATATGAGGTGTTTCGGCAAAATTTAGAAAACAGCCCCCTCAGGGGGGAGCAAAGTGGGCGGAGGGGCATCAGATGTGCATAACATGAATAAGTGCTCACAGGCCTTTCCTACAATATGTCACATGAGGGGTGTCAGCAAAATTTAGAAAAGAGTCCCCTGAGGGGGAGCAAAGTGGGGGCAGGGACATCGGATGTGTATAACATGAATAAGTAGTCACAGGCCGTTCCGACAATATGTCACATGAGGGGTTTCAGCAAAATTTAGAAAACTGCCCCCTCAGGGGGGGAACAAAGTAGGCGGAGGGGCAACAGATGTGCATAACATGAATAAGTAGTCCCAGGCCTTTCCGCCAATATGTCACATGAGGGGTTTCGGCAAAATTTAGAAAACTGCCGCTCAGGGGGGGAGCAAAGTGGGTGGCGGGGCATCAGATGTGCATAACATGAATAAGTGGTCACAGGCCTTTCCTACAATATGTCACATGAGGGGTGTTAGCAAAATTTAGAAAAGTGCCCCCTCAGGGGGAGCAAAGTGGGGGCAGGGACATTGGATGTGTATAACATGAATAAGTAGTCACAGGCCGTTCCGACAATGCGTCACATGAGGGGTTTCGGCAAAATTTAGAAAACTGCCAACTCAGGGGGGAGCAAAGTAGGCGGAGGGGCAACAGAAGTGCATAACATGAATAAGTAGTCCCAGGCCTTTCCGACAATACGTCACATGAGGGGTTTCGGCAAAATTTAGAAAACTGCCCCCTGAGGAGGGAGCAAAGTGGGCGGGGGGGGCATCAGATGTGCATAACATGAATAAGTGGTCACAGGCCTTTCCTACAATATGTTACATGAGGGGTGTTAGCAAAATTTAGAAAAGTACCCCCTTAGGTGGAGCGAAGTGGGAGCAGGGACATCGGATGTGTATAACATGAATAAGTAGTCACAGGCCGTTCCGACAATATGTCACATGAGGGGTTTCGGCAAAATTTAGAAAACTGTCCTTTCAGGGGGGAGCAAAGTAGGCAGAGGGGCAACATATGTGCATAACATGAATAAGTGGTCACAGACCTTTCCTGCAATATGTCACATGAGGGGTGTTAGCAAAATTTAGAAAAGTGACCCCTCAGGGGGAGCAAAGTTGGGGTAGGGAGATCGGATGTGTATATCATGAATAAGTAGTCACAGGCTGTTCCGACAATATGTCACATGAGGGGTTTAAGCAAAATTTAGAAAACTGTCCCCCTCAGGGGGAGCAAAGTAGGCGGAGGGGCATCAGATGCGCATAACATGAATAAGAGGTCACACGTCTTTCCAACAGTATGTTATATGACAGGTGTCGGTAAAAGTTAGAAAAGTGCCCCTCTTTGGGACTAGTATTGTGCCCCCCGCCCTTTGAAATTTTTATATATTACAAATAATATTTTTCGGAAGGCTCCGTAAAAAAATTCAATCTAAAATGATGAAAATATTGCAATAAAAATAAAAAATCTGAAAAGCAAGACATAATAAAATTCCCCAAAGCAGTATATGATTATAAATGCGCCATACACTGACTTCACTGCAGAACATTTCAAATTTTCATTTTCAAGAAAATCCACCATTCAATTTTAGGAAAAATCGAAAAATTTGTCACTCAATGGCAAGGAAAAAAAAAAAAAAAAAAAAAAAAGGGGGGGGGTGCAAACTCTTTAATCGTTCATTTAAAAAGATTGCAAAATTCATCAATCGGTCGCAAGAAAACTCGTGCAATTCGTCAGTCATGGAGAACAACTCATGAAATCCTTTAGCTTGCTGTGGAAAAACATACAAAATTCGACGAACAGTTGCGACAAAAAAATTCATGATTTTCGCCAATCGGTTGCAGGTAAAAAAACGCAAAATTTGTCAGTGCACCTCTAGAAGAAACAGCGAAAAGAAAACTACGATCTTCTCTAATCGTTCGCAAGAAAAAGCCTCAAAATTTGCTATGTTACAAGGAAAAATTCGTGAAAATTGCAAATCGGTTGCGGTTAAAAAAAATCGTGAAGATTGTCAGAAGAATCTGCGAAATTCGTAGATCAGTAGCGGAAAAAAACTCACGACTTTCACCAATCTGTGTCGAGACTTGCTTACTGGTACAAGAGAAATATCGCAAAATATTAAAATCGGTCACAGGAAAAAAAATGTGAAATTCGTCGGCGTAATATCGAAAAAAAATAGAATTAGTCGATCAGTCGTGCAAAAAAAAAAAACATGAAGATTCGGCCAATCAGTCGCAGAAAAGCGACAAAGTTCACCAGTCGACCGTGAGAAAATAATCACGATATTTACCGATCTGTCGCAGTAGAATGCGAAATTCGTCGATCGGTTGCAGAAAAAAAAGTTTTTTTACCAATCGGTTACACGAAAAAGAGAAAAAAATTGCCAATCAGTAAAAAGAAAATATAATGAAATTCGCTTATCAGTCGCATGTAAAAAAAACTCTGAAGTTGTCAGAAAATTCACGAAATTCTTCGATCAGTCGTGGAAAAAATCAACGATTGTTTCCAATCTGTCACAAGAAAAAATTGGAACATTTGTCAATCAGTCTTCGGTAAAAAAAGCTTGAAATTCATGGATCGGTCGTGTGAAAAAAAAACTACGATTTTCGCCAAAAGGTCAATGAAAAATATCACAAAATTCACCCACCAGTCGTGGTTAAAAAATGCGAAATTCGTCAATGAATTCTGGAAAATATATCAAAATTCTTCTCCCAATCGCAGGAGAAAAATTGTGAAATTGATCGATTTGGTCAGAGAAAAAAAGGCCAAATTCGCCAGTTGACAGAGGGAAAAATCTGAAATAATTTGAAAATCATCAATCGATTGTTGGAAAAAAACCCCGCTAAATTATCATTCGATTAGGGGGGGGGGGGAAATCACAAAATTCACCAATAATTTCATTCGCGTGAGTATGTCAGGGTTTTATGAAATGTCTTTTGCATTTCTATAAAAGATGCAATTGGACTTCTTCATATATAAAGAAAATTTTCCTGTGACTTTTTTTTTTAAATTCACACAGAACATTTGATTAGCTGAAGTACATTGCAAAGTATTCAGCTTTGGGAATGAAATTCTTTGATCAGCCGCAGAGAAAATCTGTGAAATTCAGTCAGCGACCATATGAAAAAAAAATTCAACAACAGTTTATGGGAAAAAATGAAGTTTGTTGATTAGCTGGGAAGTTCATAAACCTGATATGTGAAAAAAATCACACGAGTTTTGCCAATCAGCCGCAAGGAAAAATGCAATATACGCCAATCGGTATGGTTTAGATGTATTATAATCTCGCATTTGCCATCTTTGATTTTTTTCTTGCATGAAAACTCCTTTTTCGCCAAGTAGTAAATTTCGCCAATGGTTAAATATTGTTGATAAATTAATATAACATTGAAAAAACTGGAATATAATCATTATAACTATTAATTAAAAAACATTTTTAATTCACGCCAAGAAAAAAATCCAAGATGGCAGATGTGGGATTATAAAACATTTGTTCTGAAATAAAATATCACAAAATGTATCAGTTGGTTGCGGGGAAAAAATTGCAAAAATTCTCATTCAGTCACCTGAAAAAAAAACTGAGAAATTCAACCGTCGATTAATGGGAAAAAGAAACAGTTACAGGAGAAAAACATAATTCGTCAGTCAACAGGGAGGAAAATCAAGAAATTTCATCAGTTGCAGGAAAATATCACAAAATTAAAAAGGTCAAAATAAAAAAGGACTAAATGCAAAATATTTTCAGTGAACAAGGTTCTTGAGTGTTTTTTTTTTTTTTTTTTTAAGTGTCCAGCTGGCAGTAATTTTTTTCTAGAGTCCACACTGTTGAAGGCATTTTTAATATAATTGTAGAATAAAATGAAATAAGTGATTACTACTCTATTGTTATTCATACTGCTTAATATGTTTCTGAATAATTAATTTGTTAAGACAGTGTTATAATCGTGAATTTTTTTTTTTTTTTTTTTTTTTTTTTTTTTTTTACATTTGCTTGTGGATATTTCTTTTAAAGGTGATTTCAATATATAAAAGAATGCAGGTGTGCATTTTTATTATCTGCCTCTTAAATAGGAAAAAAAAAAGAAAAAGAAAGAAAGAAAGAATGAAATCTTGTTTTTCACCCTTTTATGATATGAATCCATGTATATTAGCATTGAGTCTAAGCCGCTTTAGCAGGGCGCAGCGCCGGCAGCCTTTTTTTTTTCTTTTTTGTGCATGGCAAAGCTCTTTTAAACCCTTCTGCTCTTTTTAACACTTCCTATGCTCCCTGTGGCAATTCAACTGATCGCGGGAAAATATCACAAACCAGGGGTCGATCCAGGCAAAATTTGAGGCCTATTTAGGACCCTTTCACAAAAATCTATTTAATAAAATAGGCCCCTTCACAAAAATAATTTTAATGAAATGGGCCCCTTCACAAAAATGAACTTAATAAAACAGGCCCCTTCACAAAATTCTTTTTAATAAAACAAGGCCCTTCGTAACATTCTTTTTCATAAAAAGTGTTTTAAAATGTGTAATTTGTTAATAAAACAAGGTCATGAAAAACAAAAACTTTCACAAGCATTTTAAAGAAGTTTTTGTTAATAAATTCTTGGTTCGAATTTGAGTAACCAAATTTCAACTTTCGTTACAAAATGTTATTTTTCACAAAAATATAATAAAATTCACAAAAATAACTATTTTTCACAAAATGGGCCCCAAGAATAAAAACCTGCATCGATCCCTGCAAACTCTAGGGACTCTAAACAAAACAGTTCAAAATATTTTTGTGAATAATGTACAAGTGTGCCCTTTTTTAGAATAGTGTTTCCTTTTTGAAAAATTCCCGCCCGGCAGTCCTTTTTTCTAGAGTCAACACTGCATATGTAATGTAATATTAATGTTAAAAAAAGGAAGGAGGCACATAATAAAAATGCACATATGCATACTTTTTACACGATTAAATCAAGTTGACAAAAAGATCTAAAAACAAATATAAAAAACACCAACTGACCAGTAGTAGAATTGACATAAAAAAGCCACTGGTCCCAAGGAACAGTAAGCATGAGAATTTATGTGTCCGCAGTCATCATCACTGGTCTGCTACATAAAATTCTATTTCATCCTTTTAACCCTTTGAGTGACAATTAATTACTTCATCTGACTAAGATTTAATCGAATTTTCTTTGTTTTTTTTAAATAAAATAAAGTTATGCGATATGTGCTTAGTAGCAGTTTTTGCAGGGAGGGGAAAGATTACGTTTACCTGTCAGAGAGGGGGGGGGGGGAGTTACTGGTCCTGCAGATTATAAAATTTTTCAAATTAGTGGTCCAATTGAATTTCTGGTGGTACAGAACAGTCCCAGCGGACCCCCAAGGAAATCGAACGCTGAACTGACAGTGAATAATATAACTTTTTAAATATTTACTACTCAAAAACATATTAAGCAATATGAACTGAACAAGCACAGAATGAAATCAGTTATTTCTTTTAAGCCTGTAAATGATAAAAGTAACAATGCAAACAAGAGAAAATTACACAAATAAAATTTACATACACAATAAAACATGCGAATCTGCTCAAAACATGGAAGATTCTCACCCATTACAGAACAGTCCTTTTTAATAATTGTTTTGTACACACAGGAGGTAAACGCAGGGGTCGATCCAGGCAAAATTTGAGTTTTTTTAGGGCCCTTTCACAAAAGTCTATTTAATAAAATAGGCCCCATCACAAAAATAAATATTATAAAATGAGCTCCTTCACAAAAATAAATTTAATAAAATGGGCTCCTTCACAAAAATAAATTTAATAAAATGGGCCGCTTCACAAAAATAAATTTAATAAAATGGGCCCATTCTCAAAATTCCTTTTAATAAAATAGGCCCACTTCATAACATTCTTTTGCATAAAAACTATTTTAAATATGTAATTAGTAAATAAAACCAGGTCATGCGAAACAAAAACTTTAACTGAAATTTAAAGAAGTTTCTGTTAATAAATTCTTGATCCAAATTTGAGTAACTGGATTTCAACTATATTTACAAAATATTACTTTTCACAAAAATAACTTTTAATTTTCACAAAATGGAACCCAAGAATAAAAACCTGCATTGACCCCTGTTTGATAAAGGCCCCAAGAATCTATATATAATTTTTAATGATGTTATGCACTATAGAACAATATTATTGCTCTAAATTTGTCTTTAAATGTTTTTTCGTGAAAAAATTACTTTATTTAAAATAATTATACACATGTAAAGAATTTTAAAATTAATTTTCACATATTTCATATTCTGTATTATAAATTATTCTACAATATAAATTTTTTTAAAATTAATTTTATGAGTCGAATATTGCAGCTAGAGACATTAAACCCCGCTAAAAGATTTGCCAGAGATATTACACCTCCACTGAGTATTAATCAAGCATCTATGTTCCTAAAAAGATTATAGCTGCTTGATTTTTAAAGAAACCAAATTACTTACTCATAAAATGATATTCCAATACAGTGATCTGCTTAGAAAGAACTTAGGCTTACCTTCACAAACGTTTCCCCCTCAAAACAAGGGCCCTTCACAAAACGTTTCCACCTGCAAACTGAGCTTTTTACAAGTTTAATTATCAAGAAGTAATTTAATCCTTCTATCACTTTTATGCATAATGGAAATATATGCATATATCTCCTTAAAAGTATAAACAAGAAACTGAACATAACGATTCTTTGAAATTCAGAAAATTATGACTAGATTTTTCACACAAATAAAAAGACGTATTAATGAAAATATCAAAAAATAAAATAGTTCTCTTTGGATGTATTTGAAAAGTGAAGTGTCACGCCGTTTTTAAAACTGAGAGATTTTTATCGCTATTATTTTAAAAAATAGTAAAAATTCATTTTTAGTCATATACGAAGATTTCTTGTAAAACATTATCTCCATACCACAGTATCTCTATACTTGGCGATCTGGTTTACTGAATGTGATTAGTATCGCATGAATGGCTGAATACAAAGTGCCAAACAAATATTAAGCTATAATATTAAAAATAAGTATAATACAAGGCTCACTTATACCCCCCTCTTACGGCTATATATATATCCATTTAAAAATTAATTAAAATGTGACTAATATACAGATAAAAAGAGCCTGCAAAAAGGAAAAATAGAACAAAACGACAGCGTAACGACTGCTCCCGCTTATTTTCCGAGTGGCGGAAAAGTAAACATGCTTTCTGTGTGTTGAGTTGATAACTTCCTTCTCATTCTCCCATGACATGGAGTCAGAAATACAGCTACATGAGGGCTGCTGTCATTCGAGGGCCCGGGTTCGAGTCCCTGGGTAAGACATGGATGTAATTGTGTATGTCCCATTGTAGTTATATAATATATGTAATGGAAAATAAAAATTGTTGTGACTTGTTGTTGTTTCTATGTATAATAAGGATCATTCGAGGCGACAGCCATTGTAGCTATAGGCCCCAAAGCATTCTTCACCTCGGTGGACTTCAAATGTCAAATGACAGCTACATGATCAAAAATCAAATGTTGCAACGAAAACTTTGTTTTTGAAGAAGTAACTTTTATAAAAACTGGAATTCACGCCTGATAGAGGATAAGGGCAAATTATGCATGTAATAACCCCACCTATATTTTTCAGCTTTAATCGTGGACGCTACCAAAATGAGGAAAGGGGGGGGAGGGACCCTGCCCCTCCCTAGATTTTAAAACTTAAGTAACTAGATATTTCTTTTTGTTGTGTTTTCAAAAACAATATAAAATGTATTATTTTCGAGTAACTAAATTAAAAGAGCGCCTTTTCTTTAATGTTAGTATGTGCAAATCCTTAGTTCCTCTTTTTTAAAGAGGTGCTGTTTGTGTTGTTTTATGATGGCCAATTGTCTACACTTGGGATATTGGGCCGAAGGGGGGGGGGTGCCTGGGGTCTTTTAAAGGGAAGCTAATCCGTATTTAAGCAAAGGAATCCAAGGTTCGAAGAAAACCACGAAAAAAAATCCGAACGACTAGGCCGACGGGCGCGATTGGGTTCGAACCCAGCATCTCCCTTCTACCAGCTTTGAGAGCAGAACCTCTCGGCCACTGGTGGGGTGGTTTTGAAGAGGAACTAAGGATTTTGAGCTAGGACGACAGGAGTGGCATGGTGGAAGGGGGGGGGGGGAGCGGAGTGCATTGTATCCCTTCCTGCATTTTGAAATTTAATTAACTAAAATTTCTTTTTTTTTTTTTGTCAGATTTAGATGAGCACAGTAAAATATATTCTTTTCGAAAAACTTAAAATGAAAAACTAAATAAGACATTTTTAGAAAAGGGAGAAGGGAAATTGAGGGCCCTCGTTAGATTTTGAATTTTAACTAAAATATTTTTTGTGCGTGTTTGAATACGATTTTAAATATTAATGAAAGGGACTTTGAAATAATTTGGAGATTTTTTTTTTTTTAGGGTGCAATTTTTGTACGTGTTAGACTTCGAAGGGTTATTTTTACTGGTGGTAATTTAAGAGAAATTTATGACAAATTTTAGGATAAAAAGGGGACTTGGAAATACTTTCGTGATTATTTTTTTTCGTTTTAGGGGGGAATATTTTGAGATTGAAAATGTTGAGCTTGTTAGAGTTAGAGGTGAAATTGTTACTGGTTATAATATTAGAAAAAAATGTGAGAAATTTAAGGTCAAAAAGGGCTTCGAAAAATTTTTGTGATTTGTTTTTCTTTTTAGGGGGAATTTTCGGAGATTGAAATTTTTGAGCGTGTTAGGGGTGAAATTGTTGCTCGTAATAACTTCATAAATGGGGTAATTAAAAATTTTAACTAGTAGACTCTTCAAAATAATTTCAAGATTTTTCTTTCTTTTTGTAGGGAATTAAAAATAGTATTTTAAATGGTAATTAAAAATCTCAACGAGGGGGACTTTAAGATAATTTTGAGATTTTTATTTCTAGAATGGGATTTTTATATCGCTATTTAAAATGGTAATTTTAAATATTAATTAAAAATTTTAACGAGGGGAGTTAAGAATTTTTGACTGAACCGGTGGAAGACGTTAGATTTCCGGGAATTATCTAATATATTAATTTCGAAATAAATTTAAAATATTAATGAGGAAATGCGGGCATATCAAAATCTTAGATACCATAATGTGCAATAATAAAACCTTTAAGTAAAACCTCCATGTTACCTGGTAAAGAAACAATTTTCATTTTCCTTCAACATACCTCATGTGATTTCACGAAAATCTTCTAAGTCATTGAAGGTCATTTGGAGGTGATAACTTACAGAAATAAACCTGTATGAAATCTTTTAAAAAGAGCTATACTTCTCTTAAGATAACCTTTAGTTTTCATTTGCCTTAAAGATACCCGTTGAAACCTTCAAAATGGCTTCAAAATCTCAAAATTTTTAAAGGTTTTTCTCTGATTTTTTTACATGGGGTATACTAAATTTGAAGCAAATCTGATAACTCTGCATGAAAAACCTATTTATCTAAGTTAAGATGGGTTAGCCCCACGTTCCCTCATTTATACTTAACTCCTTGAAGGGCGGTGGTTCATTTTTGGTCCACTTAATTATAAATCCTAAATGTCGCATTGACACCAGAATTTTGGAGCAAAATTTTCCCTTTTATCAAGTACGCAAAGAAACGCTTTTACTTATTATTAAAAAGAAATTGTTTTCAAATTCCGGTGTCATTCAACGATTTCTGCATTTTACGCATAGAAGTGCTTTGCAACTGAAAGGGTTAATCCAGGACTCGCAGCGTTCCTAAAATTTCCGCACTTTGCTACCAGTATTTTAAATAAGAATTCTTCATGGTAGATTCCTTTAACATCTGTAATAGAATTATACAATAAAGATTATCGTTTTAAAATAGTGGTAGAAAAGTGCGAAAATTTTATGAACGCTGCGATCCCTGGATTAATGAATAGATTCTAAAACTAATCGGGGAAACGCCTTATCAGAATGAACCTAGAAAAAATATTGAAGCAAACTGGACATTTCTATCAAGAGTTATCGCGTTACGTACATACAAACGTACACACAGTACCTGCGTCACATTAGCTCTCATGCTTTGTTAGCCTGCGAGCTAAGCAATGTCATGAGCAATTCATTAGCTGAGAGTGCATTTTCGGCGTTCGAGCTACAGGAGCATTTGTCCCGCTTTTTCACTGAAATAAAATACTGGTACTAAAGCGATTTTGAACTCCTTGATGAGCCGCTTCTACTGTTCACAGTTTAACAGAGACACATAGAATTTTTTAAGATGTGTTTGCACATTTGACGGAAATCTGAGCTTTACAAGTTTACAAGCTTACTGTCGTTCTTACATTTTCGTAAATGCTTTTTCTCACAATCCGACTATTGGATTTCTAACGAGATGTTACACTTTCCACATGGGAAACTTTTTATCGATTTTGCATATTTATGCATATCAAAGGTGAGTACGATATTTTTAGTCTATTGTGTTAAGTAAAAATAAACTGATGACCACTCAAAGAGCGGTGTTTCATTTTTGGACAACTTAGTTTTAATCCCTAAATGCCACATTGTAATCAGAATGTTATAATGAAAATTTCCCTTATATTAAGTATGTGAATAAAAGCTTTCACTTATTTTATTTTTTTTATAATGTTTTTTGTAAATTCGGGTGTCATTCAATCATTTTAGCATTTTACAAATAGAAGTACTTTGCCCCTGAAAGGGTTAAAGCATAGCTTCCAACTGTTACGCTGTTTTCCTACCACTATTTTTAAGTAGAATAAATTCTCTTATTTAATATTAAGTTTTCAATGATTAAATAATATAATTTTTTCTGTTAAAATACAGCGGTATGGAAAAAGCGTAAAAGTTGGTAGCTAGGGTTAAAGGGTTAATAAAATTAACATTAAGACTAGATCTACCGTGAGCCGTCTTTTGACGGGTACCATGTGAATATGTTTCGGTTGAAACCAGAAATTTTATTATAAAAATAAGTTTAAAAGACACAAAGAAAAAACCGGTAAATATTAAAGTTAAACTATTTTAAATCAAAATTCTAGTGTGAAATATTCTTATAAAACTTGACTCAAATTTCCAGAGGTTCTAGTGTTATATACTAGTTTATAGTTGTTCTTTATTTTTTCCCGCCAGTGTATGCAGTTTGATAATATTACAGTGGTGGAAAATTGGCGCAGAGGTGGAGCCTATTGACACCGCTAAATTATAGTAGTATTTTGCCTCTTGTCTAATGATCAAATTTCTGAGTTTTTATTAAACGGAATAATACCATAAAAATTTAGTGGTGTCAATAGGCTGCACCTCTGCGCCAATTTTCCACCACTGATACTATGTAAAGTATTATAAATCTACATTTTCACCTTGCAAAAATGAATGCTAATTTCAGAAGGATTGAAAATTAAAGAAAATAAACGTAAATTGTGTTTAACTTTTTTCATTGAGATTTGGTAGAATTTCCATCAATACACTTAACTTATCTTGATTTTTATGATTACAAAAAATGAGCAGTTATTTTTATTTCATGGATTTTTTTAACAAGAAAATTTTCATTCTAAGTTACATTCAATACAAGATTACAATATTTCAAATTTATATTTTCACGCTCGTATAAAATAAATAAATTACGCTAAAGATTTAACATTGCTTCTCGAATTTAAGGGGTCTCAGCGGTCTTAAAACTGGAAAAATGATAAAAAAAAAAGAAACCATATTCAACATTTAACCCTCTCGCTGCGCAACCCGAGAGTTTCTCGGGCAACGTAAAAGTAGCAAAATTTTTGCAACCGGAGATTTCATCGGGGATGCATTTTTTCGTCTAAGTAACCCTCCTTGATCATTCCCACCAGTTATTTTTTATTGTAAATTTTGCCTTATCTAATCGGAGCATTTTCTCGATTAAATCATACGAAAATTTTTGTTTTAAAAAACCGCTAACAAAAGAATAAAAATTCTTAAAAGACGCTCGTCGCGAAAGAATTAAATGCGCAATTCTTTAAGCTATTTTGATAAAACAATTACGCAGTGGGGGGGGTTAATA
This sequence comes from Maratus speciosus, assembly GCA_963932465.1. Taxonomy (NCBI): domain Eukaryota; kingdom Metazoa; phylum Arthropoda; class Arachnida; order Araneae; family Salticidae; genus Maratus; species Maratus speciosus. Next base: position 202,184,987 of record OZ010796.1, on the reverse strand, counting down.
TCTTAAAATGTATATGATTTTAAAACACAACTTTAATTGATATGAGAAATATAAGTACGTTCTTTCATTTTATATATTTAAAAAATTACTAGATACAGAATTAGCATGTACAGGAGGCTCCAAATTGTCAGATATTTGACGAACAGAAAATTGTTGTAACAGCTTACGCGCACGATTGCAAGATAAATATTGCAACAAGAATGAAAATTTTGGCGCCTACTTACACTTCAGATTGTAATACTCGTAATTATTCTGGTTCTAAATAAATTTCTATGTAAAGCATTTTTACATTTTTAATATAAGTAGTATTTAGCAATACAAGTAGTATTTAGTAACACAAAAATTTGAAAATTTCAACAACATAATCACCTGAAAAAAAATATTTTTTTGAAAGGAAATTTTAGGTTCAGTTTATTCAAATTAACATGAAACGTATGATTTGAAAATTTTAAAAAAATATTCAGAAGTTTCTGCGATGCCGTGCGCGTTACGCCGAAAACCATCATTTGAGAGAAAAATGACTTAGAAGTTTCGGAAACGCCACTTTAGCTATTGGGCGGGGATAATTATATAAGCCATAAATCTTTAAAATGAAAAATTCAAGGAAGCAATTATACAGTATCGCTCAAAAGTATTTTGACAATCTTATATTCTCTACATTTTATTTAACCTTCCGTCTACCAGACGGGTCCATTGGACCCGACATGTACATTCAAAATATTTATTCAAACCAGAACTAAAACTTTCTTCAAAACAAACTAAATGTATAAATCAGACAATAATAAGTTAAATAAACAAATTAAATAGTTTTAAGTAAAAATTCTGGTGTAGAATGTTTTTATAAAACTTGAGTAAAATTTCCGGTAGTTCTAGGGTTAATATAAAATGTAAAAGAAAATATATTCCCTATAATTGAAAGCACTAAGACTGCAGTTATTCAAATGTATCAAGTTTCAACTTGTTTGTTTACATTCGGCGCCACCGAAGAAATTTGACTCCCCCTTAGCTCAAAAGTATTTTTACAATTAGTTTGCATTTAATTGTTGAAGGTGTCAGTGGCGCTATAGCTTCGATTAGTGTTTATATTGACTTATTCTGATTATTTTTAAGGATCAGGAATGCCGAAATGTAAAAAATATTGATGTGATTCTAGAAAAGCCGCTGTAAATGCACTTAAGAAAGGTAGACTGCAAGCAGAACTAGCTCGTTCTTTTAACGTGTCTCGGCATTTTTTATTACATAGAATAAAGTTTTTAATAAACAGAAATACATCGAAAATAAACTTCAAAGTGGCCATCCGAAAAAAACAACTTGCAATGTTGACTATATTATAAAAATGATATCTAAAAGTGATTGTCGTAAGTCCGCTGTAATAATAAAAATTGAATTGAAAGAAAATTACGGCATAGACATACACGTTTCATCAGTCAAATGACGCCTAAACCTCTATGGTTTACATGGCAGAAGACCAGCAAAAACACGTTTGTTATCTAATAAGAATAGGAAGACTAGAGTTGCATTTGTAAAACGGAATAACCCTTTCAGGGGCAAAGCAATTCCATTGCTAAAGTGAGGAAATTAATGATTGACACCGGAATTTGAAAACAAATTTATTTATAAATAAGAAAAAACTAAATTTCACACACATAATAAACCGAATTGTTTTTAACTAAAATTCCGGTGTCAAACATTAATTTCAACACTTTAGCATTGGAATTGCTTTGCCCCTGAAAGGTTTATGCCGTTTTACAAATGCGACTCTAGCCTTCCTATTCTTAGTAGAAAACAAACGTGTTTTTGCTGTTCTTCTGTCAAGTAAAACATAGATTTTTAGGCGTCGTTTGACTGATGAAACGTGTATTTGTATGCCGTAATTTTCCTTCAATTCATTTTTTATTATTACAGCGGACTTACGCCAATCACTTGCAGATATTATTTTTAGAATACAGTGAACATTGCAAGTTGTTTTTTTCGGATGGCCACTTTGAGGCTTATTTTCGATGTATTTCTATTTATTAAAAACTTTATTCCATGCAATAACCAGTTGCCGAGACCCGTTAAAAGAACGAGCTAATTCTGCTTGCAGTCTATCTTTCTTAAGTGCATTTACAGCGGCTTTTCTAGAATCACTTCAATATTTTTTACATTTCGGCATTTAAAAATAATCACAATAAGTCGATATAAACACCAATCGAAGCTATAGCGCCACTGACACCTTCAACAATTAAATGAAAACTAATTGTCAAAATACTTTTGAGCTAAGGAGGAGTCATATTTCTTCGGTGGCGCCGAATGTAAATAAACAAGTTGAAACTTGATACATTTGAATAGCTGCAGTCATAGTGTTCTCAATTATAGGGAATATATTTTCTTTTACATTTTTATATTAAATAAAATAAGAGAGGATATAAGGTTGTCAAAATACTTTTGAGCGCTACTGTATTAAAATCTTCAGAAAAGATAGATGTTTCACATCTAAAAAAAAATTAAATTTTCGAAAATTTTGAAGCTTTAAAAGTCCTGAGACCACTTAAAAGAAATATCATCATTAAATATTTTCCCTAAAAACATACATAAATCTCTCTCTCTCTCTCTCTATATATATATATATATATATATATATATATATATATAACCTTATGTGTGTAATTTGTCTTTTTGTTTCAAGGTTTAAGTTTAAAGCCAAAATACCCTAATTTATGGTTAATCGGATCTCATGATTAATGTGACGTTATCGCAGTGTTACCAGATTGGGGACTTTTTGTCCCCAGTTTGTTGACTGTCACCACTTTTTTTTGAATAATTCGGCCTATAATATTATATTCGGCCTATTTAAGGATAGATTAAAAATTCTGAAAAATAAGGCGAATTATACTATTTAAAAAAAAAAGTGATGACAGTCAAATAATCTGAATTAAAAAAGCCTCCAATCTGCCAACACTGCGTTATCGCCTCCTTTGCACAATGGCGAATTTCAGTAAATGTGATTTGACGCCCCAAGGGTGTTTGTGTTTATCTTTAACCCCTTAATCATTACGCTCGTTAGATATTTGACTGCTACAATAATTTAAAGTAGCTAATGGCAATATTTGCTGCAGTTGGCTATTGATTGTCCCAAACATATTAAAATATTTTCTTTGTTTGCACAACTATCTTCAGTAATTTTCTCCACTTACAAGCATTGCAATCATGTCCTAAATGTCCTTTAAAATTAATGTAAATACCTTTAACCTTTTAATCGTCGCGCCTGATAAGCAGTGTTGCCAATGGGCTACTTTTTTTTTATTTCGGATTTCTTGATTGGCACCACTTTTTTGAAACGGTAAAATTCACTTTCTTTTTGCCTCAATTAATATGTCATTAAATAAGGCACATTTTACCATTTCAAAAAAGTGGTGCCAATCAAGAATCTGATTTAAAAAGAAGTAGCCCATCTGCCAACACTACTGATAAGTGTCGAGTACCTTTTAAAAATTCAGATTGTTTGATTGCCACCACTTTTTTCAAGTTGAAATATTCCCTTCATTTAATGGCAGGTAAAATAACGAGAGTAAAGCCAATTGCATTATTTAAAAAAACTGGTGGGAATAGAACAATCTGAATAAAAGAAAAGAATCCTACACCCCCTTGAATGTCCTGGCGGGGGGCAAATGTCTTACTGTTTTGTTTTTTGACGAGAAAAAATAGAACATTGGTGACCCTGACGGATGAACTTGCATTGGCATGATCTACGAAAGGAAACAAGGAGTTTTTTCAACAGGCAGTAAGGCGGTAAGCCTGTTATGGATTGGGGCGTATTCGGCTTCAACAGCCTGACCGCTCTGGATTTTTTAAAAGGAAGACAAGATTTCCAAAAATAACAAGAGACGCTGAACGAACATTTCGTTCGATTCGGTGACATTTTTTTTAGGGGGGGGGGTGGTTCTGGTTGGATCTTTGAACAAGGAAATGCCTCAATCTACATATCACATACTACATAACTGTGGCTTTCACAGAAATTATTTAAAATTCTCGAATAACCAGCTTTAAGCCCTGGTATAAACCCGATTGAGAATGTCAATGGCATTTTAACCCGTCAGGTTTACATCAATGGAAAACAGTTTGCAGCTTTAAGAAGTCAAAAAGGCCATGGGAGAAAGCATGGTACTCCTTGCCACCAGGAAACCTAAACTAATAAATTCGATAGACGCACGTTTATTTGAACTAATCCGAATTAACGGGGAGTAATTTGTATGCAACAGTTTTCTAAAAATGATAAATGTAGTTGTTTTTGTTATAGTGCATAAACTTTTGAGACAGTTTTGTTTGAACATACTTTAAATTATATTTTTTACAAATATGTAATTTACTTTTCTTTTTTTACTTTTGATATCATTTTTTAAATGGAGTTGTGAAATCCGCAAATAAAGAAATGTTATTTATTTTATCTCTTTATAATTAATTAAAAATCAACATTTAATCATGTAATTAAACTTTTGAGACGGACCATATAATGCAGTGCTGTCAGGGGGCTACTTTTTTTTAATTCAAATTATTTGATTGCCGCCAGTTTTTTAAAGCTGTGAAATTCGTTAGTTTAATAACAGATTAAATAAGACCAAAATAAGGTTTATTAAACCATTTCAAAAAAGTGGTGCTAATCAAGCATTCTGAATTTTTTTTTTAAAGTAGCCCACTGGCAACCCTGATATAATGAACTTCGTCTTTTTAAAAAAATCTCTAATGATTGTTTAAATAATAGAAAATCCCTTTTTTACATTAGAAACCCAAATATTCCGAATGAAAATGAAGAAAATATGTAAATTTAAATATTGCAAAAGTAGTCAATTTAGCATTTAGCTTAGAAAAATATTTACACTTCCGGCTATACTTTTTAACTTACTAATACTAAATAATTCCCTTCTAGAAAAACAAGAATTAATATATATTCTTTTTGGAACAAGAAGCAAAATAAATAATAATTTGAATGTTGTTCTTTTCGTATTAATGTTTTCATATTTTGTTTTAAACTGAATTAAACGTTTTTATTCAGAGTGAAATAATAAGTACACTTTCAAGAAACTTTTCTTTACTCAATTCCTTTCAATATTCCCAAGTGCTTGTATAAGTAATGGAAAATCCCTTTTTCAAATTAATGTGTAAATTGAAACATTTCTTTAACAGATTTCATTTTGGTACTTCTGTTTGGAAAATATTTACATTTCCTGCAGAATTTATCATATTACTAATTGAAAAAAAAATGTTCCAATAAAAATATTTATTCTCTCATGTGAAGAAAAATATATTCCTAGAATATATATTTGATAATTAATGTTGTTATGTTTTAAAACTGAAAAAAAATGCAATTATATTAAGAAAGAAATTTTATTTTAAAATTTTTTTCACGTCGATATTTTAAGTAATTGTTACTTCAAGGATCCCTCTCGGACCGTTTTTTACACCACTTTTTTTTCAAAGAAAAATCTTCTTTATTAATTTTGTAGAAACTTACTTGGAAGGGGGTTTTCTGTTTCACTAATATACTACAGATTTTTTTTTCTCTTAAAAAATGCTGCTTTTCTAAAACGGACCAGTGGGCCTCCTGTTACTTTAAGTATAAAATGTTGTTTAGGCTACATTTGTTAGAATATTTACAAAAACATTCTGAAACTAAATAAGCCAAAGATTCAGAAATATTGTCCCTATAAGAGAATATTGTATACCAGAGTTACCAGCTTAACCACGCTTTTCATTTAGAAATTCCGATATCGCAACGAAAATACAAAAAGAGTAAATTTCTTATGTTATTACGAAATGTCTATTACTTTATAAACACATATTATAATTCACAGAAAAAATTACTCTTCTAAATTTCAGGTATGAAATCGGGATTTCTGAATTATAAGGGGTCCAACCAAGCTGTATACGCAATAGACATATTATTGTTTTAAATCAACTAATGTGTTTTTAAAAATAAAATTTATTCCAGATGACAATGCTGAAATTCCACTTCTTCGTATACCTGTAACTATTGCTGCTATCACTAAAATGAGCTTACTATAAAACTTAAAATACTTCTTCTTTGGTATCAAAAATTAAAACAATGAAAGACTGTGTTTCTTCGTCGCCTCAGAGCAACAGTAAGACATCTAGCAAAACAGCACCGAAAACTGCCGCTATGAAGCAATTAAAATAATAAAATTTTGTAAAAAATCACCATAAAATAAAAACAAAACATAGGACGCGTTTCGAGGGGTGCTGCGCCGTGTTATTGCTTCCTACGTGGTCATGGTAATTGCTTTTTTTCTTCCTATTTTTTAGTTTTATTTTGATTTTTATTACATTTTAGTTTTATTATGTGCCTCTTTCAGCTAGCGCCATCTGTCGCATTCTTTGCAACATTCTCTCCCTTTCAGTTAATTTTTGACCTTGTCCGCTTACGGACACCTGTTTACTGTAGCTGATGACGAGCTGTTATATTTTTAGCTCGAAACGCGTCCTATGATTTGTTTTTATTTTATGTTGATTTTTTACAAAGTTTTATTATTTTAATTGCTTCATATCACCAGTTTTCTTCTGCTGTTTCACTATATTTAACTATTTGGGTGCTGCACCGTATTATTGCTTTCCACGTGGTCAAGGTAATTGCTTTTCTTTCTTCCTATTTTTTAGTTTTATTTTTATTTTTATTACATTTTAGTTTTATTACATGCCTTTGTCAAATAGCTCCATCTGTCGCATTTTTTGCAACATTCTCTCAATTTCAGCTCATTTTTGACCTTGTCCGTTTACAGACACATGTTTACTGTAGCTGATGACGAGCTGTTATATTTTTAGCTCGAAACGCGTCCTATGTTTTGTTTTTATTTTATGGTGATTTTTTACACAGTTTTATTATTTTAATTGCTTCATATCACCAGTTTTCTGTGCTGTTTCACTATATTTAACTATTTGGGTGCTGCACCGTATTATTGCTTTCCACGTGGTCAAGGTAATTGCTTTTCTTTCTTCCTATTTTTTAAATTTATTTTGATTTTTATTACATTTTAGTTTTATTACATGCCCCTTTCAGCTAGCGCCATCTGTCGCATCTTTTGCAACATTCTCTTAATTTCAGCTCATTTTTGATCTTGTCCGTGTACGGACACATGTTTACTGTAGCTGACGACGAGCTGTTATATTTTTAGCTCGAAACGCGTTCTATGTTTTGTTTTTATTTTATGGTGATTTTTTACAAAGTTTTATTATTTTAATTGCTTCATATGTCCAGTTTTCGGTGCTGTTTCGCTGCATATTTGGTGATGCACCGTGTTATTGCTTTCCACGTGGTCAAGGTAATTGCTTTTCATTCTTCCTATTTTTTAGTTTTATTTTGGTTTTCATTGCATTTTAGTTTTATTATGTGCCCCTTTCAGCTAGCGCCATCTGTTGCATTCTTTGCAACATTCTCTCCCTTTCAGTTTATTTTTGACCTTGTCCGCTTACGGACACGTGTTTACTGTAGCTGACGACGAGATGTTATAGTTTTAGCTCGAAACGCGTCTTATGTTTTGTTTTTATTTTATGGTGATTTTTTACAAAGTTTTATTATTTTAAGTAAGACATCTAGTTATAATCGAAAATGAGATGTCTGAATTACCACTATGAAAAACTGTGTCTGCATCTGATGTAACAGTAGAGAATTTTTATAAAACACATCTGAGGTATAGCATTAACCCTCCGACTAACAGACGGGTCCAATGGACCCGATGGGTACATTCGAAATATTTATTCTAACCAGAAATTTCTTTAAAATAAACTAAATATGTAAACCAGACAATAATGAGTTAAGTAAATAAGTTCAATAGTTTTAAATAAGAATTCTGATGTGTAATATTTTTATAAAACTTGAGTAAAATTTTCGGTAGTTCTAGGGTTAATCCCTTCACCTACGATTTACGTCTCAACAGCTCCACGGTTTGGCAACTCCATAGCTACCACTAAAGTTTAATAGAGATTTTCTCCTTGTTTAATCATGGAATTTCGACGATTAAATTAAACTATATTTATTGTGAAGTTTTAGTGGTAAGAGAATTTACATTTGGCTCGATCATCGTACGCGGGCTATGCCCGTCATTGTAGGTTAAGGGGTTAACCCTTTCCGGCACAGTGTGCCTGGGTAGGAACATGGAACTATTAATAGAGAGGAACTGGCATATCCTTAAAATAATGAAGCTTCAACTGTAACCGCTATCGCAGACGTTGTTTACCGCCGGTGGAAACTTGCACCAGTAGAATTATATATAAATTTTTAACTTATTTAAACGCCTTATTTTTACAAAATTTCAGTCATAAATAATGGTAGAAACAGGTTTTCAATTTTACTGGTACGAGTTTACTCTGGCGGTAGTTAGATCTTGCGTTTCCGCCATATTGTGACAACCAGGGATACAAACCGACAGTTTTACAAGGTATACTCACACCAGTAAAAACAAATAGAAATTTTTACGACATTTTTTAGAAAAATTTTCATGAAAAAGACGCTTAAATGAGAGGAAATTTTCATTTCAATTATACTGGTGGGATGTTTGTCCTGGTGGAAATCAGAAACTCAAGTTCCGATTTAAAAAAAGCAGCCGCCATCTTGTGACAACCTCCTCAGTTACTTCACTCGCAACTGGTAGACAGTACTCTATATGTCTCCTCCTCTTTATTCATAACTCCATTGGTAGGAATACCTAATTTTAATTCCAAACTTACAAACGGCACAAGAATATTTTAATACAATTTTGCATTAAGAATGAAAGTGTAAAGTAGCATTTTTTTTTTTTTTAAATTCTAAAAAAGTCTTTCGTAAATTCCGGTGTCAGTCGATGATTTCTTCATCTTACAAAAAAATTTGTCTGTGCCGGAACATGGAACTATTAATAAAGAGGAACTGACATATCCTTAAAATAATGAAGCTTCAACTGTAACCGTAATCGGAGAGGTTGTTTACCGCCGGTGGAAACTTTCACCAGTAGAATTATATATAAATTTTTAACTTATTAAACGCCTTATTTTTACAAAATTTCAGTCATAAATAATGGTAGAAACAGGTTTTCAATTTTACTGGTACGAGTTTACTCTGGCAGTAGTTAGATCTTGCGTTTCCGCCATATTGTGACAACCCGGGAAACAAACTGACAGTTTTACAAGGTATACTCACACCAGTAAAAACAAATATAAATTTTTACGACATTTTTGAGAAAAATTTCCATGAAAAAGACGCTTAAATATGAGGAAATTTTCTATTCAATTATACTGGTGGGATGTTTGCCATGCTGGAAATCAGAAACTCAAGTTCCGATTTAAAAAAAGCAGCCGCCATCTTGTGACAACCTCCTCAGTTACTTCACTCGCAACTGGTAGACAGTACTCTATATGTCTCCTCATCTTTATTCATGACTCCATTTGCCGGAAAGTGTTAAACATAACTTTGGGTTTCTGAAGATTTTACATCAGATGCAAACACAGTTTCTCGTAGCAGTAAGGAAGACTTCTCATTTTTTATTATTGCTAGATGTCTTACTGTTGCTCTTAGGTGAAGATACGTGAGGACGTGAGTTTCCAAACTCGCCTTATCCAAAATTTAAAAAAAACGATTTTTCTCTGCCAGTCTGTTCTATTGGTGAACATGCATCAGAAAAACACTACAATCCGCAAAAAAACTACTTTTATCGCATAGTTCTGGTGTTTTTCGCAATTTCCCAAAATTTAATTTTCCAGGTTTTGAAACTCAGGTCTTCATAAAGGGGAGACTAGGGAGGGTTGACCATAGGGGAGGCTTGACCCACTCCTCAGTTTTCATATTTAAAAGCATTTCAGAATTTTGACAATAAGTGTCAACCAAAGCCACAGGAATGCTCAAACAATTGCCTTTGTTTTATACAGATAATCGAAATAGGTATGGAAAAATAAACCGCGAGGCGCTTCCAACTTAAAAGTTGCGTATTTTAAAAATATTTTGTAAGCTTTTTTCCTGATAAAATATATCATAGACATTTAAGTAAGTAGGTTATAAGTAATGCAGAAATAATGAGCTTTCATTCCAGGCATAAAGGTTGTACAGTAAGTTAGGCTTAACATACAAATGTGCTATTCTTTAGAAAAGGGTTGTATGGGGAGGCTTGACCCAATCAAAAGGGCTGCAAATGGTGACTATTTCTCTGTTCTATCCAGATCAGGATATAAAAAAACTGATGCTTTAGCGTATTTCACCTGAAAATGTTCTCGAACAGTATGTCGTAAGTTTTTGTTTTCAGAAAGTAGTGCGAGGTAGAATTAAAATAGTTGCCTGTGGCAGTCCTGAATCAATGTGAGCAAGAGTTGACCAGTTGGTCAAGTCTTCTTCAATTAAATGCTTTTAGAAATCTTTATAATATACACTGTGCATAATAAAAGGTTAATGGTTATCATGGAACTATTAATAAAGAGGAACTGACATGTCATTCGAACAGTGAGGCTTCAACTGTAACCGATTTCGCAGGGGTTGATGGCCTCCGATGGAAAATTCCACCAGTAAATTTATATAGAAATTTTCTCCTTATTTAAAATCCTTATTAATGCAAAATTTCAGTCATAAATAATGGCAAAAACAGACTTTCTTTTTTACTGGTAGAAGTTTATATTGGCGGAAGTCAGGCCCTGTACTTTCGCCATATTGTGACAACCAGTGAAACACACTGACGGTTTTACCATCCAATGGGACACCAGTAAACGCAAATAGAAAATTTTACCATATTTATGGGAAATATTTTCCAATAATAAGATGCTTAACAAACACGAAATTTTCTATTCAATTTTAATGGTGGGACGATTGACCTAATGGTAATCATAAACTGTAGATCCGATTTAAAACAAACAACCACCATCTTGTGACAACCTCTTCAGTTACTTCAGTCGCAACTGGTAGACACTACCTATATGTCTGCTCCTCTTTATTCATAACTGCATTACGGTTATATGCAAAAAAAAAATGTAAGTTTATTCTGTGAAGCTACGGAAAAATAGGGTAATGGAAAATAAAATGTTTAAAACTGATGAAAGACAGATGTGAAAAATTGCTACAGTATCCACTGCAAGAAAACATTGAACGAAATATAAACGGGAAAGTTGATAGAAAGTTTTTCCATTTAAATAACACCTACAGTAGGTAAATAGAAACCGTGGAAAAAAATAGAAATGACTATAACTAATGAAAGCAGCAGTGTTAACCCTTTTCCCCGGCTCAGGGTACTTTTGTTGCTAAAATGTTAAAATAATTAGATGACAAATTGATTTGAAAATAGATAAAACCGTTTCGACATGTACAATATAAAAGTAAAAATTCTTTTATAAATACTGGTGTCGTTGTGGTATTTGGGAATTAAAATTAAGTGGAACAGAAATTAACCCACCATGCCGGAAAGGGCTAAATGTAAAGAGAAGACACGACTGGGACGACACGACTGGGACGACACGCCTAATAACATTAAGTTTAATCTAACATTTTATACACATTTATTATACGAAACTAAATTTTATCCATGTGTTTATATATACTTTAATTCATGTGTTTCATAAAACTTTGCAAGAACTTCACACAAGTTTGAAGTGTCTAAGTTTTTTAGCTCTCAGAAAAATTGTACCTTTCAGCTAAAAACCGCATTAACTCTTAATGTACTCGAGCGATTTAGATAATTTTTTTGGTGGTAGAGTATAAATATAAGATCATATGTAGCAAACAGTTTTTTAAAAAATGTAATTAGAAATGGAAAATTTCTGAAAAATTGCCATTGCTCTAAAATAGACAGTTTAAGTCGCTGAATAATGCTGCCTGACATAAGTCTTGAACATAAGCCAGTATAAATGGATTCCAAATTTCATCATAATCGTTCGGGCAGTTTCTGAGGAAACGGGTCTTAAAACTCGCATATTTCCCATAGGATTGCACCCAGTCGTGTCATCTCTTAAGTGTCCATGCGGCTGCAAAAGAATACAACATTGATCTAAAAATTTTAGGAAGGTATGTAGACAAAAATTTTCACCAAGATGAATACAGTGAAATGAAGTCAAACAATATGACAACTAGCGATGCCAACTTGAGTGTCACAAAAAGTAGAAGAAATAGGGAGACAAAAGAAATAGGGATAGTTGCTTCTTATTCCGAACATATTAACACACAAAAACCTATGAAAACGGTACATGTCTCTCACGAGATAATGTCTTAAATGTTAAAATTTCATTTTCCATGCAGTACAATTACATCTGCTTAGACCAAATCCTGTTTAAAACGGAATGTTTCTCCTGTGACTTGCGATTCCGCCTATACAGGTTTCTTTAAGCATCATATATTCAAAAATAGTTTTTATAATAATTAAAGCATGTACCATAAAGTTGTTTTGCTTTCTTTTAAATGATTTTATTTCTTTTAACAAATATTTCAATATAAAACAAAGTGAGTCAAGCCTCCCGTACAGTGGGTCAAACCTTCCACATGTGTGGAGCGTTGACCCATTATTTTCTCATGATTAAAATCAATCATTTTTCAAGTTATATATATATATACTTATGCAGCAAATCTCTTTTAATAACTGAGTGTATACCGAATAAAATGACATATAAAACTTTATTCTAGGTTCAATATTTAAAAAATAAAAAAAAACATTTATGTAAAAATTTTGTCAACCCCCCATAGTCTCCCTTGTATATATAGTACTTTAATTCTGAACATATAAAAAATCAAATTTCAAATTACTGTATTTCGTCTCTAAATACTTAATTTCTGTTATTTTCCTTCGTTCAAAATTCTATGTCATATTTATTCTTCGTATATATTTTTTTCTTTCATTCGACACAGTAATACTTTCTTTCCATTTCATTCGTTCAATTTGGCCAGGATATTACAAAATTGTTTTAGAAGCTTTTTTCATGCTGTTAGCAAGCCTCAATGCCAAAATTTTATACTTTCACAGTAGGTTAAATAAATAGAGCTTTACGGTTGGTTAAAATCCATGTTTAGTGCACTTTTCGTAGTCATCCACCAGGAGTTTAAATTTAGTTGCATCAAATCGGAAGAGAATTCTTTTGTGTGCTTGTCGTCTGCTCTAAATAACAACGGCATCAGAAGATATCTTTCGCTTAGAATTTTGTCAGGTTTCATCTACTTTCATTAACTTTGTCTCACATAAATTACATCGAAATGTCGCACTAATTTAACTCCTTAATTCTCGCTCTCGTGATACTCACGGGCTGTGTCTTTTACTCAGATTGTTAGATTCACACCCGTTTTATAAAATAATGTAATTGGCGTTATTATGGTATCATTTTACCTGTCAGTAAATAAGGTGAATATTTCTTTTTAAAATAAATGGTGCCAAAGAGCAATTTGAATTTTTAAACTGTAATTTAATGCGACCATTAAGGGATTGATATGCTAGTTAATATGTAATATAGTAATTCCTTGAGTATTTGCAGTGTAAGTCACATGCTACGATGTTTGAATACCAGTATTTTAGAACGGAAAATGTGACTTATTACATGGCAGATATCACACTAATTGATTTACGCGAAGCCAACTTTTCGAAAATAACGGTGTCCAAAAAGCATAGTGGTTATTAGATATCTGACTTACTCTACAAAAAAACATGGAACTAGGCAACAGAAAGTATTCCATCCCTTATGAAAAATATTTCAATAAATTAATTGACCTTCTTTTGTGTTATTACTGTGCTTGGGAAAGCAATGCAGTTATGGATAAAGAGGAGGAGACATACAGCGTACTGTTTAACAGTTGCGAGGGAAGAAACTAAGGTGGTTGTCACAAGATGGCGGCTGGTTTTTTAAACTGGGATCACTAGTATATTTAAGGAGAAAATTTCGCCTTATTTAACGCCTTATCTACAGGAATAATTTCTCCCAAATATGGTGAAATTTTCAATTTTTTTTTCTGGTGTCATGTTTCCCAGGTATTATAATATTTTCTTTGACACTGACGGGAGGTACTCTAGGTTGTCACAATATGGCGGAAATGCAGAGCCTGACTATCCGCAAAGTGAACTTTCACCAGTAAAAATAAATAGCTGTTTGTCCCATTACTTATGACTAAAATTTTGCATTACTAAAGCGTTTGAAAAAGGTAAAAGTTTTTATTTAAATTTACTGGTGGATCATTCTCTCGGCGTTAATTATCCTCTGCAAAAGTGGTTACAGTTGAAGCTTCACTATTTTAAGGACAAGTCAGTTCCTCTTTGTTAATAGTTGCTTGGGGAAAACACCGATGCTTATCCCACATTGGACTACAATGTATGAACTAGTAGAAGCATATCCTGGTTTAACAATTTCGGCACGTTCACATGGCTGCACTATACTTGTAACTATTTATTTTCGTCGGCGCTGGATTTGTGTTCGTTGGAATGAATCCGTTTGAATATTGCCCAGCTAATATTTTTGGGTGGCGCTCCACTGAAACCCACGAATTTTCACTGTTGCGCATTGGCAATACAATTACTTAAAGGATATCGCTATATATATACATCAATAAACTAACAAAATCACTAGATTAATTTTAACACGATTATTCTAATTGGTAAACAAATCATATTAGATGTAAATTTCTAACTGGGCGAAAAATGTCCGGACCAGGATATTTAACAGAAAACAATTACAAATGTTAATAGGTTATTAAAATACTCCCATAGAATTTATTTCTCAAAGGATTATATTCAAGAAAGTTTTCACCACGATAAATTACTTATTCTTTATACTTGCCCATAACTGCCAATATTCTGCTTTTTTCTTCAGTCAACAAATATATATATATACTGGGTGGTTCAAATTAAAGTATCCCAGTTTGGGACGCTCTATCAAGAGAAGCAGTGGATGTAACGTCTTCAATTTTTGGAGGTAATACATATCAGACCATGGGAAACTGATTAGTGCAAAAAAAATTCAAACAAAGGCCGCTAGGGGAAAATGAGGCGCTGTGATCGGTTTGGAAAATGTAATATGACCAAATGTGTAAACATCTAGGTGCCAATACGGCGATTCTCACCAATAAATTTTATTAGTATTATTCGTTTAAATTTTATTAGTAAATGCTCCGGTTAATTTTGCTAGTATTGTTATTCGGCGAAGAATACGAAAAATTTAGTGGTGGGAACTTTAAAAAAAATGTTAATTACCGATACCTTGTATTCTTTGCTTATTTGTTTCGCTACATTTTTCTTACCTTAAGCCGATCGCAGCGCCTCATTTTCCCCTAGCGGTCTTTGAATTAACTTTTTTTTTTTTGCACCAATCAGTTTCCCGTGGTCTGATATGTATATCCTCCAAATATGAAGACATTACATCCATTGCTTCTCTCACTAGAGCGACCGAAACAGAGATACTTTAATTTGAACCACCCTGTATATATATATATATATATATATATATATTGTGTGATTACCATAAAATATATATACTGTATGATTCAAAACTTTGTGTCAGAAATGTAAAGGCAGGTAGAGGAGACCTAAATAAGCAGATTTCGTATAATAGTGTGGTTGCGGAAATGCTGCGTTGAGGCAGAAGATGGCACTATTGAGTGTGGCGAATGAATGTTGAGTGAGGCTGTTAGCTGACTTGAATCGTAATTTCCCGCATGGATTTCAAGCAACATGAATTATTACACCAAAGTGGAGCTTGCTGACATTCATTTCATGTATGGGGTTGAGCAAGGAAATGAATTGGCGGCTCAAAGGGTTTACATGGAAAGATTCTTGTGTAGGATTCTGCTGAATCCACGAACATTTGAGCGTCTTCAGCAGGGGTGTCAAACTGTGGCTCGCCGGATACCAGTAAAATTTTATAGTTATATTTGCCTTATGTAATCTTCAAATTTCTGCGATTCAAATTGTGGACAATTTCTTTAAAATCGTACTGGTATCCGGCGGGCCACCGTTTGACACCCCTGGTCTTCAGAATCGTTGTGCTTGAGTGGATCGTTTTATGTTCCAGAAGTGATACGGGATATTGCAGAATTCCTGCAGTGGAAGAAGCAGTATCACGTACAGTCGAGGATAGTCCTTCGACAAGCTCGAGAGCTATTGGACGTGCATTGGGTTTAAACGCTGCCATCGAAATACTCAGGGCCACAGGATACGAGTGTCACGTCATCATTAATCGACCGACTTCTCACTAGTGTTGGAATTCACACTGGAAAATTTTGAATAGCAATTTTATTTTATTTTATTTGTGAAATATCTATCATCTTATAAAACAATAATAACTCTTTAAACTGACTGGTGAGAATACGGAATCCCTAAATAAAATTTCAGCCAGATGCGGAATTCCACAGTGTTGCCGCATCTGGCTGATGTTTTATTGGGGGATTCCAAATTCTCACCAGTATGTTCAAATAGTTATTATTGAGTAAAAGACGACAGATATTCCACAAATAATACAAAAGAAAATTGCTATTAAAATTTTTCCGGTATGAATTGTGAGAAGTCGGTCGATCAGTGATGAAGTCAAACTCGTGTCCTGTGGCCTTGAGTATTTCTATGGCAGCGGTTTAAGCCATTTCCTTGTTTAGCTCCATACACAAAATGCATGTTGGCAATCTCCAGGTTCGTGTAATGATGCATGTCGCTCGAAATCCGTGAGGGAATGACAATTCATGCCAGCGAAGAGCTTTCATCCTCCGAACTTTACAGCGCCTCTCTACAGTCTCAACGCTAAATCTGCTTATGTAAAACTTCATCGCCACCAGTTTCCACTAATAGCAACGTGGCAATATAAATTTATGTAGATGACTATGTGTACGCTCGCCAGGTTCTCGTGTGTTCTTTGACCGCATACAGTACCTTTCCGAGTAGTGGTCTACTGTCCTGTTTTAAACATGTATGCGTTGCCGGACGTTCGTTTCAAACGGATTCTTGGGCAGTGCTGTTAGATGGGCTAATTTTTTAATAATGAGATTCTTGATTAGCACCACTTTTTTGAAAAGGGAAAATGCACCTTATTTATTGGCATATTAATTAAGGCGAAAACAAAGGTAATGTAACCGTTTCAAAAAAGCGGTGGCAATCAAGAAATCTGAATTAAAAAAAAGTAGCCCACTGGCAACACTGATCGTGGGAACGCAAATGGCCGTTATTTTCATGGGACGTTCCTGCATTTTTGTACTTTGCGGAAGCTAATTGTTAAAAAACATTTTCGCAAACAATTTAAAATCCTGCGAAGAGCCGTAGATTCAACCTTAGCGACATGTGTAAATACTGTAACACATATGGAAAAATAAAAGCAGCGTCAGAAAATGAAGAAGACAGAATAATTAAAGCGTAAAAAAATAAATAAAAAAGAAAAGTGCCCAGCTAAACTGATGGCATTGAGCTCACAGACTATTAACACTAATTGTATATTATACTCTTATTTTAAAGAATAATGCCACAAAAAAATAAGTGAAGGGGAATTAGCCCCCGTTTCCCCCTTTATACTTAACCAGTGAACCTCCAAATCTAATCAGGAAAGCTCCTAATCATAATAAAACGGTATACCAAATTTGGAGCAAATCGAATAATCTTGCAAAAAAAAAAAAAACATTTATCTAAATTAAGGTGGTGGACTAACCCTTTACCCTTAACCAATGAATCGCCAAAACGAATCAGGGAAGCTCCTTAACATAATAAACCGGTATACCAACTTCGGAGCAAATCGAATCATTCTGCATGAAAAACCAATTTATCTAAATTAAGAGGGGCGGCTAACCTCCCTTTTCCCCCTTTACCCTTAACCAATGAACCCCAAAACTAATCAGGGAAGTTCCTTAACATAATAAACCGGTATACCAAATTCGGGGCAAATCGAATCATTCTGCATGAAAAACACATTTATCTGAATTAAGGCGGGTGGACTAACCCCGTTTTTCCCCTTTTATCCTTAACCAATGAACCCCCAAAACTAATCAGGGAAGTTCCTTAACATAATAAACCGGTATACCAAATTCGGAGCAAATTGAATGATTCTGCATGAAAAACCCATTTATCTGAATTAAGGGGGGTGGACTAACCCCGTTTTTCCCCCTTTACCCTTAACCAATGAACCCCCAAAACTAATCAGGGAAGTTCCTTAACCTAATAAACCGGTATACCAAATTCGGAGCAAATCGAATCATTCTGCATGAAAAACACATTTATCTGAATTAGGGGGGGTGGACTAACCCCGTTTTTCCCCCTTTACCCTTAACCAATGAACCCCCAAAACTAATCAGGGAAGTTCCTTAAAATAATAAACCGATATACGAAATTCGGAGCAAATCGAATCATTCTGCATGAAAAACCCATTTAACTGAATTAAGGGGGTAGTGTGTGGACTAACCCCGTTTTTCCACCTTTATCCTTAACCAATGAACTCCCAAAACTAATCAGGGAAGCGCCTTATCACAGTGAACCTAGGAAAAAATTTTGAAGCAAATCGGATGTTTCTATCAAGAGTTATCGCGTTACGTACATACGTACGTACGTACATACATACATACATACATACATACATACATACATACATACATACAGAACGGGCGGGCACATTAGCTGTCAGGCTTTGATAGCCTGTGAGCTAAAAAACAGCATTTCCAAAACAAAATTCGTCGGAAAACTGAAGTCAATTACTAAAACAACCTGGAAATAAAGCTTCAACAACCTAAACTTTAATCTATATCGATCCATACCATTTAGAAATCCAAAAGAAAAATTGAGGCCTAAAAGGAAGGTGAAAATCAAAAATGTGTTAAAAGCAAACTGAATAGGAAAAGATATGGCAAAATTTGTTGCATCAGTCATTCATTTTTACTTCTTGTTTTATAGATGGTCAAAGTTAAAAGTCTGTTAGATATGGATTTTGAAGTATTCATTATTTAAGTATAATGTATTCAAGATAACGTGCCGTTAAGATTTTTAATTTAAATTATTAGTTTGTCTAATTATTCAAATAATAAGCTAGTCAACTTTCAATTTTATGTATTTTAACTCTTTATTAAGTAATTAAAATATGTATAGCAATTAAATAACTATTTAAGATAAACTGACATGTATAAAATGCATTGTCACATTTAGGACAATGGGCGTCTCATTTAGGATTTAACTGCCGTAAATGCGACAAAAATGTTCTAAATACGATAATGGAATATTGTTGGCTTATAGCAAAAAATACGATTCAATTTTTACGAAATAAGTTAGTTTTGAAATAAAGGCACTGTATGCAATAATGTTTAGCTTCATAAAATATATATTTATTTAAAGAAATGCCAAATATACCCTAAATGCGACAAAACTATGGGGAATCGCGTCTCATTTAGGTGAAATGACCTTGATTTAGAAATTACTCATAAGCTTCTTCATGGTTATACTTACATTACCCATTAACACTAGAACCGCCATTAGGGTCACTTTGTCCCCTGCCAAATTGATAATAGTCGATTCGAACCAGAAATTTTTTATAAGATATGTTAAATGTTTGCAGCACAAAAATAGGCTAATTAAATTTAATAGTTTTAAATAAAATGTCTGGTGTGAAATACTTTTTTTAAATATTGAGTAAAATTGCCGGATGTTTCAGTGTTAAAGACTGACGTTGCGTTTTCGCAACATTATGTATGTTTTCACCCAAATAGGAATTTACATCTAATACTATATATGTGATTTTTTAATACCAGTAAAAGAGAAAAGTAAAATTTGCTTTATTTAATTAACACATTTCAGTGATTCATAAAGTAAATGTAAGTGTTTAACAAAACGTGGCGTGAAACGAACAAAATTGATGTAAAACATGCTGGTCCTTAATGTGTTAAATAAATCAAACAGAATACCTCTTAAATTCGATAGGTTTTTGCCATTAAATTTTACGTGTATAAATATTTTTTACAGCAAGAACTAAGTGTACATCAAAGGAGCTCTCCTTTTCTCACATTTCTTTTGAAAACTCTCATTTGGTTGTTTAAATAATGGAAAATCACATTTTTAAATTAAAAAGCTACATGTTTCGTACGAAGACGAGGAATCTATATAAATTTAAAAGCATTTAAGTAGAATTCAGTTTGGCATTTCGCTTGGGAAGATATTTACTTTTCCAGCTGATATTGTCACATTACCAATAGAAAGAAATTCCCTTTCTCGAAAATCTAAAATTGCTGCATTCATTTTGCATGTAAATAAAAAACGTTTAAGGTATTTTAGTTGTTAATGTTTCAGTCAATTAGCGTTTCGTTTAAATAAAAAAAAATCGATATGATAATATTGAAATTACAATTTTTCGAGTATCTCTAATGATTGCTTTTGAAAATAAAACCTGCTCCTTTCTAAACCATGGAACTAAAACTAATGAAAGTCCTTCTGAAGAAAAAATAAAAATTTTTTTATAAAAGAAAATATTTTATATTTTATTTTATATAAAAAAAAACACAGGGGAATTTAGTAGAGAACTTTATTTAATAAATACTTAAAGCTATACATTTCTAGGTGTTTATTTTTTCATGCTAATTTTTTTTCAATTACATGAACAAATACGTAAGATATACGAGTATAAACAGTATTTTGGTGACAGTTAACATGAAAAACTGTTATACGTTGCTTAATCCAGAAGAAAGATTCTCTCATTTTTTCACCTAAATAAACTTTTAACTAAAAAGCTTTTAAGTTCAATATTTTTAATTTAATAACTTTACATTTAACTAACAGTTTTCTATCTAAATACAACATCATACATTTCTAAAACATCATTTTTATATTTAATAAAACCATTTTCGTATGCTGCTGATGTGATACGGCTGTCACACCCACAACATTTCATTTATATTTTTCATTGAGGAAAGTAATGATTCAAAAACCCGTTGATGCATTATTAAGAATAACAAATGTCCCTTTAGTATAAAAATATTTAAAATAAAAGTTTGGGCTTTATAACATTTTACAAAAAAGCTTTTTAACCCTTAAATCATGATTTTTTATTTTGTTTCGAAAAAATTATATATGATTCTCAGAAAGGTTTTATTACACAGGAAAAATAATGAAAGAAATCTGAGATACATTTTTCGTATAATACGTCAACCTTTTCTTATGGCGTATATCTGCAATACAAGTAAAAACTAAAATATTGCAAATTAGTAAATATTTTAATAAGTATGAATCTAAATACCATATTTTATATAATTTTTTATATTGTAAATCTTAACCCTTAAACGCATGAATTATTTTTTTAGAATTGTGTTTTTTATTCTTATATTAAAGATTACACACCAGAAAATTTAAGATATGTTTTAAATTTATTTAGTAGCATATTTTTGTACTTTTTACAGGATTCATATTTCTATATAAATATAGTGGTTGATAAGAGTTAAATAAAAAGTGATGCAGATATGCATCACTATCCATTTAACCCGTTCAGAACAGGCATCTTTTACGCGAATTTTATTCGTTTGGTACCACTTTTTGTTAATTATTTGACTTAGCTTTATAAATCCCGAAAATGTCGCAATTAAATAAATCAATTTTTTTTCTTCTTTACTGGTATCAAACTCAAGCGTTTTATGCACTTTTTGATGGTGCATATACACTATGACGCAAAAGTTTAGACAATGAAGAAATTCTTACATACTTTGAAAAATATTTATTCAATTTTCAAATCACTGCTTGAAATTAATGTGCTGTACATATAAACAATATTTATAACAAAGAAAAGTGGAATTGTGCATATTGCAATAAATTAAATGGTAACAAAAATAAACTGCTGTCTCAAAAGTTTAGACACAAATTAAATAAAATCGAAATAAACAATTTTTAAAACCTGGTTGCGCATCCATGCTTATGTATTACGCCATATACACGAGATTGCATGGAAGAAACTAAATCTTGCATAGTTTGCGGATCGATATCGTACCATGCATTCTCAATAGATGTCTTAAGTTCCTTTTCAGAAGAGTATTGTCTAGCGTTGCTATAAACTTTGCGACACATGATGCTCCAAAGGTTTTCTATAGGGTTAAGATCTGGGCTACATGCTGGCCAGTCGAGAACTCTTATATTATGGGAATTAAACCAAGATTTTGAATGTTTTGCAGTGTGAATTGAAGCATTGTCTTGCTGAAATACCCACTGAGGCCCCCCCTAGAAGCTCAGCAAATGGCAGTAGGTTTTCTTCTAATGTCTGTGTATAATGCTGTGAAGTTTGACGACCACTGGTGAAGGTCAGAGATACTTGTCCATTATAGCAAAAGGCTGCCCAAACCATCACCGAGCCCCCTCCTTGTCTGCGACTAAAAAAACGTCGAGGTTCCTTCCGCAAGTCATGCCAATACGATAAACAACCATCTGGACCATCCAGATTCCACTTTTTTTCATCGCTAAATATGACTGACTGCCATTTCTCTCCATATGACATATGCTTTCGAGCCCACATAAGTCTTTGTAACTTATGATGTGGTTTCAGAGCTGGTTTCTTCTGCATTTTGCTATAAACGATTGTTCCTTTTTCCAAAATTCGTCTACGAATCGTATCCTTTGATACAGAGAGTCCCGATGAGCTTTGAACTCCACGTACGCTCATTTGTTGAGTACTCGCTAGTCTTTGTATCAGGCGATCCTCTCGTACATTTGTCACACGTGGCCTCCCAGACCGACATTTTGCTTTATATTCGGAACCACTCGATAAAACTCGATAAATAGATTTTTTTGACCTATTAATAATAGCAGAAATTTCAGAAACGCTCTTCCCTTCACCTTTCAACTGCCAAATCCTTGAAACCTCATTCACTTGAATTTCTTTAGCTCTCGGCATGTCGACTATGAAGCGCAATCGTTTGCAGAACTTAAGTACTCCAAATTTGTGACATCATCGATTCTAAATTTGCATATGCCAGCGAATATTCAAAGAAATTTAGAATAGTGTCTAAACTTTTGCGACAAGCACATTTGAATTTTTATGAAAAAAATTAGTATTATAGCAAATAAAACGACTGTCTATTGTACATAGCATTTTAAATCAGTTTTTGAATATATTTACAGGTTTTTGTGATTCTGACGTCATAATTCTACATTTTAAAGCTGAATGACGTCATTGTCTAAACTTTTGCGTCATAGTGTATGCATCTATGGCCCCGAACGGGTTAATCCTTAAATGCATAGTGGTGCATATTTACATCAGTTTTTGTTTAATTCTTGGAAACCAGTATATTTATATAGAAATATTAATTCTGTAAAAATTACAGAAATATAAAGTTAAAAATCTATTTTAAAATTTCTGTGTCTAATCCTCAATATAGGAGTAAAAAACATAATTCTAAAAAAAAATATGTATTTAAGAGTTAAGTTTTACAAAATAAAAAAAAACATATATAAAATACGGTATTTAGATTCATACTTATGGGTCACACTCGACTGTCTCAGAGTTGTCAAGTCTCCGGCTTTTTACACACCACTGTTATTTTAGAGAAAATGTTGTTCCTTTAAATCGCCCAGTTGTTCTAATTAAATAAAACAACATTTTCTGTATTAAAATACTGGTAACCAGAAAGACGGAGACTTGGCAGCTCTGAGACAGTCGAGTGTGGCCCACCGCGCCGGCGTGAACGTGTTAAAATAGTTACTAATTTGCAATATTTTAGTTTTTAGTTGTATTGCAAATGTGCAACATAAGAAAAGATTGACGTATTACACGAAAAATGTATCTCTGATTTTTTTTTTAATTATTTTTCCTGTGTTACAAATCTTTCAGAGAATCATATATAACTTTTCGAAACAAGATAAAAAATCACGGATTTAAGTGCTCGGGGTTAACCCGTTGAGGGGCGGTGGAATATATTTTATACCACCTACGATTAATGAAGATTTACACCAGAAACATTTTATGAAATTTTACTTTTATAACTTGGGTTGAAAAAAGACGCAAAATTACTTTTTCATATTTTGAAATATATATATTTTTTAATTTCCGGTGGGAACTCAGCATTATGCAAACGCAATTGCTTGCCCTTAAGGAGTTAAGTGTAAAAGCTTGAGACACGTCCCCATCCGTACGAATGGATTTGTCGACAGACATTTACGAAGATACTTATGTTTATTTTATCTGGTAATGTAAAAATAGCTGAAGAATTACTTAGTCATTTCAAGGCAGGCGGTACATTATTTATACCAGTTAATTTTAATATCCAATTCTCATACCTGCATTAGAGTTTTTGAGCAAATTTTATCTTTTTTATTGCATGTGGAAAAAAAATATTTTTACATTTTCAAATAAATTTCTACTTAAATTCTGGTTGCATTCAATAATTTCCACATTTTAAGAGTAGCATTACTTTTACAATGAAAGGGATAATAATCGTATTTACTGTGTATAAAAACAGATTACAAAATTCAATATATTTTTACCATCAAATTTTATATTTCATAGAATATTCTCTAGAACCTAAGTAAAAAACAAACATTCTCTTCATATCTCACATTTCATTCAAAAATTGTCAAGTTTTTTTTTTTTTTTTTTTTAACGGCTAACCTTTTTCGATTTCTATTGTAAAAATGAAAATATACGCAATTTTAAATCTATTACACAGTGCAGCCACAGGCGACTATTTTTAATTCTATAACGCAGCACTTTCTAAAAACAAAAATCTTTCTCATACACTTTGCCAATATCTTCAAGAGCACTTTGCCAATATCTTAAATATACTACAAAATTTGTATTTTAAAAATAGTGGTGCGAAATTAATATAAAAATAGTCGCCTGTGGCAGGCCTGATTACAAGTAGACACCAATTCGGGATTTTTGATGGGAAAATATTTACACTTCCGGAAAAATTTATCATATTACTAACAGAAAATCTTTAATTACTATGTTCAGATACGTATGTAAAGAAAGAAAATTGAACGTATTTTTGCGTCATCAATGTTGCTGTATCCGAAGATATGAGTTTGAAAATTCGCCTTATCCAGAAAATGAAATTTTGGGAAATCGCAAAAAACCACTGACTGCGTCCGTTGGTTTTCATATTAAACCAAGATTTTACAATGCCAGAAATACATGAAAAAGCAAGTTTTTTCCTGCAGATTGTAGTGTTTTTTCGATTCAGCTTCACCAATACAATAGATTGATAGAGATACCTCGGTTTTAAAAATTTTGGAAAAAGCGGGTTTTGAAACTGTCGTTTTCATATATATATATATATATATATATATATATATATATATATACATACATATTAACTGACTAAAATAAATAAAATGAAATATATGTGGATTCGCAGAGAAATCTTATTTAAAATTAGTTTTGACGTTGACTTTTTATAGTTATTATCTGGAGAAGAGCGTGTCGTTAAGACGGAATTTCTCACAATAATAAAAAATCTGTTTATTATTTTCAATTTTGATAAAAGTAGTGTTTTTTTGCAAACAGGTAGAGCCAAATCGTCCCAAGTAGTGTTGTCAGGTGTCCAGCGTAAATTGGAGCTCTAAATGCTCTGGACATCAATATTTTAAAGCAATTTTTTTTTATCTGATCTAATGCAGTAATTATCTGCGATTAAAAATTGCGAAATAAACTGTAAGAAATTAGTTGCGTCCAGAGCATTTGGAGTCTTGATTTACGCAAGGCATCTGGCAACACTAGTTGCACTTGATTGCATCCTTAGCGCCTGCGGCGGCTCGTGATTGGCTTTTTTGGGCGGAACTAAGTGCATTGCTTCCAATTTTATTCTTTTTATACCACTATTTTTTTAAAAGAAATCTTTGTCTTGTTTATTGTCAAAAAAGGTGTGTCAAAAATAAGCCAAAGATGTTTTTTAAAATATAGTGGTAAGAAAACAATAAGTTTGGGATGCATATATTTAGTGCCCCCCCAAAAAAACCAGTCAAGGAAAGTTTTGTCAGGTGTCCCGGGTAAATGAGGGCTCGAAATGCTCTGGATAAAACTAATTTCTTACGGTTTATTTCGCAATCTTTAATCGCATATATTGGGTCGTTCAGAGTGTCGTGCCCATTTAGGAAAATTAATGCGTACCGAAAAAATCTGCCGTTTAATTATTAGACTTTGATTCCGATATCTAATGTCTAATAATTACCGGGCAGAATTTTCCGGTACGAATTGATTTTCCTAAACGGACACAACTTTCCAAACGACCCAATAATTCTGCCATTGGACAAGGCGAAGAAACTTACTTACAAAGTGTCCAGAACATTTGGAGCACCGATTTACGTGGAACACCTGAAAACACTACGGGCAACCATTGATGAGCGCAAATATATGCTTGAATTTCATGGATTTCTTTTTTATTCAGAAAATCCGAATTCATGCCAGACAATCTGAATCGTAATTTTTGCTTCATTTACATAAAGTGTAGTTGATTTTTTAAAATTTCCAACAGAGTTTCGTAAATTCTGATTTTAAAACAAGTTGCTTAACACTAGAACCGTGGCAGCGGGTCATTGTGACACGAAAGAAATGAATAGATGACCAGAAAACTCTTTATAAAATAAGTTAAATGTATGCTGCACAAAAATAGTTTAAATAAACAAGTTAAATAATGTTAAATACAAATTCTCGTGCAAAATATCTTTGTAAAACTTGAGTAAACTTTCCCGCAGCTCTAGTGTTAAATGTAAGCATATATAAGTTAATAATGCAAATGTGTAAATTGATAACCATTACACCGCATTCTGTGTACAACGCCTACATGCCAACAGGTAAATGATGGCCACGGTAGGCAGATTTTTCTCAGAGTTCGTACGGTACCTTGAGTTTTAATACCAGTAAATTCTAAAAGTTTTCCTCACATTATTTTTAAAAATTAAGAAGAGGCGAAGAAAACTTTGAAAAAATACTGGTGACCAAATTCTAGGCACCCTAAAATAGCTGAAAAATCTCGCCTACGGCAGGCGACATTTTTGTGTCAAAGAGTAGGCCTTGTATTTAGAGGGCTGTGACCAGAGTAAGAAAATAGCCACCATCTTTTACGCTTTTTTCCCTTCAAATATAAAAGTTTTGAATTGAAAGTTTTATTTTTTAAATGTGACTTCATTCTATTAGGTACCATGGAACTATTAATAAAGTGGAACTGATGTATCCTTAATATAATAAAGCTTCAAGTATAAATGCTTTCCTAGGGGTTGATTCCCGCTCTCCGGTGAAAACGTCTGTCTGCAAATTTAAACATAACATTTCTCCTTATTTTAACGCATTGATAATGCAAAATTTCAGTCATAAATAACGGCAAAAACAGATATTCGTCTCTACTGGTGGAAGTTTACTTCGGCGGTAGTCATGCTCTACATTTCCACCAGATTTTGACAACCTCGACAATCTCTTGTCAGCGTCAGTGAAAAAGATTGTAATACATGGGCAAACTCACAACAGCAAAAACAAAAAGAAATTTTTACCCTATTTGTGAGAGGAATTTTCCCTGAATAAAGTGCTTAAATTAGACATAATTTTCTATTAAAATTTACTGAAGGAAGTTTGCTCCGGCGGTAATCAGCGACTGTTGATCCGATTTCAAAAAACAGACGCCATGTTGTGACAACCACCTCTGTTGCTTCACTTTCAACTGGTAAACAATATACTGCATGTCTCCTCCTCTTTATTCATAACTCCATTTTTGGTATTTGCTCGAATTTATTTTCCACTATATATTAAAACAGGACAGTATATAATCTTCCAATATAATAAATCTTTGCCATAAATTAATAAAATTTTACTTTATAACACATGTCTCGAAAAACATTTTACTTCTTTCAAATATGTTTCTCTAAAATTCTAGTGACAATTATTCATTTTAATCTTTTACCAAAATAAATAATTTACATAGCTGCCAACTTTTACGCTGTCTCCTTTCCACTATTTTTGACAAGTAAAATGCACTTTGTTTAACACGTTCACGCCGGCGCGGTGGGTCACACTCGACTGTCTCAGAGTTGTCAAGTCTCCGGCTTTTTTCACACCACTATTAATTTAGAGAAAATGTTGCTCTTTTAAATCGCCCAATTGTTCTAATTAAATAAAACAACATTTTCTGTATTAAAATGCTGGTATCCAAAAATCCGGAGACCTTTGCAGATCTGAGACAGTCGAGTGTGACCCACCGCGCCGGCGTGAACATGTTAATCCTAAACTTTCAGTAATTAAATAAGAGAATTTTTTCTTTAAAAAAATTGTAGGTTTGCGATTGTAGAGAGCACATTGAGGCAGCACTGTGGCATTCCGCTCCGCATCTGGCTGAATTTCTGTTTAGAGATTCCGAATTCTCACTAGTAATTTTAAATAGTTATTATTTTTTTATAAGGTGATAGATATTCCACAAATAATATAAAATTAAGTTGCTGTTCAAAATATTCCGGTATGAATTCCAACACTAGTGAGAAGTCGGTCGATTCCTCACACACTCGTGTCCTCTGGCCTCACGTATGTCGATGACAGCGGCTTTGAGCATCTAGTCAATCCTCCTTCACATTGACTGGTTCAAGCCTACACACATAGCTTTTTTCTAAAGAATCTCACATTGTTATATCAAGCCCCACTTACTGTGCAATCGTTATGCCTGAAATGAAAGCTCGGTATTTCTGCATTACTTAAAACCCACTGACTTAACCCTCTGTCTACCAGAAGGGTCCAATGGACCCTACATGTATATTCAAAATATCTATTCAAACCAGAAAATTTCTTCAAAACAAACTAAATGTATAAATCAGACAATAATAAGTTAAATAAACAAATTAAATAGTTTTAAGTAAAAATTCTGGTGTAGAATGTTTTTATAAAACTTGAGTAAAATTTCCGGTAGTTCTAGGGTTAACACGTTCACGCCGGCGCGGTGGGTCACACTCGACTGTCTCAGAGTTGTCAAGTCTCCGGCTTTTTGCACACCACTATCATTTTAGAGAAAATGTTGTTCCTTTAAATCGCCCAATTGTTCTAATTAAATAAAACAATATTTTCTGTATTAAAATACTGGTATCCAAAAAGCCGGAGACTTTGCAGCTCTGAGACAGTTGAGTGTGACCCACCGCGCCGGCGTGAAAGTGTTAAATTACTATGATATTTTTTATCTGAAAAAAGCCTGCAAAATATTTCTAAAAAACACCACTTTTAGATTGAAAACGCCTCACAATTTATTTTTTCCACACCTATTTCGATTATCTATATGAAACAAAGACTGTTGATGAGCATTGATAAAACTCTGAAATTTCAAGAAGCCTCCCCCATTTTCAACCCTCCCTAGTCTCCAGTATATTCAAACAACTTTGACTACCATTTAGAAAGTGATTAATTATTTAAACGGCATTTCATAAATTCGGACAAAAAAAAAAAAAATCATACCGTATTTTGAACTAAAGGTGAATTACTTCGTATTGAATATTTTTTTTTATTTCAGACTATTTCCTTTTACTTTTAGAGGGTTTGTAATATATCATTTATTGCACTTATTTTTATTCTCCAATGCGCAAAGAGCACCATAATTTCTTAATAAGATTTTTTTAATTAATGTAATGGAAGAAAAAATATGCTCTCAAATCAATTAGTTACTAATTTCTGAACCATTGCAACATTTTTGCAAAAGTATTACTTTGCCTCTGAAAAGGCTAAAGGAAATTGATAAAAATACGATCGAATTATTTTGATAGCATGGAAAACAAACATTTCTAATTATTCAAAAAAGTAAAATAAAAACTTTCAACTCATATTATCCCTTTTTGTGTATTTTTAAAAAGAATCAGAAGTTTTTCACATACCTTTTTTAAACTTAATATTATATAATACTTTCCTAGAAAATTCAGCAAAATGCATTTTTAGATTTAAAAAAAATAAAAATAATATGAAATTCATACTTTAATATAATAAAACCTCCATAACGAACTCTCCAGAATAGCAGGAACCTATATTTAGCGAACACTTTTTTCAATACATGACAAATATATATTTGTAAATTTTTATCTCTAAAAAGACGACAGAACCGAATCGTATAGCAACTCTTACTTAAATGTGTGGAGAAAAGTGAAAAAAAAAACCAAGAACACACAGCTCAGGAAAGAATAAATGAATAATAAAAATAAAACTCAAAACTTCTAGTTCAATGTGCAAGTGTTCAACGTTTCAAAAGTTCTATTAGGTACCATGGAACTATTAACATATTGCCGAAGGTCAATTTTTATTAAATCTAAATTTTAAAACATTAGAAGCTCTTCCTTGTTTTGAAAGTCTTTTGTAAATTGGTGTTCTAAATAGATTTCCTAAGTTTATGCATTGGTAAATATCTTTCAATGACCGAATTTAATATAAAATGTCTTACAATCTAAAAAAATTAGGGCAACATGATATAAATGTATTTTCTGTTAGGTAGAAGCCACGGCCTTAGTCAATGATGTTTTTTGAATGAAAACGAGAATTCTCATTTCTCGTCATGAATGTGTAAAGAGTTTTTCCTTTATTATTCAGACTATCTATTGTGTTTAATTTATTTTATTTTTATTTATAAAAATATATTTTCAAACTTACATTGCTTTCTGCATTGTTACATGCTTTGTGCATTATTACAATTCTAACACAGAAAGAAAATTATCCCGTATGACCTCCTGCTTATTTATTTATTTATCTGTTGGCGCAATGCTTCTGCAAACTGTCAAGCAGCTGATAAGGTATTCATTCCAGACGGGTACTTCCATTGGATTTTTCGTTTCACACGGCAAAACCTTTTCAGCAATACCGATCTTATTGAAACTGGAGACTAGCACTTCACGTTAGTGGTGACTTACTCTTGTTAGTGTTTTTAGTATAGTTTCGCAAATAGTTACCCTTGCATTGAATTTAACACTTTTATTAGAGTTACCCGAACCTAGCCTAGACTAAAACAGTTTTATGTAACTAGTCTTAACGGGCAAGTCTTTCACAAACACTGAATAAGCTAGTGTTCACCAAAGTTTTGAAGGAATCTTTTGTGGAACCCCCTGACTGTAATTCTCTTGTGGTGTAAAGTTCCTTGTGCTATCTCTTCCTTGTATGTCAGTGGTGGCAACTGTGGCACACTGGATACCACTAAAATTTTGCACAAAAAGTCGACTTCTTGAATCGCAGCGATTCAATGATTAGATGAGGCAATGATTACTGTAAAATTTTAGAGGTGTTGAGCGTGCCACAGTTGGCCACCCCTGTTGTATGTTGACGAAATTGTATAACTAGTTTGTGTAATTATTTCTGTGTATAAAATGGAGGATCATTTGAGGTGACAGCCATTGTAGGTACAGGCTCCAAAGCAATCTCCACATCGGTGGACATCAAATGTCATATATGAATGTATGCAAAATATAATGTTAAACGAGATGCAAGACATAACGGTGGGCTCCTACTACGTCCGTGTTTTTGAAAATCGCTATTTTTTAAAGAGAAATTGTTTCTATAAATTTCGATGAAAGTTACCTAAAGCGGCCTTTTTCTTGCAATTGCTGCAGAAACCTACGATGAATTTTTTAAAAAATATTAGAGGTTTTCAAAACATCGGGCCAGTAGGAGACCTTCATAACTGCTCTTTAACCAACTTTTCCCCTCACCAATTGTAGGCTTAATTGACTGCCTCATTTTTAAGTTGATTTATACCCTGTGTCTTTAACCTGTGGCCGCATGCTTCCACATTTTCACTGTTTTGGTATGTAAGAACTTGCCTTATTTAAAAGATGTATCTTGTCGATTAAATAAGATGAAGTTTATCTTACGAATTTTGTGGGGTATAAATCTTTCATGAAAAAAATTTCAAGACACCTTCAGTGTTGCCAGTGGGCTACTTTTTTTTTAATCAAGTTTTCTTGGTTTCCACCACTTTTTTGAAACGGTAAAATTACCTTTGTTTTCGCCTTAATTAATATGTCATTAAATAAGGCGCATTTTACCATTTCAAAAAAGTTGTGCCAATCAAGAATCTGAATTTAATAAAAGTAGCCCGTCTGGCAACACTGGACCCCTTAATTTATAAAATGTCTCTATTAATTTTTCATCCGTTGAAAGACGGTGTAGTATTATTTACACAGCTAAAGTTTATTTACAGCTGCTAAAATTTCACAGGAGCTTATGAGAAAGAAATTGCTTATGGCTACTTCCATGAGTACTTGTAGCGTAAGTCACATGCTACGATTTTTGGCTACCGGTATTTTAAATCTGAAAAATGTGACTGAATTTATCGGAGATAACTCTTCAATTGAACAAAGCGAAGCAAACTTTTCGAAAATAACGGTGGCCAACACGCATATAAATTATCACGCTTGTGACTTACACTACAAAAACCCATGGAATTAAACGTATCTAATACATCCTCACAAAGCATTTATTTATTTACTAATCCGTTTGTTTCTAATTCCTGGTGGCAGTCACTCATTTCACAATTTTAGCAACAGAACTATACTGCGAATGCAAGGGTTAAATCGAAATGCTTTTATATGTAAGGATCATCTATTGAAGTTACAACTATAAAATTATTAATTTATATGAAAAAAATATATTTTTATAAAACTATCTATATAAATATCGGTGATTTTTTCATAACAATTCATGCATTTATATAATTTAAAGATATATCATTTTATCCTTAATGTTAATCTCTTGGACTTTATACTTATTTCACCAATATACGACGTACTTATCCTAAAGCGATTTTATAGTTTATCCCATTCTAGCGGGGCATTCTAACAATCTCATGCAACTAGTCCTATCAATTCTAAATTATCTACTGCTTACTGAAATTGGGAAGAAAGACACAATATAATGAGAGGCGAGATCCCAAATGAAATCACTGGACCAAATTTTGCCTGATTTAACTGATACAATGGTGACATACCGGCTCTCTAATCGTATTTCTCCAACGCCCATCGGAGACTTCCATGACTGCCTCATTCTGACGTTCATTTATACGATATCTCCAATTATCTTTAAAAGGACAATGCTTTTAGTTGTAACGGATATTGATCGAAAGTACATTTGTGTTATTCGTTCTATCAAAACGGAAACGTGGGACAATCTTAATTCCTTTTTCAGAATAAATAATTATTACTTCACATAAATTAAGAGGGGCTTATTTAAATTGCAAATTGAATTTTTGTATGTAAAATAATATTATCGAGTAAAATCAATTGTTACTAATCCTTATATATTTAAAATCTGAATATTAAAAATAAACGATAAAAATAATTTGTCCTTTTAATCATCTAGATAAGATTCTAACTTGTTTTGCAAATTATTGTATTGTTAAACTTTAATAAGATATATTATTATTATTATTTTATTTTGTTATTTTATTTTTAAGAGAAAATAAAATCCGCTGCAGAGGACTTGTTTTTTTCCTTCGTGGGTTTCTGACAACTCTTTTCTTTTACCTACATGATAGTTCTGCTCGGATTGAGTTATACACTACACCAAAACCAAAATTTTATTTGAAATGACATTTGAATTTTGCATATCTATATCACTTTTTAATTAATTCTTAGCAACCAGTATATTTATGTAGAAATGGTAATTCTGTAAAAATTACAAAAATATAAAGTTAAAAATTTATCTTAAAATTTCTAGTGTCCAATTTTTAATAACAGACTAAAAAACATAATTCTAAAAAAATAATATTTGCATTTAAGGGTTAAGTTTTACAAAATAAAAAAAATATATACAAAATAAGTTAAGTGCAACATAAGAAAGGGTTGACGTATTATACGAAAAATGTATCTCTGATTTATTTTTTTTTCCTGTTTTATAAACCTTTCACAGCATCATATATAATTTTTTTCGAAATAAAATAAAAAATCATGCATTTATGGGTTAACGAAAGTATTTTTCGAAATAAAATAAAAAATCATGCATTTAAGAGTTAACGAAAGTATTTTTCGAAAAGTGGAGGCATTTACTAAAACACGCTATTCCTAAACAGACCGGCCCCACCAGTGGCAGAGAGGTTATGCTCTCGAAGCTGATAGACCGAAGGTGCTGTGTTCGAACCCAATCGCGCCCGTCCGCTTAACCGTTCAGAGATTTCGCGGTTCTCTTCGAACCCTGGAAAACCTTGCGTAAAAAGCGGTTAGGTTCCCTTTCCCACGAAGGGCACTTTTCTCTCAAGAAAAAAAAAATGTAATAAACTAACTTATAAAATAACTTTGCACCGTTTACTTGTTATTAAATTTTTAAATATTTCAGTCGTCTTTAGGACACACTGTAATTTTCATTTAAAATTTATTTGAAATTCACTTCAATTTATAACTAAAGCACAGGGAGGACTTAGAACTGCAGTATTTTCTAAAATTATTCAAACAATACTATTTCCATATCTTCACTTACAGAACAATTATTAACCCTTAAATGCCTGATTTTCCAAAAATCATTGTAATAATGTTTTTCAGCTTTCATTTCTTAAATAAATCATGGAAAAATACTTAAAAAAATCATATTTTGTTTTAAGTATAGTTTACGGCTAAAAAACAGTTTGTTACTAATCGGCAATACTGGTGTTTAATTGAAAAAATAATTTCCCTTGATAAAATTCTATAATATTAAACACACAAGAATTTTAGGAACTATAATAAGAAATAAATTTTACTTGCTCACTGCAGGTCAAAATAGGGTATTTCGCAAGCTCCCAAACAAAACAAAAAGAATAAGTAGCAACAATTGAAAAAATAAATCTATCTTTATTCTTAAACGGCACAAGTGTTGTAATCTACATGTTGAAAATCTATTTAATAATATTTTCCGAATGTATTTTATTGGCAACATTAGGCATTACAGCTTCAATATTATTCTAATAGTATTTTAGAGCCTAAATTGGGTATGTTGCCGAAAAGCAACACCAAGCATTTAAGGGTTAAAATATTGTTCTATGCAACAGCAATAAAATAATCGCATCTTAATATTCTAGAAAGTTATGTGTTTGTTGATTCTTAAAAGAAAATTAATTAAAACGGATTTTTACTGACAGTTTTCTCTAGAAATGGATTGAAAAGATATCGGATAAAGATTTTAATAGGTCGCATTAAATTACGGTTTAAAAATTCAAACTGCTTATTGGTACCACTCTTTTGAAAAAGATATATTCACCTTATTTAATGATAGATAAAATGATACCATAACAAAGCCAATTACACTATTTCATAAAGGTGGTGGGAATCAAACAATCTGAATAAAAGACACAGCCCGTGAATATCACGAGAGCGAGAATTAAGGAGCTAAACATTTTCTCGAAAAAATTGTGATTGCAATTAACCCTTTCAGGGGCAAGGGATTGTGTTTCTGTAATGTTGAATTAGCACCGGAATTATCGAAAAATTTATTTCAAGAAATTGATAAAATATAATATGTTGATATAATGGATATAATGTGTATATATTATATGGATTAAATACAATAGATGCGATGTAATAAATCCACTGAACTCAAGGTGTTAAACAATATATACAGGGATGAGAGCGTTCCGACCCAAATGACCGATTGCTACCACTTAATTTTTATAGCTACTTCTCGCCGTATTTAATGACAGAATTTTTTTACATTTAATGAAGCAAAGAATACTATTGAATTTTATTGGTGAAAATCAGCCATTTGTGTCGGAGCGCTCTCCTCCCTGCATATATCAAGAGAGCTGTTGCTAGCTGTTCGAGATTATACTTGGAAAATTTAATTAACACTTAGTCCAGGCAATAGAGACCGTATAGGGACTCTACCTAGCAAAATTAATTGTAGTACTGGAAATCGGATTTCTAGATGTTTTTGGGTCGCTGAATCCGAATTTGTAACTTCCCACTAAAATTTCCCCCGGCAACACCCCCCAAATTTTGGTAAAATCCCCCCAAAAATGTTTTTATTAAAAAAATCAAATTTTTATTGTTTTTGGGGAAAAGTAGCTAGAAATTCAGAAAGTAGACAAAATTTGCAACATATGACATTATGACTTAGGATGAAGGGGGAGGGGGGATCTGCCTCGGAACATGCGCCTCAATGCTGCGTGGACTAAGTTGCGCAATTCCACTTAACCACTCACACGTTTACATTAACTCCGCCATCTTCCCTCCGAACTTTCTCTATAAGGTTTATTTTAAGTTTTTTGGGTCGCTGAATCCGAATTTTTAACTTACACCCAAAATCCTCCCCCCCCCCTCCAAATAGTTGTTTTTAACTTGAATTTCTTATTGTTTTAGAGGAAATGCATTACGAAATTCAGAAACTAGACAAAATTTGCAACAAATAGGATACATGACATTATAACGTAGGATAAACGGGGAGAGAGGGGGCTGCCTCGGAACATTTCACGCGCGCTTTTCTCAAAAACCAAATTTTTTCAAAAAATCTATTTTTTGGGGGGTTGCCGGGTGAAATTTTGGTGGTAAGTTACAAATTCGGATTCAGCGACCCAAAAAACATAAAGTGAGTCGAAATCCAGAACTAGTATTAATTTTGCCAGATAAAATCCC
The DNA here is from genome assembly GCA_963932465.1 of Maratus speciosus. Lineage (NCBI taxonomy): Eukaryota > Metazoa > Arthropoda > Arachnida > Araneae > Salticidae > Maratus > Maratus speciosus. Next base: position 202,148,562 of record OZ010796.1, on the reverse strand, counting down.
CAATTGCCCGAACTTCATAATTTAGTGCACGTAGAGCCGCAGTGCATGTTCAGAGGCAGCCCTCACCCTCCCCGTTCATCCTAATTCATAATGTCATATATCCTATTTGTTTCAAATTTTGTCTAGTTTCTGAATTTCGTAATGCTTTTCCCCTAAAACGATAAGAAATTTAGGTTAAAAACAACTATTTGGCGGGGGATTCGGGGGGGGGAATTTTTGGGGGAAAGTTGAAAATTCGGATTCAGCGACCCAAAAATCTTAAAGTAAACCTTATAGAGAAAGTTCGGAGGGGAGATGGGAGGGCGAATGTAAACGTGTGAGTGGTTAAGTGGAATTGCGCAACTTAGTTTACGCAGCACCGCGCGCTTGTTCCGAGGCAGATCCCCCCTTCCCCTTCATCCTAAGTCATAATGTCATATATCTAATTTGTTGGAAATTTTGTCTACTTTCTGAATTTCTAGATATTTTTTCTCTAAAACAATAAAAAAGTTTTAATAAAAACCTTTTTGGGTGGCTTTTTACCAAAATTTGGGGAGGTTGCCGGGGAAAATTTTAGTGGGAAGTTACAAATTCAGATTCAGCGACACAAAAAACATCTAGAAATTCGATTTTCAGTACTACCATTAATTTTGCTAAGTAAAATTCCCTATTGCCTGGACTAATTGCTGAACTATAAAATAAAACTGTTGAAGTATTAATCTTCGAAATTTGCTTTCGTAAAGACAATATACAATAGATGCGAATTTGTATGGAATCGTAGTTATAAATGTAAAATTTAATTTTTGAAATATAGAAGTTTGGAAACAAAGTTAAAAAATAAATCCTTCATCGTTAAATTTTAAAAACGATTAAGACAAAATTACTGGTCAGTAAAACAGGGTAGTTAAAGTATTATGATGATTAACCCTTAAATGCATGGTGTTGGTTTTCGGCAACATACCCAATTTAGGCTCTAAAATACTATTAGAATAATATTGAAGTTATAATGCCTAATGTTGCCCATAAAATACATTCTGAAAATATTATTAAATCGATTTTCAACATGCAGATGGTAACATTTGTGCTGTTTAAGAATAAAGATAGCTTTATTTTTTCAATTGTTGCTACTTGATCTTTTTGTTTTGTTAGGAAGCTTGCGAAATACCCTATTTTGACCTGTAGTGAGCAGGTAATTTTTATTTCTTATTATAGTTCCTAAAATTCTTGTGTGTTTAATATTATAGAATTTTATCAAGGGAAATTATTTTTTCAATTAAACACCAGTATTGCCGATTAGTAACAAAGTGTTTTTTAGCCGTAAACTATACTTAAAACAAAATATGATTTTTTAAAGTATTTTTCCCATAATTTATTTAAAAAATGAAAGCCGAAAAAAAATATTACAATTATTTTTGAAAAATCAGGCATTTAAGGGTTAAAATGTGCATTTATTTATTAATCCTAATAAAGGGTAATCCTATATTTTTGTAATCCTGTAAGACCAATGTACGTCTGTTAAAAGTGGGGTAAAAAGAAAGCGTAAAAGCTAGAAACTATGATATATTGGAAAATAATTTGGATTTCCGGCTAAAACTTTATCCTTTTCTATTAGAAAGCCGATATCGAATACAGTTTTAATCAGGTTTTCCAAATCACGTTTTTTTCTGCACCAATAGTTAACAAGGAATATTTTTGTAATTAATTAAGACAAAATACTGAAATAGAAATATTGTTCGGGGACGTTTTCTGGAAATTTATAACAAAAATCTAAAAAGATGATTTTTGTAGTTTCATACATAATGTAAACATTATGTATGATAACAAGTTCTGCTTTATCCACAGAAGAAAGGGAAGAAATGTATTTGGAAACTGTTGCATACCCTGCTTACTAAACAGGCTTAGTGCACTGCAATTTTGATCTATTTGAATCATTAATAGAAGCAATTGGTGGTCACCAGTTAGAGTATGATGCAGTCTTTCAGGCGTTAATGCGCTGTTAACCTGATAACAAGCTATCTTCATTCTTTGAAAATAGAAAAAAAAATTACGTAATCACTGAACAAAACGTATATTTTTAAAGGCGATTATGCCGAAGAATAACATAATAGCGCCAATTATTTATCTTATTGCAACTACTTTCAACCTGCAAGTTTATGTTTGATTTATCATCAAATAACCTTGCGTTGAAGAAATACAATTTTCATATCAATGCACAATGTAAATATAAAATTGTGGTACAGTTCAAGTTTTTCATCTAATAGTGTTTTTTAATAGCTCTTACGCTTTTTTGTACCAGAAAAAAATAATAGGCATTTTTGCCTTAATTAATCGGCAGATAACGGCGATTTAAAAATGTAAAATTTACTATTAACCCTTTGCACTCGAGGGCTCCGCTCCGGAGACATAATCTTTATTTGTAAAATTTGTTTTTGGCACCAGCAATAAAGGAAAATAAAATGTACCTTATTTAATCAGAGCATTTTTGAAATTGTGTACTTGAACGAAACCTCTTTTAAAAGAGTGGTGCCAATCGAATAAAATTTGTGTAAGAGACGCCGAGCGTAAAGGGTTAAATTTTTCTTGTACAAAAAATCGTAAGAACTGGCAGCTATGTTTGACCGCCACTAACTATATAACATGGAATATATATAATATTAGTTAACATTCTATTATTATTGCACATGAAATTGATAATAAAAACTTCATTCATGATTCTGGATGCTTTATTTTGCACTTGACCCTTTGCACTCGTATCTTTACTTGACTGGACATCATATTTCATTGCAAAACTTGTTTCTGGCGCACGTAATAAAGGAAAATAAAATTTAACTTATTTAATTAGAGCGTTTTGTAATTGTGTACTTGAAGGAACGTCTTTTAAAAAAGGAGTGTCAACCGAATAAAATGCGTGTAAGAGACGCCCGAGTCGAAAGGGTTAATCGTCATCAAAAATTTGTTTCTCAGGGATGAGATTTCCGACTTGTACATACCAGTATAATCTTAGAGAAAATGTTTTTTTATTTAATTGGAACATTTTTGCTATTTAACAGATCAATATTTTCTCTAAATTATACTGGTATGAAAAATGTTGGAAATCTCATCCCTGTTTCTCTCAATTACTTTTAACACTATACAGGCTGCAAACAGTGTTGCCAAATCTGGCGTTTTTTTTTTTATTCAGAAATTTCCAGTTGGCACCAGAAATCTTTAAATACTAATTTCCTTTATTTTATGCTCCACATATCTATCATTGTAATAACCAAAAATAATTATTCAAACTTTCTGGGGAGAATTTAGAATTTCTTAACTATAGTTCCATAAATGACGTATAAATCCGTCAGTGGTCTGTACAATGTTAAACAACTGCGCGGATGCTACGACAGATATCAGGGTTCGTACGGGTCCGTGAATTGTCAGACTAAGAAATTTTTTGGTACCAGTATTGCCTTATAGAAAATCTTTCCTTAAATAAGACAAAATTTCTCGCGTTTCAACTAGATTTATTTTTCTATAAACAGATGCTGGTATTTGGCTTTGAAAATAACGGTACCCGTGCAAACCCTGAATATTTAATAATTTTTTGACTTATTTAAATGCATTTTTTCCCCTAATATAATACGAAAATATATTCTACGGTTAAATGTGATGTTTTCGACTTACGTGATTTAAAATTTAAGTAGTTTATTTAATCTCGAATAGTTGTGCCTTTCTCCTTTGCAATTCTAAGGAATGTATCCACATTGTGAGAATTCATCGCCTCATTTGTGAGTGTACTTTTGGCGTATGAGTATTTTTTGCATTTTAAATGATACTTTGACAAATCTGTTTCCAGTGTTCTAAAGTTAGTCCGTTTATTAACACGCTTCGAAATGCCTAAAAATTATTTAATATTGTAAACCTCGCTTTATGCTTCCCCGAAATTTCAGTCATTAACGTTAGATTAGATTACTATTCAATAATTCTGGGAAGAATTTTGAATAATAATAATAAAAATTATGCGCTAAATGGGCAACATTCTTCGCAAACCGTATTATCTCACACTTCACAACTGCAAAATATTTTGTCTACGATATTAATTAGCTAAGATAAATAAAATTCACGTCATCTTACTTATATTTCCGTAATTATAAAGTATAAAAAGTTAGCAGGGGATACTAGTGTAAGCCAGTATGCCAGGTAGTAGTGTATGTAGTATGCCAGTATGTAGTATGTAGCGTAGTGTATGGTATGTTGTCCGGTATGTAGTATGGTATGTTGTACGGTATGTAGTATGGTATGTTATATGTATCGTATGTAGTATATGTATGTTATGTATGTATAGTATGTGTATATGGCAGGGTTCGTAGTTGTCCTGAAATTTCCCAACTGGGAAATTCTTTGGTACCAGTATTTTCTTATGAAAAAATCTCTTCTTAAATAAGGCGAAATTTCGTGATTTAATAAATAAAATAAATAGTTATATAAAATAAGGTATTTGGTGACATATTAAAATATTTACTAACTTGCAATATTTTAGCGTAAAACAGCCACACGACAGTAGTTTTTACTTGTCTTGCAGATGTTCAACAGAAGAAAAGATTGATGTATTATATGAAAAATGTATCTCTAATTTTTTCATTATTTTTCCTGTGTAATAAACCTTTCAGAGAATAATATATAATATTTTCGAAACAAAATAAAAAATTACGCATTTAAGGGTTAAAAAGATTAGTGGTTTACACGGGCCACAGTTTGACACCCTGGTTTTAACCTACTATTCAGGGGAGGTGCAGTTCTTCATAATACATAGTTGTGTACTCTTGCGCTTTGAACGTATCACTAAAGATTAACAACGAAAATCTTTATTTAATCGCCAAAATCTGCATTCAAATAAGAAAAAACTTTCTGTTAAATTTTGGTGCTAACAAAAGAGTGTAAAAATCGGCAGCCATCCATAATAAAGCTATGCATAAGCATTCATTTGAAACTCCATACAAAGTATGCAACGTTAAATCCATTCATCTGCCTCTTTTTAATGAAAACTTGAAACACATCATCCATACATATAAATATTTATCTTTCTCAGCTGAAAAAACTTTTCATATTAAGATAGTTTCTTCTTTTGCCCCATTGCACTAATTTATTTATTTTACTCAAATGTTTGATTCGGTAACTATGAAAATGTCATTATCTGCATTTAATGACTTCTGAGTAAAGGACGAAATGTTCGGATCAATGGTTTCGCTATTTTAATGATTTATTTATTTTGTATGTACATGTAATGGTTACTGTGGTGATTAATTTCATATATGCATAAATAAATGTTTATCGTTTAATGTATAGCAGTGTAGTAAGTAAAGAATTATTTATGTCTGAAAAAGCACACTTCTGTTTGCGCACGTGACGCTGTACATAATAGATAATTATAGGAAACCGTTAGAGTGTATCTCCAACTTTTCAGTTTATTTACTAATTTATATTCTGATTTATTTTATTTTATTTCCTTTATATTCCTGTATTGTTACCTCAGTCATATTTAGAATTTTCTAAAATTCCCAAAATCTAATATGGTGAAACTTTGTTTAAACAAGCAATTTTTTGTAACTAGAAATGTATAGTGTGGAAATCGCGTATAATGGTATCACTTTACACTGTAACCAAAAAATTATATTTTCTTAGGCAGCGCTGCCATCGAATTTATTGCATCAATGTGGAGCGAAACGCATTCAACTCCTTGAAGGGCACCAGTATATAATATATACCAGTTAATTTTAATTCTCAATTTCCGCCTTGGCATCATAATTTATGAAATAATTTTTTTACATAATGTCTTTGCTTATTTTCTTATAAATTTCTTCTTAAATTCCGGTGTCATCCAATCATTTTAGCAACAGAAGTACTTTGCCTCTGAAGGAGTTAAAATATTAGGTGAGGGGTCGGTGTTGCCAGATGGGCTACTTATTTTAAAATCAGATTCTTGATTAGCACTGCTTTTTTGAAATGGTAAAATGTGCCTTATTTAATAACATATTTATTAAGGCAAAAACAAAGTGAATTTTGCCATTTCAAAAAAATGGTGCCAATCAAGAAATCTGAATTTAAAAAAAAAGTAGCCCACTGGCAACACTGTGAGGGGTGTCAAACTGATGCTCGCCTGATACCACTAAATTTTTATAGATATCATTGCTTTATCTAATCATTCAATTTCTGCGATTCAAGGTCGACAATTTCTTTAAAACGTTAGTGGTATCCGGAAGGCCACAGTTTGACACACTTGTATTATGTCATAAATTATGAAACGTCCGATGGGAAAGCAGTTTTTTATTTAGACATTCCGAATTCTCACCTGAAAATCGGACGTTTCAGATTTAATTACTTAATATTTCCCTCGTAAAGAAGTCGGAACATGCAGGACAAATTTTATTGTTCTTACCAGTATCATTTATCAATGTGCGATAAGAGTGTATCATGAGGATTATTGATAAAAGATACTGGAAAGAACAACAGAACTTGTCCTATATAGTACTTCGACCCCTGCTGATATTCCGTTCGTTCCTAACGTGTCACCTATTGCAACATGAATTATTTTAAATCTTTTTATTCGCAAAATTTATCGTTTAAGTAAAAATTCCCGCCGTTTAAAATGCATCATAAATATCTAAAAACACAATGTATTTCTATTCCTTCGTAGCAAACGATTCTATCATAGAACCCTCTGGTGAAAATGTAATGTTTTGGATACAGGTACTGTAGTATATGGGTTAACCCTCCAGCTGCATAAGTAATTCTTCGCGATGAGCGTCTTTTACAGAATTGTTAATCTTTTATCAACTGTTCTTTAAAGCAGAAATTTTTGACTATCGTAATCGGGGAAAATGTCCTGATTAAATCAGGCAAAGTTTTCGCTAAAAAATAACAGGTGAGAATAACCAAATACTATTAATTAGACGGGAAAATGCATGTCCGAGTGTTTGTCGGGTTTCGCAGCGAGAGCGTTAATAATGCTTACATTGTTTTTATAGACTACACACTGGTTCCTGCACTGTCTGTTTTAATAAAATTACACCGCATTTATGTTTTGTTAACCCTCTCGCTGCGCAACCCGAGAGTTTTTCGGGCAAAGTAAAAGTAGCAAAATTTGCTCAACCCGAGATTTCATCGGTGATGAATTTTCTCTGTCTAATTAACCCGCCATGATCATTCCCACCAGTTACTTTTTATTATAAATTTTGCCTTATCTAATCGGAAATTTTTCCCGATTAAATCAGACGAAAATTTTTGTTTTGAAAAACCGGTGGAAAAAGAATAAAAATTCTTAAAAGACGCTCGTCGCGAAGGAATTAAGTACGCAATTTTTGAAGCTATTTTGATAAAACAATTACGCAGCTAGAGGGTTAATACCGTCGTACGAGCAATAATTTAAAAAATTGTCTATTTAAGTGCCCCCTTTTTGTAAAGGAAAGTTCGAAATTTACGCATTGTTTATACATTACATTATTTCTGTTTATAGACGTACATAATGACACAAAAATACTGTGACATAATGAAAATGTCAATTTAGTTTAACCCTTTGAAGGGCGGTGCAGTATACAGGGTTGTTATGATTAAAGTTCGCCTATTCAGAAGGCTCCAGAGCCGTTTGTATGGCTCTAAACGAAACAAAATTTCACTAGTGCGTAGTTGAAGAGATGCGCTCTGTTAAAATCGAAAAAAAAAAGTGTTACATTTTTCGTGTGTAGGTGGCGCTGCGCCAAAATTTAAGGCGATGTTTGCAGATTCATTATACCAATTTCAGTCAATCCAGACGAAGCACGTAAATTTAAACGTTTCAACGAACTTCGAGGAACTGCGAATTGCTATAATTAAAGTTCACCTAATCAGACAGCTCTAGAGCCTGACCTATGACTCCAAAGAATACAGAAAAATGAATATAATTTCATGTGATGTAATCTGAATCAACAAAAATAAAACATTTCGCTCGGCAACGAGGAAATAACGAAGAATAACATTACGCATGCTCAATGAATCCTCCACCATTTTCAATAACGCATTCCATTCTCAGAACTGTGCTTTCTACAGCATTTCGCAAACTGTCCTGTGAGATTGAGCGAATATGAAGTCTAATACTGTCTTTCAGATCAGAGATTGTCTGACATCTGTCTTTAGATACAGAATCTTTCAAAAATCTCCACTACCAAAAATCGCATGGTGTTAGATCCAGCGATCATGGTGGTCAGACTGTTTGAAAATATGATGCGGTCTTCTGTAAAAAGGTTTGTTAAGAAAGTCCGAACTGCTCTGGTAATGTGCGGTGGTGCACCGTCTTGTATAAACACGATTTTTTGAAGGCAGCCTCTCTGTTGCAGCACGGGAATCAGAAAATTTGACAACATATTTAGAAACCTTCTCCCATTTACGGAACATGTAATGGGTCCTGTGGATGTTAGTTCCTCAAAAAAATATCGCCCTATCATAAACGTAGCTGTGAAACCGCACCAAACCGTCACTTTAGCTGCATGCAATGGAAATTCTCGGACAACAATAGGATTCTCTTTCGCCCAAATTCGACAATTGTGTGTGTTCACTTGTCCGTTTAAATAAAAATGCGCTTCATCAGTCCATAGAATATTCCAGGGCCAAGAATAGTCCACATTCATTAGTGCAAGAAACTGTAGTGAAAATGATGGCTGACTTTCGGTATCACCCTGTATTAGTTGTTGCACAGTCTGAATCTTGTATGGATAGTAGCGCAAAATTTGACGCATCACTTTTCTCACAGTGGAAATTTGCATATCGACTTCATTCGCAATAGCTGGCACACTTGCAATACCAATTGATGACTGGCTTGCTTAATCCACGGCAGCAGTAGCAATATCTTCAATGCTAGAAATGTCTACCTTTTTTCGTCCTCTGCCAGGAAGAATATCGAGTTTTCCTGTTTCCTCGAACTTTTTAATCATTCTGTGTACTCCACGATCCGACATTGGTCCACGTCTAACATCTTTTAGTTTCCGGAATTCTCGAAGAGCTGCAGCTGCGTTGCTGTTATTTTGATAAAATAACTTTACAGGAAGTGCCTTTTCTTTCAAAGTTGAATTTGAATCTCCACAAAGCGTAGATTCAAATGCTTTTGAAAAACAATCAACTGTTCCAGTGTCAAAGAAATCACAGACACACTTTATCAGCAAATTTTAAATCGTCAGGTAGTTAGAAGGGTATTTCAAGTTTGCGAGGTCACTTTGAGGTCGTTCGTCGAAAATTTGAATAAAATGTGATCTTTTTCAAGCGTTGGGAGAAATTTTGTGATTTTGTGTGTTTCATCTGGATTGACCGAAATTGATATAACGAATCTGAAAAAGTTTTCTTTTACCAACTGTGATATAAAATTTCCTGTATTTTGTTTTTTACAAAACTAAAGGAATCTGGAAATATCAGCTGAAATATTGGCGCAGCGCCGCCCATTGACAAAAATTTTAACTAATTTTTTTTTTCGATTTTCGCGGAGCGCATCTCTTCAACTACGTACTAGTGAAATTTTGTTTCGTTTGAAGCCATAGAACTGGCTTTAGAGCCTTCTGAATAGGCGAACTTTAATTATAAGAACCCTGTATTTTATCGCACCTACGATTAATCAAGATTCGCACAAGGAAAATTTTATTAAATTTTACTTTTCTGACATTGGTGGAAAAAAGCCGCAAAATTGCATTTTGTTATATTGCAATAAACATTTTTTTAAGATTCCGCGGTGTGAATTCGATATTACAGAAATACAATTGCATGCCCGTCAACGGGTTAATGTTTTTCGTGTTTTTCGAGCTTTACTATTGATTTTTCCATGTTCCTCGTGCTTTTTTGTTGTCTAATGGCTATTTCCGCTGATATTAACTCACTGTGTTGCAAGAGAATATGGTGTGCAAAGGTTAATTATGCATTCCTCCAAGAAGCTCTTCCACCCCAAACAAAATTCGCTGTTTTGGGGATCCTGAAGCAAAGTGCCTGTGCAATCAAGCACAAGTCTCTGAATTCCCTGAAATGCTCTCTTAAAAAGGCCTGGGCCAAAATCACGCCGAAAATAGTCTGTCGCGGCCATTTTGAAAACTTTCCAGAGGCACCTACATCCCTGCATCGCTACGGGAGGAAGCCATTACGGATAATCCTGAATGTTTCTTTACAGAATTTTATTCTCTTTCGAATCGTAAATAAAACGAGTTGTTTTGCAGTGTTGCCGCATCTGTCTAATTTTTTATTAAAGCATTCCAAATTCTTACCAGTAAGTTTTAATAGTTATTTTTGCTTTACAACATTATATATATTCTATAAATAAAATAAAAGAAAATTGCTATTCAAAATTTTCTGGTCGGAATTTAATATTTCTAAATAAAAAATCCGCCAGCTGCAGCAACACTGCTGTTTCGTTCCTTCAGTTAAAAGTTATAGTCTTTTATTTACGTCACAGTACTTATGTGTCACTCTGTATACAGTTAAATGTTGTTTTTCGGACATCCCAGTAAGGCGGATACTGGTTTTACGAACAGTATGCTCTCTCATAAAAACAAAGCAGTCACTCAGTCAAACTTTCGATTTTTGCATCTTCGTATTGAAATTTCACTGTATTGTAAAATCTCTTTATCAGAAAATAAAGATATCTACCCAGTATATTACGTCTTTATACGATTTTGTGTCACTACATCAAGTTTAGAACCCAGAATTGGTAAAAATAGATTGTTATTTTATAAGATATCCTCCAGATTTTTATGGGTATATTTCTTTTCCTTACTGCAACTAATATTACAATAAATTTATAAATGGGGAGGAGGAGATATATAGTGTATTGTCTACTATTTGCCAGTGAAGTAACTGAGAAGGTTGTCACGAGATGGCCGCTTTTTGTTTTATCTCGGATCAACTATTTCCGATTCCTGCCGGGGCAAACATCCACCAGTAAATTTTAATTTAAATAATCATCTTATTTAAGCGCCATATTCATGCCAAATTTCTCTCACAAATATGTTAAAATTTTCTATTTGTTTTTACTGGTGACAGTTTGTCCAGCTATTATAATAACTTTCTGTGACGTTGGTAGGAAGTTGTTTATGTTGTCACAATATGACAAATGTGTAGGACTTAACTGCCGCCGAAGTAAATATGAATATCTGATTTTTATACAATTGATGACAGAAATTCTGCATTAATAAGGCATTTAAATTAGGAGAAAATTTCTATTTAACTTTACTGGTGGAAGTTTAACTTGCCGTTAATCAACCCGAGCGAAACCGGTTACAGTTGAAGCTTCAATATTTTAACATTGTAATTCCAATGGTAGCATTTATGCAACCGTCAATGTTTCCGATTTAGCGGATATTTTTATTCACATAAACAACATTCACACTACAAATTTAAAACGTAATTTTTTCTTTACTTAATAACAGATATTTCGCTAACAAATGAACCGAAATTTACTATTTTGATTTTGTAGTATGAATTTCGATTTCTTAATTAAACGATTTCTGGAACGTAATCTACCATGAGCATTAGATGGTTAAGGCTAAGTCAGTTCCTCTTTATTAGAAAAAAATGTTTTACTTCGATCTGCCTCCTTTAATTAATTTTTCTTTTTTACAATAGAAAAAAACAGAAGGTTGAGCTGACCAGTTACGAGAATCACTTCAAATTAAACCAAATAAATAGCACGCTCTAACATAGGGAAGTTTGTGATATAACTAGACTGAGATTACCTTTTGGAATTCGTCAAGGGGGACGATTTCAAGGCTAAACGCTAACTCTAACACTTTACAGTTATTTCACAGATTTTCAACAAATGTATTTTATTTATTTATTTTTATTTATTTATTTATTTTATTAGCCACCGGTACGGTATGCTATTTCTTTCTCCCAGTTTATTTTGTCTTCAAAAAATAACGTTACCTTACAGAAGGCAGCAATAAACAAAGTAAATTTATCATTGTATGATTAAATGCTCTATAGCAATTTTTTTAATTTCTACGCACATTTTCAATTTTTATACCGTCGTATTGGGAAAAAAAGTATTTTTAAATGCAATTTGTTTGAAAACTGTATCTCCATTTATTTTTGAAATATTAATTTTTTTGTAGTTTTTAGCATCATTTGTTTAATTTTGGCAATTCAAGTACTACATTTATATAGAAAATAAAGGGAAAATAGTTGAAAATAGCAATTATATCTTTTTGTTGTCATTTCCTTATAACAACCGAAAGAAAATGTAATTAAAATACGCGCTATTTTGAAAAAATATAAACGAATAATTTCTGTTAAAACATGGAGCTATTATAAACTATATTTAATTTTAAGTATCTGTAGACGCTTTCACTGTGACGTCAGCTACGACGTTTTGGTCGGAAACTGACTCCAAACAAACCGTTGCTATGCGTCATCTTTTTTTATATAAATCGTGGAAAATGTTACCAGTACATATCAAGTATTAAAACACTTAGGTGTGAGATATAGATATAAGATATAGCTGCAACACACAAACAAAATAGAAAATACAACTTAACATCCGTTTGTTTGGAGTAAGCTTCCAACCAAAACGTCATTAGATAGCCGTTTCTTTTCTCGAGTTTCTTTAATGACGGCATCTTTTTGCTGCATTTGTGTATTATTTTGCGATAATGACATCCTATGCATGTTTTACTGCAGATGTTTAAGAGTGGATCGTAAATGTGGAATTCTTAGGCGGATGTGAATGACGTCATTTTACATAAAATAAAAGTGTGTGCTTTAAGTCTTAAAATTGAAATATGTTTTGTACTATTTATATATACATATATATATTTTTTTCATCGAGGGTTTATTTTTTTCTACACAATTTTTCATTTATCTCAAACTGTGTGTGTGATATCGGAAAGAGATTAAAATCCTTCTACAAAAAATTCTGTCTTAAAATACTTTTTAAATAGACTGGGTTCAAAATTGCGATTTTACATAATTTTACAAAATTCAAAGGTTTATAAAATCTTACATATTAGTTAAGCTAATAGAGATAAACAAGAAAAAAATTAAAAAACATCCGAAATCTACAAACTTTTTCCCATTATATCATGTAATTGCCCTGGAATTATTATTATTTTTTATTATTTTAATACATACTGAAATATTCGTGAAATGCCAGTTTTAAAAAATCGTGCAAGTAAAAGTTAACGCTGTGCATTTTTATGCATGTTATTACAGTTTCCAATTATATCCGGAAAAAAGAGAAGGCTGTTATCTCTTTTCCTTTTTGAATAATAGCTATTCAAGCTTTGAATGTTTTCAAAATTGAAAAATTTTGAGAGCTTGTAATTCAAAAAGCGGAAGTGGTACTCATATACTATTTGGTAAGGAAAAGCCTGTCTACTCTTTGAGTAATTTTCCTCCCTATATCGTAATATACTGTAAATGTTACCCTATAGGTTGAATATTTTCCCGTATAGGGTAAACATTTGTTGTTGTTGAAAGTAGTGTCTCTCTTCGATATAGAAATAGAGCGATAGGCGAATGAGGCCATATAAAAAACTCTGCGAATTGTTGAGCCATAAACAAACCTGAAAACGCCGTCTAGCCCTTTCACGGGCGCCGTTTGCAGTCTGCAAACGGTTAATGTTACTGCCCAAAATGCCAAATGGTACCAGTAAATTTTTACTGCAATTTCGATCTCATAATATACGTAAAAAAGTGCTTTTGGCTATTTTCAAATAAATTTGTTCTTACATTGCGGTATGAATTAATTATTTGAATGCTTTAGGAGCAGAAATGCTTTGCCCCTGAAAGGGTTAAGTCATTGTTGGTTACCCAAGGTTCGTACAATCCTAAAAATTCCCAAAGAGACAGGCACAATTATTAACGCTAAAACGCCCAGAAGGAGTCGATCCGACTGCAACCAAATGTTAAAAGCCCATTTGAGCCTGAAAATGTTTTAATAAAATAAGTTAAATCAAATTCACGCAAAAAATGCGTTAAATAAATCAGTTAAATAATTTTAAATAAAAATTCTGGTTTGAAATATTTTTATGAAACTTGAGAAAATTTCCGGGCGTTCTAGTGTTAATGATAAGGAAATGTCTATTCATTATTTTAAACACAGCATTCTTAACGTCCCTGTTTATAAACAGTAGTTACAGTATCTGTCTGCACTGCAGTTACACAAGGCGAAAAAACTGCTTTATTTGTAAATTATTTGCGAATGTTTTATATGTGTTTTTTATCCAAAAAAATTGTAGTAGAAATGTGCGAACAATGAATACCCCATATATTGTTAGTTATAACTAAAGTAATTTTAAAAATTTATTTTTTTGTATGAAGTATAATGCGCAGACTATGTCACTCATTCCTACATATGTCGAAAAATGTATCATTTAAAGATTTAACAGCGATATCGTCGTTGCTATGTCAAACTATGGAATTATTAATAGAAAGGAACTAACATATCCTTAAAGTGGTGAAGTTTCAATTGTAACCGCTTTCGCAGTGGTTTATTACCGCCGGGGAAAAGTTCCACCAGTAAATTTAAATAGAAATTTTCTCCTTATTTAAGCTCTTTATTAATTCAAAATCTCTGTGATAAATAATGGCACAAACAGAAATTCATTTTGACTGTTGAAAGTTTACTTTGGCGGTAGTCGGTACCTGCGTTTCCGCAATATTGTGACAACTTAGACAACCTCCAGACACTGTCAGTGAAAAAGATTATAATACATGTGTAAACTGACACCAGTAAAAACAAATGGAAAATTTTTACCATACTTGTTAAAACATACTTCCATGGATAAGGTGCTTTAATAAGAAGAAAATTTCTATTCAAATTTACTGGTGGGAATTTTGCCTCAGCGTTAATCAGAGACTGTTGATCCGATTTAAACAAACATCCGCCATCTTGTGACAACCTCCTCAGTTACTTCACTCTCAACTGGTAGACGATATATTATATGTTTCCTCCTATTTATTCGTAACTCCATTTGACAAACTATCCAATATCGAAACAGTGTTGCAGTGGTCTACTTTTTTAAAATTCAGATTTCTTGTTTGGCACCACATTTCTGAAATGGTAAAATTCCCCTTGTTGTCACCTTAATTAATATGTGATTAAACCAGGTTAAATAAGGTGAGCTTCACTATTTCAAAAAAGTGGTGGCAATCAAGAAATCCGAATTTTAAAAAAGTAGCCTACTGGGAACCCCGTTTGCATATTGCATAGTTTGACATGGCACCGACGACAGAAGATATTTCACTTTAACTCTTAAATGCGCAGTATATCATATTTGCAAAACTTTTTATTTAACTTTTAATAAATAAATCAAGTTCTTTGCAACCACTATATTTATATGGAAATATCAAATCTGTAAAAATCGCATAAATATGCTACTAAATAAAGTTAAAAATCTTTCTTAAATTTTTGGTGTTTTATCCTTAATGTATGTATAAAAAATAGAATTCTAAAAGAAAAATTCGCACATTTAATGGTTATGTAGTATTTTTTTTAAAGTTTAATAATTTATATATATGAATAAGGTACGAGGCCTCAGCGAAAATTCTAATTTAAACCAGACATTTTATGAAGCAAAATGGATCTTATCTTTAAGTAGTATTTATTTTTTTATTGATTACTGATTTAAATTTCTGGTACGAAACATAGTTATATAACGAGATTAATTGTGGGAAACAACAGGGTTCGTAGGGGTCTGGTAATTTTTCCAGGAATGCTACCAGTAATTTTTTTTTATTTTTTTTATTTTTTTTTTATTTATTTTTTTTTTTTTTAAGAAAAAGAAATCTAGGTTAAACGTGCGAAATTTCGCCTTCTTTTAAAGAGAGATTTTGATAGGCAAAAACTGGTGCGGAATAGTTTCCTGGTCTGCAAAATTCCAAGAGCCGTAGGAACCCTGAACAAATACCATATACGTGACAGAGTAATTGGCGTCCACATAGGTAGGTGTGTGTATGATTATAGGAATGGGTTATGGTATAGCTGCCAACTTTTACGCTTTTTTCCTGCCACTATTTTTTATCACAAAAATTTGCCTCATTTAATCAAACGTTTTAGATGATTAAATAAGACAAAATTTTTTGTTAAACAATAGTGGTAGGAAAAAGTGTAAAACATGGTAGCTATAGTTATGGATTCCACTTTTTTCTGATAAATGTTTTCGTCTTCCTTAATCACAGAACTCAACAATTAAATTAGGAGAATAAATCTATAAGTAAGACAGTTATCCATACCCCTCACTCTGAGTACGTCACTGTGCCTGCTGAACAAATGTAGCGTGAATCATAAATTTCCGTGCGCCGGTTAAAGTTTTAAACATTTTAGAAAGAAAAGGGGTTTAACCCTTTCAGGGTTAAAGCGTTTCTGCTCCAAAAATGTCCATATAATTTATTCACACCTCAAATTACGACGAAATTTATTTATAATTTATTAAAAACTTTTCTTCAAGTACATTATGAGATTGAAATTGTACTTAAATAATACTGGTGCCATTTGGCAGTTTGGGCATTAAAATTAAGCGTTTTCAGACTGCAAACGGCGTCCTTGAAAGGGTTGAAAAGTTTCATAAAAGCTATAAAAATTAGTTCATATCATTTTATTATATGAGTAAAACACATGGCTTTTGGCACCGTGACCTTGCTATAGAAATCTCTATCCACTTTCCATTCCGGATAGATCTGAAAATAATTTTCCTTTAGGGAAATAATTCATTTCATATATTAGAAGTTCGACATTTAATATCGGAATATTCCTGTGTCGGTCTCTTCCCAAAGGAAACATCTAGCATGTCACGCTAATGGCTCTTTTATCTTTCGAAATTCATTTCTTATTAAAGGTAATTAATGCACAATTATACTTTCATAAAAATGAAATTTATTAAAAAATAAATATATAAATAAAAAAGCAATTTAACAAATTACAACGACCATTTGGAAAATGATTTTTCCGAAGACTAAAATTTAAGACATAAAAAAATCGCACGGAGTTGATCATACATTAAGTACGCCATGAATTAAACATTAATAGTGTTATTACACGTAAAAATTGCAAGCGTAAAAAATCGCTTGCGAATCGTAAGATTTCCTGAAACTTACGTATTATCCAAGCATTTCACTGGCTGTTCGGGAAAAGGCTTTTTCATCGTCAGATTTCCAAGAAATCTGACGACCAATTTTAAATGATATTTCATTCTTAAACTTCTGAACATCCCACAATATTGCTTTTTACACCGTCGTATAGAGAAAAAAAAATGTACTATTAAATGCAATTTGTTTGAAAGCTGTATCTCAATTTGTTTCTGAGTTATTAATTTTTTATTGTAGTTTTTATTACTTTTTTGTCATAGTGGCAACAGAAGTATCCATCTCTGTTGAAAGTAAAGGGAAATACAGATTACTGTATAGACCAATCAGAAAACGAAAAAAATGCGGATTCAACCAATAAAAAGCGTCAGATATGCTTTTGATTTCCTACTCTGACGAGGACAATAACCATTTTTCAAAATGGTTAAAAAAAAAAAAAAAAAAAAATCCTTTAAATTTTTTAATTATATTTATTATTCAGGACGCCTAGAGGTACTTATTTTTGGGAATCACTATTTGTGAATATTAATCTTTGCTTTCTTCAATCACGCAGATTTGCGCTAAAAAATGCTAAATTTACTATTTGCTAACAGTGGTACTCAAAAATAAAAACCTTTATTCATATTGTTATTAGATTTTCTAGTACAAACGATATAAATATCGCAATTAACTCTCTAATACAAAACACATTACGTCAGATAATGACAAAAATAAGTATCTAGAAAAACATCTTAAGGTTAAGATTATTATAATAATTAAAGTTTAAAATTAGAGTGTGGAAAATTCTACATCCAACGAGAATCAATGTTTTCAAAAGTAAAACATCATTAGTGATCGACTAAATTGTGCCTTTCATCTCTTTAACACTAGAAAGGCCGAAAATTTTACTCAAGTTTTGTAAAAATATTTCACACGAGAATTTTTCTTTTAAACTGTTTAACTTATTTATATAACTTTTTTCTTCTTTGCATCTTTTAAACTTATTTTATAAAGAAATTTCTGGTTCGAACCGAAATATATCCATTTGGTAGGGGTCGAAATGACCCCTCGTGGTCCTTCTAGTGTTAAAATAGTTAAGTTCAACATGAATGCACTTTTAGAAAGTCAGAAAAATATTTTTAAACTTTTTAAAAGCGTGAAAAACTATTTCATATCCATTTAAAAAATATATTTTTCTTTAATTATGAAACAAATGTCTTATCTCTCTCCGATCTTGCACCAGAACTCCATAATCATTTTCAGGTCTGGATAGTTCGAAAAATAATTTTCGTTTTGGGAAGGAAATCATTTGATATATGAAACATTCGACATATTATATCTAAATATTCCGGTCTCTTTTCAATGAAAACGCCCAGCATGCCACGCTAATGGATATTTTATCTTTTGAAGTTCATTAATAAATTAAAGCAATCAATGAAAGATGATACTTTCATAAAAATGAAATTTTGTAAAACAAATACACTCTTATAATTTCATAATTACTTTTATTATTCAGGGCATGTAGGTGTATATGTCATTTGGTTTAAAATTTTTCTGTATAGTCGTTTATTCAATCATAGGATTTTGTGATTAAAAAAAGGCAAAGTTTACTATTTGAAAACAGCTGTATTCAAAAATAAGCACTCCTCTGATCTTTGATTTTGGATTTTTCTCTACGAATGATATAAATATCGCAATTGACTCTCTAATGCTAAACAAAACATATTAAATTGAGACAAATATCCGTATATAGAAAACATCTTTAAATTAAAATTTTTGTAATTATTCAATTTAAAATTTAAAACACAAAAATTCTACTTCTAAATACAGGCATGTCAAACTGTGGCCCATCCGGTACCACTAATTGCAGTGGTGGAAAATTGGCGCAGAGGAGGAGCCTATTGACATCACTAAATTTTAGTAGTATTTTTCGGCTTATCTAATGACAAAATTTCTGAGTTTTTATTAAAGGGAATAATACTATAAAATATTAGTGGTGTTAATAGGCTCCTCCTCTGCGCCAATTTTCCACCACTGCTAATTGTTTTAAAGAATTAATCGATATCTTGAATCTCAGATATTCGATGATTAGATAAGGCATTGATTTCTATAAAACTTTAGTGGTATCTGGTGGACCACAGTTTGATACCCCTGTCTAAATACAATAAATATTTTTATATGCTGAAATGTTAAAATAATTAATTGATACCAGCAGTTACAAGCATATTTATATGGATGTAATTAAAAGCTTTTCTTCGCGTGCGTTACAAATGGTAAAGTTTAATACCACCCCCTGAGTTCTAGTCCTGAGGGCGGATTTTTTTTTTAAACTTAGGTACGGTCCTTTAACCCTTTCAGGGGCAAGGCATTTCTGCTCAAAAAATGTTCAAATAATTAATTCACGCCGCAATTAACAAACAAATTTATTTGAAAATAAACAAAAGCCTTTTTTTCACGTTTATTCTGAGATCAAAATTGTAATAAAAAATTACTGGTGCCATTTGGATATTTAGGCATTAAAATTAACCGTTTGCAGATGTAAACGGCGCCCCTCAAATGGCTAAATGTAGATACCAGTATTTTATAAGCAATTTCTCTGACTTATTTAATCTCAGGAAAATAAAGCAGGAACAAAAAAAAAATAAATAAATAAAAAAATTGGTACGAATATTTATGGGACCGTACACACGCTGAAAAAAATCCGCCTTCGACAGCTGCCAATTTTGTGTCAGCGCTCATGTCTAGTATTCAGGGGGCGGTGATTAAAATTAAGTGTTGCGTATAATGTGCCGCCGCCATTCAAAGGGAAAGAAAAACATCATTAGTACTGATTGCCTATATTGTGCTATTCTTGTCTCATTCTTGAGTTTCTTGAAATCGTTGAATTCATTTTCAATCGTTGCAAAACACATTGCAATGCTAGCATTTTATTTTTTTAGCAAACATAAAAACTATTTTGCAGAATGAGATTTAATTTTAAATTCACATATATAAAACATTAAAAACTTCATTTTGTTAAAAAAAATCATGTTACTACTAAATTTTACTGTTAATTAAATTCCAAAAAAAAAATATTTTTTAAAAATAAATTGAAAGATATTATTTTTTTACAGAAATAGATTTCTAGATGTTTCAAATATGAGAATCCATAATTACAGTCCACTTTGCTAAGTAGTATTTGAGATTTTCTTTAAAAAGAAAGAAAAAGAATCTACCAAATTTTGTTTGAAAAGATTAAAAATGAAGTTAACATTAAGAGTTCCAAGTTTTAAAACTGTATAATACCTTTACTATTTGACTAAACAACGTCGGCATCATAAGGTGAAATTTACTGAAAAATCCAATTATAATGCGAAAATTATGGTTAGTAAGGCAGAGTTGCCAAGGTTCCGGCTTTTTGATACCAGTATTTTATTACAGAAAATGTTCTGTTATTTAATTGGAACATTTGAGAAAACACAGGAGAATAACATTTTCTATAAGATAATAATGGTGTGCAAAAAGCCGGAGACTTGGAAACTCTGGTAAGGTATATGTTCCTGTATAAATCGACTCCTGACTTCGAAAGAAATAACATTTCCTGCGTATCGCACACCAGTATTTTCCAACAGTTTTTTTGGACTTATTAAATTGCACAAAACAAGTGCGATTTCTTTTTTTTTTATTCAATGGTACAATATTTTACATACTTTTTTTATGATAGACTTCCCTTGAAAGTATCCTATTAAAGTGTATCGTAGACATCATTTTTCAAGAAAATGTACGAACAGAATAAATAGTAGACTAGGATGTGCATTTTTCAACCCGTAATCAAAGAATTAGGTGGTCCGGAAAATTCTGTCGTTTAATTTTCTTTCGCGCCTACTTTTTCAAAATTCAGATTTCTTCATTGGCACCACTTTTTTGAAATGGTAAAATTCCCAAAGCTTTCACATTTCACATTAAGAAGAAAACAATGGGAATTTTACTATTTCAAAAAAGTGGTGCCAATGTAGAAATCTGAATTAAAAAAAAATAGGTGTAAAGAAAATTAAACGACAGAATTTTCCGATCCACTTAATAGTCATTACTAGACCCAGTGATGGAACAGAGTAGCAGCAGAGAATTAATTGACACCGCAAGATTTTATTAGTATTCTTCATCTAATTTCAGGACCGAAATTTTTAAAGGCGAAGAATACTATAAAAATTTAGTGGTGACAATCGCACAACTGCTGCGCCACTGTTCCATCACTGCTAGACCTTTTTACTTATTGTCACATTTTCATTCAATAATTTGCGGACCAGTCAGCAGGGGATAACTTTTTTCTGAGTATAATAACATTTGAATCATATAGCAATTATGGCGAAATGCGTATTTTGCAATTGCAAAATTTATTTGGTAAATCTTATTTTTGTTTATTTTGAAATAGCCATAGATTCCAAAACTGTCCGTTTTTGAATAACACTATTTCTGATTAAATAATTTAGGCTTTTTTTATTAACCGACATTTGCGATTAAACATGGCAAACGTTACTATTTTGAAATGGTGGTAGTATCATAGCTGCCAACATCTTAAACTTTTTTTGGGCCACAAAAATTTTATAGTAAATTTTACATTTATAAATTACCATAATATGCCTATAAAATAAGACAAAAATTTCTATTAAATCTTTGGGGTACAAAAAAGCCTAAGACTTGGCAGTTATGCACTATAATATCAGAAGATGAATAGTAAACATATGAATACAGATCATTCATGTGTTTATGTTTACTTATGAATAGTAAACACAAGAATGATCTACTTCATTTTTTTTCTACCTAAACCTCAATAATCTCTACCAGCATTGTGAGCAAAAACTATGTATACCATGCTTTTATATAGGAAAATAATCTTGCGATGATATCTTTCAAGATATGATAGAGAAGAAAGCGTTTGACTCGTTTCTTTTGTTCAATAACTTTTGCAAGGGTGGAAAGATTGCATGAATGCGGATTTGTTTACTAAGGTTCTGATATATTTTATGAAAAACAAATATTACTGAAAGATCTGTATATTTCCAGATTTCTTTATCTCTTTTCAGCAAAAGCTCTTTTTTCATTAGTTACAGGGGAGACTAGGGAGGGTTGACCCACTTTTTACAAAATATTTTTTTTTATTTTTTAAATATTGAATGTAGAATAAAGTTTTATACATCATTTTATTTGTTATACAACCAGTTATGAAAATAAAATTGCTTCATAAATGTAATACATAAGAAATTTGAAAAATGATTGATTTTAATCATTAGAAAATAATGGGTCAAGTCTCCCCACATACCCCAAGGGGTTGACCCACTATATGGGAGACTTGACCCACTTTGTTTTATATGGAATATTTGTGAATAGAAATAAAATATGTTTAAAAAAAGCAAAATAACTTTATGCTATATGCTTTTATTAGCTCACAGGCTATCAAAGCCTGAGAGCTTATATGCCCGCCAGTTCTGTATGTACGTACGTATGTATGTACGTAACGCGATAACTCATGATAGAAACATCCTATTTGCTTCATTTTTTTTCTAGTTTTGCTCTGATAAGGCCCTTCCTTGATTAGTTTTGGGGGTTCATTGGTTAAGGATAAAGGGGGAAAAGGGGGGTTAGTCCACCCCCCTTAATTCAGATAAATGGGTTTTTCATGCAGAATTATTCGATTTACTCCGAAGTTGGTATACCGGTTTATTATGTTAAGAAACTTCCCTGATTAGTTTTGGGGGTTCATTGGTTAAGAATAAAGTGGGAAAAGGGGAATTAGTCCCCCCCCCCTCCCCTTAATTTAGATAAATGTTTTTTTCATGCAGAATTATTCGCTTTGCTCCGAATTTGGTATACCTGTTTATTATGTTAAGGAACTTCCCTGGATAGTTTTGGGGGTTCATTGGTTAAGGATAAAGAGGGAAAAGGAGTCTAGTCCACCCCCCCCCCCTTAATTTAGATAAATGGGTTTTTCATGCAGAATTATTCGATTTGCTCTGAATTTGGTATACCGGTTTATTATGTTCAGGAGCGTCCTTTATTAGTTTTGAGGGTTCATTGGTTAAATATAAAGGGGGAAAAGGGGGGTTAGCCCACTCCCTTTAATTCAGATAAATGGATTTTTCATGCAGAATTATTTGATTTCCGAATTTGGTATACCAGTTTATTATGTTAAGAAACTTCCCTGATTATTTTTCAGGGTTCTTTGATTAAGGATAAAGGGGGAATGGGGGGCTGGTCTACCCCTCCTTAATTTAGATAAATGGGTTTTTCATGCAGGATTATTCGATTTGCTCCAAATTTAGTATACCGGTTTATTATGTTAAGGAGCTTCCCCGATTAGTTTTGGGGGTTCATTGGTTAAGGATAAAGGGGGAAAGGGGGCTAGTCAACCCCCCTTAATTTAGATAAATGAGTTTTTCATACAGAATTATTCGATTTGCTCCAATTTGGTATACCGGTTTATTATGTTAAGGAGCTTCCCTGATTAGATTTGGAGGCTCATTGGTTAAGTATAAAGGGGGAAAGGGGGCTAATCCCCCTTCACTTAATTTTTTGAGGGGCATTATTCTTTAAAATAAGAGTATAATATGCAATTAGTGCGAATAGTCTGTGAGCTCGATGCCATCAGTTTAGCTGGGCACTTTTCTTTTTAATTATTATAACAACATACTTTTGAAAAAATGATGCTTAAATAAACCTTATTAGACGCATTCTCAAGTCAGAGGAGAAAAATTTTGTTTTAAACAGGATTTTGTCTAAGCAGGTATAATTGTAGAGCAGGGAATTAACATTTAAGATAGTATTCCGCTAGAGGCAGGTTCCGATTTCATAGGTTTTCATGCATTATTATGTCCGGATTACTAGCCACTGTCCCGCTTTTTTGTCTTGTTGTCCTACTTTTTGTGACACTTGACCTGACAACTCTATTTGTCACATAGATTGGTTTCATCTCACTCTATTCATCATGTTGAAATTTGTCTACATACCTTCCTAAAGCTTTTTGATCAATGCTTTTTTTGCAGACGCATGAGTACTTAACTTATCATTAACATATTTTAACCCTTTAAGGGGCAAAGTACTTTCAGTACTAAAATGTTGAAATAAATGCCTGGCACCGGAATATACGAAAATAATTATTTCGAAATATAAAAAAGGCTATATTTCACGTACGTATTAAATGGAAAAGACTTTAGCAAATTTTTTGGTGCCATGGTGAAATTTGGGAATTAAAATTAAGTGGTTTCATAAGCGTACCACTGCCCCTGAAACGGTTAAGACTTCTTCTTCCATGCTAGTCTTTTCCACTGTTTCTATTTACCAATTATAAGTAATATTTAAATGGGAAAAAGTTCCTATCAACTTCTCGATTTATATTTCATTAACTTTTTTCGTGCAGTGGATACTAAAGCAATTTTTCACATACTTCATTGATAAGTATTAAACATTTTATTTTCCATCATCCCATTTTACTGTAGCATTTCAGAATAAATTTGCATTCATTTTTATATATCACCATTGATCTTTCATTATACACAGTGTATACTAAAAAGATTTCCAAAAACCCCTAAATTAATACATTCACAATGTGCATTTTTTATTAAATCTTAATTTTAAAAATGCAGAATCTCCTCACTCTTCTGAAAGTCTTTTGTAAATTTGCGTTCTAGAGAGGTTTCCCAAGTTTATGCATAGGTAAATATCTTTCAGTGTACGAATTTAATATAAAATGTCTTACAATTTAGAAAAATATGGACAATATGATATAAATGCATTTTCTGTAAGGTAGAAGCTACGCCCTTAATCAATGATGTTTTTTGAATGAAAACGAGAATTCTCGTTTCCAGTTGTGAATGTATTAAGGGAGCCTTGAAGATCTGGTCAACCCTGATTTTCACTGACAGTGTCAAGACTCCCCACATAGCCCTTTTCTAAAGAATGGCACATTGTTATGTTAAGCCTAATTTACTGTATAATGTTTATGCCTAGAACGAACGCTCGATATTTCTGCATTACTTAAAACCTACTTACTTAAATTTCTATCATATATTTTATCTGAAAACAACTTACAAAATATTTTTTTAAACACAACATTTAGGTTTAAAAAGCCTCACAATTGATTTTATTTCTATACATATTTCGATTGTCTGTATGAAACAGAGAATGTTGTTTGAGATTCCAGTAGATTGACATCTATTGCTAAAATTCCGAAATTCTTTTAAATATGAAAATCCAATGGAGTTATGAATAAAGAGGAGGAGACATATAGAGTAGTGTCTACCAGTTGCGAGTGAAGTAACTGAGGAGGTTGTCACAAGATGGCGGCTGCTTTTTTTAAATCGGAACTTGTGTTTCTGATTTCCACCAGGACAAACATCCCACCAGTATAATTGAATAGAAAATTTCCTCTTATTTAAGCGTCTTTTTCATGGAAATTTTTCTCAAAAATTTTGTAAAAATTTCTATTTGTTTTTACTGGTGTGAGTATACCTTGTAAAACTGTCAGTTTGTTTCTCTGGTTGTCACAATATGGCGGAAACGCAAGATCTAACCACCGCCAGAGTAATCTCGTACCAGTAAAATTGAAAACCTGTTTCTACCATTATTTATGACTGAAATTTTGTAAAAATAAGGCGTTTAAATAAGTTAAAAATTTATATATAATTCTACTGGTGAAAGTTTCCACCGGCGGTAAACAACGTCTGCGATAGCGGTTACAGTTGAAGCTTCATTATTTTAAGGATATGTCAGTTCCTCTTTATTAATAGTTCCATGGAAAATCCCTGCCGGCCCGGCCTACAGGCAGAGGTAGATTTCGAAGTTAAGTATACTAATTTCACCAACAAAAACTAAATCATTATTAGATATAAATCAACTTTAACAGTTTTATCCGTCTGCTTTTGACGAGTTTTTATTTCCTTTTTATAAAATAGCTGGTTTAATCAGAATCATGTTAAGGCGATATTAAAAAAAAATATTTTTTCATGCTCAACAACTCGAAATTTTCTGGCACATTTTCAGATTCATTTTTAATTAAAAAAAATAGGAAACATGCTGACGTGATTTTTGAAAAGATTTATAAGCGACCTGTGTTTTTATTTTTCTTTCAATTAATTAAAACTTGATTAATAAACAATTATTTTCTCGGTAGGGCAATACTTTTCGTTTCTAACACAATCGCTTCTGGAAATTCTGTTCAAAATGCCCACTTTGGCATACTTTTTTGAAATATATTCTGCCTCTATCAAAAAATCGATCATTACTGTACATTATATAGTTTCTCAATAAGAGAATCTAGCAATTGGATGCGTTTGAGAGCAAAAATGAATTTAAAAATGAGTAAGAAAATAAGCAGTTTGGATTTTAATGCACCCTTAATAAGATGATTTTTTTATTCAACCGCTATGTATTTTTAATTTGTTTTTGCTGTAAGAATTGGCCCTATCAAAAACTTGTCTATATAAATGTTGAAGACAATATTAAGAAGATATATGATAAATTCATGGAGATTTTATATCTTGTGAATTGATGGAGTTATGAAATTTTTTCTTCTTCAACCCCCCTTTTTTGTTTTCGTTTTTAATTTTTTTTTTTTGCGGTACGAATTTGTCCTATCAAAAACTTGTGAATACAAAAGTTGTAGAAAATATTAAGGAGATGTATAATAAAATTAATTGGATTTGATATCTTGAGAATTGACGAAGTAAGGAATTTTTTTCTCCCAAAAACCCTATTTTTTGCGCTCCTTGAGCCTATTTTAAATTTTATCAAAAATCTGTGATGCATGAATTTTTGGCGCTGTTTTTAGAAGTAATAAAAACTTTAAACTGAATTGATATGTACAAAAATTAAGAAGTTATAGGGTTTTTTTCGGTTTTCACAAAACCCCTCCCTATTTCCATCCCCTTTGTCCGCTTTTGCCCATTAACGAACTTGACCGAGATTTTATGTCCCTTGATTTTATATATCAGTTTGGAAAAGACTTGTGCAGAATTGCGGAAGTTATCGTGTCCAGAAGAAAGTGATAACACAATTGCTTCGGGAAATTCCGTTCAAAATGCCCACTTTGACATAATTTTTAAAATATATTCTGCCTCTGTCAAAAAATTGATCATTGCGGTACATTATATAGTTTCTGAATAAGCGAATCTACCAATTAAATGCGTTTGAGAGCAAAAATGAATTTAAAAATGTGTCAGAAAATAAGCAGTTTGGATTTGAGTGCATCCTTAATGCAATGATTTTTCCAACACAATCCGCTTCGGGAAATTCGGTTCAAAATGCCCACTTTAACAGCATTTTTTTAAATATATTCTGCCTCTATCAAAACATCGACCATTACCGTACATTATATAGTTCCTGAGTAAGAAAACGTACCAATTGGAAGCCTTTGAGAGCAAAAATGAATTGTAAAATGAGTCAGAAAATAAGCAGATTGGATTTGAATACACCCTTACTTAGATGATTTTTTTCTTCAACCGCTATGTATTTTTAATTTCTTTTTGCTGTAAGAATTGGTCCTATCCAAAACTTGTCTATATAGATGTTGTAGACAATATTAAGAAGATATATGATAAATTCATGGGGATTTTAAATCTTTTAAATTGACGGAGTTATGGATTTTTTACTTCTTCAAACCCCCTTTTTGTTTTCGTTTTTATTATTATTTTTTTTTTTTTGCGGTACGAATTGGTCCTATCAAAAACTTGTGAATATAAAAGTTGTAGATAATATTATGGAGATTTATAATAAAATTATTTGGAATTGATATCTTAAGAATTGACGAAGTTATGATTTTTTTTTCTCCCAAAAATCCTATTTTTTGCGCCCCTTGAGCCCATTTTTAACTTTATCAAAAATCTGTAATACATAAAATTTTGGCCCTATTTTTAGAAGTAATAAAAACTTTAAACTGATTTGATATGTACAAAAATTAAGAAGTTATGGGGGGGGGGGTTATCGGTTTTCTTAAAACCCCTCCCTATCTCCATCCCCTTGGTCCGATTTTGCCCATTAACGAACTTGAACGAGATTTTATGCCCATTGATTTTATGTATCAGTTTGGAAGAGATTGGTGCAGAATTACGAAAGTTATCGTGTCCAGAAGAAAGTGATATATATATATATAGATAGATAGATAGATAGATAGATAGATAAAGCTTTTTACTGAGGGTGGTTTTGGGTTCTAGGGGTCATGATCGGTGTAGATCTGTAAAAATTTTTCAGAAATTCCAACATAAGAACAATCCCAATAGGTAGTATTTCATACGAAATCTACCTAAAACTGATGAGTGGGTTAAGCCTCCCGTATGATCAACTGTCCCTAGTCTCCCCTAAATATCGAAAAAGTTGTTTGGTAAGGTAAAGTATTGTAATTTAAATGACAATTTTTTGTATGTTGTATGAAGACATGTAACAAATTCGAAGTTTCCACTATTTTTTGAACAGCATTTATTTTCAAAGCAAAATCTTTCTTTTAAATTTCATACAAAGTTACCTGGAAGCGCGTTTTTCTTGCAATTGTATCGAAAACGTTCCACGAATATTTTTCTTAAACGTGCCAGTGGGAGAACAAATTGTACAATAAATCCATTTGTGATAATTTTTTTATGTGTGAACTTTAAAAACACTAAGGGAATCCAACCCGACCTCTCATTTTACATAAAATAAGTGAAAACATTTTTTTTTTTAATATTCATATAATTTTTTATATTGCCACTAATATCACCGAAAAGCCCTTTTATTTTAAAAGTAACAATTTTACATTCAAATAAAGTTTTAAAATTTATTAAAATCGATAATTACGTATGAGTTAATACCCAAAGAAATTGTCAAAAATATCGTTATTTACAGCAGTCCATTTTAATTCTGATCACTTGAGTAGTTTACGAGCTGTTTTATTCGTATTATTTTATTTTATTTTATCGGTGAATTTTTAACTTCGTTATAGAATACAAGTCGGGAGCATATGCTGAATTAAATATATTAATTTAAGTGCAAAGGATTTTCTCTTTTATATTCATCGGTACGTGATAGAGATAGATTTAAAGAAAACCAAACATACTTGAAAATTATTTTAAAAGCCAGGAAAAATGTGTAAAAACAAATAGTTTTCAAAGAAATCGGAATGCGGTTTTCAAACTAATTGCAATACAGTTTTCAAACTAATTGCATTTGTAAGTATTTGTTTCTCTATTCGGAGGTGTGGTCGGAAATATTACGTGAAACGTGGCAAACGAAGTGCTTTCGTACTATAGCTAATTTTATAAATATTCAGATCTTGGTGCAATAGCTGCTGAACTCTTATGAAAAAAATGCAAGAATACCAAACTTATTACGATTATATATATTAAATTCAGTAATACGTAAATCAGATGAATCCATCTAAAATAATAAGAAATCAACATGGCAACCTAGAATCATTACCTACCATGGTATATCATTAAATTAAGTACGTACGATATAATTTAATAGAATGGAGAGAACTTTTATTAAACCCTTGAAAGGCACCGGTGTATTGTATATACTACTTAATTTTAATTCCTAAATGCCGCATTGACACCAGAATTTAGAAGCTAAATATTGCTTTATTTAACGCACGTAAAGATCTGCTTATACTTATTTTCATATAATTTTTCTTGTAAATACTGGTGTCAGTTAATAATTTTTACATTTTTGAATCAGAAGTACTTTGCTCGTTAAAGTGTTAATATCTTTTAAAGTTTTGATTCGATTTTCATAAAATTTAAAATGACTAGACAAAATTCTGCATCGATTATATATATTATTTTCAAACCATTCATCTGGGTAGTTTTAGCACTGTTACATGCTGGCAAACGGAGGGACAGACGGACGGATCAGACGACGACTATAGGTGCTATTTATATATATTATTACGTACGCCTGTAAAAATTGCCGTAATAACGAGATTTAATCGTTTGATTTTACCAATATAAAAATGGCTTCAGCGTAACCGACGGACACGTTTGTCATTTATAATATAGATATCGTCGGTACAATGTCAAACTATCCAATTTCATAGTTGCCAACTCTTCCGCTTTTTTGCACCACAAAAATTAAATAGTAAAATCTGCCTTATTTAATCGGTAGATTACGGCAATTTAAAAATGTAAAATTTACTATAAAATTTTTGTGGTGCACAAAAGCGTAAGATGTCGGCAGCTGTGCAATATTAAAACAGTGTTGCCAGTGGGCTACTTTTTAAAAATTCAGATTTCTTGATTGGCACCGGTTTCTTGAAATAGTAAAATTCGTCTTATTTAATGACATATTAATTATGTCGAAAGCGAGGGGAATGTTACTATTTCAGAAAAGTGGTGCCAATCAAGAAATCTGAATTTTAAAAAAAGTAGCCCACTGGAAATACTGTTTTCATATTAGATAGTTTGACATGGTACCGACGATATAAAGGTCAAAATGTTTAAACTGGAGGTTTGGACTTCTATTGTAATTATAAAAATCCGTTGGTCAACACTGTTTTATATTAGAGGGGTCCGGAATTTCTGAATATGTATGACGGGTTGCTGGTACATTTTGTGTTAAAATGAATATTCTATGAATGACGCATTTTAGAATTGCACACAAGATATCTCTGGAACTACTTAATATATTTATGTGATAGTTTTGATGACAATAGTTACATCTATATTTTAAAACAGAACAGATATATTTTTAGTTTTTCACCTACAAAAATAATTATGCATAAATAAATTCCACAAAACATTATCCAATACTTCATATTAAAAATATATTTTTTGATAAAACATTCATTTATTTAGGTGCAATGTAAATAAATAGAGACAATCTATAAATGCATAAAGAGTCCGTGTTAAAATGTTGAATTATTCAAGGGAAATCTTGTATGCAATTTAAAAGAAGTATACCCTCAAAGAAAAAAAAAACGACTTTAAAAATCCTTTTTAGCATTGCTAACAGAGTGACCACCTGATATGTTTCTAGTCATAATTAGTGTAATTATAAGAATATTTTTCTCCAGTTTCTATAAAATGTGAAAAAAGTGCTTTGCTTTCATAAACATGCTCCTCGAAAAATGGATTTCTTTTTATTTTTAACACTAGAACCGCCGGAAATTTTACTCAAGTGTTATAAAACTATTTCTCACCAGAATTTTTCTTTGAAACTATTTAACTTATTTCTCTATGGTACATATTTAGCATAATTTAGAAATAAAATTCTGGTTGGAATCGAAATATTTTCATATTTCGCCGGTCAAATTGACCACTGTAGCGGTTCTAGTGTTAACTCATTAAACCTCTCGCTGCGCAACCCAAGTTTCTCGGGCAACGTAAAAGAAGCAAAATTTACGCAACCCGAGATTTCATCGGGATGCATTTTTTCCGTCTAATTAACCGTCCTTGATCATTCTCACCAGTAACTTTTTATTGTAAATTTTGCCTATTCTAATCGGAGCATTCTCCCGATTAAATCAAGGGAAAATTTTTGTTTTGAAAAACCGGTGACAAAAGAATAAAAATTCTTAAATGTCGCTCGTCGCGGACGAATTAAATACTCAATTTTTGTAGCTATTTTGATAAAACAATTACGCAGCGAGAGGGTTAAAAAGTGGTGCCGACCGAATAATTTTTTTTGTGTAATGAGGCGGAGTTGCTGGTAACCCACAGTCAAAATGACGCGAAGTGCCAAATTGACGGCGAATTACTGCGCGCTGGAAATTGTTAACAACCTTATTCTCGCACTCCTGACTTTCTTGGGCAGTATAGACTACATTATTTTAAAATGTAGATTGTTTGATTCCCATCAGTTATTTTAAAATAGTGTAACTAGCTTTATACTCGCATTATTGTATCTGCCATTAAATAAGGTGAATATTTATGCTTCAAAAAAGTAGTGGCAATCAAACGATATGAATAATAATTTAAAAAAAAATAGCCTACACTTATCACACGTGCGCGTAAAAGATTACAGTAAGCATACGCGTTAAATGAAGCGGAAAAAGAAAAAAAATTCAAGATAAGTTGTGTTATCCGAAAAGACAACGACATTTCTCGAATTAGCTGATAAATATGATGTACAATATTGCATCTGCTAGGATGCAAAATCGATTTCAATATTAATATTTATTATTTCTGGTTGCAAACTGTTAACTAACACACGTCAGATATTATCACCAAGTAGGGGCTCGGAGCATACGGTATTTTTTCATATATTTGCTACCGCTATATTTATACAATATTCCTCGGCATATATTCTTATTGCACGTGTTTAAAAAATCTACCACCAATATTATAGATTAAAAAGAGTGGTAACGTATACAGTGTGTCCATGTATAACCTGACCGACTTTTATTTTCGCAACCGTTGGTCCTAGATGCATACTTCCAATTGCAAAAATGGTTTAAATAAGGTAAAGAATTATTTTTAACCCTCTGAAAGGCACCGGTATATTATATATACCACTTAATTTTAATTCCCAAATGCCACATTGGCACCAGCATTTTAAAACTAAATTTTGATTTACACTATATACTCGAAGAAACACTTTTAGTTACTTTCATATAAATTTTCTTGTAAATCCTGGTGTCAATCAATCATTTTACCATTTTAGTAACAGAAATACATTGCCCCTCAAAGGGTTAAAGGGATTTGTGTGAAGAAAAAAATTTCTCAAAAAATTACGAAATTTAAATATTTATACTGTCCCCCGGTCCTATATGTGATATTTAGTAAAAATTTACTGTGATATTAACAAGTCAGACAAATAAAGTCTCATTCATCTAACGTTAAAATTGACCAAGTTACGAAACTTTGAAATGCATGACTTATACCACATTTTTGCATATCAAAACAGATGAGTTCGGCGATGCTTTCATGTGTCGTGTATAAAGTACTTAAACTTATTTCAAGGTATCTGCGCTTTGAAAGAAATCGCACAACTATTATGATGGAGTTTAATTTAAATTTCAGATTAGTTAAAATAATTGTATTTTAACATATGTTTTATGTTGTAAGGAATTGAGGCTATGATTTCTTTTAACAAAAATTATGTTATTTTCATAAGATTTTATTTAACACTAGAAAGACCGACAATTTTACTCACATTTTAGAACAATATTTCTCACCAGCATTTTTATTTTAAATTATTAATTTATCCATTCAACTATTTTTTTTTCTTTGTATCTTTTAAACTAGTTTTATAAAAAAAATTCTGGTTCGAACCGAGATATATTCATTTGTTTAGCAGTCAAAATGAATGCTTGCGGGCTTTCTAGTGTTAACTTGGAGCGATCGTCTTTCGAGTTTAAAATTTCTACTCGAACTTTAACTCACTTTCAAATGTCCGATAGAGGTTCAATTTTACATACTGATTTAAATTTAATGACAATGTAATATTATTATGATTTTCGATGCTTGCCATCTTATACATACTTATATTAGAGGATAACACAAAAAAATTCGGATAGATTGCCGTCAAAAAGTATAAGAAAGTGTTTTAGATTAGATAACATAAACCTGCGAAGGTTGTGTTTTTTAGCTTTTATAATTATTTTTTATGTATTTTTTAACGCTGTATAAAAAAATTATTTTCACTTTTAATCATCATGTCAGGATTTTTCGCAAATCGTAAATTTCAAGGTTAAAAACTAGCGAAAAATCTGATACTATAAAATAGATGTAAAACTCTTTTATTCAGTTTAATTTTATTTAATTCAATAATTTATTCAATTTTTTGGCTTATACTGGGTTTCTTACAGCGAAACAGCTCAGGGGTTCGATGAGGTTGGGGGAGGAGGCGGGTGGTCTATTTTAACTTTGAGCTTTTTAACTTTGAAAATTGCGATTTGAGAAAAAAACTGCCTTGATGGTTTAAAATTAAGTTCATTTTCGGATTCAGCGCTAAAAAATACATCAGAATAAATTTTTAAAAGCGAAAAACACAATCATCCCATCTATTTTTTAGTATCAAATTTTCGCTATCTTTTTTTTTTTTTTTTTTTTTTTTTTTTTTTTTACGATTTGCAAAAAATCATTACGTGATGGTAAAAAATAAAGGTGAATTTCGGATTCAGTAGTACAGAATGCACACGAATCAAATATCAAAAGCTGAAAGAAATGACATAACCGAACTTTTGCAGGCTTGTGTAATCTAAAAACATTTTAAAACATGTATCATTCTGTAACGAAGTGAGGCTGTTAATTTTCATCATTTTATTTAACAAAAATTCTGGGTTTTTTTCTTCTTATATGTTTATTACAAATAATATATTTTGCATTGATATGTCAGAATGATTAAAGATTTCAAATTTATATTGCAATATTTATTTTACTGTGAAGAATTTTTTTAAATATATCTGACTAAATTACATTTCTACTAAATTTGTGAATGACTCCTAATTTGCAGCAAAAAATATCCTCCAGCTTTAAGGAGCAATTACTCGGTCAATTTTAATAGCAGAATAACGGTCTTACTTCTCAGTGTAACAGAAAAAAATTACTAAATATAACCTATGGGACCGGGGGACCGTATAAAAATTTAAATTTCGTAATTTTTTAAGAAATGTTTTTCTTGACCCAAATCGCTTTAAAAGTAATTCTTTACTTTATTTAAACCATTTATGTAATTGGAAGTATGCATATAGGACCAAAGGTTACGAAAATAATGATCGGTCAAGTAATACGTGGACACCCTGTAATAAAAATATAGCACACAGCAAATCCTATACTATATTCAAATAATTAGAGAATGAATTACCCTTTTACGTGTCGAAACAGTGGAGTTATGAATAAAGGGAAGGAGACATATAGTATACTGTCTACCAGTTGCGAGTGAAGTAACTGAGGAGGTTGTCACAAGATGGCGCCTGCTTTTTTAAATCGCATCTTCAGTTTCCAATTACCGCAAAGGCAATCGTCCCACCAATAAAATTGAATAGAAAATTTCGTCTTACTTAAACGTCTTATTCATGGGATTTTTTCTCAAAAATGTCGTACAAATTTTTATTTGTTTTTACTGGTGTCAGTATGCCTTATAAAACTGTCAGTTTGTTTCCCTGGTTGTCACAATATGGCGAAAACGCAGGGCTTAACTACCGCCAAAGTTAACTCCTACCAGTAAAAATAAAAATTTGTTTCTACCATTATTTATGACTGAAATTTCGTAATAATAAGGCGTTAAAATAAGTGTAAAATTTCTATATAAATCTACTGGTGGAAGTTTCCGCCGGCGGTAAACAACACCTGCGATTGCGGTTACAGTTGAAGCTTCACTGTTTTAAGGCTATGTCCAGTGTTGCCAGTGGGCTACTTTTTTTTAAATTCAGATTTCTTTATTGCCACCACTTTTTTGAAACGGTAAAATTACCGTTGTTTTCGCCTGAATTAACATGTCATTAAATAAGGCGCATTTTACCATTTCAAAAAAAAAAGGTGCAAATCAAGAATATAATATTTAAAAAAAGTAGCCCATCTGGCAACACTAAATATGTCAGTTCCTCGTTATTAACCCTAGATCTACCGGGAATTTTATTCAAGTTTTAATAAAACGTTCTACACCAGAATTTTTATTTAAAACTATTTAACTTATTTATTTACCTTATTTTTGTCTGGTTTATATACTTAGTTTATTTTAAAGAAATTTCTGGTTTGAATGAATATTTTGTATGTACCTGTCGGGTCCAATGGACCCGTCTGGTAGACGGAGGGTTAATAGTTCCATGGTCTGAACGAATACGTCTCTCTGAACTATTTTTCAGTGTGTCCGTACCTTTTTCGAGTAAAATAACTGATATAAAAAAGATTTATTATTAAATAAATTATCAAATTAAAAACATGTTTTGTCATAAAAAAGTTTCAAAGGAATTCAGTTTGTGTCATAAATCTAATTAATTATTTTATTTTTATTTACAATAAAGTGATTAAAGCTACAAAGGATTTCAATTAGGGAAGATCGCTTTTTGGGACCATTGAATAATAAACTAGTTGGATGTGCCAATCCCAAAACTTTCTTCTATCTTATACATCTTAATATTTCAAAACCTAGTTACACATGTTAATACTTCAATATTATTAGTTCAATACTATACCAACTTTGATTTTCATCTTAAATTTCTGCTCAAGTCAATTAAACGGACTAAAAACGAGTTAATCTATATCATGATATTCGTCAAAATTATTAATTTTTCCTTATTCTGTCGTTATCAGCTGTTTGCGACTAGCCGGCATAGCAGAAAGCGAGTTCCCGCCGCTGCATGAGCCGCCGATGCACAATAGAACTACGAAAAATCAAGAAAAGTATACAAAAATCGCTAGCACGGAGCCCCTTTACCGCGCAATATTTCCAAATTCAAGGAGAACCTGTTGGCCAAAGCCAAAAACAAGCACAAACATTTTGGTTCAATTGTATGCAGAATTTTATACGCTGTTCGATGGTACAATAATGAAAATGGCACAGAGATCGGAATTATAGCGTCTCCTTCTTTCGGAATTTTTTCAAGTTCAGGGAGGACTTGTTTGCCATAGACAGAAACATGCACAAAAAATTTGGTTCAATTATATGGATAACTTCATACACTTTTCGATGGTACAATAATGAAAATGGTACAGACATCGCAATTATAGTGCCCCCTTCCGGCAGAATTTTTCCAAATTCAGGGAGGACCTTTGTGACATGACCAAAAATAAACACATAAAATTTGGTTCAATTCTATGCATAACTTCATCCACTATTCGGCGGTACAATATTCAAAATGGCACAAAAATTTTACAAAAATCGCTATTACAGCGCCCTCTACGAGCGATTTTTTTACAAATTAAGGGAGGACTTCCTTGCCATAGCCATGAACTTAATTTTTTTTTTGGTTCAATTCTATGCATAACTTCATACACTTTTCGATGGTGCAATATTCAAAATCGCACAAAAATCGCTATTACAGTGCCCCCTAACGGCGAATTTTTTGCAAATTCATGGAGGACCTGCTTGCCATATCCAAAAACTTAAAATAAAAATTTGGTTTAATTCTATGCATAACTTCATACACTTTTGGACGGTACAATATTCAAAATCGCACAAAAATCGCTATTACAGCGCCCCCTACCGGCGATTTTTTTCCAAATCCAGGGAGGACCTGCTTGGCATAGCTAAAAACTTAAAATAAAAATTTAGTTTAATTCTATGGATAACTTCATACACTTTTGGACGGTACAATATTCAAAATCGCACAAAAATCGCTATTACAGCGCCCCCTACCGGCGAATTTTTTCCAAATTCAGGGAGGACCTGCTTGCCATATCCAAAAACTTAAAATAAAAATTTGGTTCAATTCTATGCATAACTTCATACACTTTTCGATGGTACAATATTCAAAATCGCACAAAAAACACATTTACAGCGCCCCCTACCGGCGAATTTTTTCCAAATTCAGGGAGGACCTGCTTGTTATATCCAAAAACTTAAACTAAAAATTTTGTTCAATTCTATGCATAACTCCATACACTTTTGGATGGTACAATATTCAAAATCGCACAAAAATTGTTATATCAGCGCCCTCTACCGGCGAATTTTTTCCAAATTCCGGGAGGACCTGCTTGCCATAGCCAAAAACTTATAATAAAATTTTGGTTTAATTCTATACATAACTTCATACACTTTTTGATGGTACAATGGCGACAGACAGACGGACAGACGGACACGCAGACAGACAGCCATTTTCTATAAACATGTTTTTTGGAATCTCTGACCCCTAAAACATGCAAATCCGTCGAAAACCGGAAGTCGAAAAAAATTTCGATTACAATACTTTCTTCTATTGAAGATAGAAGAAAGTAAAAATTCAGATTTTGCATCTATTTTCAGAAATGTATTTTTCACGCTATTTACATCTAAGGTTATATTTTGCAAGACTTAATGGATTTTATAAGAGTGGTTATAGCTCTGTAACTAAAAAGACAGTCACTGGGGAGTCATTTTTGTACTCTATTCGCATTACTAATTCTAAAAATAAGATTTTGTAATACATTTCTCTTGCGCATATTGTCGCAATGTGTCTGAAAGAGTTTTGTTTTGAGAAAATGCTGTGAGATAAAATTACAAAATAGTCACCAGTAGCAGCTCTGACTAACGATTGACACAATATCTGCTGTACACCTAATTTGGTTTTTGCCCGACTGTAGATTTAAGTGTTTATGAACACTTAACGGAGGTACGCGAAATTTATTGAATTTCATTTCTTTAAAAAATTCTGGAGCAAAATGTATTAAACATGAATCAAATTAAGCGATATATTACGGAAGATCAGTATAAACTTGGTACCTCCGTATACCACTATTTCTTTAATTTTTAAAGACAGGGAAGGTGTACTGAGTGTGCCACTAAGTGAAAAAACAAATGTTAATTCTAAAATTATTAAGTGATTAACAATTTTCATTCATTTACCTACTTCTCCAACACCTTTAAATGTTTAACCGAAGTTTAAAGTTGAAGTTAACAATTTTGTCAGCTCTGTTTCATTATTTTTATAGGTAAGTCAACTTTTGTGTACGACTTATGCTGTGTAATGCGTTCCATAATCTCTCTCATTGAAACTTTTTCTCTATATATGAATGTGATGTCTATCACTTTCATACTATTATTTGACATTAGTCACTATTATTCAGCATCAAAGGTTGATACTGAGGCTATAACCCAATCAGGGGCAGTGTTGCCAGTGGGCTATTTTTTTTAAATTCAGATTGATTGATTGCCACCACTTTTTTGAAACGGTAAAATTACTTTTCTTTTCGCCTTAATTAATATGTCATTAAATAAAGCGCATTTACCATTTCAAAAAAGTGGTGCCAATCAAGAATATGAATTTAAAAAAAAATAGCCCGTCTGGCAACACTGATCAGGGGCAAGGCATTTCTGCTCCAAAAATGATCAAACAATTAATCCACACCACAATTTTCGAATTAATATATCGATGAAAAAAACCAAAAGCTTTTCTTCACGTATATTATGAGATCAAAATTGTACTAAAAATTACTGGTCACATTTGGCAATTTGGGCAATAAAAATAACCATTTACAGACTGCAAACGGCGCCCATGAAAAGGGTAACATCTTAATTGTCACGCCAGCAACTTTCACGGGCAGTGTAGTCTATTTATTTTTAATTCAGATTGTTTAATTCCCACCAGTTATTTGTTTTTAAAATAGTGTAATTGGCTTTACTCTCACAACTTTTTTTCTGCCATTAAATAAAGTAAATATCTTTTCAAAAATGTGGTGGCAATCAAAAAATACGAATTAAAAAAAAAATGGCTTACAGATATCTATCGCGACGCTTAAGGGGTTAAAAGTATTTTGCGAGTAGAGTACTGCACCCGTGTTTTTATTATTACAAATCAACGTGTTATATTAATTCTAATTAAACAAGTATTTTTGAACAATTTCATGCTTATTACTTTTGTACTACTGTTTGAAATTACATTGAACAAGGTTATCCTTAAAAATTGTTACTTAGGCTTTAACCCTTAAATGCGCGATTTTTTATTTATTTTCGAAAGAATTATGTATTATTCTCTGAAAGGTTTATTACACAGGAAAAATAATGAAAATAATCAGAGATACATTTTTCATATAATACGTCAATCTTTTCTTCTCTTGCACATCTGCAATACAAGTAAAACCTACTGTCGTGTAGCTGTTTTACGCTAAAATATTGCAAATTAGCAAATATTTTCATAAGTATGTCTCCAAATACCTTACTTTATATAATTATTTATTTCATTTCAACTTTATAAAATTATTTATTTTAAATATTAAAACTTTACAATTAACCCTTTAATTTTTATGATAGAATACGTTCTAGAAATTACGTTCCTCAATTTAAAAAAGTTTCCATTTTCAAAATAGCAGGTTTTCGAGAAAACCATCCACAAAAGTTTTATACCTACAAGAAGTGTTAATACAGTTGGTACACTCCAGTTTTTTATATACTTTGGTGGTTGTACACAAGTATTAATATTCCAGAATGAAATTTAAAACAAAAGTTTTAGCTAAATGAGTTTTTCAGTTGTTAAAATCTTTTAACCCCTTAACCATAGCTGCCAACATCTTAGGCTTTTTTGTACCACAAAAAATTTATAGTAAATTTTAATTTTTTAAATCGCCATAATCTGCCGATGAAATAAGGAAAACATTTGTATTAAATTTTTGTAATACGAAAAAGCGGAAGAGTTGGCAGCTATGTCTTATCTGTTTTGCCAGAGTGCCGCTAGTGAAAAAAGAACTTGCAATCCTCGATACTAAAATCTTTCGGATACGGCTTAATTATAACTGTAATCTTTGGTTTGTTAAATGGCATATTTCGATTGTATAAAGACAAAAATTTTAGTTAAAAAAAGTGGTGCCGGGTCCTTATTTTAATTTATTGTGTCATAACAAAGGAAACAGTTAAGGCGCTTCCATCGGAATACTGAAGGCCAGAGGACACGATTGTGACGTCATCACTAATCGACCCACTTCTCTCTCTAGTGTTGGAATTCACACCGCAAATTTTTGAATAGCAATTTTCTTTTATTTATTTGTGGAATATCTATCATCTTATAAAACTAAAATAACTATTTAATCTGACTGGTGAGAATTAGGAATCGCTAAATAAAAATTCAGCCAGATGCGGAATGCCACAGTGTGCCAATCAGCCCATTGGCACCTAGATGTTTACACCTTTGGTCATGTTACATTTTCCTTACCTTAAACCGATCGCAGAGCCTCATTTTCCCGTACAGGCCTTTGTTTGGACTATTTTTTTTTGCATCAATCAGTTTTTCGTGGTCTGATATGTATATCCTCCAAATATGAAGATCTTACATCCACTGCTCACAGGGGTCTTAAATGGTCCGCCAACTGCACACCAATATTATTTTAGACAAATTTTATTTTTAGATTTTTCTTACAAACCGCCGCGGAACCACCTTTGAAAGTTAATTCTAGCGCAAACCTACCATAAAATTTCCTGTTAAAATTTATTGGTACACAGTTGGCGGACCATTTGGGAGCCCTGACTGCTGTGTCAGTGTTGCCAGATGGGCTACTTTTTTTTAAATCAGATTCTTGATTGGAACCACTGTTTTGGTATGGTAAAATGTACCTTTTTTTTAATGACATATTAATTAAAGCAAAAACAAAGTGAATTTTAACGTTTCAAAAAAGTGGTGCAAATCAAGAAATCTGAATTTTTAATATCTAGTCCATCTGGCAACACTGCTCGGTGTTGCCAGATTGGGGATTTTTTTAATTCAGCTTATTTGACTGTCACCGTTTTTTTAAAATTGTATAATTCGCCTTATTTTTCAGCATTGTTAATCTATTTTAAAATGGGCCGAATATTTCTATTTAAAAAAAGCGGTGACAATCAACAATCTGGGGACTAAAAAGCCCCCAGTTTGGCAACACTGCCACTGCGCCTCTCACTAGGACGCACAGTGGGACGTTTTGATGATCTATGTGGACAAAATCCATTTTTCCGATTATCTCGGAATTTGAGAAAAGCGCGTGTACTGGTAGCTGAATGTCTGTATTTTGGAGATCCGTACTAGTTTTGGAGTAAAAAATCAGAGGGGTCGGTTAATTGTTACAGTTGGTTTCAGGGAGTTCCAAAAGTTGCCCTGGTTTCCTCTAAGTTTGAAAGTAAGTCGTGACTATTATGTTTTATTTGAAAGCACGAGTTTGCTGAACTAATGTCACAGCTTTGTCAAGGTCAGATTTAATTCATTTTCTTTTGAAAATAAGCGATATTAAACCCGCTTTACCGCTTTTATAAAAGGCTAAAATTCTGGATGATCCTTGATGTTGTTTACATTTTTCATCTTGACTTTTAACAAATTATTTAGCATTATTCAGCAATAAGCATTTTTTTAAATCAAAGTGTCATTCCTAAAGTATTGAAAAATTAAACAAACTCCTGCAGATAGCTGCAGATCAGTAAGTTTTTATTAATAAACAAGCATCACATTAACTTCCAGTGCACATATGTATATTTAGTTCAAATCTTGCAAGTCAAATTTAAATCACTTTACTTATCCTATTGAGCCAAAAAAATGAATACTTCTGTAATTTGAAAGACAATACAACACTGTTATGATTTAAAGCATTGTTGCCAGTAGGCTACTTTTTTTTAAAATTCAGATTTCTTGATTGGCATAACATTTTTTACAAATGGTTATATCCCCCTTGTGTTAGACTTAATTAATATGTCAATATATAAGGCGAATTTTAACATTTCAAAAAAGTGGTGCGAATTAAGAAATCGGAATTTTAATAAAAGTAGCCCACTGGCAACACTTATTTGAAGAACGTAGAAATTTGTTTAGAATAACCGTGTTTCTACAGGCCTTCACAAAAATTTAGATTAAAACGTGCAAATTAATTTTAAACCGATTCCAATATTCTGATTGAGCTGAAACATTGCTCAAGATATGTAATTCTGAAGAAAATGCAATATTATTATAATTTATGGAACGTATCAGTTACGCTTTTTTACAGGGCCACATAAAAGATTAGTTCAAATCTTGCAAGACAATTTTAAACCACTTTCAATTATCTGATTGTGCTGAAACTTTGCGTGTGTTTTTCCGATGATTATTCTATTACATTATAATTTGACGAACGTAGAAATTGTGCATTTTTTACAAGGCCACACAGAAAAACGCGGAAAGATTGTTGCAGAAAAGCATAAATTTTAATTAAATTCCTACAAAATTACTATAGTTTATTGAGATACACAATAGCCTTTTTTTAAATTGAAAACAAAGTGCGTAGCAGTTGTATTTCTTTTACATGGACACATAAAAAATATGAATACATTACCGTCTATATGCAGAAATTTAATTTCAAATTGAATAAAAATTATATAGGTTATTTATTCACACAACAGCATTTTTTCCACCGAAAATTATTTTGACAGTATTTATATGTTTTACAGGGTACTACAAAACATTGAAAAAAATTTTTAACATGATTTTCTTTTAAAAAATTTATTTTCAGGATGAGTACACAAATTTCTCGAGAAATTCTGAGAAGGCAAAAATACAAAAAAAAAAAATAAATGAATGTTAACTTACATGTATGCATAAAATTGTTTTTACTTAATTGTAAAATAATTTGTTTAACGCATTATTTGTAATGCATTATACAGGGTGCCCACTAAAGTTCTTTCAACGCTCTTAACTGACGAACGGTTGCAGCTATACTCAGAAAATTGGTGTCTAGGTATTGAAAAGTGGCTATGCTCTTCCAAATGACAACGCTTACAGCGTCACCTGGTGCAAAACAGCTCAGTTAGTATTTCTATCTCGAAAGCGATATTCATGCTCAGAACAAGATTCATTTACCATTCATG
The DNA here is from genome assembly GCA_963932465.1 of Maratus speciosus. NCBI lineage: Eukaryota > Metazoa > Arthropoda > Arachnida > Araneae > Salticidae > Maratus > Maratus speciosus. The sequence goes on along the minus strand of OZ010796.1, from coordinate 202,105,173 downwards.
TTCATATGGTGTCCTTTCGAACTAAAAAGATGATGCTCTACAAGTATGTTATTCACTTTTATCCGATATTTCAATCCGTTTTCGCGATAGGAACGCTAATGCCGCCATTTTGCACCAGGTGGTGCTGTAAGCGGTCTCATCTAGTAGCGCATAGCCTCTTTACTATACCTAGACACCACGTTTATGAATATAGATGCAGTCGTTCGGCAGTTAAGAGGGTGGGAACGGACTTAAGTGGGCACCCTGTATTTTTATTTTAAGACGTTGTTGTTAAATAACAGAATATTTATCGCTGTTTGAGTATTTTATTAGTGATGTATTCAAAAAAACGTCAAAAACTAATTAAACATCAACGAAATAATTTTGTCCACCTAGATCGTCAAAACGTCCTACTGTGGGGCGTCCCAAACAGGGATACTTTAACTTGAGCCACCCTGTATTAAAAATTACTTTTCTTTAACTTGTAATTTTTTTTTTGTTTCATGATCAGTAAGTGTTTTCAATTTAGCGGATTTTTTTATTCGGAAGTACGGTGTAGTATTTTTCTCTTTATATAACGACGACCTTTTATGATTAAATAAATAAATAATTACTATTTGTAAGGTCTGATATGAATTCTGAATTTCCGAAAAAAATAATTGTATAATTGGCTGTACAAGATATAGCTTTGACAGAAAAAATATACTAGCATACGAAAACAATTTTCTGCTCGTTAGCCAGAGACAAATGGCACTGCGGAGATTTTTAATTCATTTTTCATTCGCACAAAAAGTCGTTAAAGGATTATATGATAATTTAAGGGTGAATAAAAAAGAAAATCTTGACTTTTTAACTATTGGAAAAGATTTAAGGTTTCTTTGTAATTATAATACTCTGCTTAATTAAATATATATATATATATATAATTGTTTAATTAACAAATCAATGGATTCTCATCTTGCATGATTTTGAATAGATTTTGTTATCTTTTTACTGTTTAACAAGAAATGTTTTTAAAAATATCACAGTGCGATAATTCAAAAAGTTTTTTGATCATACGTTTGATTTGTTACAAATCGCAAGACGAAAGTGATTCATTTCAGCTCTTAACCCTTTCGGGTTCAAATTGTTTATAATTATTATTATTATTTTGGAAAAAAAGTTCATTTAAGTTTGAAAAATAAAAGTTGTTATCAAAATCACAAAAGCTAAAGTTTGCTAAATTTTAACAAATATGTCATTTACCGAATTACATAGAATATAATTGTTTTGCGTGCTATTAATGTGATAATGCGTTAACTGCTTGAAGGGCAGTGACATATTTTTGCGTCACTTAATTTTATTTCCTCAATGCTACACTGGCAGAAGCATTTGGGAATGAAAATTTTCCTTTTATTAAGTACGGGCAGAAATGCTTTTGCATGTTTTCAAATAAATTTGATTTTTAATTCTGGTGCCATTCATTCATTTCAGCATTTTACGAATACAAGTACTTTGCCAACAACAATTGCGTTTCTGTAATGTTGAATTCACACCGAAATTTTCGAAAAATTTTGTTTCAAAATAAGGAAAAGCATTTGTTTTGCTTTTTAAATTTTTCCCAAAGAAGGTTAGAAAATTAAAATTTAATTAAACGATTCTGGTGCGAATCTTGATTAAAATTAGGTGGGATATAACCTCACGAGATCCTGTATCCATTAAAATGGATCTATCGATTTAACGTACTAATCACATTAAATATTTCATTGGAAGCAAGTATTGATACTTCAATATATAATATACACTTATAAGATTACTTTTAAGTTTTTGGACTCTGGCAAAGGCTTCTTGTTTGTTTGTGGGGGAGTCAAAGTGGTATTCGACCAGGTGCTAGTACGTTCCAATTTCTCTTAAATTATTTTGTTTTTTAAGCACGTTTTAAATTCTATACGTCAATTTAAAAAAATTAATGTTTTGTAGTAGCCTATCTATTTCTTAATTATAATGTTGATATATTTACTACTTTAAAGCTCAATTTAGAATCATCCATTAAAATGGATGTTGTTTCAGTGTTGCCAGATTGGGGACTTTTTTGTCCCCAGATTGTTGATTGTCAGCGCTTTTTTTGAAATGGAAATATTCGGCATATTTAAAACTAGGTTAAAAATTCAGAAAAATAAGGCGAATTATACTATTTTAAAAAAGTTGTGACAGTCAGATAATCTGAATTAAAAAAGTCTCCAATCTGGCACAACTGTGTTGGTCTTATGTGAGTAAATTTATAGTTACTTTTAGCATTAGTTTTGGTTTTAATTATGTGCTTGATTTCCAAGTGTTTTATGGTTATTTAATCTCTCTGTAATGCTTTATTTACGTTGTATAAAAAGAAGCAGAATATACTATATATTTTTGTATTTTATTTTTTTTTAAGTTTAACAACATTAGAAGCATTAGAACTAATAACAAATGGGATTTACTTTGATCTTGATTTTAGTGATTCTTGTGATGAAGATTTTAGTGTTAATAAAATTTATGAAGATTCTTCTGAAGTTGAAAATCAAGCTACTAAAGAATCAGTCAATAATTTTGCTGATGGTTCAATTAGTTAAACCAGGGGTGGCCAACTGTGGCACGCGCCACACCACTAAAATTTTACAGTAATCATTGCCTTATCTAATCATCGAATCTCTGCGATTCAAGAAGTTGAATTTTTCTGTAAAATTTTAGTGGTATCAGGCGTGCCAGTGTTTGCCACCCCTGAGTTAAACTAACGGAAGTGAAATAGTGAAGTATCAAGTATCCCACTTTGATTTGGAAGAAATCTTTGAAGTAAGTTCAACTTATAATTTATGTACATATAACAATTTTGAATATGTAAATTAAGATAATTATTTTGGCTATCTGTTTCTTTTGTTAGAATGTCATAAATTTAAATATAAAAATTAAATTAATACAATTAAGAATATTTTAATTTCACGAGCATTAGGAAATCTGAATTTAATTATGTTTCATTTCAGGTCTGTATCAAGCATTCCAGATCCTCCTAATATTTAACAAAAGCTAGAACAAGAAGCACACATGCGCAAAATTACATTGAGAATAATATGTATTCAAAAGAAAAATAAATTTAGCTGTACAAGATGCGCTAGGTTTTTGTACATTACCAGTGAAAGAAATTGTTTCAAAGAATTTCATATAGAATAAATATCTGTAAAATGATTCAGTGTTGTTCGTTAAATTAATAATAAATGTATTTGTGTTTCAATTAATGTGTTAATTTAGTGCTTTTCGGTATCATTTTACATGTGAAAAGTTGAGTTGAACTGTGTTTACATTTCATTATACTTCATACATCATTTACACAACATCCATTAAAATGGATATGGTCCTTAACAAATTAAAAAATTAAAAAAATTATTAAAAACGATATTTTTTAACCATTTTGATGACAATAAAGTAGTAAAGACAAAAATAAAGTATTTCAAATTTTCCTTGGTCTCATGAATATACTATATTTCACCGCCCCTCAAGGAGTTAAGGAAGAATTTCGAAAAACGTTCAAATAATGTCGTATAAACCCCTTAAAGTGCGGAGGTTCATTTTTGGACCCCTTAATTTTTATTCGTAAATAACACATTCCCATCAGTATTTTGGAATGAAAATTGTTCTCCTATTAAATACGTACAGAAAAGTATTTACTTATTTTCAAATAATAATAAAAAAAAATCTGGTGTTAATCAATCATTTCAGCATTGTATGAATAAAAGTACTTTGCCCACGAAACTGTTAAAACACGATTAAACTGACATGAAAACTTGGATTTTTTATATGGTCTAGTATTTTTTTCTCCTTGTGTTTAGAATAAAAGTAACACCAGAGGGGCAAAGATACTTATGCAAACTTATTTTACTATTATTGTTTTATCATATAAGCCAATTTTAGGCTTTCTCGGTTGTTAAATTATATTGGTAAAAAAGGTGTAAATTTTCCCAGCTATGATTTTATTAACACTTTCCAACATAGTTTTAAATGGTTTATAAATTCGGTTTGCCTGTCTGTCAGTACGCCGCCAGTCCGTGCTCACGTAAATAGACTCGGATTTAATGTATTGATGATTGTTATGATTTGATGTATGTTAATCAGCTTTAGTGTGGCATGTTCGGTATTGAAAACAGAGTATATATAGATTATAGTTCATTTACAATGACACTTAAGGGGACCGGGAAAGCCCTATTCCTCCATGTTAAATTCACCAACTTTATGTACCTTTTTCTCAGAAATGGTGAAAGATAGTGGTCTAGACCTTTTAGAGTAGTTTGAATAACATGCTTTACGTATTTTAACATACCTTTTTCTTTCTAAGTGAAACTGAAAATTAATTATTCATTATTTATTGAAAGACATTTTTAAATTAGCATTTTTGGTAAGATTCCACTGCCTAAAATAAATAATTCTCAACAATTCATTAAATCCCTGTGTTAAAGTATACAATATAACATAATATAAGTATTAAAAAATATCTAAGTTCTTAAGTTTAATAGATATTGAAAAAAAAGGAACACAATCGTGAAAAATCGAAGTTTTGAGAAAAAGTGAATTAAAGATTTTAATGGCCATTAAGCTGTGAAGAGAATGCATAATTCTAACACTTCTTTATACATATATATGAATATGTGTGACACATCACTGGAAATGTAAAAGTCTAAAGTATTTAATGATATAAAAAAGTAAAAATCGATTTTTTCTCCAAATTTCGCTTACCTGGTCCCCTTAAACGAATTCCGTTACATTACGGTCGTTGGTGAAAAATCGATTGGGGTGTATTTTAATGATATTAAACTATTTCAAACAAATTTTATATCACTGAATTGCACTACAAGAGGCTTACTATAGAATGTGGTATAGCTGCCAACTTTTACGCTTTTCTGCTACAACTAAAATTTAATAGAAAAATTCGTCTTGGTTAATCGTGAGATTTAGACTATTAAATAAGACAACGTTTACTCTGAAATTTTAGTGGTAAAAAGAAAGCGTAAAAGTTGGCAGATATGATGCGGTAATCCTAGTATTCATAGTTAATTTACAATGAAATTAACAAGAATTGGTTACAGTACTGTCTAAGAACAAGGATTGCTATAATTACGTTTTAACCCTTTCCGGCGCGGAACAGTTCTGTTTATAAACTGATGTAATAATGGACTGACACCAGAATTTATAAACGAAGTTATTAGAAAATAAGAACTTGCGTATTTTTACGTACATAATAAAAGGAAAAATTTAAATAAATATTCTTGGTGCCGTTTGTCAGTTTTGGAATTAAAATTAGGTGTCCTTTTTTAAGGACACCGTCCTCGAAAGGGTTCAGTGTGGTACGCGTTTTTAAGTTAAAGTAAATTTAGCCTATTATTTGTTTATTCTGTAGATTATAAAGAGCAAACACAAAACATCGTGACTATACTTTCGCTTATTAATGGATGTTACTGAAAGGTAATTTACATGTGTGCTATGCGTTCCTTAACTGAACCAAATTTTAGCATACGATGCAGTGTGTATATGTCTTTGTATACATAATTATATGCAGTACTGTGAAAAAACTAAACTAAATTAATTTGTGAAGCTACAATACATTAACCCTTAAATGAATAGAGATGCATATCTACATCACTTTTATTTAATTCTTATGCTGGTAGTATATATATATATATATATATATATATATATATATATATATAAATTTTAATTCTGTAAAAATTACAAAAGTAAAAAGTTAAAAACCTATCTTAAAATTTCTGGTGTCTAATCTTTAATATAAGAGTAACATAATTCTAAAAAATAATTTATGCATTTAAGGGTTAAGTTTTACAAAATAGAAAATTATATAAAATAAGATATTTAGATTCACACTTATTAAAATATTTACGAATTTGCAATAGTTTAGTTTTTACTTGTATTGCAGATGTACAACATGGGAAAAGGTCGGCGTAAAATACGAAAAATGTATCTCTGATTTTTTTTTCAATAGTTTTCCTGTATTATAAACCTTTCAGAGAATCATACATAATTTCTTTGAAACAAAATAAAAAAAAAAACATGCATTTTAGGGTTAAGGATCATGGCCTATAGTACTAGGGCGTGTCAATTTGGGGGGCAAAAATAAAAATTCGTGATTTTTATGAATGAGGAGGTCCAAAAGTTTGCCTTTTGATGTGTAATATCCTAATTTAAAAGATTTTTTCTTATTCATAAAGATTTAGCTTGGTAAATTTGCGCTTGATTATAATCTGTATTGAAATTTCCGAAAAAAGGGGATAACTTGATATGAAAGGCAACAAAATTTGTCCCAAAAATGGTTTAATGAACTCAAACAATTTTATTTATATTTTGTTTTCATTATGAAACTCTGAAAACAAATTGTAAAAAAAAAGTTAAAAGCTTCAACCAACAATATTCATCAAATCTTGCTTCGATTCATTCCTAGACATGATTCTTCTGCTTGCTTCCTGGCCTCTAATGAATCCTTCTCGTTTCTCATGAGTATATACTTTGCTAGAAGCCTCTGTTACTTGTTTTACACACCTCTCTATGGACTGTCCATGACATGGCCACTTTGGAACTTGCATTGGCTGTTCAACAAACTTCTTTATTTCTGATATTTTGAGTTTACAAGTAAGTGGAGGTTCATATACTTTTTCCGACCATTCTATCAGTTCCAAAAGGGATGTTGCATTTGGATTTACTGCAGGTGTTTTCCTAGGCCGAACAGATAGGTCACCTGGTGTATTATCATCTCCATTCCTTAATTCGATTATCTTCTGGACCCCAACTTTTCTTTCTTCTTCGTCTTCCGAACATAAAAGTGTCTGAAGCACCATTTCACTAAATGCAAACCACGATGAACGTTGGATTGTTGGCAAAACAATATCTGTTACTGCCTTCTTCTGATATTTTAGGAGCTTCAACTGATAAAGAATGTGGCGAGGTCCTTCCACCCAAGATAATTTCGATTTGATTGTAAACCAGCAGGGATAGTAAACACCAACAATGTATTCCACAAGCAGTTGTAATTTCTTCAAATTGTTGCCTTTAAGGCCATGTTTTGAAACCCATATGCGACAAATTCTATTTGCAGTTGTTAACCACCGAGAGTGGCTTACAGGACCAATTTCTAATAATGCAAGATCAGTTGGAAGTACACCTGTCCTTATGGCCTGAGTTATCCTATAACCATAAGCCTGATCTGTAGAGAGATCTTTGATAACAGTGTTACTCAATGGAACCAAAGATTCTGGAAAAGATATTCTGACAAATGAGGGATGGACTTCAAGTTCTGTTGCAGTATCAAGCATATTGCCAATCTTACCACTCCACTTGTTGTTAGACAAAGTTTTTCCATCCAACTCAGTGATCAAGTGCCGCAAAGGTAGCTCATTAGTATGAAGAGCACAAACCAACCAGATGAGTTTACGATTCAGCTTTGCCTCAACCCAATGCACACACACCAGTCACACCAGTCCCCTTCACAACCAGTGTTAACATTCGTTGAGTCACCACCAATAGCCTGCAAACTTTTGTCAATGCTGTTTTTCTTTAAACAATCCACAAGATGGTTAGCAATAATTTCAGCAGGTTTCCTTTTCGTTAAGTCTTTGTCTGGAGTAAAATGGCAAAGATACCTTCCTCCTGGCTCACTACAAGCAGTGTAATGCTCTTCTTTCATAATACTTGGAAACTGGTGACTTGAGTTATCTGCTTGTAACAGAACTTTAGTGGGATCTTGGCGTCCATCAAAAAAGATACATTCAATATTACCAGTCCGGCATCGAAGATGGAATTCTTCATCAAGTGATTTCATAACTTTTTCTTGTGCTCTTTTTACTTTATTGTGATCAACCACAAGTCTCTTGTCTCTTTCATTAATTAGTCCAGCATCCAAAAATGCAGCTGTTGTAATGGCAGCTGTAGCAAGGAGACCGACACCATACCTAATACTTTGCAATGCAACATTGCGCAATTGTAACGTATTATACTGACTTGTACTTGAAGTAGAAGGTCCATCAGAATCATCACATGGAATATGCAAATAATCTTCAGGTTCTTCATCTGTAAAATCAGTTAGCTCTTCATCGTCGTCGAAGAAAAAAACTTCATTTGTTTGTAATGTTAACTCTTCCTTCCTTTTCTGCTCACATTCAGAAATTCTTCTTAATTCATCTTCTTGCCTCTTCTGCCTTTTAATTTGTCTTCTGTGCTCATGTATATCTGGTAATCCAATTTGATGCTGTCCAACAGGTCCAATCTTCTTTCTTTGACTATTAATAAACACTAGTTCTTTGACAGGGATCTTCATATCCTTAGAACAAGAGCAGGAGATGTGCACTTCATGTTTACAATCAGCACCACCTGGACATGGACCTTCAAATTCTGAACATAACTTGATCTCACACTTGCAATTGAGGATGTCAAAGAGCTTGTCTAACGTTGCTATGAAAGCCTCTTTCACTTCCAGTTTTCCTCTGCCAAGTGATATGTTTTTGGCTTTTTCCCAGTTTTCTTCTATCTTCTTCAGGACTGTAACTCTCGAATTTAAAATACGCTCCCACTGTTCAAGCACTTTTAGATAAACATCCTTTGCAAGAGTGGCTGCTGGGTAATTTCTGATATTCTCTCCACTCTGCTCTCTTAGCAGAAGCCCATATCTTAGAACATCGCGCAGAGTTGGGAGTTCAGAACGCAGCATTTCTCGACCAGTTCCAATTAAATTACTCATGTGAGTTGATGTTGCTAGTATTGTCTCCCTTTTGTTATCCATAGTTCAGAATTTTAATACTTTGCAAGTGGAAGAAATTATTTGCTTCTGGAAAAAGAACAAAAGAAAATGTCACTATTTGTATGATATTAATAAAAATACACTCAGCTGCAAATGAGTATTGATGGTTTAAAAAAAATTACGAGTGGAATAATTTTCTTTTACAGATGTTATAGCATTACATAAGTATGTTCTTAACCTTAGAGCAGAAGTACAAGCAGAAATAGTGATAAGAAAGCACTTCTTGAGAGAACACAGTTTGCTGCGATTTTTACATGAAACGAGAAAATCTCACGAAATGGAAGTAGCTATTTACCAAGCAAACCATTGTAATTTCCAGTTCATGTAAATATATTTGTGAATAGCTAACCAAAACACAACTTTTTGACCCCCCTCATTTTTTGAAAAAGAAAGTCGAAAAAATCGACACGCCCTACTATAGTACCAAGCCCTGTTTTCTTGTCGATGGACCCGAAGTTCTATACAGCATATGACCCGGTCAAATGGTCAGCTTAACGCAGGACCTTCAATGTATAGTACCCAAGCAAGCATGGCACTCAGAATTAAAAAGCTATTCCAATTTTACATTAATTCTTAATACACTAAAGGCGTGAATAATCACTTTGCTAACTAAGCATAAACCAACAGAGTGAAAAATGTCCAAGCCGGGAATCAAACCCAGACCCCTGGAATAACGCTCCAGTGCTCTATCATTTAAGCCAAGAGGACGATGCCCAGCTTGACATCTCTCACTCACATAAGTCGGTAAGAATTCTACTGCAGCTATTAGATGGAATAGTCTTCATGAGCACACAATCTTGCGGAGTAACATGAGACGCAAATGAACCCAGCATCGGTGAATATAAAATTTTAATAACCTTAATTTCCGGCGTATAATCCGCGGATCAAACAATCATGTTTCGACCCAGAAATTTTTAAAAATAAAATGTAACTTTTCAGATGGCGTCTGTCAGTCTGGCCGTCCGTCTGTCTGTCTGGCCGTCCGTGCTCTAACTCGAATAAACATAGTCCGATTGCCAAGAAATTGATAAATTTTATTAGATAACACTATGGCATGTTTGGTATTGCAGATTAAGTGTATAGTATTTACGGTTCATTTACAGAGACACTCAAAAGATTTCCGTTACATTACGGTCTAGGGGGAAAATAATTTTCCGGTGTATTTTAACAATATTACAGTAATTTAAACATACTGAAATTTATATATTTACTGTGGTGAAATACACAGCGCTTACTGTAGAATAGGTGTGCATAGAGTATATCGTTCATTTACAGGGACACACAAAAGAATTTGGCAACAGAAGTAACTGAACTATTGAAGCCTATGAAGCATAATTGCCTGAAGTACGTTTTCAGTTGCGGTACCCGTTTTTAAATTGAATTTTTTTTAAATATTACTTGATGCAGATAAATTATATAGATCATATACAGGGCAACATAAAATTTTTCAAGTGCATTTAAGTTTATTCGCGGAAAATGCTGCATGGAAATTTTCAACTTTGCCATTCGTTTCATTGAACGAACTTTTAGCATACAATGTTCTATAGGGGAGATTAGGGAGGGTTGACCCACTTTTTACAAAATTATTTTTTATTTTTTAATTATTGAACGTAGAACAAAGTTTTATATATCATTTCATTTGTTATACAATCCGTTATCAAAATAAAATTGCTACATAAGTGTAACATATAAGAAATTTAAAAAATCATTGATTTTATTGATGAAAAAATAATGGGTCAAGGGTCCCCACATATGGGAGGGTTGACCCACTATATAGGAGGCTTGACCCACTTTGTTTTATATTGCACTATTTGTGAATAGAAATAAAATCAGTTTTAAAAACAGGAAAATAACATTATTCTACATGCTTTAATTATTAAAAAAAATATTTTTTTTTAAATATGAGGCTTAAACAAACCTGTTAAGACGCAATCTCAAGTCAGAGGAGAAACATTTTGCTTTTAACAGGATTTTGTCTCAGCAGGTATAATTGTACATAGGGAAAATGAAATTTTAACATTTAAGTCGGTATTCTGTTAGAGACAGGTTCCGTTTTCATAGCGTTTCATGTTATTATGTCCGGATTTAGCAGCCACTGTCCCTCTTTTTTTATCTCCTTGTTCTATTTTTTGTGACATTTGATCTGACAAATCTAGTTGTCAAATAGTTTGGCCTCATCTCACTGTCTTCACCCTTGTGAAATTTTTCCTACATGCCTTCCTAAAGTTTTTCGATCGATGCTATGTTATTTTGCAACCACATGAGCACTTAACTTATCATTAACATGATTTAAACCTTTAAGGGGCAAAGTACTTTCTGCACTAAAATGTTGAAATAAATGACTGAACCGGAATTTATGAACAAATATATTCGGAAATAAGAAAAAGGCTAGATGTCACATACATGTTAAAAGAAAAGATTTTATCAAAATTCTGGTTGCATTGTGATGTCTCAGAGCTACAATTAAGTGGTTTTATAAACATACCACTGCCCCTCAAAGGGTTAAGACTGCTGCTTTCATTCTTTCTTGTCCTTTCTAGTCTTTCCCACTGTTTCTATTTACCTATTGTAAGCAATATTTAAATGGAAAAAAATCCTATCCGCTTTCCCATTTTCTGGCAATTTTTCACATTTTTCTATAGTCAGTTTTAAACATTTTCTTTTCCATCACACCATTTTACTGAAGCTTTAGAGAATAAATTTATATTCTTTTATGTATATATCATTAGCTTTTCACTATGCACAGTGTATAATAAAAATATTTCCAAAACCACAGAATTAAGGGAGCCTTGAGCAGGGCTCCCACTGGTCCGTTTTTTGAAAACCAGTATTATTTCAGAGAGAAATTCGTGGTATGTTTCTGCAACAATCGCAAGAAAAACGGCAGTCCGGATAAGTTTCAACGGAATTTATAAAGAAGATTTTTCTCAGAAAAAAAAGTGGTGTTCAAAAAACGGACCGAGAGGGAGGCCTGCTTGAGCATCTTGTCAACCCTCCCTCACGTTGACTGGGTCAAGCCTCCCTACATAGACCTTTTCTAAAGAATACCACACTGTTATGTTAAGCTTAACTTACTGTACAGACTTTATGCCTGGAATGAAAGCTCGATATTTCTGCATAATTTTAAACCTACTTACTTAAATTTCTAAGATATAATTTACTTAAAAAAAAGCTTACAAAATATTTCTAAAAAACACAACTTTTAGGTTGAAAACGCCTCACAATTGATTTTTTCCACACCTATTTCGATTATCTCTATGAAACAAAGACTGCTGTTTGTGCATTCCAGTAGCTTTGGTTGACACCTATTGATAAAACTCAGAAAATCTTTTAAATATGAAAAATGATGTGTGGGTCAAGCCTCCCGTATGGTCAACAGTCGCTAGTCTCCCCTACATACATATCCATAGATCATATACAGGTCTGCACAAAAAAAAACGCATAGTTTTTCGACTAGTGTTTGTAATAATAGAAATTGGGTTTCAAATCCGTTATAAATTTTTCGAATTGTTTATTTATATATCGTATTTCACATAAATAAACTGTGAAGTTTCGTTACTATATTTGGAATGTGTTGGAAAGTGTAACATAATCTGAGCTGGACGCATGATTTTACGTTCTTATTTTTTTCATTTCCCAGTGTGTCTTTCTTGAAAAAAGTAACTTGCTTAAGGGGACGGTGGAGCTTAAAATCCTTAAAAATAATTTGTTTTATTTTTGTAAATTTCAACTTAAATATTATTCAAGGGTACATTATATACATTATAACATGCATTTATCCCAAAAAATTTTAAAAAAAAAATTATTTTTGAGAAAAAAATGGAATTTTACGCGTCGTGTTAGAAATCTTCGAAATGCCCCATGCGTCTTCCATATCAATGAAAATCCCCAATATTTTTTATAAAAGTTTGGTTTATATATAGAAATAAAATAGAGCATCGAATCTTACATATTTGAATTTAAAGGTTAAAAAAAAAAAAAAGTTGAAAAAAATTGAAATTTTTTCGAAAAATTTTCAAAATTTCAAATTTTTTCGTTTTTTTTTTTTTTTTTTTTTTTTTTTTTTTTTTTTTTTTGTAAATTTCATCTTAAATATTATTCAAGGGTACATTATATGCATTATGGCATGCATTTATCGCAAAAAAAGATTTAAAAAATTTTTATTTTTGAGAAAAAAATGGAATTTTACGTGTCGTCTTAGAAATCTTCGAAGTGCCCCCTGTGCGTTCCATATCAATGAAAATCCCCAATATTTTTTATAAAAGTTTGATTTATATATATAAATAAAATAGAGCATCGAATTTTATATATTTGAATTTAAAGGTTAAAAAAAATTTTTTTTTGAAAAATTTTGAAATTTTGATTTTTTTTTTTTTTTACCTTTAAATTCAAATATATAAAATTCAATGCTTGATTTTATTCATATATATAAACCAAACTTTTATAAAAAATATTGGGGATTTTCATTGATATTGAAGACGCATGGGGCATTTCGAAGATTTCTAAGACAACGCGTAAAATTCCATTTTTTTCTCAAAAATAAATTTTTTTTTTATTTTTTTTGTGATAAATGCCTGTTATAATGTATATAATGTACCCTTGAATAATATTTAAGTTGAAATTTACAAAAATAAAAAAAATTATTTTTAAGGATTTTAAGCTCCACCGTCCCCTTAACCCCTTAATTCTCGCTCCCATCACTATCACGGTCTGAGGTGTCGTTCGTTATTTCTCGTGCCCGTCATACTTCCGGGCTGGAGATTTTCAGCTGGAAAAAACTTCTGAAACCAGAAAAATTTAACTGGTATTTCGGTCTGAAATCTTTGAATACTAACGCTTGAGTTTGGTTTTTGGTGCTCATTGTGATGTTGGACTTTGCATTGAATGTTTCGAAATATATCACACTCAAAAAATTATTAATAATCAAAATATAATATATGTTATATTACTTCAAATATTATTTATAAAAATTTGATGATGATAAATAAAGATCTAAGATGTGAAATATAAAGGTCTTATTCGCATAAATTTGTATGGTGTAAAACAAACATTAAAATACAGAATTCTCGCATGATGGCTTTTCAACAAATGTTAATTTGGTCTACAACATCTTTTTTTCGTCTTTAAAAAGAACTAATTGCATATTTTATATAGAAACCTTATAATTATTCAATTTCTGTAATAAAAAAATAGGTACTTTTTTGATGGTTTTTCCAAATATTAAGCGACCGTTAAGGGGTTAACTAACTTTATATTTTCACTTAAAGACATACGTCACATACCGGGCTTTGCGACATATTTTTAGAAAGTACAAGAGAAATGTTGAACAAAAAAATTATTCATTTAATATTTTCTTCAAATATGCGCTGCTCAGTTACTAGTAATTTACATATAATTAATAAATATAGAAATCATTTACCATTTTTAAAACATGTATTACAAGTTCCAGACTGAAAACAATCTTTTGAAACTCAGTTACTCGAGACATCTTAGTCTATGAAGAATATAAAAAAAATTCCTAAAACATTTCAGTTTCATTAATATATTTGAAAAGATAATATACATCTGATAAATCCACAACTATTAAACACTAAATTAATGAACTGAAAGAGAATTTATGCATCCTATTAAGATCCTTATTCGATATCTTCTTAAGCCTCCTTAAGAATAAATAATTTCCTGCACGGTTTATTAATGTTTTTCAATAACCCATTATCCCTTTTCTTTGCATAGTATAGAAATTATTACATGAAAAGCATTTCGTTCATATTATGAAGTACATTATTTAATCAACCTATTTTATGAGTTACACAAAATATTTAAATTTGATAAAGTTAAAATTATATATTTAGTATTCACAAAAAACTAGCATTAAAAATAAATCTGGCGAGTTCAAAATAATATCATTGAAAATATTCATAAGTTAAAGACAGTAAAAATGGTCGAAACTTTGATGTTTTTAAATATCTAAATAATAGCTCTTTTTCTAAGATTACATTTCATAACGTTTTCAATTGTAAGGTACGATTGTGGATAAAATAAGGAAAAGTCTTTTTTACAGGAGTAGCATTTTTTTATAGTATTTGTCATGGCAGTTATGATACATTGATTTACGGTCAAAAAATTTGTAGTTCATCATTTTATTCTTCATTCATTTATTTATTTATATTATTGAACCTAAATTACCAAAAGAGGTTGCACAACGTACATTTAGAAAACATTCAACAAATGAAAATATCAAACTTATTGCTATTTAACACAGATTAAATATACAATTTAGAAATTAAGTCCTATCGAAATAGCAATTATGTAAATGAAACATTTTTTTTAAAATGACCATAAAGAAGGAAAATCAGTATGGAATACCATACAAAATATGAAAATTCTCATCTGAAGCATGCACTGACGGATACGGGGATTTGAATGAATTTTTTTTCGTAATATAATTGTTGCCATATTTTAAAATAGAATCTCTTCATTAATTTAGGCAAGTGTTACTTTCCGAAAAATCTGGTATTTAAATCCACTGAGGCTTTTAATCACTAACTGACAAAGTTCACGCTAATACATTTTGAGATTTACGAATCATTTTATCACCTTCCTTATAGTCCAAACTTATCATCTTCTGTCTAATATTTATGTCGATCATATGAACCCTTTATCTACTGACGGTACTTATAAGTACCACTCACTTTAAACTTTCATCCCATAGTAAATATTAGTAATATTCTAATGGTACTTTGCAAAAACATTCTTTTAACTCCACTTTATCAGGATACATGACACCAGTAGTTCTAGGTTTGCTATTTTAGCTATATTTTTAGCCATATTTGCAATATTTTAATCACAGCGCACTGACGTACTTTAAAGTACCACTTTAAGTAATTACCTCTAATTAATTAAATTTCTCACGGGTGAGTATTTTTGAACTGATTTTTTTTTTTTTTTTTTTTTTTTTTTTTTTTTTTTTTTTTTAATTCCGGTCTGAATCCAACATTTCGGAAACACAATTGCTTGTCCCTGAAAGGTTTGAAGAATATTTAGGAGGAGAAAGACTCTCATCAAATAAATTTTTTGAAGTAGTATCATTCGTACACCGTTTTAGTTCTTTTTTAAATACAAGAATAGAAAAATTCTAATAAGTTGAAAATTCTGTCTAAATATTATATAAAGCTCTCTAGAAAAATAACATTGGTATAATTTTAGTAAATGTAACTTCAAAACTATTATACAAGTTTTCTTTAGATTTGATTTCCCTCTTATTTTAAAAATAGTCACTAGCCACAAGTGTCCTTTGTAATTCAATTTACAATTCTTTATCAAACATATAAAATATACCTTAATATTATTATATGAGATTATTCGTTAAACAGAATAATATTTAAATGCAATGGATTTGCTTTGCTTCTAAAGTACTATGTGTTTATACCAGGGTGGCGAGTAGTCAGGGTTAAACACAGAAAAAAAACGTGTCTATTACCAGTATTTTATTAAAGAGAAATTCGCCTTCATTAATTCCTGTATATTATTGGATCTATTTTCTATAAAAAAAATATTGGTAGCTCCTCCTTTTTTAACTATGTTTTTCCCTGACCACTCGCCACCCTATATATTCTTGAAAATTCTCTTAACCATTTCAAGGGCAGTGGTATGTTTATGAAACCACTTAAATTTAATTCTTGAATGCCAAGATGCACCAGAATTTTATGAATAAAATTTTCCGTTTATCATGTATGTGAAATATAACTTTCTCTTATTTTCAAATAAAATTATTTGTAAATCCCTGTGTCAATAATTGATTTCAATATTCTAGCAATCGAAGTGCTTTGCCCTTTAGAGGGTTAAAGTAAATATCAGATTGCAGTTACTTATACATATGCGTTTTCAAACAAGGAATACTGTCTAAACTTCAGTGAGCCTTCCCATTAAGACGTAGCTAGATTTCACTGGCACATTTCAACAAAGGACTTTTCTAATTAGATAGGCTGCCACGGACCAGTAAATAATAGGGCTACCGGTTGACATAGAAATAGCGGTTACCGTAGCCGGATTTTTTTCAGCGTTTATAGGGTTCCTTTAAATTTAATAACACAACATTTTTAAAGTATTCTTAGACTTCTTTACACTCATAAAAAGGTCTGAAGATTACTTTAAAATATACCGGTACCTAAATTCAAAGATTAGCACAAACGCTAAAAAATGTCCGTCTACGACAGCTGCCAATTTTTGTGTCATCGCGTAGTCCTAGAATTTAGAGGTCGGTGTCCCTGCACTTAACTTCAGCACCATTAAATATCGGCTTCCAATGTACAGGGTGCGAAGGAAAGTCCTTTAACCTGAAAATACATGCGAACGGAGAGAGCTACAGCTATGGAAGTGAGATAACAGTATAGTAAAGTGACTACGCCCGATTTAATGCAAACGACGGGAGCGCCCCTAGTGGCAGAATTTCGAAAATAGCTATTAAACATCGTAAACGAAAAGAAATAGAGCAAAATTTCCAATTAGAAAGTTTTACAGCATCAATTAATTAGTACAAAATGACATTTGGTTCACACGGATAAGATAAATCGTCGCCTGTAAGCCCAAAAAATGTCCGAAATCGTTGTACGACGATTCTACTTTGCATATTCACATTCCGTGAATATAAAAGTGCACAATTTCAGATTGTGACGTTGTACTGTGCTGTGATGTCTGTAAAAATTTAATTTCCAATGCATTTAAAATTTTAGATTAACCCTATCAGGGGCAGAAGAATTCGGTTTGTAAACTGACGAAGTAATTTACTGACACCAGAACATTCAAACGAATGTCTTAGGAAAAAAAAACCCGCTAATTTTCACTTTCATCAGAAAAGCAAAATTTTATTAAAATATTCTTGCTACCATTTGTCAGTTTCGGAATTAAAATTAGGTGGCTAGACCGACTAGCCACCGCCCTTGACAAGGTTAAATCTACGTCGTCATATTGAAGAGGCTAGCAATAGACGTTCCATGCTGAGAAATGTGGCATGTAGAATTACTCTCACGAATGCAAACGTGTATCGTGAGCAATGGCGAACTTTTCGAACATACTGAATATTAACTTTATATCACTGTGAGACAAGTTTATCGTTTCTGATTTTCGTGTGATGTTATCAAAATGTATTGAGATAAGCACGTATTTATACCATAAATTGTACGTTTTTCTTCATACTTCTGGCTACTCCATTCAAAAGTTTACACAAAATAGAGTGCATCGATTTCAAACAATTTTGGGTATACAGGCGAAGATTTATCTTATCCATGTGAACCAAATGCCGTTTCGTACTAATTAATTGATGCTCTAAAACTTTCTAACTGGAAATTTTGCTTTATGTCTTTTCGTTTTCGTTTTGCAATGGCTATCTAACAAATTTCGCCACTAGGGGCACTGTTGTCGTTTGCATTAAATCGGGCGTAGTCACTTTACTGTACCGTTACCTCACTTCCATAGCTGCAGCTCTCTCCGATCGCAAGTATTTTCAGATTTCCAGGGACTTTCCTTTGCACCCTGTATGTTTCGGACATGTCGTCGGTACCATGTCAAACTATCCAATGTGAAAATAGCCACATTTCAGGAGGGCGAAAAAACTGTTTTAATTTGTGGATTCAAAATCAGCGCCAAGCAGCAGTAAACAATTATTATATTTTTCGGGTGTTGTTTTATATACTATTTAAGCAAGCTATTGAGATAAATCATTTGAATAATTTTACTCGCCAAAAAATCACATTGGATAGTTTGATATGGTATGATTATTTGTACTTTTTCAGCTTCGTTGAACTTTTTCAGCTTTAAACTGTCCAATATGCCACATTGGATAGTTTAACTTGTAAAAATTTCGTGCTTTTCCCAGGTTCGCTATTCCATAGTATCGAATATGCCATACTGGATAGCTTGACTTGCAAAAATTTTGTACTTTTCCCAGATTCGCCGTTTCATAGTAGCAAATGTGTCGTATTCAACAGTTTAATTTGTAAAAAATTTGGCATTTACATATTCAATATTCTTAAGATTCATTCTCTTAAGATTTTTCTTTAATAATTTTAATAACGAATATACAGCAAATTATTAAAGATAAAAGCTGATTTTTAAACATTCTGTTAATTTCATAAAACATAAGATAACAAAAATATCTCAAATAATGGGGTGGGAAACAACAGGCACTTCATACCCGTAATTATGAATAGTAATCATTGCGCTATTAATTCTAAGAAACTCATGGGCCGCTTTCTACCACTATTTTCGAATAGAAATCTTTGATTTATTTAATCTCCCATTAACCCTTTCCGGCTTGTGGTTTAGTTTAATTATGTTACACTATTTCAAACATTATTAAATTTATATACATTACTGAAGTGCACAGCAACATGCCCATGTTAGAATATGAGGTGTACAACAGTTATCGTTCATTTACAGCGATACACAAAAGATTTCGGTTAAAGTACAATCTATTAGCGATAATTGCTGGAAATGCGTTTTACATTATGGTATGCGTTTTAAAACTATGTGCATACTACGTAGTATGTATAAATTCTGTAGCTTGTATACAGGACTACCTAAAATAATTAGTTAGCATTAATTAGTATGATTCTGAACCGTTTAAACGTAGTTTTTAATTGTGTTATGCATTTCAAAACTAAACTATTATTAGTATATGAGATGTTTGTGGAACATAAGTTAAATCATATATAAGGCCAAAATCATATACAGGATCAAAAAAACTAGAAATATGGACAATTATGGATGATAATTTTTGGAAGTATTATTTTAGTGGTTTTAAGCGTCTTTTAGCTTGCATTAAATTTTTAGCTTATTATGCGGCCTGTATAAAAATCTGTAGGTAATATACAAGGTTGTACAAAGGAATTCAGTTATGCTCGTCTATTGGTAGAAATTACCGAATGTGAATTTTCAGCCTATTGTATGTTTTAACACATTCCAACAATTTTGAAAAGTTTTTATGAATTCGGTTTGTCTGTCCACGCTCTAACTCACGTAAATATACTCAGATTTTCATGCAATTAAAAATGTTAATGTTGCTTACAATGGCATGTTCAGTATTGCATATGAAATGTGTAACATTAATAGTTCATTTACAGGGGCACTCAAAGGATTTACATTACATTTGGTATATTGGGGGAAAATCATTTGGGGAGTATTTTAATGACATTACGCTATATCACTATATTTCATTACAAGAAGATTACGACAGAATAGGGCATGCATTCGTAGCATTTGTCGTTCATTTACAGGGAAACACAAAAGAAATGGGTTAAAGTACTGTGTTTGAGCAATAATTGCAGGAAGTGCGTTTTTGAATTTTGCGTTTTAAATATAACTATTTTTTTGCATGTTGTATAAAAATTCTATATCTCGTATACGGGGCTGCACAAAAGAATTCACTAAAAACAATTACCGTCATTAGACAGAAAAAGTACTTGAATCAGTTTGTGAAGCCCTGTAAATGATCTATAGATTTTTATATAATCCAGATAGTATGTGACAATTTAGTTTAATTAGGAAACGCGTAACGCAATTTACACTTTCCACCTTTAGAAATTTCCGCCAATAAACGGAAATATATCCGACATTCTTGTATGGCCCTGTATATTATCTACAGATTTTTATACATGTTATGTAATATGGTAAAATTTAATTCAGGCAAAAAATTGTTATAAACACACTTCCAGAAATTGCCAGTCATAGCCGGCAATTTTTTCAGTTCTTTGCGTAGCCCTACATATTAGGAAATTCTTCTAACATATTTTAGTATAGTAAAAAGAAATAAAAGACTAAAATTGCACAACTCAATTAAAAATCTCCTTTAAGAAATTCTAGCCCATAAAAAGTAATGCTTACAAATTCTTTTGTATAGCCCTGTATGTGATCTATACAATTTATATGCACCACGTAATATTCAAATAGTTAAAAACTTATACTATAATTGAAAACGCACTTCAAACAACTATCGCTAACAGACAGCAGTGTAGCAGAAATTTTGCGTGTCCCTGTAAATTAATGATAACTATCGCACATGTCATATTCTGCAGTAAGCAACTTGTAATGTAAATCAATTACGGATGTCAATTTCACTTGGTGTGGAATATTTTAACATTACTAACATATGCTTCAAACATTTTTTTTTAAACTATAAACCATTATACAACAAAATTATTTCGTATGAACCTGTGAATAATAATAAATGACTTACACATCATATTCTGCATAAAGCATGTTTTAATACGCTTGATAAATCCTTATTAACTTCATTGTGTTTTAAATATCGTAACACTAAAAGACATCGCTTTTTTTCCCTATTGAGTGTAATGTTATGGTATTCTTTTGAGTGACCCTATAAATGAACTAAAAATTCTCACATTCCATTAACAATAGAGAACATATGTCAATTGCGTGAAATTTCAATACATAAATAAAACAGTTTTTTTCTTCCTGATAAAAAGACTATTTTAATATTGGATAGTTTTACATGGTACGGATGCTTAGAAAAAGAAAAATATTCAAAAACTTGCGGCAAAGGATCGAATATGCCATATTGGAGAGTTTGATATTGTAAATTTTAGAAAAAAGTGCATATTAGATACTTTGAAACAGTCATTATCTAAGTTTCTAAGCAAGCTAGAGACGTGCCGATTTTGCTTAGTACGTATCACGCACAGAACAATAAAATGGCTCAAAATTTGAAAAATGCATTTTTTTTCACATTGGATAGTTTGACATGGTAGCGACGATGTACACGGTGCTTCGAAGGGTCGTGTAAAAACTTTAAGAGATGATAGATCACACTGGAACTATCATAAACAACGACTGCAATCCAATTGTTCAGTCATAAATGCAGGTGTTTCACCCTAAACCGAGCACGGAGTTTCATTCAATGATTTAAAACTATGAAGATAATTTATCGAAATATTCAACAGAATAACGCAACTTTGTGTCAAAAGTGATGGGGCAGTTTCAAGGGCAAAATACTTTTGTTGCTAAAATATTAAAATGATCGAATGATACCAGGATTTATGTAAACATTTTTTTGAAAGTAAGTAAAAGCTTTTCTTCGTGCACATAATGCAAAACAAAATTTAATTCCTAAATTCTGGTGCCAGTGTGGCATTTGGGAATAGAAATTAAGTGGTATCTATAGTAAACCGGTGCATTTCAAGGAGTTAACGGAATGTGTACGAAAATTAAGGCATTGACATCATACGCACTGTGCGCTACACTCCGAATTATGGGAGTGTCAACATCTGGGTTGCTAGTTTGGCCTCTATTTTCAAATTAAAAACTTCGAAACTACATCCAGTGTTGCCAGTGGGCTACTTTTTTTTAAAATTCAAATTCTTGATTGGCACCACTTTTTTGAAATGGTAAAATGTTCCTTATTTAATGATATATTAATTAAGGCAAAAACAAAGTGAATTTTACCGTTTCAAAAAAGTGGTGCCAATCAAGAAATTTGAATTAAAAAAAGTAGCCCGCTGGCAACACTGTCTACATCAGAAATTCTGAAAGAAGAATTTTTAATTTCTGTATCCACGAAACGCCGGTCCTTAAATAAAAAAAATAATACTATATAGAATTTCTGGTGTGAATGTAAAATTTCAGAAATAAAAAATCCCGAACTAGCAACCCTAGTCTAGAACAAAATTATAAGGACGGGCGTGTCATGCCCATTTTTAACAATTCTCGCAAAGTTATTCCATTTCATAGAAAAACTATGTAATCTTTATAAAAAAGATCGTTGAAACATCTTTGCTATTGTTAAAGTTATGAATGAACATTCGAATTCAGATTGGAGTGAGATGCCTTGTATTTTTGAATGAATAAATAGTTTCTGACCCTGTTTATCGATACAAACTTTTTTTTTTTAACCATTTGGAAAAATGGTTATTGTCCTCGTCAGGGTAGGAAATCAAAAGCATATCTGAAGGTTTTTATTGGTTGAAACATCATTTTATTCGTTTTCTGATTTGTCTATACAGTAATCAGTATTTCCCTTTACTTTCAACAGAGATGGACAACAGAGTGTTGCCACTGTGACAAAAAAGTAATAAAAACTACAAAAATATTAATATCTCAGAAACAAATTGAGATACAGTTTTCAAACAAATTGCATTTGAAAGTACATTTTTTGCTCTATACGACGATATAAAAAGTAATATTGTGGGATGTTTAGAAGTTTAAGAAATAAATTTCATTTAAAATTGGCCGTCAGATTTCCAAGAAATCTGACGATGGAAAAGCCTTTTCCCGAACAGCCAATGAAATGTTTGGATAATACGTAAGTTTCAAGTGGATAATACGTACGAGTCGCAGGCGATTTCTGTCGCTTGTAATTTTTACGTGTAATAACACTATTAATGTTTAATTCATGGCGTACATAATGTATGATCAACTCCGTGGTTTTTTTTATGTCTTAAATTTTAGTCTTTGAAAAAATCATTTTCCAAATGGTCGTTGTAATTTGTTAAATTGCATTTTTTTTTCCTTTTTTGCGGTGCAGTCTGTCACCTCTAAAATTTATACACGAACTTTTGAGATACGTTGTATATCAGAACTTGGTATATTTATATATTAGAAAACAAATTCTAACAATCAAAGCACATGTTATATTTCATACCATTTAATTTAAAACACTTTTCAAATTACGCTGAATTGCTTTCAGTCACAATTTTAAATCAACGCAAATTTAATTCTCAGAAATTTCATTGAATTGTGTTGTATATGAATATATTATATATTGATTTGTGATACAAAACACAACACAAATTATTTAATTAATGTTTTAACAAATAGCAATAGTTATTGATTAAATTTAGTTTGATACATTTAAAATTATGAAAAAGTATTAGATAAAATATTATGAATTTTGTGTAGAACACTTTACCAAACATTGCAAAAGTCCTTTGGTAAGGGCAGAATTTTTCCCATTCTTAGTCATTTCCACCTACTGTAATTTGATAACTGTTTTGACACTGTTATATAAAAAATCTTTAGCAGTGAAGATTTCTGAAAGCACGAAACTGTTGATAAAGCACAATTTTCTAAGCTTTATTGTATTTCTGTAACAACTGTAGGAATTTTATTATAAATAAGCTTAGGTAGGCAAATTAATTTAAGCTGAAAGAAAACGCATCCTTTTTTCCGAAAAACACAAAATACGCTAAATTCTCAAAAATTTAATAAATTATAATACAGGGAAGAGATCGCTCTGACGCGAATGACTACTTCCTACAACTAAATTTTAATGTTATTTCTAGCTTTATTTAGTGACAGAATTTCTTAGGTTTAATAAAGCAAGCAACACTATTAAAAGTTAGTATTGAAAATCAACCGTTTGAGTCGGAGCGCTCTCACCACTGATTATAAATTTAAATTTCAGTTATGTAATTCAATCTGAATTTATCTTCATAAATATTAAAACAGCAAATCCTATTGTTCTATTTGTACTAAGAAGTGTTGTGGCACTTCTATTATAAAATTTAAAAAAACTTTGAAATACTAATTGTAATTAAAAAAAAACAAAAAAAAAAAACAAACAAAAAAAAAAAAAACATAACAGGTGGCTTAGTGATCAGCGCCTCGCGCTACCAGCTTCTGCTACACATTTTTATTCCGGACTGCGGAATGGGCAAGGTTTACTATACTTTCCATCCCTTCGGAACGATAAAATGAATACAAGTTCGATTGAAAACTTAACACCTTAACCGCCGGGCAAAAGTGCAAAATTGTAATGTTGTTTTCTCAGTATTTTTTTAAATGCTAAAAAAAGATGCTTTCTTCCAACATGATATAATTTTTTTATTACGTATAGGCATATAAGCCTTGAGAGTATTAATAATAACTTACTTTCTTAAACTGGATTATATATGTAGATTTATAATAAATTGAATAATTCTTCTATTCCAGTGAAACCTGCAGTTCATAGAACGGATATATCAATTCGCAGCTCTGAGCAGGTTAACACTGAGTTTCCTGCGTTTGGCTGACACCTGGCCGGTCACCCGACCACCTGACGTTTCCATTGTCAAGAATACTGTGTAGGAGCTGTAGGCAATTACCCTTAACCCCATAATTCTCTCTACTGTGATATTCACGGGCTGTGTGTTTTATTCAGATTGTTTGATTCCTACCAGTGTTATAAAATAGTGTAATTGGCTATATTATGGTATCATTTTACCTGTCATTAAATAAGTTGAATATTTCTTTTTCAAAAATGTGGTGCCAATAAGCAATTTGAATTTTTAAACCGTAATTTAATGCGGCCGTTAATGGGTTAATGGATTGTAGCAGTATGGGTTTAGCTTATTTTTAACCCGAGAGTGCTCGCGCCGTACCTGATAAACCCATGTTGCGTTTGAAAATGTCACCGCTATTTTTAACCCTTAAATGCCTGATTTTTTTAAAAATCATTGTAATAATGTTTTTCGGGTTTCATTTTTTAAATAAATCATTTTCAAAAATACTTTTAAAAAAATATTTTGTTTTAACTATGGTTTACGGCTAAAAAACTGTTTGTTACTAATCGGCAATATTGGTCTTTAATTGAAAAAATAATTTTCCTTGATAAAATTCTATACCATTAAACACACAGGAATTTTACGAACGATAATAAGAAATAAATTTTACTAGCTCACCAGTGTTGCCAGATGAGCTACTTTTTTTAAAATTCAAATTCTTGATTGGCACCACTTTTTTGAAATGGTAAAATGCACCTTATTTAATGACATATTAATTAAAGAGAAAACAAAGGTAATTTCACAATTTCAGAAAAGTGGTGGTGATCAAGAATCTGAATTTTTAAAAAAAAGTAGCCCACTGGCAACACTGTAGCTCACTGCAGAAGAAAATGAGGTATTTCACAAACTTCCAAACAGAACAAAAAGAACAAGTAGCAACAATTGAAAAAATAAATCATTCTTTATTCTTAAACAGCACAAGTGTTGTAAACTACATGTTGAAGATCGATTTAATAATATTTTCCGAATGTATTTTATTGGCACCATTAGGCATTATAGCTTCAATATTATTCTAATATTATTTTAGAGCCTAAATTGGGTATGTTGCCGAAAAGCAACACCCGGCATTTAAGGGTTAAAAATGCAATCTTCAACTTTATTGCAGAATTTGTAATAATTGCAGTGATGCCAGTTTGGCCTCCATTTTTTATTTCGAAATTTCAAATTCACACCGGAAATTTTCAAAGAAGAATCAGTACTTTAAGTAATCACAAAATATCTGTCAGTAAATAAACAAAAAATACTATTTTTATTTTCTGGTACAAATTCGGATTTTGTGAATAAAAATGGAAGTCAAACTAGCAACCATGAACATTTGTCTCGTATTATACCTCGCCGTACTAACAAGGAAGGTCTCCATACGGGCATATTCAGAAAAATCTGAAAACATTACAGAGTGTTCTTCTCATGTGGATATATATGTTTATAAAATTTTTTTTGGCGGAACCTCGATAGAACTTTCGTAAAAAAATATCGAAAATTTCGTTTATTTGGCGATTTATCATCGATTGGCGATAAAATGAAATTTTGAAACATACTTTTTTATGTCGAATACTCTTTAAGATAAAAATGTTTCATATTGAACTTGTTTAAATAAATTTAATGTAAATAACTTTTGTTTTGTAAGTTTTAGTTTAATTTAACTATAGTTTTGCCATATATATATATACTGAAAGTTAAATATCAAATTTTATGAATTAAAACAAATTAAAATAAATTAAAATTGTTTCAATATCTCAAACTTAAGTCCAATTGAGCACTGACGATTCAATTTTGTTGCTATCGAAACGACGAATTCTTTAATATTGAAATGAATAACTGGTAAATGAATCTTGCCTTTATTTTGGAATAGGCTTAAATGTATGAAAGTATTTTATATATGAAATTTTTTTAAGTAATAAAATTAAATAACAGGCAACATAAATATGTAATAGAACAAAATGTATTTATTAAACTCTCTCGTTGCTTATGTTTAAATTCATTAAATACTTTTTACACGCATGTTAAAAATCAATTAACAAACAATTTTCAGGTGCATTAAAATCGTCTGCTTTTGGCGAGGAAAACTACTGCTCGCCAAATCGCGTGACACTTTCGTCTTTTCGCGCCAAATACTAGGAAGTATTTTATTTTTTTACGGATTTTCTACAGTAATTCCGCCGCTAAATTTGACTGATCCTTTATTGCATACATAAGTAGTTTAATTGGTATTTTTTTCAAAATATCCTGAGTATGCCTAGTATGGAGACCTTCCTTGTAAGATTAAAGTATTGTTTAAATGCCTAAGATTTAAAAAGGGCTGACCCTTTAGGTAATTTAGACCCACGTTAAGTAAGTATAATGTGTATACGATGCGACGATTCATTTCGTTGAAGAGCGAAATTTACACACGACAGAACACAAGAACAAAGAAATAACGGAATGAGGGAGGGGGCTACATTTGCTTGCATGATAACGCTGTACCCACAGCGAACTACATTTGTGTGGATGCCAAATAATATCTTTCTTCCTCTTTAAATATGGTAAAAGATAGAAAGTTTTCATTTATTCACTGATTGCCGAAGATGCGGTCCATGTGATCCCATTCGCAATTTCTACAAATAAATTTAAAAACATTAACCGTGGGAAACTTTCAAAGTAGAAAAAATCATGAAAGATACCTTTATAGGATAATTCCAAGAAAAATATCGTCACGTTAATTCACAGTTTAAGTGACAGTTTGATTGCTTATTAATATTAATTATTTTCAAAATACTATCCACGTATTTTAAGTTATTTAAGCTTGCTTTTGGTCTAGAAGCCATTTAAATATTTCAATTCAAGGCTTGGAAGATTATAAACCTTCCTGAATAATAAAAAAGGAAAATTTATAATGAAACTGGTTTGAATGATTATCAACTGAATATGCTATTTAATTGCAACTATGATAATTTTTAACGAAAAAAGGAGAAAAAAAGGTAAGAGATTTGAAATTTTAAAAGACCAATGAAATCCGAACAATTATGAGATAAGAAATAATAAAACTTCGTATAAATCACCATAAAATCTCTTGGCCGTCCTATATAACAAAGAAAGATAATTTAAATCTGACCTCAATCTACTTCAAGCCTTACAAAGAACTTCAATACAAAATATTCAAAATACATAAAATTTCAATAAAAATATTAAAATTTTATATCTAATATTACGAAGTTATAAAATTGTAAACTATCATGAGATTTGTTTAATGTATTTTGGGAAAAAATATTTATGTTGAAAGACATGTAAATTATTAAATAATATATATATATTGAAGATCTTTAAAGTTTTCAATTTCTAGTCGTCATTGCAAATTTTAATAAAAGAGATAATCTGGTAGAATAAAAATTAAATAATTTTAACAGACGAACAAATGTACAGTATACTTTTTTTCTAGTTTCAACGGCATTCTTTTAAAACTGATTCATATATTCATTTAGTCTTTACTGTACAGAATTACAATCTTTATTAAAGTGCTCGAAAAATATCATGAAACTTTAAAGGTTCCTAATGTTATTATAGATGTATCAAATTAAATATCTTTTTAAATATTAAAAATACAAAAGATAAGTTGCATATTAAAAAATATTTTTGAAAATAAATATAAAGATTTATTACATTTAAATTATTTATAATAACAAAAAAAATGAATTTAAATATCAATATACAATTTCGTGTAATCAGATGTTCATTATTAATAGAATTTAATCAAATGTTTTCACTTATTGCCCTACTCAAAATTAACAGTATTTTTCGTATTTACAAAAACAAAAACAAAATAATAATATTGCCAAATCCTGTCATTTGAATGATACATTTACACATAAATATTAAAACCAAAGTAGCTTTAAAAAAAGTAAATTATTGCATACGAAATCAGGGTTCGCACGCTATTAATCCGCGCCCCATTTTGTAAGGACACTACCACCAGTAATCGCATAAAACTATCGTCTAGCTAATGAATCGTGAAGAAAATGATCTTTATAATAATACTGGTGGCAGAGTCCTTACAAAATGGGGCGTGGCTAAATAGCGTGCGAACACTGGAAATGCATTAAATGAAGTTAAAGTCATATTTAAAACTATTTTCTTACATCGTTTAATAACAAATCTTTTCTTTTAGACGTTAAGTTTTCAGGAGACAGCGAATTTTTTTACTTCCAACTTCATTTATATTTTATTTTGCAATTGTATTTACTTAACTCCTTGATGGGCGGTGGGATATATTATATCCCACCTAATTTTAATTAAGATGGGCACCAGAAACTTTTAATAAAGTTTTACTTTTATAATTTTTGTGAAAAAAAGCTGAAAAATTGCTTTTCCTTATTTTGAAATAAAATTTTCAAAAACGTCCGGTGGGAATTCAACATTACAGCAGTGGTGGAAAATTGGCGCAGAGGAGGAACCTATTGACACCACTAAATTTTAGTAGTATTTTTCGCCTTATCAAATGACAGAATTTCTGCGTTTTTATTAAGGTGAAGAATACTATAAAATTTTAGTGGTGTCAATAGGCTCCTCCTCTGCGCCAATTTTCCACCACTGTTACAGAAACACAATTGCTCCAGAAACTTTTAATCAATCCCAAAATAAGGCGTCATCGGTCACGACGGCGAGGGATGTGACCTTGGTAACGTGTAAAACAGAAAAAACTTTCCAGTCACAGGAAAATGAATGGCAATCCCATTACAGAAGGTCACCGCTGGTCGTGATGACAATATCTTCCAATCTTATGTAATCGGATAATTAATATTTTTAAAACAGAACAAATTAGCGGGTTTTTGAGAATGCAAGGTCTAGAAGGGGGTTGACAAGCGTAGCTCATACGGGAGAGAGCATAAATAAATGCCATTATATTCATTCACTTTTTAATTGAGACGGTGTTTGCTTATTAATAACACTTTTTAAAACACACGTATTTTAAATAGATTAATCATACTAGTCCGGAATCTATTTGAATATTTCAACTTCACTACAAAGTGTTGAAATATATATATCTTCCAGAAGAACAAAATAGAAAAAAAAAATCATAATTAAATGCATGAATGAATATCAATTCAAATATGCTATTTAATTGCAAACATGATATTATACATATATAAGACAAAAAGAGCAAAGGGGGGAGGATAGGTTTGAATTCCACAATATCAGCTTAATGTAGAGATTTATGAATTATAAATACACTGGTCATCAAAGTTAAAGGATGGCAGAAATAAAACATAACTGATACGTAATGAAAAAATATTATTAGAAATTCGTATAAAAGCCTTAGTTAACATAAATTACAATATTTGGCAATTGACTATTCTCAAAATATTGAAATTAAAACCTAATTTATGGAAAATTGGAAAATGATGAAAAAAATTAAGTCTCCTCATGTGGAATATTTTTTTCTGTAATATTGCGTATGGTCACCTCGAACAGATATGTATACCTCATCTCTTGATTTCATAGACTTTACGAAAGTTTTTATCAAGTCTTGTGGAATTGCTCACCACTCTTCTAAAAATGAACTTTCAGCTCCTGGAGGAACCGCGGAGGAATTTGGCGCACTGAAAGTTGGTGCTCTAAAGCTCTAAACATGCGCAATTGGGTTAAAGTCGGATGAGTAAGGTGGCCAATCGAACCGAGTGATATCTTCAGTTTGCAAGTATTCTGACACCACATACGCTCGATGTGGTCGAGCATTGCCATCCATTAGCATAAAGTCTAGGCCAACAGAACCCCTAAACAGTCTAATTTGGGGTTCCAATACTGCTCCACATATCTCCGAGGGGTTACACAACCTCCTTGAAAGATATGCAGATCAGTGAGGCCATTTGTCATGATTTCCTTCAAAACCATTAAACCGTTGTAGCGGAAACGGGATATTTCATGGACAAGGGAAGGCAAATTGCGTATTCCTTCCTCTCTTCAGATCACGTCTAGAATCAGTGTTCAGACTAGATCTGGGCTCATCAGTAAACAATATTCGGGCCCAGTCTTCTTGGCTCCATTGAACATGATGACGGCACCAGTTTAAACGGGGTTCTTTGGACGCTGGAGCGAGAGAGACACGAACTATTGGTTTTATCGCATATAGTCCACGCTCGTTTAGCCTTCGTGCAGAAGTAGAGCGTCTAATTTGAGTTCCTGTGGTAGCCTGAAGGTCTGAAACCAAATCTCTTGTAGTCGCTTCGCAGTTTCTTCGAGCCGACAATGACAGAAAACGGTTTTGGGATACAGTTGTTGCTCATGGTCGCCCTTGACAATGCTGTCTATCAACGGATCCAGTGGTTAAAAAGCGGCTCCAGCTCTTGATATGGCCCTTTGAGAGATATTCAAATCTTGAGTGACCTCTACTTGTGCTTGACTTCCCTCGATTCTACCAATTATTCGCTATTTTTGACCTTCACTTAAATGATGTCTTTGAGCCATAACTAATGAATCATAATCACTCTCAGACATCACATTCACTTTCAAAAACACTACAGACAAGAATTATGACATAGGTTCATGCGCACCGCATTGTCAATCACGGAATTTGAACATTTCCGGCGCTAACGTATGTGCGGAAGTACAATTTTAAGTTCCATTGTATTTAATTAACATAAATATTTGCACCATTGGGCATTGGTTGCAACATTAACTTATTGAGCATATTTTTTCTCATTATCCTTTAATTTTGATGATCAGCGTAATATATATATATATATAATACACACGCTCACACACACACAATAGAGTTTACAAACGAATTTTTTAGAAAATAAAAACCTGCTTTTCTACACTTTCAGTATAAAGGGAAAATTTTATTAAAATATTCTTGGTGTCGTTTGCAGGTTTCGAAAGTAAAATTAGGCGATCACGCCGAATGACCACCGCCCTTATAAGGGTTAAAGGACACTTCACCAAAATTTTTATCCTAAACCGGACCTTTCACAAAAAACTTTGTTCCAAAGCAGGACAATTTACAAAACTTTTTCATAGTTACATAAGAATGTGATGACAGATAGAATTGTTCATATAAGTTAAAGTTTTTCTCATCACATATTTGTATTTACTACTGATGCTACTATATCTGTACTACTATCTATATATGTACTACTATATAGCTATATATGTACTACTATCTCTACGACCGAATGACCACCGCCCTTATAAGGGTTAAAGGACACTTCAAAATTTTTATCCTAAACCGGACCTTTCACAAAAAACTTTGTTCCAAAGCAGGACAATTTACAAAACTTTTTCATAGTTACATAAGAATGTGATGACTGATAGAATTGTTCATATAAGTTAAAGTTTTTCTCATCACATATTTGTATTTACTACTTATTAGTACTTTTTTTTTATAAATATTTTAAAAATTTATGCAGATGTAGTTTAAAATTATATGCAATGAACGAAAATTTAAAAATAATTAAATTATTGCTAAACTCCCTGCATATTTCTTACTCTTTCAAAAATAAAATAAAATAAAAAAAAATAAAATAATAAATAAAATAAACGAGAGAGAGAAAGAGAAACGTAATAAATTTAATTCCAAAGATTGTTGGCACATATTAGAAGAATGAAAAAATACCTTCCTTGGGGGGAAAGGGGAAACAGCTAATTTATTTAATGAGTTTCATTTTTAGTATGGTTCCATTTTTAACACTCTCGCTGCATAATTGTTTTATCAAAATAGCTCCAAAAATTGCGTATTGAACCCCTTCGCGACGATTTCTTTTAAGAATTTTTTATTTTTTTATCACCGATTTTTCAAAACAAAAAATTTTTTCTAATTTAATCGGGAACATGATCCGATTAAATAAGGCAAAATTTGAAATAAAAGAAATAAATGGTGGGAATAATCAAGGAGGGTTAATTAGCCGGAAAAAAATGCATCCCCGAGGAAATCTCGGGTTGCGCAAATTTTGCTACCTTTACGTTGCCCGAGGAAATCTCGGGTTGCGCAGCTAGAGGGTTAAAATCAAAATGTGCCCTAAACTATATAATGATCATGATAGAAAATATGTTTGTTCATTGCTTGAACAATTATAAACAATATAGGTTTAGTTATAATATTTCTGAAAGGATTTTAAATTGTATACGTATCGGATATTTTTTCTCTATTCATTAAAATTCTATGGCAACTAGTACTATAACAATCGATATTTTATTTTATAAACGTCTTCAAACTTACGTGAAAATAACTGTAATTTTTTTTAAAAATTAAATTCAAAACCACTCTAAAAAAATAATAATGAATTACAATCATTCCTACATGACATAATTACTTGTACCACATATGTATTAAAATATATATAATGAAAATCAGTATAAATTTTATCATAACTTATTTTTCAAATCAACATATTCCATAGAAAATTATGTGAATGCTGTCAAAAGGTTTCTCACCCATGAACTATTCTTTGGTAACTGTATATAAGCTCAAACTTTAAAAATATAATAAATAAACTAGTCAAGGAAATAGGCATTCGATGTCGTGTTTTTAAAGCTGAAAAAGAATCCAGAAGTTACATTTTCTGTACTGTCCAAAATAACCCTCCCTAAAACTGAAGTTATATATTTTGTCAACTGACAAGAACGGACGTCGGGATAATTAACAGTAACCGTCCATTTGACGGGATGGGGGGTAGATAGCTAGATTATCTCTGCGGGAAATGCCAACTTTTTCCGTGTTGATAAATCTCCTTATGCTCCCTCCACTGGGTTTGAACCTGGGACCTTTCCATCACTAGACGCGTATTCTACCAACTAAGCCAGCTTTTTCACAGCCCGTGCTTCACTTTATGGGATATTGGTCATACGATTGGAGCACTACTACGGTCACACCGTATTTCCCACTTTCTCTGAAACTCTTCGGGATTATCCTATGTGACGTTGCATTCCATTAACCCTGGGGTAAATTCTACCACAATGATATCGAGAACGGCTTCCGTCGGCAACTGATTCGGAATCACATTTGGAATCTTCCGAACCCACAGAAGGCAATGAGAAACGCGCGTATAGTCGGAGGCGCATCTTTGAGGAGATATTTTAAAGCGGTTGATATTATTTTCTCTATTTATAAAATATTCCATCCGCTCACGTCTAGTTGATATATTTTGATAATTTATATATATATTTTTAAAACAAGAGTGAAATGTTTAGATTTTTAGCTCTCAAAAGCTCAAAATTATTAGTTCGATAGTTTTTTATAAAATGGAAAATAAAAATAAAATTTGCATTTTTTTTTTTTTTAAACCAAAGAAAGAGCTTTCCTTTAAAAATTAATAAATAATTAAACCTATAATCTAGAAAAAAATAATAGCTATCATAAGAAAGGCCTTGTTCTAGGTTTTTAAATCGTATGAAAAGAAAAGCGTTTTAAGTTCTTGTTAAATAAATATTGATATAGATACTCCCAAAATTTCAAGAAATTCTACTTAAATAAAAAAATAACTTGAAAAACATTATAAGCTTTGAAACTAATTTTAAACACTAATAATAAACGTTTTTTTGAAAATACTGCAAGAATTTTGTCTGTAGATTTAGATTGATCTTTCGTCGTGGCACGCTGTCTTTTCAGAACGAAATTTTAACATAAAAAAAAAAAAAAAACTAGTACTACTTTCGAAAAAATAATTGAATTATAAAACATAATTTAACAAAGCTTCATGATAATGTTATTAATCTGCTTTAAGCCTTTTGAGAGCGGTGTCCTTAAAAAAGGACACCTAATTTTAATGCCAAACCTGATAAACTACACCAAGAATATTTAATTAAAATTTGTCTTTTAAAATGTATGTGAAAATAAGCAAGTTCATATTTTCTAATAACTTCGATTATAAATTCTGGTATCAGTCCATTATTTCATCAGTTTATAAACAGGATTACTCCGCCGCCGGAAGTCTTAGCCGTTAGTCCGGAAAGGGTAAACCCTTTCCGGCACGGGCAATTTTTATTATAAAATGATGAAATGATCGACTGACACCGGAATTTTAAAACGACATTTTCATAAATTAAAAACGTGTTACTTTAACTATTCATTGTAAAATGAATATCTTACTAAAATATTCTTGATGCCGATCGTTAGGTTAGAATTAAAATTAAGTATCCCGACCCGGGCACAGTGCGACGGAAAGGGTTAACACTAGAAAGACGGGAAATTTTACTCAAATTTCATAAAAATATTTCATACCAGAATTTTTATTTTAAATAATTAACTTATTTATTTAACTAGTTTTTTTTCTTTGTATCTTTAAACCAGTTTTATGAAGAAATTTCTGGTTCGAACCGAAATATATTCATTTGGTAGCGGTCAAAATGACCGCTCGCCGTCTTTCAAGTGTTAAATAAACAGTGCACGCCAAGAAAACTAATTGGACGATACTTCTTGCATAAATAATTAGCATTGTGATCAAGCGCTGCATACCCGAAAAACGATTGACCTTATATTTTTACTAAAACTTCTCTGTACTAAAAATAACATTTATGCTAATATTTAAATCCCTGTGGGCACTATCGTTGTTTACTCAAATAAAATAATTAACCAAAAATTTCCAAAAGACTTTCTTTTTCGATTTTTTCAAATAATTATTAAATGCTCTATCAATTTTAATGAATTTTTATGTACATGCATAAATATATATACAATCCTTTAAAAACATCGATTGAGAATTTCCGTTTAGTAGAAAATCAAAACATTCAATTAAACTTTTTTAGAAAAAGGAAATCTTAGGAAAGAATTAGAATCTTCTGAAGATTTTAATATACAATATTTTTGATACGGCATATTTCATTGGATATAAAATAAACTGTAGAGTGTCTAATGACATTAAAAGAAACGTATTTCCTCGGAACTGTTGTACAATAAATTTCGAAAAGTTTCGAACAAGATACAAAAATATCATTTGAAGATGATGTGAATCACTCTTCATGGATTTTCACTCTTTTTTCTTTGTCTTTGATTTTTACATAAGACTAATTTTTCAGATTATAAAATAAGTATTGCTCAAATTTTAAAAAAAGAAAAAAGAAAAAGGAAGATTCGATATTAAATAAAGCTTAATATCAGAGCGTCTTTTTTGTGTGTGTAGTTTGAGTAATATTTAATTTATATTTTGAAATATTAGTTTTACATAGAAATAAAGGACAGAGACAAAAGAATGAAAAACTAACAAGGCTGATTCACATCATCTTCAAATAATATATTTTTTATCTTTTCGAATGTTTTTCGAAATTTACTGCAAAGTACTTTGTCTTACATTAATTGTATTACTGTAAATCAGGGCTGGCCATATCAGGGCTGAACTCTCGACACCACTAAAATTTTACAGTAAACATTTCCTTATCTAAGCATCGGATCTCTGCGAATTAAGAAGTCGACTTTTTCTGTAAAATTTTAGTGGTATCTGGCGTGCCATAGTTGGCCACTCCTACTGTAAATACAGGGCTGCCACAGGCTATTCTTTTTATATTTCTTTCGCACCACTATTTAAAAAAAAAACATTTTCTAGTGAATTCCATTTGAAAATTTTGTCAAAGCGTATGTAAAAGATTTGTGTTTTTAAAAGTGGTCCGAAATAGAATTAAAAAATGGTCGCTTGTGGCAGCCATGCAAATACGTTGTTTTTTTATGTCATTAAAATCTTTACAATTTAGTTTATATCCAATGAAATATGCAGTATCAAAAATATATTCTCTTAAAATATTCAAAAGCCAACAATAACCATTTATCCAAATGGTTAAAAAATCATTAAGTCATATATGAACAAGATGAATTTCTTAATTATTTTTTTCACGTAAAAAGAGGTGATAGAATTAAATGGTTTTTATAAGCAAACATTTTGTTTTTAGTTTAATTATCTGAAGTCAGTTACTAGATGTTTTATTACTTGAAATTCCATTAAAATATAAAAGCGAAATATTCAGGCGAAGTAAAACCAGTATTTTTGTTTGAAAAACATATTTAATACTTTTTGTAAATAATGTATTAAAAAAAAAAAAAAAAAAAAAAAAAAAAAAAAAAACATTTTTTTATAATAAAATAGAAACCAGTTTCCTGAAGTTCCTAATAGTTAATTTAATGTTTTACTTTATAATTTTAAAAAATATGTCGTTTTCAAGTTTGTTTGTCTAATTTAATTAACTTAGGTTAATTAAATGTAAAGTCAATGTATGATTTAAAATTTTATCGAAGCAACAGCATTCAGACAATAAAAATTGAATTTTGTTTCAGTAAGAAAATTTCTTTTCTGGTAGACAACCATTTAACTCAGAGAAGAATTTTTTAAATTATTATTTATTTCCTTTAAAGTATAAAATTAAAAGAAAAAAATCTTAACCTTTCTCTTCGAAAATACAATTAATATTTTACTTAAATAAATAGTTTTTTTTTAAATTTATGTAATCATATTATGTTTGTTAGTGGCACGTATAAATTAAGTCAAACATAAACGAAAAATACAAATTAGCGAGACACTTTATTGATACTCCCTGAATATTTTTTTCTAAACATATATTTTCTTTTAACTATAACTACTGAAGTAACAGATGCATAATTAGAAGTAAAGAATGATCATTTAATAAAACTTCAATATAATGAAGAAATTTTAAGAGCAATTTTTTTATTGTTATTAATTCTTTTCAAAATTAAATTTTATTATTCCTTCCGTGTTGAAATTTAAGAAAATTAATTTTATTATTCCTTTGGAATTGAAATTTGAGAAAATAAATTTGCTATCATAATATTTCTATTAACCCTTTCAGGGGCAAGGTATTTCTGCTCTAAAAATGCTCAAATATTTAATTCACACCGCAATTTAAGAACAAATTTATTTGAAAATAGTCAAAAGCTTTTTTTTCAAGTATATTATGAGATCGAAAGTGTACTAAAAAATTTCTGGTCTCATTTGTAAATTTCGCCATTAAAATTAACCGTTTGCAGACTGCAAACGGCGCCCCTCAAGGGGTTAAAAAAAATTTTAGACGAAGAAGAGTATGCGTTTGCAGTGTTGCCATGTCTCCGGATTTTTAAACACCGCTATTATCTTAGAGAAAAATTTGTCTTTTTAAAACTCCCAAATTTTCTCTTAAATAAAAGAAAATTTTCTGTATTAAAATATTGGTATTAAAAAAGCCGGAGACTTTGCATCTCCGCTTTTACAAAGTATTTATTTGCTCTTTTTTATTTAAGAAAGCTTTTTAAAATTTAAAATTTATAAATTGCCATATATGAAGCACTAGAAATCTAATTTTACATTCTTGCTTGAAATTAAAAAAAATGTATATTTGTTTATCTTAACCAAGGAAATGCTTTTTTTTTAACCATGGAACTATTAATAAATAGGAATTGACATACCCTTAAAATAGTGAAGTTCAACTGAAAACACGTTCGCAGGGGTTGATTACTGCCGGGAGAAATGTTCTCCTTATTTAAATGCATAACTAATGAAGAATTGTAGTCTTAAGCAATGGCAGAAACAGATATTTATTTTTACCGGTGAGGGTTACTTTGGCGGTATTCTGGCAGTAAGTTACCGCCATATTGTAATAACCTAAACAAACTCCTGCCAGTCTCAGTGATAAAAAATTATAATACATGGGCAAACTGACACCAGTAAAAACAAATAGAAATTTTTACCACATTTGTAAGAATATATATCTATGAAATAGACGCTTAAATAAGATATACTTTTTTGAAATTTACTAGTGGGAAGTTTACTCGTCGGTAATCAGAAACTGTTGACCCGATTTAACCGCTTTCTTTACTGCCCCCAGTTATCTCGGGTTCGTATGTAGTGAAAATAATTATTATCTCGAGATAACGCAGGTTTACAGGACTGTCACAGGCAACTATTTTTCTATTCTACACGTACCATTGTTTTAAAAAAATAAATTCTGTAGTATAATTCTCTTGCAAATGTTGTTAAACTACATGCCAAAGATTTTTGTTTTGAGAAAGTTGTGCAAGGTAGGATTAAAAAAATAAATAATTAATACAAATTGCATTGTGTTATGTTCTTAATATCCATCTAATTATATTGTATTTAAACGTGGTATGCACAGTATATGTGATTAGTAAACAATAAGAATTTATCAAATATGGTATGTTTCCTTGATTTTTTACTACCTTATCAATTTTTCTTTCAGTTGAAGTAATTATAACCACTAATGTGATAGATATATGATTACAAATAATTCAGGAGAATTTTTAAGATAGTCTCATCAATGAAGACGTGATAAGAAACTGTTTTTATATATCTAAAGGCTTTACAGAAGATTTTTTTCTCAAATTAAGACATTGACAGCCGGCAATTTTGTATGAAATATGTGTTTTAAAACAGTAGAGACTTGTTCCTCTCCTTAATATATTTTGTAAATTTATATCCTTATTCGGTTTTCAAGATAATGTATATTACAACGTACGGTTTTAAGGGGTTACATACGTTCTCAACTGTTTTAGAAATCAATTTTTAACGAAAATTAAATACTTATTGGTTATAGAAATATGGGCAAAAAGATTTGAAGTGATATCTCAATTATTAAGGTGACTTGTACCTTTTAAACGCATCGAAAATTAACGAAAAACTTCAAAGTTTGAATTAGTCTATCTTCAAAACCGTTTTATGTATAAACATGAAATTTTGGATAATTATTAAATAGATTGTGCTTTGTAATATTCTACCATTAGAAATTTATTAGCCTTTTACAGAATTTGTGTATTGTTGAAATCAAAAATAGCTCTGTTTTTACCCCAGAAGTCATTGTGCGCATGATATCTTGAGAAAGTATGTATGGATTGACATGAAATTTGGTAAAGATACTAAACAAATATGTGTGTTTAAAATGAACTACTTTTAAGTATTTACAATGGTAATATTTTTAGTTATGACTATTTTTATTCATTAAAAATATAAAATTTTCATTTTTTTTTATTGCAAAAATATTTTTTATATAGTTAATGAGATAATTCCTTTTAACCCAAAAGTCAAACCCGGGAGCCGCTCTGTTGTTCAAATTGCCACCAAAATTGCTTCTGCCACATATAATTGTGGCGCAGAAATTTAGATGCAGATACGACAAGTAGTATTTAATAAGCAGATTTGGATGTATAATAAAATATCATAACAAAAGTTTGTTTTCGTTTATACGTTTCAACATTTCATTAACAAATATCGATCTTTCATGAGAAATCAGATAGTAATTCACACTGAAAAAAAATACACTATTCCTCTTACATCAATAAGAAAATGTAAGTATATCTCTTAATATATATATGTTATTTATTTGCGTGATCTACATAATTAAAAATGCATATCGTAATAGTTGCAAACATGAACCGTCAAGTGTCTAATTCAAATAATTATTTTTCTGCTAGCGTAAATTAATGATATCATCATACGCCGTTCCATAACTAAACCTTTAAGTAAAGAAACCTCTCAGAATTAATCTTTTTTTTTTATCCATTAGGTTACAAATGTAAAGCTAATATAAAAATAGCAAATAAAGCCTTTGTGCAAAAATATTAAAAAAGCAGAAGAACCAACGTTTAAAATGCACAAATAATATATGAAAAGCAGCAAACAGCTGTTTCGAATCTACTAGCGAGATTCTTCTTCAGTGCAAAAAGGAACAGCGTGCTAGAAAAAGCAAGGCAGAGCAAAAAAAAAAAAAAAAAAAAGTAAAGCTAATAATCATTCGTAATCATTTGTAAAGCTAATAATCATTCCAAGAGCGTAAAAACAACTTTTTATTAGATTTGTTGTTGAAATATTCTCTCAGAATTGCATTAGTCATTGTTACGAAATTTTGCGAGCTGAAAATAAATTGATTTTTAAATAATTAATGACTTTATCAATCTTGTTGAACTAATTTGAAAAAAGGCTAGAAGTTGAAAAGTGAGATGCTCCTATTCCCATCAAAGATAGGCTTTCGTCTTTCTAAATTTGTGTAAAAATAAATGAATATCGGAATGCACAAATGCCTCCGTTTTACATTTTTTGACATTCTTGGAGTTTAATGTTTTTTAATTAACAGGTAACTTGAATTTTTTTTTTTTTTTTTTTTTTTTTTGGTTGGTTGTTGTTTAACCGCGTGTTGCATTCCCCTGTTTTGTGTTTAATGTTATTA
Source organism: Maratus speciosus (assembly GCA_963932465.1). NCBI lineage: Eukaryota > Metazoa > Arthropoda > Arachnida > Araneae > Salticidae > Maratus > Maratus speciosus. The sequence continues at coordinate 202,064,214 of OZ010796.1, read as the reverse complement.
AAAATTAAGTTTATAAAAGTTCTTTTGCTTAATTTCAAAGGAATATTTCTTGATACATTTACTTAATAGACAGTGGCAGTGGCGACCCGTGTCTTTTTTTTGTGTGTGTGTGTGTGTGGGGGGGGGGGGGGCTCTAAATGCATGCATGCCAAATTTATTCTTTTATTACCAATATTTTTTTAAAATACGTCTTTGGCTTATTTTTTTGCATAACGCTCTGACATCAAACAAAGCAATGATTTCTTTAACCCTTTGAGAGGCAAGCTGGTTGGTTGGTTGGTTGATTTTTGACGGCCGATTATCTACACTAGGGATACAGGACCGAGGGGGGAGTGGCCTCCGTGGGGGGTCTTTCTAAGGGTACCTAACCGGTATTTACGCATGGAAATCCATGGCTCGAAGAAAACCACGAAAACTCCGAACGATTAGTCCGACGGGCGCGACTGGGATCGAACCCAACACATCCCGTCTACCAGCTTCGAGAGCAGAACCTCTCAGCCACTGGTGGGGCTTGAGAGGCAAGCAATTCTGTTTCTGTAATGTTTAAATCCCACCGGAAATTTGGAAATTTTTTTATCTCAAAATAAGGAAAAGCAAATTTTCAGCTTTTTTTAACACGTTCACACCGGCGCGGTGGGTCACACTCGACTGTCTCAGAGTTGTCAAGTCTCCGGCTTTTTGCATACCACTATTATTTTAGAGAAAAGGTTGGTGCTTTAAATCGCCCAATTGTTCTAATTAAATAAAACAACATTTCCTGTACTGAAATACTGGTATCCAAAAGGCCGGAGACTTGCCAGCTCCGAGACGGTCGAGTGTGACTCACCGCGCCGGCGTAAAACTTTTTATGAAGTTTCTGGTGCAATTCTTTATTAAAATTTGGTGGGGTATAATATATCCCACCGCCCCTCAAGGGGTTAGAAGATAATAATGATTTGAAAAGAATACAATTGAAAGCCATGTATTTAGTTCCTCTCTAAAAGTCAACATAGAGCCGTCACTGTTAATACCTCACATAGCAATTTTAGTTTGCAGAAAATTTGCAGCAGTCTTACTTTGTAAACTTGCAAAGTCCAGCAGGTTGAAAATGACAAGACAGAAAAAGTTTAACAAGACTGCAGAAAGATAACGCAAACGCCGAAGTCACAACACATTGAACTTGCAGTATCTTCACGTGCAAGTTAAACTCTTGCTGTGTCAAATTTATTGCAAGTTAACGGAAAACAAGTAGAAAATTTAGTTCTGTCGTGACTAAAGTACTGCAAATTCTTTGAAATGTAGTAGAAAATTTAGCTTTGTCTTGTTAATAGAATGCAAACTTATTGCAACGTAGTAATAGTGTCATGCCACAATATAAGTTTAACCCCTTCAGATCCATTGATGCATACGCACTGACGTACTCTTACACGCAACGTCAGAAGGTGTATGCATCGTTCCTAGCACCATTATTAATAGGTAATATTTGTTAGTTTTAAAGGTAATATTTGTACTTATATAAGTCTTTTTGGCATTTGAAAACTAAATCTATGCAAACCGAATAAAACTTGTGTAAGGGATGCAGTCTAGAAATGGTTAAAAATCATAGACTCGAATGGGGTTAAGGGCAAAAGTAAATAAATAAACAAATATATATCAACTAAAACGATATTTTAGAAAAATCCAATAATATTGGGAATAATTAATTTAAAAATTAAAATTTTGAATATAAATTTAAAATGGCCTAAGACGTAAACATAACTTAGCAAATTAACATATCTTTTTAATTTGTAAGAATTTTTATATCAAATAAGTTGTTGATTATAGGTAAAATGTTACTTTGCAAAAAATAACTAAATTTGAGCAGTTATAACAATAAATAACTTTTCTGGGTTCCTTAACTTAATCAATCAATGCAAATTAGATTCCTTAACGGTAACAATGATGTGTGTCTTGCCTTTGAGTATCACCCAATTTAAGCAATTTCTGCTCAAGTGCTGATTGTTTATTCTCTCAACAGAAGAATTTTTTGCTTTCGTCTCTTTCGGAACTAACCCATTACCCGTTGGTGTTGCGTTCCGTGACTTCCTTTAAAGCCGAAAAAATTCTAGCCGAAACCTACAGGGGACTGTTAAAAATTAATATACTGAACTGTGATAAGGAATCCAGTTTCTTCTTATTTCCTTTTCACCCTCCCTCTCAACCCTGTCTCATTACTGTTCTCCGCAAAGAAGTCCGTACCCCAGTCCCCACCCTTCTCTTCGGGGTCACGAAGGTTAGCTATTCTTTCTCCTTTAACAATACTGAAATGCAAAAGACACAGACTGGTTTTTTTTTTCTTTTCGAATAACTCTTCCTTTATGGAAGATTATTAGATTTGATTCATAAAAGTTGCTAACGTTGCATAAAGTTGATTAATTAGTGATTCATATAACCGGTATTTTTTGTGTGTGTTGGAGGGGGAGGGGGGGACAGGGCCGAAACTAGCCTTTTTTGCACCCGGGGCAAACATGGAATTTGGCGCCCCCCCTCCCCCCCATCTTCCGCAAAGTATATTTACAAAGAGAATTTTACTAATTTTCTAATCGCCGACTTATTTTAAAATTTAAAATATGTAATCATAAAATATGTAATTAATACGTAATCTACATTGGCGGATGTCACGGGGGTCATTAGCCCCCTCTGAACACCAACAAAAATATTCTAAAGATCATTTTTAAAATGAAATATACAGTCAGAGTCTCGATTATCCGAGTTTCCGCTTTCACCGAGTTATTTTCTTCTGATGGACTGATGGCTTCTATTATTATGAAACAGCCATTATGAATGAAGTGTTGGGTGAAGATGAAAGAGCAGTCGTAAAAAGTTAGAACTCTTATCTTATGGTCAGAATGGGAATAAAAAAAATGGCCATAATTTTTTAATGGCCATATTTTTTTTTTTTTTTTTGACCAAAAAAAAAAAAAAACACATATATATATATATATATGGCCATTTTTTTTCTTTCCGTTCTGACCAGAAAATCAGAGTTCTAACTTTTTACGACTACTCTTTCATCTTCACCTAACACTTCATTTATAATGGCTGTTTCATAATAATAGAAGCCGTCAGTCCATCAGAAGAAAATGATCCATTCCAAAGGTATAATCCTTCATTTGGCACCCCATTCGTTCTGGCGCCCGGGGCACATGACCCTCTGACCCCCACCTTAGTTTCGGCCCTGTGGGGAAATGCAAATATGCGTAAAAGGCAAGGAGCAGTGGCGTATACAAACGAGATATTTTATAGAATTCTTAGCGCGAGTATTTAGGCTAATTTCAAATTAAGTTATCAAATTTCAAATTAAGTAAATCCAAATTAAGTTAAATGTATGCGAATGGATAATATGACGCAATGAAATAATTTACATAATTTTTTGTTAAGGTTTCGGATAGCATGGCGCAAAAGATAAACCACATTATTCAATAAATACATTTCAATGATAATATAGGTTTAGTGAAAGTGATATACTTATCAGTGTATTGAAAAAATAAACGTATATCGTTTGGTTGTCTAAATATACTTTAGAAGACAAATCAAAAATAATTTAAATTGAAACTTAATTTATAATTTTATCAAAATTTTATTTTTTATTTCCCCTTACATGAATAAAATGTTTAAACGGCTGCATACGTATAAAGGCTTTAGAATAACTTTCAAAAAAAATTTTATGATTATTTTGATTTATTAAATGACATTTATTTATTCTCTTTTTTACTTTTCTTAATGTTTCTCTTTTGTAAACTAAAAAAATAAATGTTAAACATTTTGGAACTATATGTGCAGTGGACATGGATATGGTTCTATTGCTCTTATATATACAGGGTGTTCCGTTAAAGGGGTCCAATATTAATAGGGGTAATAGAGGAGATCACACGGAGCATAAATCAGTATATAATGCCTGGCCGGATCTCAAGAATTTTCAAGTTACAGCAAATAGAATGAAAAATCGGAAATTTGTAAAAAAAACCCTCATTGCTAAACTATCGATAATGCTACATAAAAACGAAGCACATATTTAGAAAGAGCAGAAAAAATCCTACGAAATGACATAAGTTGTTTTAGAATATTGAGAATTAATGGCGAGTTACAAGCTCTGAAACAGTGAAAAAATACAAAATCAAATATTTAGCAAAATAGTTAATCGTTAATTCCAAAAATGCAACTCTACCTACATCAAGGAAAATGTTATAAAATTTGGTCCATTCCAAAAGCTTTCGAAGAAGCTGACAATAAACCATATCAGTTTAATTGTATGGGAGAAATCAAGCAGTTCCCTAGTTACAACTCTGTACTGTTGCACGCTCGGAAAGGGCGAAACTCCGCCCATGAGGATTGTAAACACCCCGTTTTAATATCTTTCAATTATACATTTCTGATCAACCTCTATCAATACCCTTTCATTATTCAGTCTGGTGAAGTGAATGACATATTGTGCAGCTCTCGCCTTGTCTTAAAGCAAACTCCGTGACTGCTGCGTTTCCTCCATGAACTTTCAGGATGATGAAGAAGAAGTACTTTTTATGCAAATTTTCTATGTGTATAGGAAGAAAAGTGTAATAAAACAGCAGTCATCAGTGGGCGTTATGTTAAAGGGAGGCTGTTGTAAGTGGGATTGTAGTAAGTTGATGTATAATAATTATGCCGGAATACTCTAACGAAGAATATGCGGACATGCTTCTGATGTACGGGCAAGCTCATGGAAATGCATGTCTAGCACAGCGCATGTACCGTGAGCAATTTCCAAGGAGACGTTGCCCAAGTTCGAAACTCTTCATAAAAATCGATAGACGATTACGGGAGACTGGATCGTTTAATACAGCAAGCATTGATGCAGGGAAACCTCGACATGTACGAACACCTGCAATGGAAGAAGATGTACTGAATATTTTTAAAGATAACCCCTCCACGAGTACACGAGCTGCTGCGTCTGAAGTCGGTGTTTCTCACCAAAGTGTGTGGCGTGTTCTGTGTGCAGAAAACATGCACCCCTTTCATGTGCAGCGGGTACAACTGTTATCAGTAACAGATTGTCCTCAGCGGACACAATTCGTACGCTGGTTGCTTAATGTAACAGAAAATAATCCACAATTTCTGGAAAATATTTTATTTACTGATGAAGCAACATTTACGAGAGAGGGCGTGGTAAACACGCACAATATGCACACATGGTCATATACAAATCCGCACACTGTTTTCCCGTCGAACGCACAACAAAAGTTCAGTGTGAACATATGGGCAGGTGTCCTCGGCGATTATCTCATAGGACCATATTTACTCCCAGATGTACTCAATGGCAGTACGTACTTGGTTTTCCTACGGGATATCTTACCGCAGTTACTGCAAAATGTGCCAGCAACATTGCGCCACAATATGTGGTTTATCCACGATGGCGCACCGGCACATTTTTTCATAGGTGTTCGCAATCAACTCAATTCAACATATCCTGGGAAATGGATTGGACGCAGTGGACCTGTTGCTTGGCCTGCACGCTCTCCAGACCTCAATCCGTTAGACTTTTTTGTTTGGGGACACCTTAAATCGCTGGTGTATGAAACGCCTGTGGATACACCGGAGGATTTACTAGCGCGAATCGTTGTCGCTGCAGGAGACATTCCCAACTCCGTCGGAGTTTTTCGGCGTGTTCGCCAATCTTTACGACGTCGCTGTCGGCTGTGCGATTCTGTTAATGGGCGCAACCTCGAACACCTATTATAATAATGTCCGTTCGTCTGCCTTCCGACATTGAACTGTGCAGCGCAGGCCAGAAGACTATGCTTCACATATGTCATAAAGTACGTGGAATGTAATTCTTTATTTGTCATTTTTCTTTTATTTTCAACACTTTTTGGCACAGTATTTTGTAAGTTACAGACTGTGGTGTACTCAAATTGTAAATTACAAAGTTTGTATGAATTAATTTAAAATTTAGTGTCTTTTTTAAATTTATAATTAATAAAATTATTATGCTATTTGTTATTATTATTTCCTATCATAAATTATGATGCACATATACATACAATAATTGTCCATGTAAAACATGTACTGAAACTTCTTGCATAGTTACAAATCGCAATATTTTTAATTATTTCCGAATTTTCACCACCAGTTTAATTTTAAAGAATTTAACTTAAGCTTTATATCAATAAAAGACCACTTTAAAATGTAGACTATTATTGTAAAGTTATTTTGGTTCATTCAACTCTTGAATAATTAAAAATGTTGCATCTCAGAAGAAGCATGATCGAAAATGTATAGTTGAGAGTAATTAAAAAGGCGGTGTTTCCAATCGTGATGGGCGGAGTTTAACCTTTGCTAGTGTCAAAGAAAGCGGAGTTGTAACTAAGAAACTGATTAATTTCTCTCACACAATTAAACCGATATGGTTCATTGTAAGCTTTTTCGGAATGGACCAAATTTTAGTACATTTTCCTTGTTGTAGCTAGAGTTGTCATTTTGGAATTAACGATTAACTATTTTGATGTATATTGGATTTCGTACTTTTTTCACTGTTTCAGGGCTTCTAACTCATCAATAAATATTGCTATTTTAATACAATTGATGTCATTTTGTAGGTTTTTTTCTGCTCTTTCTAAATATGTGCTTCGTTTTTATGTAGCATTATCGATAGTTTAGCAATGAGGGTTCTTTTACAATTTTCCGAATTTTCATTCTATTTGCTGTAACTTGGAAACTATTGAGATCCGACCAGGCTTTATATACTGATTTATGCTCCATGTGATCTCCTCTATTACCCCTATTAATATTGGACCCCTTTAACGGAACACCCTGTATACATATATATATAGTCAAACTTTTTGTAAAAATGAACCATTTTAAAAAAATGAATTCAATATAACAAAACAGTAAATAATTTATAAATAATTGTGGTTATTCCTTGAAAAATAAGAAATTAAAAGTCCTTGAAAAAGTGCTTTGATTTTTTTTTTTCAAACGAAAAGACGTATATGCACATGTAAGGATAAAAATATATGCTTTTGTGAAGTGTATTTATAAATAACTGCATTAATAATGTTTTTGTATATATACACTGACACAGCGAAGAAAGAAGATAAGGGGGGGGATTAAAACTCTTCCCGTGTAAATTAAAATTGTATAAGCTAAATGTAAAAACTTCTGTAGTATGATCAAGAATCGATTTGTAAAAATAAACAACCAAAGTAAAAGCAAAAATAGTTTTTTTTTTTTTTTTTTTTTTTTTTTTTTTTTTTTTTATGTACTAAATTGTTTAATGTATCAATTGTCTCAAGGCTCCATAAAAAGGGCACTAACTAGGCTTAAACTGGTATTTATGTGTATTAATATTTTTGGGGATCGAAATTTGGACAATAATTTAGAATATTACTCTTTCTTAAAATTAAATAAACCCAATCGCGACCGTCGGCCTAACCGTTCGGATTTTTCGTGGTTTTCTTCGAACCTTGGATTTCCTTGCATATATACGGGTTAGGTTCCCTTAGAAAGATCCCCACGGAGGGCACCTCCCCCCCCTTAAGGCCCATATCCCTAGTGTTGGTAATTGGCCGTAATAAACACAACCAACCTTAAAAGTAAATGAAGAAAAATACATCATTTATATTACAAAATATAATTCAAAATAGCGCAATAGGATATAGGTTCCTTTTTAATTTCTTTATAATTTTCATAAATATCAATATTTCATTATTTGAATAAATATTTCAAATGATACATTTAATTTAAAATAGTCTTCCATTTTCTTTTTTGTTGCCATAGCTTAAATGAGAAAAATAAAAATAAAAATGTTTCGATAAAGTATATTAAATTGGAATCTTTAATGCATGCTTTTATTTGCAAAAGTGATGTGATATTCAATAGAGAATATATATTTTTTTCTTTTTTTAAACCCGAATTTTAAACACATGCAAAAATATTAGTCATATTTTTTCACATAAATTTAAATATATGTATATGTAGATAATGCAAATAAATGCTGATTAAATAATTTAAATAAGATTAAAATAATAGATTAAATTTAATGTACACAGAAAGCTTCTCAACATGATTGTGTTATTAGTGGCATAATTTTCGCCTATTTTTCTTAATAATTGTATATTTAAATATAATATATTTAAAAATTTACTTTTGTGCATATTTTCATAAAATTAAAACAGTAGAATTTTAATCATAGAACATAAAAAAAACAAATGTATTCAATGAATTTAATTAATTTACTTAAAATTTTTGAATGAAAATCTATATTTTCCTTTAAACATACTGTCAATTTCACTGGCCACCTATTCCACCTATTCCATAATCAATTCCAATTAACTTTGAAAGACTAAACAAGTAAAGTATTACTACATGGAATCCTTTCTTAGCAAGATTTTATTTTTTCAGCCAAAAATCAATTTCATTGTCAAAACGTTTAAAATAATAAAGTATTACTCAAATGATTTTCATGTGAAAATTGGCAAACAGAACAAAAGGAAAAAAATCAGTAAATAAGGAAACAGTACAAAAAAAAATAATATTATTAAAAAGAGCTTAAGCGCCCACTAAATTTGAGTAACGCATAGATAGACGCCAGAAAAACAGATAAATATTTTCCAAAAATAGACACATGGCATTCAGAAAATATAAAAAAAATTAATAAAAAAAAAACTTCATGAAAATAATTTAAAACAATAAAAGAAGCAGCAGTAGGAGCACAGTACACGTACTTTGTTGCTGTTGCTTATAATTCTCTCTTTAAATGCATAGTAAAATACTATTGAGCTAAGTTGAAAAAAGCAATAAAACGATAAATTGTGCTCGAACATTATCCGCGACAGCAAACCCCACCCTCTTAATGACCAAAAGTGAGGGTGGAAGCTACGATGGAGCAACTCTTCGTAATTTTGTTCTCATTCTGAGGGATTCAGAACTAAACGCTGCCACTATGCAACTCCTGTATGATCCCTTACATTTCCCCCTCTTAATGACTTTCGGCTAAAATTTTTTCGGCTATAGGGGAACAAACCTTGCGTTCACGCAACGTTCAAAATAAATGCACATATTTAAGTTATTTACGTACCCACCACCAATTTTGAATTAAAAATTGGACTTACTTTAAGATATAAAATTTTAAGATCATATAAAGCGAAAATTAACTTTCACAGTTTGTGGTGGCAAACAACGTTCAGCTAAAAAGTTGAAAATTTCAACCTTATAGTTTTAGCAGTTAATGGGTTAAAGACAGTCTTGCATCAGTTTCACAAAAAACTACTCATGCAAGTAGGTGATGGTCTACCTTGTGGGAGATTCGCTGCGAATTTGTCAAGTCAAATTTGCCACGGCAAGATAACTTCAGAAAATAATCAAACTTGCTGCTAATGTGCATGGTATCTGCGACAGGGTTCCTACGCTTCAAGGGACTCATGGTATTTTAGATATTTTAGTACCAGAAATTTCGTAAAGAACTAGTGGCTGTATCTGAAGATAGAAATTATTTTCATAAATAAGGCAATAATTACTTTGCAAAAATTCTGGTACAGTGTGCTTCGAAGTCCTTGAAACGTATGAACCCTGTAATAATTAATGTTAGGAAAAAGGGGTTAAAACGTTAGGAGTACTGGCAATGTTCAATGTAACATGTCGCTCACTAGCAAGAAAAGTGATACATCTCGCAAAAATTCATTTTGCAATTTTTATCCCACTAACAGGTCTGTCATAGGTGCGTCTTGCTACACAAAATGTTCTATGAGTGCAGTTATGCGGAAAATCGCTTTATTACACTGTATGCCCATTTGTGACCACAGAAGAGGGGTGGATTGTATGGGGAGGTAAAATTACCCAATACTCCAAACCTCATTCTACGTCTTCATTCTTACGTTTTTTATATTTTTATGCACGTTTTTATTCCTGCATGCTGAGATAAGTGCTATAACTTCATGCTACAGTAAAATCATGAAAATTTTCTTTTTCCTCTGCGGTGAAATTTACTTTTGTCGAGGTGTGTTGCTTTTCTTGCGGGTGAGCTATGTATATTAGTATACATTTTAATCGAAATTTTGTGTGACATAAAACACGTCACTTAAAAATCTGACATAAAACCCGACACTTTTTTAATACGAAAATAAAAATTAAAAAATAAATGAAAATAAAAACAAAATTGAGTAGACGATTTTTTTTTTTATCCTTCGGAAAAATATTGTTGTTTTACCATTTTAATTTTTAAATGATTATACAGAAAAATAAAATATTATGAAATGTTTAAAATAATTGGAAAAATTGCGTGTTTCGTTTAAAGATAGAGCGATCCCTATCATTGACAGTAGTTTGTAATAATAACGTATGCGCAGTGTTGCCTTATTGGGGACGTTTTTAATTCAGATTATTTGACAGTCACCACTTTTTAAAAATGCTATAATATGCTTTATTTTTTAGGATTTTTAATCTATTTCTAAATAAGACAAATATTTCTATTTAAAAAAAACGGTGACAATCAACAATCTGGGGGCAAAAATGTCCTCAATCTGGCAACACTGCATATGCATATGCATACAAAAACATTTTAGGTAAAACTGGTTGTGATGTTTGCATGACAATATTTACATTTTTGGGAAATAAATTTGCAACTTGGAATTTTTTGTTTGTTTGTCTCGACACCAGGGTCCGCTTATAAGCCATCGTCGATATACAGGGACGAGATAGCACAAGGAAATTTACAACACCAGAGAATTACATCCTGGGGGCTCCACAAAGTGTGTGCAACGGAACCGACGGGATTCGATTCCGCCCCCACCTACGCTCTCAAGCGATTAGCGGCTTGGTGTCTTATCCACTCAGCCACAGTGGGCCCAACTTGAATTTACATGTGTTAGTCCATTGAATGGAGTACATGTGTTGTGAGTTAGTTATTACGATTAATTATATGCGAGAGAGATAGTAGCCAAGGGGGTGGGGTGCCCTACAAGTTTTTTCTTCTAACGGAACCTAATCTGTATTTACGCTACGTTAACAAGTGCTCAAGGCAAACCACGAAGAACTACGAGAGATCAGAGCAACGGTCGCTACTGGGACCAAAACCTCTCAGGCGCTAATTGGATTTTTATGGATAAAACTTTTCTGTAGAGTAAAGAGACGCTGACGAATGAAGCGATTACCTACCACAAGAAACTTTTAAAGGAAGACAAATTTTTCTAACTAAAATTTACAAGCAAAACTCACTGAGATTGGTAAAAATTATTGCAATAAAAACAATCATATTTCATGCAATAATAAATAATCTCCTTTTTTTTTCAAAAAATATTTTCAAAATAAATTTTCGAATTAAAATGAATTATAGCCTATACAGAATTTTTTTAAACAGAAATTGACTTCTAGAAGCTTCAAATATGTGAATCTAAAATATCACCTAATTCCACCAAGCATTGTTTTGGTCTGTTTAAAAAACTACTTTAATTTCAGTCCATTTTGCAAGTATCACAAATGAATTTAAAATTGGAAGTTCAATATATTAAACATACATTATTCGAAAGATACTTAACCGAACGACTTTTTATTTCGAATTCTAAGGTAAAATTTACCAAAAATCCCAATGCAGGGTTCGCACGCTATTAAGCCATGCCTCATTTTGTAAGGACTCTACCACCAGAAATCGCATAAAACTATCTTCTAGCTAATGAATCGTGAAGAAAATGATCTCCATAATCACACTGGTGGTAGAGTCCTTACAAAATGGCGCGTGGCTTAATAGCTTGCAAACCCTGTAAATATGTTGAAAATTGTAAGTGTTCGCATTCGAAATCAGAATTTAATACAACTTCAGTATGCAAACGATCCCTTAAGCCTTTTTAATTATAAAATAACATAATTCATGATTTCAATTCCAATTATTATTTCCATTTATTCCGGTGACAATTTGGAGATTATCCCCCAACCACGGCCGACTTTTTCAGTGGGTTATTCTTTTAAAATTAAGATTGCTTGATTCCCACTAATTTTTTGAAGTAGAAATAGTAACTTTATTTAATTACAGATTAAATAATGCGGGAATAAACCGAATTATACACTTTTAAAAAAGTAGCCCACTGGAACGCGAAATTTGCATTTCCCGCGGCTGAAAGGTTAAACTGTATGAGGTGTTCTCTTTTGTTTTTCTTTGCACTGTATATTGAAGGTACAATATGAAGCATTTTTCCCCTTCGTAATTAAAAGAATATCACATATCAGAAGGAAACGTGAGAAATACATATCTGCATAGAAACAGCTTTATTTTGTGCATTTTTATAATAATAATGTAGAACAAAATATCTAGAAATTTTACTTATAGCTTCATGCATCGTAGCACACTGGTCATTAAAATTAAAGGATAACGAGAAAAAATATGCTCACTAAGTAAATGTTGCAACCAATGCCCAATGCTGCAATTATATATGTTAATTCAATACTATTGAACTCAAAATTGCACTTTCGTGCTTACGTTAGCGTCGGTCAAAAGTTTCCGGCCAGCCTAAAATTTTTGGTTAATTTGTAAGTATGCCCATATGAAGAGGAATATCAAAGTGATACTTATACACTTTATTGACATAACAGTTAAGAACTTATTTATGGAATAAAAAATAAATATTAATAAATTTAATTGACAAAATTAATTGCAAAAGAAAACGCATGTTCTCAAAAATTTCCGGCCACCTTCGGAAGTTTGGAAAAAAATGGTGTTATAACAGAAAGTAACAGTGATCAACAACATTTACATTTAGTATTTTGTATTCATACATTTAGCAATAAATACTGTGGCGCAGTAACGTGGCATCGAATCAATAAACGTTTGTAGATCGTCAAAGCTAAGTTTTTTCCACGGTTTTTGCAATTTTTGTGAAAATGCTGCTGAATTGGAATATTTATAATTCCACACACGTTTTCAAGTTAGTTTCAAAGATTTTCTATTGGATTTAGATCGGGTGATTGGGCTGTCCATTTCAAAAGCGGATTTTGTTTGGTGAAAATCCACTGCTTGACGAGCTTGCATGTATACTTTTGGTCGTTATCATGATAAAACAAACAGTTGTGACCACAATTTTTCCTGCAATACGGCAGCAAATGATCTTGCAAATGACTTATGCATGGCACTATTCATCTTGCCGCGAATTTCAAATAACGAACAGGCACATTTTCCAGAAAATGCTCCCCACTACATAACATGTCCTCCGCCTTGCTTCAGTGTAGGTATAACATATCTCGAATCTTATCTTTTGTTTTTAGGTCGTCGGTTGTAGTGTCTGTTATCACTCCCATAAAGATTGAATTTCGATTCATCAGAAAATCAGCTTTTTTCCAGTTTTCACTTGACCAGACTTTGTATTCCTTGGCAAACGCCAGTCGAGACCTCTGATTTTTTTTTTACTTATAAAAGGTTTTTTAACACCAACTGTTCCATAAAGTCCTACGTCACGTAAGCGTCTTGACACGGTAGACCGATTTATTTAAGCATTATTTTAACACCGTAAATTGCGGGGAATTGCAGCGGCATTTTTATACTGGCCATCAACTGCTTTTCTCCTGATATTTCTATCCACAAGAATAGTTGTTTTCCGGGGTCCCCCGGACTGTGGGAAGTTCCGAAGGCCATGACCATCTTTATATATTTTTTTTAAATATAGTTCACAGCAAATTTTCCGATCGACAACTTTGCTGCAACCTCATGAGAGGATTGTTCCTTTAGCGACAAACAAATCATTCGTTTAGGAACAATAAATTGTTCAACTTTTCATTTTTAAATTTCAAATACGTTATTCACGTTGATTGACGCTATTGACGAATGGCCGGAAACTTTTGCACACGCGAATTTCGAATTCCTCCCCCTTGCATCAAGTATCTTCAGTATCCAATCCAAATGATCGCGTGGTCAGAGGTAATTTGCTTAGTCCTAACTTTTGGAGCAATTGTGCTTTTTCTTCTCTGAAACGTTCTATCAAAGAAATCAAAGAAACTATCTGGCCGGAAACTTTTGACCGCCACTGTATGTTGGAATTCTGGTCTGTAATGTTATTTAAAGTGAATGTGGTGTCTGAGTATGATCAGTATTCATTAGTTATGGCTCAAAGGCATCATATAAGACAAGGTCAAAAAAGGCGAATAATTGGTAGAATCGAGGAAGGTCAAACACAAATGGAGGTCGCCCAAGATTTGAATATACCTCAAAGTGTCATATCAAGAGCTTCGAGCCCCTTTTTAACCACTGAATCCATTGATAGACAGCCTGGTCAAGAGAAACCAAGAGCAACAACTGCATCCGAATACAGATTTCTGTAACTGTAGTTCAAAGAAATCTCGAAGCCACAACAAGAGATTTGGTTTGAGACATCCACGCTGCGACAGGAACTCGAAATAGCCATTCTATTGCTGCACGAAGGATTAACAAGGGTGGTCTGTATGCGAGAAAACCAATAGTTTGTGTCCCACTAACTCCAGCTTCCGAGGAGGCACGTTTAACCTGTTGTCCTCGTCACATTCAATGGAGCGAAGAAGACTGGGCTCAAGTATTGTTTACTGACGAGTCCAGATATAGTCTGAACATTGATTCTTGACATGTTTTGATCGGGGAGAAAAAGAATACGCAACTTGTCTTTCCTTGTCCGTGAAATATCCCGTTCGATTCAGTAGGACACAAACTATTGGATTGCTCGCATACAGTTCACCCTCGTTAAGTCTCCGTGCAGCAGTAGAATGGCTAATTCGAGTTCCTGTGGCAGCCTGAAGGTCTGAAACCAAATATCTTGTAGTCGCTCCGCCGTTTTTTCGAACCGACAACTACAGAAAACGGTCGTCGGATGCAGTTGTTGCTCTTCGTCTCCCTTGACCAGGCTGTCTATATACAGATCCAGTGTTTAAAAAGCAGCTCGAAGCAGCTCTTGATATGACACATTGAGGGATATTCAAATCTTGGCCGACCTCCATTTGTGTTTGACCTCCCTCGATTCTACCAATTATTCGCCACGGTTGACCTTCATTTAAATTATGCATTTGAACCGTAACTAATGAATACTGATCCCTCTCCGACACGGCATTCAATTTAAATAACACTACAGACCAGAATTCCAACGTACGTCCATTGCGCACCACGTTGTCAATCACCTAATTTGCATATTTCCGACGCTAACATACACGCGGAAGTGCAGTTTTGTATTCTATTGAATACATGTCACATGAATACTGTTGTATTTATTTGACATAAATAATTAAATCATTGGGTATTGGTTGCAACATTAACTTAGTGAGGATAATTTTTCTCATTATCCTTTAACCCTCCGTCTACCAGACGGGTCCATTGGACCCGACAGGTACATACAAAATATTCATTCAAACCAGAAATTTCTTTAAAATAAACTAAGTATATAAACCAGACAAAAATAAGGTAAATAAATAAGTTAAATAGTTTTAAATAAAAATTCTGGTGTAGAACGTTTTATTAAAACTTGAATAAAATTCCCGGTAGATCTAGGGTTAATTTTGATGACCAGTGTACATTTAATTCAAAGATATTCTATCACCTTTCAGTATATGTTTACCTACACTAATAAAAGAAGAAATCGCTCTGTCTCTGTGTGTGTATGTCTGCGATGGCTAGCGATATCTACCGTACGTATAAGTCTGAAAAGTTAGGTGAGGATTGTCCAAGACAGGTCCTGATGCACCTGAGGCTCAAATTTTTAATTTTTCAAGTGCCGGGCTCCCTGGACCCCTTTAAGTTTTTATGCACTAAACTTTTAATAGCTTGCCCCCTTTTTATCAAATCTTCTTCGCTTTGGATGACCTTTCTCCATTTAATTATTCTCGCCTTTCTACTCACCAGTTATGACCATGGACCCTTGGGGCCTATTGCAGTGCCCATTGGACTTTTTCTGCAAATAAATTGTTGATAAATTTCTTTCTTTTAATCTGATTTCATTTTTGGGTTCCTTTTTCCATTTAGTTATTTTCACGATTCCACATTCCATATAAGACACTGGGGACCCATAGAGTACAGTAGGGCCCGGTCCGGGGCCCCTTGAACTTTTTGTGCGGCAAGAATGTTTCACCTCTTAATTTTCTGACCTTCTAAGCGCATAATTTTAAAGTTGCGTTTTGGATTCTTCAGCCAGGACCAAGCACCCTCATATTTTTATTAGGGCCCTTAGGCACGTTTTTAAACATTTACCCAATCTTTTGTGAATGTCATTAAAATATTATTATAACAAATAATTCACGCCCTATGCTTAACTTTGACTAAATGAAGATCTAAAGCGATTAGTAATAAGCCATTTTAATATGATTTCATGTTAGGGCCCTGTTTTTAACTGTCAGTTGGCATATTTTGGGCCCCCTATTGTAACTCCTTTAAAAATGCTCCGATTGACTAGCTTTTGTTTTCTCACAACTTCTTAGGTCCTCCTGCTACTACATGAAAACAAAGAAATTTATCGGACTTCAGCTACAACCAATTTTGAATATTAATCGCCTTCTTGGGGCCCTTTTGGCGCAGCTTCTTTAAAAATGAACCGAATTCCTTGAAATTTTCATTAACATAGTTCTAGCGTCCGCCTATTATACATTCCCAGTTAAGTTCCTGCCCCCTTGGAGCCCGGTACAGGTTCCCTTGAAGTTTTTGTACCAAAAATTGTTATTAAATTACCCCCTCTTAATCCAATCTTCAATTTTGGAACTCTTTTTCTATTTAGTTATTCGCACGTTCCTACATTCCAGTTAAGACCATGGAGCTCACTATGGTCCCGTAGGGCACTGGACCCGTAGGGCCCTTGAACTTTTTCTGAAATGGATATTTTATCCCCTAATTTCCTCACCTCAATGCACAGTTTTAAAGTTAAGTATTGGACTCTTCTTCCAGGACCAACACCCTTATATTTTTATTGGGGTCCTAGGGACTTTTTTTAAAGCATTAATTTATTTTTTATACATTTCTTTAAAATATTATTCTAACGTATAATTCATACCCTCTGCTTAATCTTGACTAATTGTAGATCTAAAGCGTTAAGTACTAAGACATTTTAACCTGTTTTCACGTTAGGGTGATGCTTTTAACTGTCAGTTGGCCTCTTTTGGGACCCCTGTTATAGCTCCCTTAAAAATGGTCCGATTCACTAGTTTTTTTTCTAATAACTTGTAAGGTCCTCCAGCTATTACATGAACGACAAAAAAAAAAAAAAAATCCGACTCCAGATACCACTAATTTTGAATATTAAGCGCCTTCTTGGGGCCCTTGGTGCTGATTTTCTTAAAAAACGATCCGAATTGCGTACAATTTTCTTTAGGATAGTTCTAGCGTCCGCGGATTATTTAAAAACTATTAAAAAATATCTTTATACTCATCTACAGGCCAGTTATCTACCAGGTACCTTGGGGCCCGGTACCGGGTTCCTTGAAGCTTTTGTGCCATAAATTGTTAATAAATTAGCTCCTCTTAATCCGGTCTTAATTTTTGGAATCATTTTTCCATTTAGTTATTCTCACATTCAACACATTCCAGTTAGGTCCCTGGGGCCCAATCCGGGGCCCATTAAACTTTTTGTGCGACAGGAATTTTTCATCCCTTAATTTTCTCGCATTCTTAATGCAAAATTTTAAAGTTGAGTTTTGGATACCTCTTCCCGTACCAACACCCTTAAATTTTTACTGTGTCCCTAGGGCCCTGTTCTAAGCTTTTCCCTCCATTTCTTGCACATTTCTTTAAAATTTCATTCTAATGATTAATTCATACCTATGCTTAGTTTTGACTAATTGAAGAACTAAAGTGCTAAGAACTAAGACCAATTAACCCGAGAGTAGTCGCGACATTTTTTAGAACGTTAGTAGTCGCGTTCGGTCCATTTGCCGCCGTTACCAGCAGGCCGAAAACGAAGGGGAAACTTGCCGGTGTTATCAGATGATCAAAAACGGATAACGTAGGGTGAAAATATTGACTGAACTTTAAAAGATTACAACAAATAGTCATTTTACAACCTTTTACAGCAATTATTTATTTCGCTTAAGTATATATTCAGTTGGCATCTAGATAAATGTTTTTAATAACTCTTTCTTCGTTTTGCATAAATACTTAAAAGTAAATAGTAAATGATTTGACTGAATTTCTGATGTTACTATGAATCAATAATTAGTAGGAAAACATTTACTAATATGAATCTAAATTCATGATAAGGGTTTTTTTTTTTCTTTTTTCTTTTTTTTTTTTGGAAGGACAAAATCAGAGTCAGGTAGATTCTTTTGATACTCCGGCACTCTATATCCATTTAACAAAATAAAATAAATAAATTTAGCATCAATATATTACACTGACATTAAATTGAACAATTAAACTGAAAATAAAAATGGAACCTATGTCATGCAACAGAAAATCAAATACAATACCACTAATTCACCAGCATATTGCGGACGATTAATTCATTTAAAACATATGAAAAACCATCAAATTTGATGCCATAAACAATTAAAGACAATATATATATATATATATATATATATATATATAACTTTCTGTACAATAATACAATTGAAAAATAAGGAAAATGACCAATAATTATGAAATCATAAATACCACATAAACCAAATATTATTTTTAAAAAATGTATAATTATATGGTGAAATTATATATTATTATATAATTTTATTTTTAAATTATATTATTTTTAAAGTTTATATTATATTATAAACTTTATTATATATATATATATATAATAAAGAAAAATGTAAAAAATACTTAACTTCGAAATTATAAATGTAAATGTTGTAACTACGTTTTATTTATTTATTTATTTTGTGGGGTGTCTGTGTGTGTATGAGGGGGGGGGGGGTCACGAGATTTTGTGATTAAATCCATTTTTTAAAATGAAAATGCACGATTTGTTGTTTTTCTACTTATTTCAGAGTGGGAGCAGCGACCTTGAATAAAAACACTGGATACGAACTTCGCTTATATAAAGTAAATAATAAATATGTTATTGAAATTATATATTTAATTTAAATACATTTGCAATTGTAAATTTAAATCCTAAGATGGATAAATTATTTTAATTAATAGAATCACTGAAAGGTTCATCTTAATAGGGATGTAATTTACAGAAACTATTTAATTAAAATAAATATTCAATTGTACATTTCATAATAAGGCATTAATGTTATAATTTATTGTTTTATAATAACGTTCATTAAAATAATAAAAACAATAAGAAAATTTTCTCCAAAATTATAAATATGCAGCAATAATTTAATTTAAATGAATTTTCTCTCATATTCTGGAAAACATTATTCAGAAAAATAGTTTGAACAATTGATGAAGTACAACAAATTTAAATTTGTTAGATACTGTCCGCAAGCCTCTATTGGATTTCAATAATAATAATTAAAAAAAAAACATTTTCTGTGGCATTGTTAAAAAAAAAAAAATGTGTTTTTACTTACAGCATGAAAATTTTAAAATAGATAATTTTTAGAAAAATACTTAAAATATTTTTTTAAATCATAATATAAACATTCACTGAATTATCCAAAAGAGATTTTTATTTGCGTAATTTCTAACCTACATTATAAAATTCTCATTATTTTTCTTATTGTACAAATAAATTATATGTATGTTCTTCACAAATATACACACTACATTTCTGAGAAAATTGTTTTATCTTTCGAATTTGTTTTATTGTACAAAAACGATACTTTTCAGATTTTGGAGATACGGCAATTTTTTTTTTTACTGATTCCCACAAAATTATATTATCTTTTTTTTAATGGTTTGGCAGTGTTATTGTCTGTTTTCTTTCATTTATATGTTCGGGTAATAAATGGAAAGCAAGTTCTTTCAAATAATGATGATGAATTTCCCTTTTTTTCCATATTTAAATGATTATCAATTTGAGAATTTATTCCCGCAATATTTGACAATAAAAAAAAAATGTAAGTGACCATCCATCAGTTTTTTGTGAGAACTGACTTCACAACTAATATAATAAAACAATTTAAAGTAAAATTCTAAAAGTAAAAAAAGTATTCTATGAACGGGTAAAATAAAGGAAAGAAAGAAAGACGAAATAACAACAGACAGAGAGTCCGTACTTCGAAGAAACTTTCCCTCACAGATTTCGCGGAAATGGGAAAGGATGAACACGAGGGGGGGGGGGGAATTCAACTAACGTAAGTGGTCGCAACGCGGTCATTTAGACCGATTGAAACTTAAGAATGCGATAAAATGCTAAGAAATAGCAGGAATGACTTGCAATTTTACTACACCAGAGTGTGAACACTCAAGGTCAGCTACACGGAATTTGGCTATCGTAACTTTAACAGGAAATGAGTTGCAGGAAGATAATGAATTTCGGGCGGGGAAAAGACCAACGCGCGTCTATTAACGGGTTAACATGTTTTCATATTAGGACCCTAATCTTAATTATTAGCTGTCACCCTTTGGATCCTTTTGTTATAGCTCCCTTTAAAATAATCCGATTCGCTACATTTTTTCTAACAATTTCTTAGGTCCTCCAGCTACTACATGAATGATAAAAATATTTGTCAGGCTTCAGCTACCACCAGTTTAGAATATCATTTTCCTTGGGGCCTTTGTTGCAGCTTCTTGAAAAAAATTCTGATTTTATTACAATTTTCTGTAACAGCTTTAGCGTCCCTTAAGCACTATAAAACTGCCAACTATATTCCAGTTAAGATCCTCGCCCCCAGGACCCGGTCCTTCATTTTTCCTCAGATACTACTTTTTCGAACATCAATCTCCTTTTTTGGCAAAAAAACTTAATTTACTCACTGCAGTCGTAAATTAAAAATCGCGTTACATTAAAGTTAACTTTAGTAACGGATTTCATCCGTTTATTAAATATTGTGTTAATGTTAAAAGTAATTTGTGAAATTTACAGGAGGGAGCACCTTCCACCTCTTGAGGGCGCATTCTTTCCTCGGGTTCTAAGGGAATAATTTCAACGAGATTTTGGTCATTCAACTTTGATTAAAATTCGTCTACTTTCTGTATTACGAAATGTTATCTTAGGCTTTAGTTTCAAATATTTGTCGAATATTAATGGTGCATTCTTTTTTCGGGTTCTATAGATTTGATTACTAGGAGGTTTGGCTCACTCAACTTGGTTTTTGATTGTCTCCAGTACGTGCGGAACACTTCCGGTGCATGCTGCTTTAGGTAGCGGGAACCCAGATTCGCTCGGAAAGAGGTTTTTTGGGAACACACTAGATTCTCTGGAAGTCAATGGGGAGGCCGAAATTAAGCAGTAATCAACCACTCGTAGACAGCCAAATTTTAGGTTTAGGAGCTGATTAGTCCACGAGAGGAAAGCATGTATCCACCTTCCCGCGGAAGCCCGTGTACCCGCGAACGCACCCGGAAGCACCAGCAGGCTGGAAGACCCTCATAATATGCTTGCTGGAGGAACTTGGTCGCTCTGGCACTTAAGGTGAGTAATTACATAAAAAATTTAAGATAGGACAATTTAAGGTAAATAATAATCAGTAGCATAATATGACAGAGCTTGATTAAAATGACAATACAAACAGAATGACTAATAAAAAATATGACAAAATGAAATAAAATAAAGTAAAATAAAGTAAAATATTTAAATTAAGTGACTTGAAGTAAAACGTTCGTCATACAGATGAGCGTTAAAAGTCGTTTTTTATAAATTAAAAAAAAATCTTTAAAATATTATAGTTGGCTTTTAAGGGGACCGAAAAAGTCGTATCTCCGCAATGTTAAATTCCCCAACTTTATGTATATTTTTCTCAGAAATGGTGAAAGATAGAAATCTAGATTTTTTTTATAGTAGTTAGAATAACATGATTTACGTATTGTAACACACCATTTTCTTTCTAAGTGAAACTCAAAGTTAATTATTAAACATTTATTGAAAGTAATTTTTTAATTAGCATTTTTGGTAAGATTTCACTGCCTAAAATAAATAATTCTCATCAAACCATTATATCCCTGTGCTAAAGTATACACTATAACATAATATATGTATTAAAAAAAATCTGAGTTCTTAAGTTTAATAGATATTGAAAAAATGAACCATAAACATGAAAAATTTAAGTTTTGAAAAAAAGTCAATTAAAGATTTAAATGGTCATTAAGCTGTGAATTAATCTTAGACACAATGAATAATTTCAACACTTATTTTTTTTATATATAAACATGTGTGACACATCTTTGGAAAGATTAAAGTTTAAACTATTTAACGATATAAAAAAGAAAAAATCGATTTTTTGTTGAATTTTGCTTTCCCGGTTCCCTTAACTTGACATAATTCGTTCGATCAAATAGCATCCTTTTAAGGCAGGGGTCGCAGCATATAGGACAAATTTAATTGTTATTACCAGTATCTTTTATCAATAATCTTGAAGAGACATTTTTACAAAAATTGCAGTAGGAACGTATCATGAGGATTATTCATAAAAGATACTTGTAAGAACAGCAGAATTTGTCCTATATACTGCGACCCTATTTTTAAGATTGAAACGTAAAGTTTTGTTTCTTTTAAAGTCAAAGGTTTGTGTCATTATTGAACATTTTGAGAAATGTTAATGGATCGGGTCTCCTAACCCCTTGCCGAATGGACAGTCTGGTTTCCCTATTTTATTAACAAAGGTGGGAAAACTGCCGTGTCCACTAACATAATATGGAGTAATATGACTTTTGCAGATAAAAACAGAATCCTCTTTATTCAAGATTTTATAAGTAAATCGGGCTTTTTCAGATGAAGTCCAATATTGTCACCAGTCTGACAATATTTTATCCCTGAGTGCTTTTTTAATCACAGAGACTGGAAGAACTAAACTGATGATTGGTGACGTGGTGGATGTTGTTGTTGATTTCGCTAAGATGTCGGCTTTTTCATTACCTCTGGTTCCGACGTGTGCTTTGATCCATTTATTGTAGAATATTTTATGTGGATAATCTAGTATATTAACATATATCTGATGAATAATTTGATTACGGGGAAGCTAGATTACAGAGCATCTTTTGCTGAGTGGCTGTCCGTTAATAGAAGTAGTGAAGTGTAAGACGATAAGACCAGTAGCGTAGTGGTCAGCATGCCTGTCTTCCACGCTACAGGTCGACAGTTCTGCTCCCGGCTGTGCAAGGTTCACTCAACCTTTCATCCCTTCGGTTTCGATAAAATGAGTACCAAGCTTGCTCGGGAACAAAACACCGAGAGTCTCGCTTTGGGTTGACCATAAGGTCGGGCACATGCTGCATAGACCCTCGGGGCTCAGGGTCAAGTAAAAAGAGTTGGGCACTGTAGGCCCTGATCCTTCATGTATCGTATAGCCACAGGCTTTTTTTTAGAAAAGTAAGATAATGTTAAACTAGCCCATTGCTCGGTATATAGCGTATAATTCTGCTTGGTATATCGAGTTTAAGTAATGTAGTCGAAAAGATTTATCAAAGATAAAAGAGGTGTCTTGTTCAAGCGTTAAAACTGCAACAGTGCCTGAGTCTGTGACGGGGCCGTCTGCGTAAAATGTTAAATCTTGATTCAGTTGGTTATTGTCTGAATAGGTATCTTCTAAAATTTGTAAGTTGTTTAATTTGTAATATTCTGGGAAGCTGTAGGATGGAATTCACTTGGAAGATCGTTAGGCTACGTTATTCACTAAGATCTGAAAATTGTTTACTTTTGTGGTTGGCATCTGCTAAGAGTTGTGTCCTGGTGTCACCATATGCAAGAACTGCAA
Organism: Maratus speciosus; assembly: GCA_963932465.1. Lineage (NCBI taxonomy): Eukaryota > Metazoa > Arthropoda > Arachnida > Araneae > Salticidae > Maratus > Maratus speciosus. Next base: position 202,040,499 of record OZ010796.1, on the reverse strand, counting down.
AGTCATCTGCATAAACCGTAAAATCGTTATCCAGCAATTGAAGAACTTTTATTAAGAAATCAGAAATCAAAAGACGCAGCAGAGGTCCAAGACAAGACACGTGCGGACATCCTCTGTAAGTTCGAAACCACGTTAAGATTGTTCCGTGGAGTAGGCCCATGAATCTTTGAGAGATATAATTTTTCAACAACTTTTTAAGATATCCAGGAAGTGGTGAGTAATCTATGATTTCAGAGATGGTAAACCAATTGATGATATCGAAGGCTGATTTGGTATCAAAAGATATCAAATAACAATTTTTTTAATTTGTCAACTTTTTTAATACTGTTGTCTAGTGCATATGTTGTGCTTCTCTTTTCGCGAAAACCGAATTGGGTTGGATGGAAAAAAATTCGCGTTTCAAAATGAGTCATTTTTCTTAACTTTATGAGTCTCTCCAGACCCCGAAACTAGGTTCATTGAAAAGATTTTCAAAAGATATAAAATCATACAAACTTGATTTTGATTTTGATTATTATAACGGCCCCCAGGCAACGCCGGGCGAGTCAGCTCGTATCTTCTAATAATGCTTCGATGGTAGTAAAAAGTTTTTTATATTTTTTATAGTACACAGAAGTTTCATTTGTATGTGCAAATCCAGACTACTTAGCATCTTATAATTTCTTTAACTGATACTACATTTAAATACTTCTGTCTAATAAAGACATGTTCGCTCACATGTAATATCTGTGTCAAATGTGTATTCACATTAGCGTTTTTCAGATATTTTGCCAGAAAAACATGTATGAAACAAAGTCAGCGGTCCGCTGAACTCTTTAACGTATTGGTGATATTGTGCCATAAAAATGTCTACTGGCCTTTTACACAATGAATAATACAGCGCAATGAATATTACAGAAATTTTCTAAGAAGAAAATATATCATAAGATTTTATGATATATAATAAATTTTCACACACGTTCGTAGGAGCCAGGGCAATTATACTTAGAGCGTACGTTGTACGTGTTAAACCGCTGCCATCAAAATACTCAAGGCCAGAGGATACGAGTGTGACGGCATCACTAATCGACCGACTTTTCACTAGTGTTGGAATTCACTCCGGAAAATATTTGAATAGCAATTTCCTTTTATTTTATTTGTAGATTATCTATCACCTTTTAAAATAATAATATTTAATCTTGCTGGCGAGAATTCGGAATCCCTAAATAAAAATTCAGCCAGGTCGTTATGCCTTCGTAATGCCTTCGGTCGTTCCGGTGTCATCCATTCATTTAACAAGTTCACGCCGGCGTGGTGGGTCACACTTGACTGTCTCAGGGCTGCCAAGTCTTTGGCTGTTTGGGTACCAGTATTTTAATACAGAAAATGTTATTTTATTTAAATAGAACAATTGGGCGATTTAAAGAAACAATATTTTCTCTAAAATAATAGTGGTGTGCAAAAAGCCGGAGACTTGAAAACTCTGAGAAAGTCGACTGTAACCCACCGCGCCGGCGTGAACGTGTTAAACATTTTAGCAATGAAAGTGCTTTGACTCTGAAAGTGTTAATTCTTCTTAGAGTTAGAAGTTTTTAAAATGGGAGGATGGATAACTTCTCAGAAGAGCATCACTGCACTTGAAATGAAATCGACAAAATTTTCCTGTTATTGCCAAGTTAATGAAATTATTATCCTAAATATTTTACAGGAACATTGGTGATATTCTGCCAAATGATGCCAAAACTGGATAAAATTCTACAATTTTAGAGTTGCTAACTTTTTTTTTTTGAAAGAAGCCGACCTTTCTATTGTCTGTGATTTTATTCGGAATTTTTATGACAGGCAGTCAGACACACTGAAGCCTTATGCATATACATGCCAAGTATTACGGATTTTGAACGCCACTAATTTTTTATAAAATGTTTCAATCTATGATGCTGAAAGTAACATTATATAATTTTATTAACTTTACCTGCAATAATAGGCCTCAGGCGGTAACGTATCCTTATCGATTTGTATGTCTGCGTTATAAAAGGCAAAAGTTCATTGCAATAAGGAGGGCATTTTTAACTATGAAAATCATGGTTGTCAGTTTTTCCTCCTATTTTAATCATCAATTTTAAATTTATACCGGAAATTTTCAAAGAAAAGATTTACTTTATGTGATGACGTTTTTATGTCTCATTAAAAGAGTATAAAATTATATTCTTTATTTCTTGTATAAACACTAAATTTCTGAAAAAAATGTGGAAGCATAACTGCAAACCTGGTGAAAAAAGTAAGATAAAAATTACTCGTTATAAACACCATAAAAAGTTTAATAAATGCGAAACGCATTTTAAAAGAACTAGTCTTTCAGCATTAGACGCAGAGAACACAAGAGTATTGCTGCTGTTTCAAAGTAGTAGGACGTGGTCTCTGCGGCTGATGAAGGAAGACTAGTTCTTCCTAAAGACCTTTTGCATTTATTAAAATTTTATTGTGTTTTTAAGATGCTATTTTCATCTTATAATTTCGCACCAGCTTACTTAATTATTTTATTGTGTGAAAATAGTGTCTATTAAAGAATGACTGTCAAATGCGGTAGCGCATCCCAGTTGTTTAACACAGTGTTCAGGTACAATTAAATGAACTACGCGCACCGGATGCAATATGGCATTTTATTTAGCTGTAAAATGTATAACAACGTTTAAAGAAAATTTAAGAAATGGCCATCTGTAAATGATAATTCATTCGAAATATGTTTTGGTAAACTGCATAAAAAACTGATGTAACGTTCTATTTCATAGAAGAAGAATACTTCCTTAATAAACAAGTAAAAATTAAATTTAAAAATAAAAAAACCCGGCTGTGTAAAAAGCGAACTAATTAATTATTTCTCATCAATGTGAACTATCTTTTATATTATTTACCTATTTTTTTTATTTACTTGTATTGATGAATTTTAAGTGGGGTTTAATTGTTAGTTCTTATCTATAAACATTGTTTTGATGAAGTCTATAGATGTATATAAAGGTTAGAGTTGCGGTAGAGCTAGAGATCATACCTACACAACCTCCAGGTTGTGTAATATTTAAACGGAGCTTCTGACTGTAAAATAGTCTGTGAAACGTCGTCTTCATTTTGAAATAGCTATCCAATGATATGCCACTCAATATGATGCTTAAATTTTTTCGTCTCTAAAGCCATTTTTTTCACGGCCGCCATTTTGAATTTATAAAAACAAAACTTAGCCTATAACCGTCGGACAGTTAAGAGACGAATCTATAGAGACCTCATTCATTAAAACCATCCAGCCGTTAAGATGTTTCGAAGGTATAAAGAAATCCACACACCCAGATACGCGCGAAACACATAACCCTTCTTGGCAGTCGGGTAAAAAGAAATTGCACTCTGCTTACATGTAGTAGTTTTATTGTAAAATAAGCAAACTCATTATAATGCACTATTCTGTATGAAATTAACGGCTTATTTGGCCTGGTAATTGGTAAAAAAATTATATTTGAGGGCTTCTGAAAGTTATTTTTACATGAAAGACATCATTTCATTCTAAAGATAGGACTCTCTGCAATACTGGTCTTTAACCTTTTTCTCTGAAATTTGTTAGCCACCAGAAATTCCGAAAGGAAATTTTCTAATTATCCATTCGGAAATTTTCCGTCATTAAAAAGGCAAAATCTTCTATACCAAATTACTGTTAGCAGTGTTGCTAAACGGCCATAGGCTGAAGACTCCTACTTTACAAATTTAATTGGCTTTTCCCCGTTTCTCATCGTTTTCGAGATAACAAAAATATCTCCATATTTTGGGAAGAAGGGCGAGTACAGGTACCTCATCAGGTAGCGGCAGTGTTGCCAGACGGGCTACTTTTTTTTAATTAAGATTCTTGACTGGCACCACTTTTTTGAAACGGTAAAGTGCAACTTATTTAATGACAGATTAATTAAGGCGAAATTTAAGGGAATTTTAACGTTTCAAAATAGTGGTGCCAATCAAGAAATCTGAATTTAAGAAAAGTAGCCCACTGGCAACACTGCACTATAAGGAAAAAAAAAGGGATTAAAAAACGGAAATGCTACTGGCAATCTAGACGCCGATACTATTTCCGTTTTTTTACTGGAATTTTTACCCATAAATTGCAGAAAAATTTCCGTCTATAATCAGAAAAACGGACAATTTTCTGCAATTTATGGGTAAAAATTCCAGTAAAAAACGGAAATAGTACTGGCATCTAGATAGCCAGTAGTATTTCCGTTTTTTAGTCCGTTTTTTGGGTGGTAGCGGACACAAGTTTTACTCTAACTGGACACCGCGTTTATGCCTCTACCTAACTCGGTTCACCAATTATTTGAGACAAAACAGAATTTGCGATTCACCATTTATATATTCAATTCAAAGGTTTCGGATTAAGCAAATACGGATATAATCAGCTATTCTAGATCGAAATATCTCTTCCTCATTAAATGGGAATAACTAATTTTCTAAAGCATACAAATGCAATGTGAATTCACGTACAATTACTTAAGAAAATTACAATTATCTGAGTTCAGAATGAGACTAAAAGATTTTTGTCATTATTTTGAAATTCTCCTATCTGAAATATGCTTTTAATCAAATTATCTTATTGATAACAGCTGCTTAGAAACGCTCACTTCCAATTATTTCGTAAGTCTTCTCTTGAAGTAATTTTCTTATGTTAAGCGATTCGAGTACATTATAATTTATTATTGTTGTCACATAATTATGTGGTATCTACTGGTGTATTAATTTTACCCGTATAATTATGTGGTGTATATATAGAACACACAACATAAATAAATATGAGAGAAAAAATATTTTCACATATACGTTATGTAACATGAAATTTTTATATTATTCAAAAGTATTATATACAAATTCTTTTCTTTATATATAAACATTTAAGCGTGAGGCATGTATAGTATATTTTATTTGTGTAAAACTATATAACTCTATGGTGTGTCTGTATATGACACTATATAATTAAGATTTTCTTAGACATTACATAATGTAAAATGTATACATTATTTCAAATATTATACGCAAAGATTTTACTTTACGTAAGATGATGATCGACAAAGTAACGATCGTTTGTTTGTAAAAACTTTACAAAGAAATATTTCTTCAAAAAATTACTTTACTTCTCCACTTAGTCAAAGCCACATTTAGGCATTTGTTATGTCGGTTCAGGAGCTTCACAATCTCCATGCAGGGCTCGCACCGTTCCTAAAATTTTCGCACTTTGCTACCAATATTTTAAATAAGAATTCTTCGTGGTAGATTCCTTTAACATCTATTACAGGGCTATACAAAAAAGATTATCGTTTTAATTTAGTGGTAGCAAAGTGCGAAAATTTTAGGAACGCTGCGAGCCCTGTCCATGTTATACTCGGCTTCCACCAGTCCACTACAATGGAAATACTGAAGGCCAAAGGACACTAGTGTGACGTCATCATTGACGTCCCGACCGACTTCTCACTAGTGTTGGAATTCACACAGGAGAATTTTGAATAGCAATTTTCTTTTATTTTATTTGTGGAATATCTATCATACTAAAAAATAATAATAACTATTTAAAATTACTGGTAATAATTCGGAATCCCCGAATAAAAAATCAGCCAGATGCGACAACACTGTGACATTCCGCATCTGGCTGAATTTTTTTATTTAGGGACTCCAATTTCTCACCAGTAAATTTAAATAGTTATTATTGTCTTATAAGATGATAGATATTCTACAAATATAACAAAAGAAAATTGCTATTCAAAATGTTCAGGTGTGAATTCCAACACTAGTGAAAAGTAGGTCGATTACAAGGCTAACGAAAAAAGACAGGCTACCGCGGTGCATCTAAAGTGTCTTTCTTTACAGACCTCTCGAGTGACGTGATGCTCTTTTCGTACACCTGCATTAGTGCATTTGAGCATCACGTGACTCCAGCAGTCTGTAGAAAAAGATACGTGGAATGCACCGCGGTAGTCTGTCTTTTTCGTTAGCCTCGGTCTATTAGTGATGACGTCACACTCGTGTTCCCTGGCTTTGAGTATTTCGATGGCAGCAGCCTGTCTCGTATTAGCCCTTAAATGCAGTGTTGTCAGTGGGCTTCTTTTTCTAAATTCAGATTTCTTGATTGGCACCACTATTTTGAAACGTTAAAATTCTCTTCGTTTCCACCTTAATTAATCTGTCATTAAATAAGTGGCACTTTACCATTTCAAAAAAGTGGTGCCAGTCAAGAATCTGAATTTAAAAAAAGTAACCCGTCTGGCAACATTGCTTAAATGCCCAGGGTAAAATGCGTTCAAGAAATTGCGTATTTCAGAGACTCGGAATTCATTCCAGGAAAATCTAAATGGCAAATTTCGCTTATTTTAATAACGAAATGCCTGTTATTAAATAAATCAAAAATTTCCATTTTAAATTTCTGATGTGAATACGGAATAAGTTAATAAAAAAATCCCTTGAATCGGGAACCCTGATGGTATCATAAATGATACCATAGGCTTTTAAGGGTTAAGCCACTTGATTACTGTAGTCTTTAACCCATTGTCTGTTAATGCAAATTAAAATTTATAAATGAATAAAAAAATAATCACTTCAAAGTTATATACTGTTCGATTTTTTGTAAAAGTTATGTAATTGATTATGCATTAGAAAGTTAAAGAAATATTACTTTCGTTGACAAAACTGAAACTTTTTTCCAAAAAATTATCCAAAATAGTCATTAATGTAATATCCGTAATAAGAGAAAAAAAATTTTCTATAATTTTTAGTATCTAACTAAAATGTTAAAATTTGTGTTATATTCAAGTTATAAGTTATAACTTCAAGTCAAGTTCAAGTTATAACTTATAAGTTAAATACACCCACTACACGTAAATATCCGCTTCCGAGCTCACTGCTAATTTGCTTTTCAGAATTAAGTACTTGAAACAATATATAAATGTTTACAAATGATTGATTTACTCATACATAAATCATTAAAGTTCTAACAAGAAGAAGTTTCGCAACAACATTTTAAATATTTGTAATAATTATTAAACTTTAGTATACATTATCGTTACGATAAATTACGCAGCCATACAATAACGAAGCGTGAACGCAGTTTGAATATTTTGCACAATTAGTAAAAGTGAAACAAATTAATATTTTAAGGTTTTGATACAAATTATGGAAAAATAAATTTTGACAGAAATTAGTATTTCCGTTTCTAGAAAATTTTGTAAATTTATAATCATAAATGATGGCTAATATTAACTGTAAAATAGTTGTATAGGAAAATATCAGTTACGATTAATAGACACACGCGTTTGTCGTTAATGCATCAAAAGTTCCTGAAACTTCAAACTACGGACAAATTTTTAAACAACACATAAAAATCATGTATAAGGCATAAATTATGAAGCACTTTCCAACATATTCAGATTGCTGCAACAGAATTTCGCCGTTTAACACTAGAGCCACCGGAATTTTTACTCAAGTGTTATCAAAATATTTTACACCAGAATTCTCACTTAAAATTATATAATTTATTTATTTAACGTATTTTTCCGTGGCACACACATAAAACTTATTTTAGAAAAAAATTTCTGGTTCGAATCAAAACATCTTTATTCAGTTCCGGCCAATATCATAGCCGGCCTATGGCGGTTCTAGTGTTAAAATAGCGACTAAAGGAGGACGAAAAGAGAAATCTGCAAAGACTTTGGCATTGCCAATTCTACTTTATCAACAATAATAAAAAACAGGGATCCCATCAGTCTGTTTAAGCCAGAGAGAAAACGTATGAGAATTGCTAAGCACGAAGATTTACAGACAGCTTTGCTTATTTGGTTCGAACAAGCTAGATATCAGAAAACTGAAAAGACACTTAAAAAAAAAGAGAAATATATCTGATTTTTTTCTCCCAAAAAACAATATATTTTTTAGTTGCTTTTTATCCTAATGGTTGCAACTTACGAATAGTTTAACAGGAAATCGAAATAAATGTTGACGACGTTGAAAATATTTGTGTGTTTTGTTATTTTTTTAACGATTCTTTTAACGCAAAATCCTTTTAACACGAAAAAAAATTTCGGTCCCCTTAGTTTCGTGTTAAACGTATTTCACTGTACATAATACAGTGTGTGTGTATACAGAACCGTTATTGTAAGTATTTAGCTGAATTACCAAACGCATAAACAGTCGACAATTCGCCTTCGGCAATTTCTACCAACAGACGGAAATGATCTCGAATAATTTTGTAAAGCTCTTTCTATTATGAATACATTTTTATACTCTCTTCAATTTAAATTAAAATTCCATTCAAGAAAATTCCCACAACACAGCTAAAAAAGAAATTTTTGAAAGTACCATTCACAGGCGGTTATGTATCCCGTTCTTTGTGTAGCGCTATATAGAAAGTTCTTTATATTCTACAAAAAACTCTTAGCATGGTAAATATAATTCAGCTGAAAAAAGTATAAATCAATTAAACCACACCCTTAAACAATTCATACTCATATATCCAGCAATGCTTACGAATTACTTTGTTTAGACCTGTATATGTTCTATAGAATTTATACGCATCACGTAATACTGAAAATTAATCTATAATAAAAGTGTAACACATTTCAAAACGCACCTCTAATTTTTATCGCCCGTAGAGAGTACTGTAACCGAAATATTTTGCGTGTCCCTGTAGGTAAATGATAGCTATTATGCACGTCCTACTCAACTGTAAGCGCCATGTAATGCAGATATATCAGGGGTGGTACTTGTTCTGAAATTTCAAGATCAGGAAATTATTCAGTACAGGTAATTTCTTATAGATAAACTATTCTTTAAAAAGGCAAAATTTCGCGAGTTTAACCTAGATTTATTTTTCCATAAAATAATACTGATATGTGTCCTCAAAAATTCCCTGAAGCGTACTGCCCCTGGTGTATATAAATCACTGATTTATGTATGGGTACTTCCATGAGTACTTGTCGTATAAGTCACATGCTACAATTTTTGTCTACCAGTATTTTAGAACGGAAAATGTGAATTATTTTATGGAAGATATATCATCAATTGAATAAAGCCAAGAAGACTTTAAGAATCTAACGGTGGAAAACAAGCATAGCAGTTATCAGCTATGTGACTTACACTACAATAACTCATGGAACTACCCGTATAGCCTCTAAATCGCGCCCCTCAAAACGGATCTTATCACAAATGCACCCGAGAAATTTCCTAGCACTTCGCTCTGGCTCATACAATGTCATTATAGTTTACTTTACTGTTGCATATTCAGACCTTATAGTTTTTACAAATAAAAAATGAGAAAAAAAGATTTACAAATATCATTCTTGCACAAGTTAAATGAAATTGACTTGCGCTCATACGTTCGTTAGTACGATTGGTACATGCACGAATTTCGTTCGTTTGTGATCACTGCTTTCGTGAATTTAGTACGTTTTTGAGACTGCTGCATCCAGTGATTTTTTTTTTGTTTGTTTTTTGAGTGATAGGCGCTCATTTGTTCGTTAGTGCTTGCGGCGTTGACAAATTTCGTTCGCCTTTGATCGCGGCTTCCGCGAATTTCTGCGTTTTTGAGACTTCTGCACGACGAACTTGCTGCACCCAGTGATGTTTTTTTACGGTTTTCATGAGCGCTATGCGATCATAAATTCGTAACAGATTGTGGCGTTAACGAATTTCTTTCGTTTGTGATTGCGACTTTCGCGAATTTGGTGCGTTTTCGAGACTGTTACACGGCAAGGTTGCTACATACAGTGATTTTTTTTTTCGTTTTTTGTGAGAGTTATGCGCTCATACGTTCGTTATTGATTGCGGCGTTAACGAATTTCTTTGTTTCGCGATCGTGGTTTTCGCGAATTACAGCCTTTTAGAGACTACTGCACGACGATGTTTCTGCACCCAGTGATCTTTTTTTTCGGTTTTCATGAGCACTATGCGCTCATATGTTCGTTACTGATTGCGGCGTTAACGAATTTCTTTCGTTTGTGATTGCGGCTTTCGCGAATTTAGGGCGTTTTCGAGACTGCTACATGACAAGGTTGCTGCATCCAGTGATTTTTTTTCGGTTTTTGTGAGCGCTATGCACTCATATTTTCGTTATTGATTGCGTCGTTAACGAATTTCGTTCGTTAGTGATCGTTGCTTTTTGTGAACTACTGCGTTTTAGTGACTGCTGCACGATGAGGTTTCTGCAACCAATGATGTTTTTTTGTTTTTTTTTCATGAGAGGTATGCGCTCATACCTTCGTAACTGATTGCAGCGTTAACGAATTTCGTTCGTTCGTGATCGCGGCTCTCGCGAATTACACCGTTTTTGAGACTGTCGCTCGACGAGGTTGCTGCACCCAGTGATTTGTTTTAGTTTTCATGAACGCTATGCGCTCATACGTTCATCAAAAAAAAAAAAAAAACACAAAAAAGAAGAAATTTTTTTTATAAAATCGCATAATTATATCAAAACGACTGTTATTATAAAATCACAAATCTATAATAATAATATAACTACTAAAATATCAATAATAACAAAAGATTGCTCGGTCACATGCATTTAAAATATGGACTAGGGGAAACCAACTGAACAAGGAACCATATTTTCTCTTTTAATAGGGATTTTCTCGGCAGCATAGGGAATTTCTTGGGTGCATTTGTGATAAGAGCCGATGTGTGGGGCGCGATTTAGACGCTAATCATATAAAATTCATTATTGACCAGGAGGAGGCAGCACAGACAATCACCTTATCGAGTTCACGACTGAAATTCCAGAATTAGTTAAAACTCGATTCGCATATTATAACACAATTGGTCAGCAAAATCATATCTTGGTGGGAAACACGTGAAAACCCGATTTTAGAGGTTGACTCGTAGGTTTACCATTGTGTTTTCCTGCTCCCAGTCCTCCCTGTTTTCATACCTTTGGGCGCAGGAAAACACAATGGTAAACCTACGAGACAACCGCTAAAATCGGGTTTTCACGTGTTTCCCACCAAGATATGATTTTGCAGACCGATTGCGTTTTAACATGCGAATCGATTTATAACTAATTCTGGAATTTCAGCCGTGAACTCGATGAGGTGATGGTCTGTGCTACAGACTCCCTTTCTATTAGGTTTGAAACAGAGTAACATTAATAAAATTTTCTGAAAAAAAAATCTTGCAGAGCATTATGCCAAAAATTTATTTTGTGTTCTGCAAATGAATGATAAATGTTTTGCTCACCATATTCTGCAGATAGCAATTTTTAGTGAAACTGGGAACTTAATATACCGTAATTTCCGGCGTATTATCCGCAGATCAAACAATCATGTTTCGACCCAGAAAATTTTAAAAATAAAGTGTAGCTTTTCAGATCGCGGAAAAATATTTGTATTCAATTACTGAATAAAATTTCTGAGTCCAAACAGAATTGTTAGATCTGCGGATTATACGCCGGAAATTAGGGTACATTTCATCCTATTTGAGATGGTGTGATATCTTTAAAATGCACCGAAAAGGATTTTTCCTCATAAACCATACTGTAACGGAATACTTTTGAGCTTCCTAAAAGTGGCATATACAGGGTATTCGAAAAGTTTGGAATCGGTCGAATAACTCGAGAGATACATATCAGATTGAAAAACGAAAAAATACGTGTTAAATATTTTTTTAAAAGCTACTCAGTGATGGCAAATTGGACACCCGCAACCGACCCCCCGGGGGTCAAAAGGGGTCCAACTTTGAATTCTTGAATGATAACCCCCCATTTTTTATTGCAGATTCGGATTCTATGGACAAAAATATTTAACATTTGTAATTATTTTTTTTCAGGTCCTCGTTGATCACGGTGTAATTGTACAAATAATACAGATACATATTTTGGTTTTCCCAACCAGGTTTTGACATCTCGAAATCTGATTGGACAGAACTTTTGACGTCAATGTTGCCGTCTTTTGCGGAAATAGTGTTTCTCGAAAACCATCAGTGGAGATTGTTTGGATGGCGTTTTATATGTTTTTCCCATAAAAATTAATAGTAATATATTAAAGTAGTTTTCTATTTGCATTTTTTTTATCAAGTTCTAAATAATAAGCTGTGTATTTTGATATTTTAAAGAGTAGATATGCACCTCCCCTCGCGAACATAAAAACGATAAACTTCATTATTTGGGGGCGGGGTGTGTTGATATTCTGAGTTTCGATGGCTTCTGCTGTTAAAAAATTCATTTAATTCGGAGTGGGTGGGGGTGTATGATTTTTTTAAAATTATTACTATAGAAAAACACATATGACCAAAATAAAAAGAATATAAAATATTTTTGTGCTGGTTGAAAAATAGGATGGGGAAGTAGCGTAAATTTCAGGTGGGGGTGGGTTTAAAATTTTTGATGATTGATTAGTTACTGCAACTACAAAATACCAAATCGGGCAGAAAAATTTTCAATAATTCATATGAACGTAGTAATTTATTGAAATTTAAAATAATTTTCAATTAACATTTTTTTCATAATTTTAAAATTAATAATTTTAAATAATTGAATTTTTTTAATATTTTAAACTTTTTCATTTAAAAAATAATTAATCTCTGTAAGCTTTCTTGATTAATTCCGGAGGGAGACGACGTTTTAATTTTCATAGGGGAAGGATGATGTTTAAATATTGTTTAATTATTTATTTATTATTACAATAAAATATCAAATGTGACAAAATGCAGGGTGGAAGCCTAAAAGTGTGGAAACAGTCGAATAACTCAAGAAATTCATATAAGTTTGAAGAACGGAAAAATACGTGTTAAATATTTATTAAAAGCTATTCCGTGATACCAAAGTTGACACACCACCACGACCACCTGGGGGTCAGAGGCGTTCCAACTTTGAAATCTTAAATGATAATCCCCATTTTTTATTTCGGATTCGGATTATACGGGAAAAAATGTGCAATTTTTACTTTAAAAATTTTTTTCGAATCTTTGTAGATCACGGTGTAATCCAGCAAAATGTGTCAGATACATAGTTTGTTTTCCCAACCATGTTTTGCAATCACGATGTGATAGGCCAAATCTTTCGTAGCCATAGCGTTCGCCTTAGCTGGAAATGTGTTTGTCGAAAACTTTCAATGGCGGTTTTTTCGATGACAAAAGTGCTTTATATGCTTTTTCAATGAACATTAATGGAAATATATTAAATTATATTTCTATTTGTGCTTTTAGCTTATCCATTCAATCAATTCTAATCATTTAAACTACTTTTTTTATATATTTGAATGTGTAAACATGCCCCTCCGCTTCCGAACAACAAAAAAAAAAAATACAATCTTCGTTATTTGGTAGAGTTAGGCGTGGATATTCTGCATTTCGATGGCTTCTCCTTTTTTTTTTTTTTTTTTTTTTTTTTTTTACATTCTAAATCGTGGTATGTTTGTGGGTGTATGGGATTTTTTTACTATTACAATAGAGTATCATATAGGGCAAAATAAGAAAGTACATATAATTTTTTTTGTGCGTGGGTGGTGCAAAGAATTCGGGAAGTAGTGCAAATTTCAGGTGTTGGTGGGATTCGAGATTTAGATCATTGATTATTTACTGCAACCAGAAAATAGCAAGCAGGAAAAAAAATTTCAATAATTCTAATAAAGGCAATATTTTTTTTGTAAATTAATATATTTTTTCAATTGAACATTTTCTTCATAATTGTGAACAATAGATAAATTTTGATATTTTAAACTTTTTAATTTAAAAAATAATTTAACTCTTTAACTCTGTCGGGATTTGTGATGCGTATGTGCAACATCAAAAGGTGCCTGTGGAATTTGTTTTGGGCACCATTAATAAATGAATTACAATATTTGAATTTTTTAATTTAAAGGATTTTCGGTATTTCACAAGAAAAGGGGACAGTTTAAGAAACACGGTGTGTTCCAAATAAAGTTTGTGTAAGCGATGCGGTCTCAAAAGTGTTAAGGTGTAATGATTATTTGCTGGGATAGACGACGTTTTAATTTTCATAACAGAAGGATAATGTAGAAAATTGCTTATTTATTTATTTATTTTTACCATAAAATAACAAATGTGACAAAAAATACAAACTAAAACATGATTGCCAGAACAAAATAAAAACAAATCAGTTTATTTCCTACATTTTTTAGCCCTTTCAGGGGCAAACAATTGTGTTTCTGTAATATCGAATTCACACCGGTATAGTCCATAATTTTTATTGCCAAAATAGAAAACGTAATTTCATGTCTTTTTTCCACCAAAGTTAGAAAAGCAAAATTTAATAAATTTTTTCTCGTGCAAATCTTCATTAATCATATATGGTTTATAATATGTCCCACCACCCCTCAAGGGGTTACCCCCAAGAAGGGACTTTTATTAATGGTTCAATTTTTATAACAAATAAGTTAAACCAATTGGAAGAATGAAAAAAAGATCAAACAATATGATACATAAAACACATTAAAAACTTAGGTCTCGTTAAAAAGAAATCTAAATAAATTTTAGACTTTTTTTCATTTTTAAGTTGCAAATATTTCTATTGCAGATTTTGTATTATGCTTATGATGAGTGTGTACTAAATGATAAGGCACGTGTAAAATACAAAAAACATTTTAAAAAGTCTAAGATTTATTTCGATTTAATTTGAAGGGAACTTAAGTTTTTAGGTTATTTAAATTATTATATTGTTTGAATTTTGTTTTTAATTTTTAATGTTCATTTGGTTTAACCCTTACCGACGCGGAGTATTTCTGTTTATAAACTAATGAAATGATATTAAATAGCAGAAAACCAACGTTTAAAAATGTAGAAATAATACATAAAAAGCAGCAAATAGCTGTTTCGAATCTACTAGCGAGATTCTTCTTCAATGCAAGATAGAGCGAGGCACATCGTGCTAGAAAAAGCAAGGCTTGTTTTTTCTAGCACGCTGTGCCTTGGCTCTATCTTTTTCAATCTTTTCCTTTATCTTTTTTCGTTTTTCAATCTGATATGTATTTCTCGAGTTATTCCACAGTTTCCAAACTTTTCGGACACCCTGTATATGTTGCACTATCCATTGTTAATATGGAACATGCCATAAGAAATTTCAATAACGCATATAAATTACATGGCGATTCGATTATGTTTACAAAAGTTAGAGCATGGATAGACAAGTAACAGACAAACAAGCCGAATTTATAAACACGTTTCAACAATTTAGAAAAGTGCTAAAAAGATTTAATATTAATACAAATTAGGCATTAAGAAACACAGAAACACACACACATAATGAGATTGGGAGAGGCGCAATAGAGGGGGCAAGTTTGTATTAAATTTTAATTTTCTTTTTTTGCAGGAATTTTTTTTTACAGAAATGAGAATGTTCTACTTTTCATTATAGTGAATATTTTCACTTTTAAAAGATAAATCATCTAATTCAGCCTCCCCTGAAATTTTAAGCCCCCCCCCCCCGTCTCCCTTTCTCCCTGAAAATATAAAGGTTAATATCTTATTTTTTCCCTTTTTAATGGTATTGCAAAGTAACCATAATGATATCAATAAAATCAACAAAAAGACACGGTTAAACAATAAAGAGAGCAATCGATAAAATACATAAATAATCAATCAGCTAAATTTTGCCCCCCCCCCCCCACACACACACACGCACGTGAAATCTCTCCCTTGCCCCTATAGCAAGGAAAATCTAAAAATATAATTACAATTTTTAAAGTTTTCGACATCTTATTTACTATGAATTAATAATAAAATCATTCAATTCATTAATTAGATTACTTTCAAAATCCCCCCCCCCTTCTTTTGCCTTTCTCTATTGCACAGATAATATTACCTAGGAAATTTCAATAAAAATTGAAGAATCTGCCTTTGTTACTTTATTTTGGTAATATTAAATAAATGATTACCTATCTAATTTTCTAATATATTTGAAGTTTCCGCTTCTTAATGTTTCTTAATGTTTTCTCTAAGAAATTACAGACGTTCTTTGGTTTTCTTCAGAGAATGTGTAGGAAGCTCTCCCCTTCTACAGGAAGAGGGAGAACATCAGAGATAGGGATAGCGGATATGTGAAATGAGAAGAGCCAATTGACTACTCAATGTGGGGTCATACTTCTACAACCATATCGAGTTTCAGGTCAACACATTCCTCTAGAATAGTAAAAGCGCAAAGGGTGGACTGTATATATAATTCCATATGGAAATCCATATAAATAAGTGTTTACATTAAAGTATTCTGTAAAATTTAAATGTGCATATAAATTAATATACCGTAATTTCCGGTGTATAGCCCACAGATCAAACAATTCAGTTTGGACCCAGAAATTTTATTCAGTTTTTGAAGATCAATATTTACCGTGATCTAAAAATTTGCATTTTATTTAAAAAAATTTCTGGGTCGAAACACGATTGTTTGATCCGCGGGCTATACACCCGAAATTACGGTAATTAAATTAACATTCATACAATAAACTGGGAAAAAAATACTGTTAATAAAAAAAATTACAATAGATTTATATGACGATACGTCAAAATTAAAAAATACATTTAATAAAATTTATTTGTAAGTATGTAAAATATACTTTTCAAATAATCAGGAAATTTAAAACATTGAATGCTGTTTTGAATGATTCCAATTGATTGAATTTGACATACATGCATGCTGATAGAATTTAGTATATATATGTATAAACCATAGCTGCCAACTTTTACGCTTTTTAACTACCTTAAAAATTTAATAGAGATTTCCGTTTTGTTTAATCGTGAGACTTCGACTATTAAATAAGACGAAAATCTCTATTAAATTTTAGTGATAGCAATAAAGCGTAAAAGTTGGCAGCTATGGTATAAACATATATATATATATATATATATATATATATATATATATATATATATATATATATATATATATATAAACTGAACTTTAAATATTTACTTTTTAAAGTAAGATTAAGTTTTAATATTATTTTTGATATAAACTAAAAAAGCAAGGGAAAAATTGTAAAAACAAACAAAAGTATACATATAAATAAGAAAAATATCCCGAACTCTTAAGCTCTCCCCTAGGGTGGAGTGAAAAAAGAAAGTTGGAATTTTGATTTTGGATAGCAACCAAAAGTTGCGTTTTATTACCTCTAATATACGGGCAAAATTTCATGAATTTTGAAAAAAATCTTTCAGGACTCTACCAGAACCTTTATATTTTCATTGTTTCACACAGTGGCTGCTTATCATAAATTGTACATTTACAGGGTTTTTTGGTAATCTCGTTTGACATTTTTATATTTAAATGTTCCGTGTAATTTCCTTTATTATTTTTAAAATTTAAGGTCTTTATTTTAAAATATTTGAAACGTTTTATTGAGTTTTTAAAATTGTTTGTTCTCATTTTTAGAGTAATTTTTAAATGAGTGCGTGCGGAAGAAAATCGAAGTTTATCATTACTTGAATTGCAGTGGAATATCCCCTATTTGGTGCCCCTTCAAAACAAAATAAAGATGTTTTATCAACAATGGCAGATATTACAAAATATTATTATTATACAAGAAAATAATTAAAACACAACAGGAATGGTAAAGATCCACCAAAGTCAGAAGTAATTAAAATCCTAAGAGAAAAGATCGAAGAATTTTGGAAGAAAGCATCAATTATTGTAGTTTCCCAGAGGTGTATTCATCAAATGATATACAACAATCTTTCTGAATACCAGAAGCTTATTCGATTCCTCAAATCCAAAAGAAATTATTGAAAATTTGAGATAGATTACATCAAAGAACTATAAGTGAAGAACACGTATCTCTGTTTGAAGAGTCAAATTCACTGTATCTGGGACACATCACACCATCTTCTTGATCAGGAAAGAATATTGCAGAAATAATTTTAAAATAATGCACTGAAAACAACTTAAACCTTGATAAATGTATGGCTATAGGATGTGACGGAACAACTGTAAACATTAAGAGAAAGAATGGTGCTACTAGATATTTTTAAACAAAGATTAGTCAGTTAATATGCCAATAAAGATAATATAAAGATTGGTTAATATGCCAGCTTCACGCAAACGGATTGCCATTACGTCATTAATTTTCTGAACTTGATGGACAAACTATAGACCAGGGAAATAAGCCTTTTCTGTTCCTATTAGAAAATCGTTGGATCAATGTGAACAATAGACAGTTGTGGGATTTAAAAAAATCTGCTCTGGTCTCCCAGAAATGAGCTGTGGAGAGTTAAGTAGAGACCAAAATTATTTTTACGACATGTGTCAAATATTTCATCTGGCTGAAATCTGGTAAATCGCAATCTATGCAAAATGTCTCACTCTAGAAGGTTGATGCCCCACCAGTGGCTGAGAGGTTCTGCTCTCGAAGCTGGTAGACGGGAGGTGCTGGGTTCGAACCCAATCGCGCCCGTCGGCCTAATCGTTCGGAGTTTTCGTGGTTTTCTTCGAGCCGTGGATTTCCATGCGTTAATACGGATTAGGTTCCCTTAGAAAGACCTCCACGGAAGGCACTCTCCCTAGGGCCTATATCCCTCGTGTAGATAATTGGCCGTCAACAATCAACCCAACCCTAGAAGGTTGACAACTGTCAATCGACTACATAGATTGTACATTGGAAGCCAGAATCCTTTCCAAAATCTGAAGATTATGGCTAAATTTGTAATTAAAGTATATTCAGCTATGTCGTTTCACATTAAGAAAAATTGTTCCTGCAAAAATGGATCCCAAGTTGTTTTTTTAAACAATTAAGTCGCCACGGTATTTCAGGGAACATTTATAGAACATTGTCGATCCTGTTATTCAACAAAACGCATACATCTGTCATTGAGAAAAAAAAATTATAGGGGTGATATCTGATGAACGAAACCACGTTAAAGAACTTAGACTTCGAAGATCGTTGAAGGCAAGGGAAATGAAGTGTTCAAGAATAAGACAGTTTCATATTCCAATATTGAACATCAGTGCTATAGACTATATTAACATTACTGTCTGGCAAGAATGTGAAATCACATCATCCCGCATTCTTAATAGAGTATCAAGAGAGGAAGTTCTCATAAAAAGATAGGAAGTCCCATCTTTTCAATTCCCCAAGTTTCCCTGTCATATTCAAACAGTTGAAAGATGAGTGGAGTTAGTTACTGAAGCATCATTAGTGACTGTAGGAGTAGAAGCAAGGGACGGATATAACCGAGCAAAAAACAAATCACGAAAGGTAATGCCTAGTTTTGATACCAAAGGTCAATATAAATTAGAGTGATATGAAAGAACATTTTACAGTACATCATGCATATTCTTTTTATTATATTATTATATGTTCAGAAAAATGTATTTCCTATATATTTAGAAAACAATCATTTATGTATATTTGAAAAATAAAATTAAACTGTATGTCTAATTATAGCGCTTTTCTTTATCTTCTTTGCGACAATGCAATTCATATTTTCAGATTATCTTTATTACCATTTAATGTGTTAGAACACGACGACACTTCGATTGTTCACAAGTAATACTTTAATCAGTAATATTTTATGGGTTATTTCACTGAAATCAGAAATTTAGTAAAAAAATTGTTTATAATAATTTATACTACATACTGAAATCTTGGTTTTTCACGTATAAAAGGCATAATCTTTAATAGCTGGTAGATCCCTAAAGACGAATTCCAAATGAAATAAAAATTTGACTTTATATTCAGTGCGCCAAAAGGCAACTATTGAGACCTACCCGAAGAAAAAATTCCCCCCAAAAAATTTTTCGGTCATTTTCACTCCCCCCTACTCTCCCCCCCCTCCCCCCTCGGGAATTACAAAAAATAAATTGGCGGTATTACGTTAATTAGAATGTTATATTATATAAACACTGACAATTTTGGGTCAGTGCGAAAATTAGATTGACTTCAAACCCCGATTACTGATTTTAGACTAATACTGGCAATATCCAGTGTCCAACTTCAAACTGCTGTTTATCACAAAGTCGCAAAAAGTCGCAATAAATCTTTTGGGATACGATTTTTGAAGGTTCATTCCAAGTTTTGTACTATAAAAGTCCTAGAAACTCGCAAGGCCTTTTTTATATAACACTTTTTATATACAGAAATTCCTTAAAACTATGTATTTTTTTTAAAAAATTCCTGTTTTTTAATTTTTGAAATTTTTGCAATCAAAAAATCAAATTAAATATGTAATTTATTGGTATTTCAGAGAAGAGCAAAGAAAAAAACAACAACAAACTATCTTAAAAGGTCTTAGTTGGGGTGTGAATGCAGCGAATTTGCTTGAAATTCACACAACAGCAGAAAACGCTCAAAACTCCTAACTTCACATAAGCAATGCGAATCCATGGGAGCTTATAAAACCAAAATACTAAAGAATATAAATGTTCAGATATTTCTAAATACTGTAGAATTTATTTCATTTCAAAATACGAAACTTCAATTTTCTGATTTTTGGCCACATAATCGCGATTTGGGACCACTGTGCGACGCGTGATTCGTACTGTTCCTTACTTTTGAGTAATGGAATTTCCAAATAGTAATCTTCTTCTTAGGAAACCTCAGAAAATGATTACATTATCTACAATTACATACAGAAAATATTCCTATCCTAAAACAGTTGTTCTCAAAAGTAGAAGCGTACCAAACCTGTAAATTCATTCCTGCACCTTCTCCTGCAACTTCATTGATTCGATTTAGAAATGTATTATCCTTGTTTAGAGAGAATCGATTGTTGTTCCTGTGATTCGACTTTCTTTCAATGCGATCATGTTTAGATGTTACTTTTCTAATGATCTCGGAAGTAATAAAATTAATTCTACATCCCAACTTTGCCTCTGGTCAGCATCATCCTTAGATAAACTTTTCGGGCTCGAAGGCTGTTCGAAAAATTAGTGCCTTTCAAATGAAAATAATTATTTCGGAGAAAACATTTCTGCACCTAATATGATATGTTACAGCAAAACAAATTAAGAAATTTCATGTTAAATTAAACGAGTTACTAAACGTATCTAAGCAAAATAAATTAAAATCATTAGCACAGAGAAAAGTACGGATAAAATATTTAACTTCTTAGTATAAAAAGTGTTGAATATTTTCAAATATTTTTATGAATCTGCTCAATAATATCCACAGATTAAGGCGAAAGATCCGACAAACTGCTTTTATTATGAGCCTCACTTTCATACCAAGCGATAATATGAATGCGAAGATATGCTAACAATATCTATTAGATCAGTGGTGTCAAACTGTGGACCACCAGATACCTCTATTTTTTTAATGTATAGGTGACTTACTGAATTGCAGAGATTCGACGATTAAATAAGGCAATGATAACTATAAAATTTTAGTGGTATCCGCGTGACTTATTTTAACCTCTTCCTTCGCAAAGCTAAAATAATACTACAAATACTCATTCAGTGGTTTTAAACAAACAAAATAACATCATAAATGACCGAAAAAAAGAACTTTTCGGAAATTGATACTGTAGGGGACTAGTAATTTACGTTTACAAATAGAGATCTAAAATTACAAATTCCGTTAAAATATCCGTTTAAGTATCACTAACCCAAATTCTCACAATCACAAAGTTAAGGCCTTTAATCAAGTGAATGATATACGAATCCTCAAAAACTTTTATTGTGAAGGATTTAAGTTAAATAACTATGAAAATTTCTAAATTTCTTCGCCAAACCCTCTTGAAGGCGTTTGCAAACTCCGATGAAAATAACATCTATTTTATGAGGAAATCAGCATAGGTTTTGCCATTTATTGGTTTGCTTTTAAAGCAAAAAACATTCAGCTATTAAGAAACGAAGTCAAAATGTAAAAAAGTCAAACAGTTTCGTTTTTATGGGGAAAAGAATAGAGGTAACGAAAAGGTTAACACCCCTGTCATAGATTGTATTAAATGTATTTAAATGTATTTTAAGCAACTGGCTATCGAAGTTCTGATAACTAGCTAACAATATTTGAAAATTTTATACATTATTTAACCTTTTCAGGGGCAAGATACTTGTATTTGTAAAATGTTGAAATAATTGATTGACATCTGTATTTCGAAGAAAATTTATTTGTAAACAAGTAAAAATATATTTTCGTGCACTTAATAAAGGTGAAATTCTCATTAAAAGATTCGAGTGGCAATGTGATAATTAGGCATTAAAATTATGTGATGCCATAGCGGCATCAACACCCTTCAAGGGGTTAAAAAATGTCCAATTGAGTACTAAGAACATTAAACTTTAAATAAACAGTAAAGAGGAATGCGTAAACACACCTGAAAATTCACTGCTATGAAATTCAGTAATGGACTAGTTTCTTGCGGTATTACTTTTGATTACAACTATTTTCTAATAGTAAACTTTGACTGATTTATTCGTGTAAACAAAAAAAAAATTCTAGGATTTTATAAGGCGAAAATTTTTATTCGGAATTGTTCTACGCAAAAGTAAGAAAATTTAGGAACTCAGTATATATACATATATATATATAAACAGAGTTGCCAAATCTCCGGGTTTTTGCATACCACTATTTTCTTCGGGAAACAGTTTTTCTTTTTTTTTTAATCACAGACAGTGTTGCCAGATGGGCTACATTTTTAAAAATCAGATTCTTGATTGGCACCACTTTTTTGAAATGGTAAAATGTGCCTTATTTAATGACATATTAATTTAGGCAAAAACAAAGTGAAATTTACCGTTTCAAAAAAGTGGTGCTAATCAAGAAATCTGAATTAATAAAAGTAGTCCACTGATCACAGAATGCTCTGATTACATAAAACAGTATTTTTCTTACCAAAATACTAGTATCCAAGGAGCCGCTGAATTGGCAGCTCTTTCCCTTCATGTATATAAATATATTCTTCAGGGTTCGTATGCCTCAGGCGATTTGAATATAAGATTTTTCGTAAAGTAATAATTGCCTTATTAAAAGATGAATTGCTGAGATTAAATATGGCACCATTACATTAAGAATAATCCGGTTTTGTTTACCAATGTAAAAACTTAAAAAACATATTTTGAGTCAATTTTGAATAGTAACCATTATAATATAACAATTTTAAATCTCTTTTTTTTTTTGTAAAGGACATCGAACAAGTTGTAACCAATTACCCCCAAAATCATCTATTTATTTCTAATATAAATTTTTAATTCTAGATTTAAATTCATTTTTTTATCGCATTTCTAAACAGTATATTTTTTGAGAAAGCTGTATTAATAAGTTACCGATGTTTTCAATTTTTAATCTTCAAATTATATCAGAACATTTCATTAAGTTCTTCCTATGCAGTTCAATTTAATCACATTCGAAAAAATTAAATTACAATATTTGTGTTATTGTCTGCTTTTAAAAACAACAGTTAATTTGTTCACAGTAAATGCACATTCTATGAAGGAAAAATTAATTCTGTTTTAAACTGAAAGACATCATTAAGATTTTCAATGCAAGTTAATTTACATTTAACGACTCACTTTCTACTGAGAACTGAATTTTTAAAATTTAATTAAAGGTATCAAACAAGTGATGAATGATTTAATTTGCTAGATAGAAATTTAAAATTCATTTGAATGGTAGATTAATTTTATTACAAGACAGAATTATGTTGATGCTTTGTTAATATATTTTTATTTTTTGTACAGCGCATAAAATGTATTACAGAACTTTTTTTTTTTTGATTAAAAATAGGATTAAGTTTTAACACTAGTCTTTTACTAAACTAGCTGAATTTTCAATTATTATAGTTACAATAGCGTAGCATATTGTTTTGATCCAACCCATGAACTGAGCAATTAAATGCGATAAAGCAACATAAGTATACTGTGATCATTCTTCACTAATATGCAAAAATAGGTTTCCAAGGAATTCTGATGCATTTTTCTTTACGATGTTTGTGTGAATTGGATGATCATCTTACTCTTTACTCTTTTTCAAACTAAAACACCGGAGAAACGCAAAAACTTTGCCGATTAAAAATGCGTTCAAAGAATGGTGTTATGAATAAAGAGGAGGAGACATATAGAGTACTGTCTACCAGTTGCGAGTGAAGAAACTGAGGAGGTTGTCAAAAGATGGCGGCTGCTTTTTTTAAATCGGAACTTCAGTTTCTGATTTCCGCCAGGACAAACGTCCCACCAGTATAATTGAATAGAAAATTTCGTCTTATTTAAGCGCCTTTTTCATGAAAATTTTTCTCAAAAATGTCGTAAAAATTTCTATTTGTTTTTACTGGTGTGAGTATACCTTGTAAAACTGTCAGTTTGTTTCCCTGGTTGTCACAATATGGCGGAAACGCAAGATCTAACTCCTGCCAAAGTAAACTCGTACCAGTAAAATTGAAAACCTGTTTCTACCATTATTTATGACTGAAATTTTGTAAAAATAAGGCGTTTAAATAAGTTAAAAATTTATATATAATTCTACTGGTGAAAGTTTCCACCGGCGGTAAACAACGTCTGCGATAGCGGTTACAGTTGAAGCTTCACTATTTTAACACCAGAACGGCGGGAAATTTTGCTCAAGTTTTATAAAAATATTTGACATCAGAATTTTTATTTAGAACTATTTAACTTATTTATTTAAGTCATTTTGTGCAGCATATATTAATCTTATATTATAAAAAAAAATTCTGGTTCGAATCGAAATGTATTCATTCGGCAAGGGTCAAAATGACGCCTCGCCGCCGTTCTAGTGTTAAGGATATGTCAGTTCCTCTTTATTAATAGTTCCATGGTTCAAAGTACCACATTCTCGTCTCCGGTACAGCGCCTAGAAGATACAGTGTGGAAAACGGCTACAAAATAGTGCTAAAAATTTAATCCCATAAATGTACAACGATGCTGAATAACAAGATGTCGATCGTAGTGCTTTAAAAACGATAGTCATTCTAAAAGAGACTCTTTAACCTATTTCACGTCATTCCTTAACTAAATTAGCTTATAACAGACTAAAATATCTTATATTTATAGTTTCCGATATTTAACATTCTATAATTTTTGAAAACATTGAAAAAAGTTACGAGATGGCGCTCGTATCAGCATATTGCCGCAGAGCATTGTTGGAGATTTATGGGATACAAGTTTTTAGCACTTTTTAAAGCATTATAGGAATAGCCGTTTTCCACACTGTATCTTCTAGGCGCTGTATCTCCGGGGCTTCTCTACAGCCTAGATAATGGAGTTACGAATAAAGAGGAGCAGACATGTAGTGTACTGCCTACCAGTTGCGAGTGAAGTAACTGAGAAGGTTGTTACACGATGGAGGCTGTTTGTTTTTAAATCGGTTCAACAGTTACTGATTACCCCCAGGTCAGACTTCCCACTAGTAAATTTGAATAGAAAATTTCGTCTTATTTAATTGACTTATTCATGGAAAAAATTTCTAACAAATTTGCTAAAATTTCTATTTGATTTTACTGGTGTCAGTTTGCCCACGTATTGTAAACTTTTTCACTGCCACCGAAAGGAGATTGTCTAGGTTTTCACTATATGGAGGAAATGCAGAACCTGACTACCGCCAAAGTAAACTTTCACAAGTAAAAATGAATATCTCTTTCTACCATTTCTTAAGACCGAAATTTTTCATTAATTAAGCATTTAAATAAGGAGAAAATTTCTATTTAATTTTATTGGTGGAAGTTCTCCCCGGCAAAATCAAACCCTGTTAAAGCGGTTACAATTGAACCTTCACTATTTTAAAGACATGTCAGTTCCTCTTTATTAATACTTCCATGCCGTTATAGTCTATATGACATCTTATTTTATGTTAGTATCTATTACCATCCGCCAATTCTCGCGCCATTTGTTACACATATCGTCGGTACCATGTCAAAGTATCCAGTATGAAAACTGTTTTGGCAATGGACTATTTTTTAAAAATTTGGATTTCTTGATTGGCAGCATTTTTTTGAAATAGTAAAATTCGCCTTTTTTAACGACATATTAATTAAGGCGAAAACCAGGGTAAGGCTGGGATTACGGTGCCTCACTTAAGATCAACTTAGAGACTTACGATATAAACAAAACGTAAACGGCATTACGGTGCCTCGCGATCTTACGACAGCTTGGAAGCAGCCGTAAGTTAAGACAGAAGTGGATGCGCGCGCAACCACAACAAATGTAACTGCGGCCTGTGATTGGCTGACTGCAGGAGGACTTACGCCGAAGCACGAGGACTTGCGCCGAGGCACCGTAATACCAAGTTACGACTGATTGCAGGAACGCCTATCCTACGATCGAGCGTAAGATACGGTCGAGAGAGGCACCGTAATCCCAGCCCAATTTTAATATTTCAGAAAAGTTGTGCCAATCAAGAAATCTGAGTTTAAAAATGTAACCCACTGGCAACACGCTTTTCATATTGGATAGTTTGACATGGTACCGACTATGGTAGTGGAGGGTATACGCAGGCATACGCTGTATACCTTCTGGATTTTTCTAAGAAGCTCCGTATACCCAATGTTTCTCAAATAAAGCTATAGCGTATGCCATAACCATGAACGTTTATGATCCTAGAGAATACTCTCTGCTTTTTTTACGACTACAACACTGGTACCGACGATATATAGCGAAGTATCCTAGCAGTATAGTTAAATTCTAAATGATCAACTGGTCTCAAGTTAAATACTTAAATGTATCTAGTACAAATCTTTGATCACAAACCACCCCTCAAAATAAATCTTTACACTTAGCCGAGAAAGTGCACGTTTCAACATAGCCAAAGGTGCATGTTAGTACCACCCATTTTTACTAAGACATTCTGCATTTTCCTTTGGTTCAAATTCTCTCTAATAATTAACATTTTTCAAAAGATTAATTTAACACGTTCACGCCGGCGTGGTGGGTCACACCATGGAACTATTAATAAAGAGGAACTGACATATCCTTAACCCTAGAACTACCGAAAATTTTACTCAAGTTTTATAAAAATATTGCACATCAGAATTCTTATTTAAAACTATGGAACTTATTTACTTAACTCATTATTGTCTGGTTTACACATTTAGTTTATTTTAAAGAAATTTCTGGTTAGAATAAATATTTCGAATGTACCCATCGGGCCCATTGGACCCGTCTGGTAGACGGAGGGTTAAAATAGTGAAGCATCAACTGTAACCGCTATCGCAGGCGGTTACGGCAGGTTGTTTACGGCCGGTGGAAACTTCCACCAGTATATTTATATAGAAATTTTCAACTTATTTAAGCGCCTTAATATTACAAAATTTCAGTCATAAGTAATGGTAGAAACAGATTTTGATTTTTACTGGTACGAATTTGTTTTGGCAATAGTTAGGTACTGCGCTTTCGCCATATTGTGACAACCAGGAAAACAAACTGACAGTTTTAATAAGCATACTGACAGCAGTAAAAACAAACAAAAGTTGTTACGACATTTTTGAGAAACATTTTCATCAATAAGACTTAGAAATAAGACGAAATTTTCTATTAAATTTTACTGGTGGGATGTTCGCCCTAGTGGTAATCAGAAACTGGAGAACCTATTTTAAAAAAGCAGCCGCCATCTTGTGACAACCTCCTCAGTTACTTCACTCACAACTAGTAGACAGCACGCTACATGTCGCCTTCTCTTTATTCTTAACTCCATTGGTCACACTCGACTGTCTCAGAGCTGCCACGTCTTTGGCTGTTTGGGTACCAGTATTTTAATACAGAAAATGTTATTTTATTTAATTAGAACAATTGGGCGATTTAAAGAAACAATATTTTCTCTAAAATAATAGTGGTGGACAAAAAGCCGGAGACTTGAAAACTCTGAGACAGTCGACTGTGACCCACCGTGCCGGCGTGAACGTGTTAATAACTACATAACGTAAAAATGCAAAGTAAAGTTCTTTAACAGTTATAATATAATCTACAATGATAAATTTTTTGAAACAACTTCTTTTCAATAACTGACTTTATATCGTTCCTGACAACAAAATACATTGCGGCTATTTCTGAAATTACGTCCTGCGTCATGAAACTTTTTCGTTATATATATAGTTTAATTATGTGTATGGTTGAAGCATTTGGCTTTATATCAAGAAGAAAAGAAACTTGAAAATTTCATCATATTTATTTAATACCATCGGAGGTTCAGTAATGTTCTTTTGCCAGTCAATTAGTTTTCAGTATACTAATGGATTCAAAATAAATTTTTGAAGATGGAAAATTTTAAATTTCGAAACTTTTGCTTTCTGAGGATTTAGGTCGCGACGTGCATATAGTGTCCTGATATGTGCTTGGGTATCTGAACATTGAAAAAAAAAATTCTCTGAATTAGCAAAATTCACAGATTTTTTTATAACAAGATCTTTACAAATTTCTGAGCAATTGATGAAAGTAATGTCCATCAATTTCGTGAACCATATTTACAAGTGACATCTGTTTTTACATAAAATCAAGTTGAAGTAGAAACTTTAACAAGAGTTATTAAAATATTTAAATTTTCGGAGGGAAATTCTGCATTAACATACATGGTGCTTATGTGCAGAGCTCCCACGCCGCACGTTTTTCTACACACCACTTTTTTTTTTTTATATTCTGTATCATTTCCATAAAAACTTACCGGAAAGAGCGTTTTTCTAGCAATTGTTGTGTAAACCTACCATGAATATTTTTCTTAAACAATACTCGTTTTCAAAAAACGGACCATTGTGAGCCCTGCTTCGTGCATCGCTTATATATCTTTGTGTTGTGTATTTTACAATTTCTTTCCAATACAGTGTTGCCAGTGGGCTGCTTTTTTTAAATTCAGGTTTTTTGAATGGCACCACTTTTATGAAATGGTAAAAATCGCCTTATTTAGAAACACTTTAATTGAGGCGAAAACAAGGGTAATTTCACCATATCAAAAAAGTTGTGCCAATCAAGAAAACTGAATTTAAAAAAAAGTAGCCCACTGGCAACACTGTTCCACTATTTGCAAAAGGGGTGGTTAGTGGCAAATAGGTGTATTTAGTCCTTATTACCTTTTTGTGTTGAACTTTTACATTTTCTTGCCACAATCTGAAAAAAAGTTTGTTTATATTCATTTACCTTGCTCCAATTTTATTTGATTTTGCGTCCGATCAAATTCTTTTTAATTTCCTCATAACTGGTGTTTCCTTATTTATGGTAACATATTTTCTCTTAAAAGTCCAAGCAACAGAGACCGTATTGGGGCTCTACTTAGCAAAATTCATGGTAGTTCTGGAAAAAGGCTTACTATATGTTTTTTGTGTCGCTGAATCCGAATTTTTAACTTCCCTCCAAAATTTCCCCGGCAACACCCCCAAATTTTGGTAAAATGCCCCCCAAAAACGGTTTTTATTAAGAAAGTCAATTTTTCATTGTTTTAGGGAAAAAGTATCTAGAAATTCAGAAAGAAGACAAAATTTGAAACAAATTAGATATATGACATTATGACTTAGGATGAAGGGGAAGGGGGTTTCTGCCTCGGAACATGCACGCGGTCCTGCGTGAACTAAATTGCGCAATTCCACTTAACCACTCACACGTTTACATTCGCCCTCTCATCTCCCCTCCGAACTTTCTCTATAAGGTTTACTTTAAGTTTTTTGGTCGCTGAATCCGAATTTTTAACCTCC
This sequence comes from Maratus speciosus, assembly GCA_963932465.1. NCBI lineage: Eukaryota > Metazoa > Arthropoda > Arachnida > Araneae > Salticidae > Maratus > Maratus speciosus. The sequence continues at coordinate 202,010,955 of OZ010796.1, read as the reverse complement.
CCCGAAAATTTCCCCTTCGAAAACCCCCGAAATAGTTATTTTTAACTTAAATTTCGTTTTGTTTTAGGGGAAAAGCATTACGAAACTCAGAAACTAGACAAAATTTGCAACAAATAGGATACATGACATTATGACGTAGGATGAACGGGGAGGGGGAGGGCTGCCTCTGAACATGCACTGCGGAGCTACGTGCACTAAGTTATGAAGTCCAGGCAATAGGGGATTTTACTTGGAAAAATTAATACTAGTTCTGGATTTCGACTCACTTTATGTTTTTTAGGTCGCTGAATCCGAATTTCTAACTTTCCACCAAAATTTCACCCGGCAACTCCCCAAAAAATCGATTTTTTGAAAAATTTGGTTTTTGAGAGAAGCGCGCGGGGAATGTTCCGAGGCAGCCCCCCTCTCCCTGTTTATCCTACGTCACAATGTCATATATCCTATTTGTTGCAAATTTTGTCTAGTTTCTGAATTCCGTAACGCTTTTCCCCTAAAACAATAAGAAATGTAAGTTAATAACAACTATTTTGGTGGGTTTTCGGGGGGGGGGCGAATTTTGGGGGTAAGTTAAAAATTCAGATTCAGCGACCCAAAAAATTTAAAGTAAACCTTATAAGGAAAGTTCGGAGGGGAGATGGGAGGGCGAATGTAAACGCGTGAGTGGTTAAGTGGAACTGCGCAACTTAGTCTACGCAGTACCGCGCGCATGTTCCGAGGCAGATCCCCCCCTTCCCTTTCATCCTAAGTCATAATGTCATATATCTAATTTGTTGCAAATTTTGTCTACTTTCTGAATTTCTAGATACTTTTCCTCTAAAACAATAATATTTTTTTTTATAAAAACCGTTTTTGGGGGCTTTTTACCAAAATTTGGAGGGGGGTTGCCTTAGGGAAATTTTGGTGGGAAGTTACAAATTCGGATTCAGCGACCCAAAAAACATAAAGTAAGCCAATTTCCAGAACTATCATTAATTTTGCTAGGTAAAATTCCTTATTGCCTGGGCTATAAGTCAAGGTAGGTCTAAGTTATTTTTATGCATAGGAGTTTGTTGTAACCCGGCCTAAAGTGGGGTTGGGGGATTATGGTGCTTCATGCACCCTTCCGGTTTTCCGTGCTGAAAAGAAACAGAATTTCCTTCGAATCAGTGTTGCCAGTGGGCTACTTTTTTTAAATTCGGGTTTCTTGATGTGCACCACTTTTTTGAAACGGTAAAATTCCCTTTGTTTTAGCCTTAATTAATATATTATTAAATAAGACGCATTTTACTATTTCAAAAAAGTGGTTCCAATCAAAAATCTAATTTTAAAATAAGTAGCCCATCTGGCAACAGTGCTTCGAACGAGAATAAGCGGATCATACAGAGCAATTTTTGTTGTTGTTGTAATGTTTGATTAAATGTACAGTACGTAGGGCTTGTAAATAAATATGTTTATTATCTATATCTGCACATTCATGTCTGAGTCCACTAGTCTACATTATAAAGAGCAAACATATCTGTGCGCAGCGCTGAAGTTACTTTGCGAGTGGCAACACTTCACCATAAAATCACTCTTCTGTTTCTAAAAACCGGAGGTAAAAGATTCTCTCGTCGCGAAGGGGTTTAGGTTTTGGTTTAATTAATTATTATTATGATAGGTCCTGATAAATTCTAAATATAAATTAGACTCACCTAGATATTGGCAGTTGGTATCTGTCAAAATAAACCGTAATCTATTATCCGTACATTAAATATACAACCTGTGCTACGTACATGTTGAAATTTACAAAACTGTTACATGTACAGCATTTGAAAATTTACGTTCTTTAACTTTCACAACATCACTGGCATGCATCCAAGAACCATGACCACGGTCTCTAAGGTAATCAAAGAAACATCTCCATTCCAAATATCCGATTGGAAGATATTGCAATCCTTTCACTCTTCAGGAATTAGCAGATGGTCTCCATTATCACAGTAAGGCAATATGTAGAAATGACCATTCACCTGGTCAAGGAAGGCACCTAAGCAAGGGCTAGGCATCTGGACGACGCGCTACAGCCATAAATACAAGTCTGCCCACCGCTATACCGCATTCACAAAACAAGCCCAAATGAGCGAATGCCACTATGCCAAATGAGCGGAACTATGAAGGCTATTTCCATGCGAAACTGTCATATCTGTCACACAGCTGAAAATCGCTATGCTTGATCGCCACCGTTATTTTCGAAAAGTTTACTTCGCCTTATTCAATTGATGAGATATCTCCGATAAAATGAGTCACATTTTCCTAAAATACTGGTAGCCAAAAATCGTAGTATGTGACAGACATGACAAGTTCGCATGTTAAATAGCCTGAAACTATTGTTTTCATAGCACCCAGAATTAAAAATTGAGCCCCACATTCATACTCATGTGCCATAAAGTGTGACTCTTAAAATCTCCGAAACTTCTAGAAATCGGTACGCGGACAGCTCCATCTTCTAAATTCTGCTTGATTCTTTTGAGTTATCACTAATTAAGTACGAGGGAAAGGCAGTAAGTAGGTCACAAACTGATATGAGAGGTCGGAAATTAGTACTAAATTGTTTCCAAATATGACAATAGGTGGCAGCACAATCCAAATGTATGATGTTAATTTCGAATTTATGAGACAGCATTTGTACAACATGAGCAGGGCCGTTCAAAAGTGGTTGACGAAGAGCGAAGTGGTCGTCCTGTTGAGATTGCAATAGAACAAACTGTGCGGAAGGTTGAGGGAATGTTTAGAGCTTACAGGTGAACAAGAATAGGCAGCATAGCAATTGCAATAGGGTGTTCACATGGTTTAGCCTACAGCCGACGAATGCAGACGTTGAATGTGAGGTACATACATGGCTCACAGAGCTGTTCAAAAACTTTTATGCAGCAGATATTGGAAAACCCATAAAGAGGTGGGACAAATGTATCAATGTAAATATAGATTATATACAGAAATAAACATGACTTTTAAGTACGTATCTTAGTTTCCCCCTTTTTTATTGACTTTTGCGATCTACTTACTGACTTGCCCTCGTAAATTACTTTTAAAATAAATTTTTTAATTTTCCTTTTTCTTTTGTTTTAATAATTGAGCTTACCATTACTCTACTTTACATATTATATCATAACACTATATTAAGAATAATTCCCCATGTGCTCTGAGTACTGAAATGTGGTGGCAAACACATTAAGATGTAAGTGATGCTAAAACGAAATATATCATTTCACAATTATTACTTCTCATTGTCTTCTTTGTAGTAGAAACCGCTACTACATGTTTTCCGCTCGGTCCGTTTTTTTAACATCGCTTTTTTAAAAAAGGTAAATCTTCTTTATTAATTTCTTAGAAACTTACCAAGATAGGCGTTTTTCTTGCAATCCTTGCAGAAACCTACCATGATTTTTTTTCATAAAAAATACTGGTTTTCAAAAAAGGGAGCCGTGGGAGCCATGCTAGTATCAAAATTTTGAATTATTTTGCTTCCATACTACATAAAATATAATACCACTGTGGTTTTTAATATGCAAGTGGAATATCTTATACATAGTTATTTATAAGTAACAATATTATTTATATAACAACTGAAACGATAAAATACGGCTGAGAGATAATAAATCTGAATTTAACTACGTGATACATATTAAAATTTCAACATGTTGATGTTTTTAATTTAATGTTTTTGGTACATAGCTAATTCCATGGGTTTTTGTATTGTAAGCCACATACACTGGTGGCCAAAATTGTGGAAACTTTTAGGCAGCTTTCATTATAAAAAATAAAATCCTACATATCGCAGCCGACCGAAGGAAAACACGTAGGGAAATCTTTCTATATTTTAGCCGATCATAACCTCCACATACCAAAACCACCCTCAGTTGAAATGCTGATTTATATAGATATATCCATAGGTATATGTATATATGGATAATTCCATGAAAACTTCTCATGTCTGTCACACAGCTGAAAATCGCTATGCTTGTTGGCCACCGTTATTTTCGAAAGGTTTGCTTCGCGTTATTCATTTGATGAGATATCTCCTATAAAATAGGTCACATTTTTCCGTTCTAAAATGCTGGTAGCCAAAAATCGCAGTATGTGACAGACACGACAAGTTTTCATGGAATTAACCATATACATATTTATATCTGAAATTTGTCATGCTGTAACTCTCAAATTTTTGAACCGATTTCGATGAAATTTTTCATATGCATAGTACATACTAGTGTCTCAACCGAGTTCGTTGGCCAGCTTCATCCACCATTTTGTTTCAAAATGGCGGTCATTTGAATTTTGTGAACATTTTTGGAAATTTTTAGGTTTCCTAACTTTTTCTGTAAAATGACCCATGTTGTTAACTTACACTGTGTGACTCTTTAAAATACCTTTTAATGTTTCTAGCATACTGCTTAAAATGATACATAAAAGTTTGCATTTTGTGAAACGTAACATCTGCTATAAGTATGCAATGTAAGAAAACATAAAAAATTCAAAAATTCAAATGGCCGCCATTTTGATACAATATGGCGGATGAAGCTGGCCAATGAACTCGGTTGACACAATAGTATGTACTATGCACATGGAAACTTTCATCCAAATCGGCACAAAAATTTGAGAGTGACAGCATGATAAAATTCAGGTATATATATATAATACGTATATATAAGTCAACATTTCAATCGGAGGGTGCTTTTCGGATCTGGGGATCATGATAACCGAAAATATAGAAAAATTTCCCGAAGGGTCCAACATTTCCAACAGACAGCTTTTTACATTTTATTATGAAAGCTACCTAAAAGTGTTCACTATTTTGCCCACCATTCTGGCTGATAACTGCTGCGCTTTTTGGACACCGTCATTTTCGAAAAGTTTTATTTCACTTTATTCTATTAATGAAATATTTCCGATAAAATAGGCCACATTTTTCCGTTGTAAAATACTGGTAGTCAAAATCGTAGCAATTTGCACGTATGTGACTTACATTACATGTACGCATGGTACCACATTCAAATTTTAAAGTTACGGGGTTCGTAAGCATCAAAGAATTCAGGGTATTTTAGGTGTTTTAGCACCAGAAATTTCATAAAGTACTGGTCCCTATACCTAAAGAGAGAGATATCTTTTTTTTACTATTAAATAAGGCAAATATTACTTTAGGAAAATTCTGGTAAAAAGCACTTGGAAGTCCATGAAACATGCGAAACCTGAGTTGTAAATTCCAATGCCATATACTTTAACTGTGCTTTGCGCTTTCTATAAGTTAGTTCCATGGGATTTTATAGTGTAAGTCACGTAGCTTATAAATGTTTTTCTTTTTGGCCACCGTTATTTTCAAAAGAATTTCTTGGCCTTATTCAATTAATGAGATATATCCGATAAAATAAGTCACATTTTCCGCTCTAAAATACCGGTAGCCAAAAATCATAGCATGTGACTTACACTGCAAGTACTCATGAAAATAGCCTATATAAACCCTATGAGGGGCAAGCAATTGCATTTCTATAATGTTGAATCCCCACCGGAAACTTGGAAATTTTTTATTCCATAATAATGAAAAGAAGATTTTCAGCTCTTTCTCACCAAAGTTATATAAGTAAAACTTAATTAAAAGTTCCTGGTGTAAATCTTAATTGAAATAAGGTGGGATGTAATATATCCCACCGACCCTCAAGGGTCTAAAAGGCAAAAAATATGAGCAGGGGTCGTACGGGTCGTGGAATTTCCGGACGAGGAAATTCTATGCCACCAGTCTTTTCTTGTAGAAAATATTTCCTTAAATAAGGCGAAATTTCGCACGTTTCTCTTAGATTTATATAAAAAATACTTATATTTTTCCTATGAAATTCATGGAAGCGTACGAACCCGGTAAAAATTTATTTAAACATAATTTTGAAGAAGAATTTTCACTTTCGTTGTTTTATTCAGTGAATTTGAATACCGAATTTTTCCTAAAGTATATTAAACTTAAAGTATATTATTCCTAAAGTACCTAACCCATATTTAAGGACAGGCATTTTTAATTAAATAACCCAAATTTTACTTTACGAAAAATTATTTTGTATCCTTCCTCGTGTCCCTGAGACCTACGAACCCTGTTACTATTATTAATTAATTTATAGTATAAAGCAAAATATATAATTATTGCATATATAGGTTAATTTTTTTGGTGCGATTAAATTCATTTCTGTTAAAGAAAATAATATAATCTTGGCATATTTACCTTCAAAAATCTATTATGTTGCTTACGCATCAAAAGAAAAATCCTCTTACTCCTAAGCAGACTTTTAGATGTTGTACAAGAATATTTTTATTTCTGGAAAAAAAGATATTTAACTCTTTCAGGGGCAAGGTACTTCTATTGCTAAACTGTTGAAATAATTGAATGACACCTACCTGTATTTACAAGAAAATTTATTTCTAAACAAGTAAAAATATATTATCGCGTATTTAATAAAAGTGAAATTTTCATTAAAAATTTCGGGGGAACAGATGTCATAAGTTCCCGCGGCCGCCATCTTGGAATTTTTCTTGGCTTGAAAACCCCTTTTCCACCATGTAGTAAATGTCGCCAAGCACCGGTATATACGCATGCTTGACTTAACGAAAATAAAATGTACATAATAAACAAAATTCGCTGAAGTGGCAATCAGTAATCGTTGTATGTATGCTTCGCGCACATTAACCGAACAAAAAAAAACAGAATTCAGCAGTTCTCGCTGTGTAGCATTCTCATAATTCAGCAGTTCTCGCTTTCTAGCAATCTCAAAATGTAAAAAACTCTTAAAGCAGAAAATACACATAAAAAAAACGAAACTCGCTAAAGTGGCAATCAGCAATCATTGTATGTGCGCTTCACGCACATTAACCGAAAAAAATATCACTGCATTCAGCATTACTCGCGGTGTAGCATTCTCAAAATCCAGCAGTACTCGCTTTGTAGCAATCTCAAAATGTAAAAAACTCTTAAAGCAGCAAAATATACATAAAATTATCAACATACCTTAACAGACATCTGCTTTCTTGAAAGCTCCAGCACGAAATATCTCTCATAACATCACCGTCATTTTCCAAAATAGGCTTATGAATACGCATTCACGCACTATAAACAAACCTCCTTTTCTTATCAAAATGTCCTCATATTTCTTAATTACTTCAGCAAGAGCGTTTAAACAGACTACAGAAATCATAGTCAATCAAATACATTCAATAAATTTCACATAAATATAAAAAGGCAGAACTAAACAACACGATATCAAAATTTATTCACATCACAACATTCTAAAAGCTAAAACGAGCTTCTCAGAACACGACACGTCACAACACACACGTCACACGGGTTTCCACATAGAGGTTGCCATAGGCATAAACACCGCCAACACGCCAACAAAAAATCACCAAACAATTCAAAACAACGGCTGAGGGAACATAAAGCATCTAAGCCAATTCGGGTGCCAATGTGGCAAATGGGGATTAAAATCATGCGATGCCGTGACGGCATCATGTGCATAGCATGTGACTTATCACCGCCTTCGAAAGAGTTAAAATATTGAAATGGGGTTTCAAAAGAATGTTTGACTGAACAGGATTTTATTTGGGAAAATCAGTAAGTAATTTACAAACTGATGTGAGAGGTCAGAAATTAGTCGTAAATTGTTTCGAAATATCCCAATAGGGGCAGCACTATCCAACTGTAAGATGCTAATTACGAATTTATTAGACAACAGTTATACAAAATGAGCAGCTGCATTCGAAAATGGCGATTGTGGTCGGGGAGTGTTCATTAGATGAGCAGCGTTGTTAAGACAAGCAATTTTCACCGTACACAGGAAGAATTTCCTTGTGGATATCCTTTTCCGGAAGTCCTTTTGTACACACGAAAAGCACAACACTTCGCTGCACTTCTAGTGTAAATTCTTCGAGTACAGTCGCCATTTTCAAATGCCGCTGCTTATCTTGTACAACTGATGTCTCATAAATTCAAAATTATCAGCTTACAACTGTATAGTGCTGCCATCTATTGGCATATTTGGAAACAATTTACTACTAATTTCATACCCCTCGTATTGGTTTGAAACCTACTTACTGACTTTCCGTTGTATTCCAAACATGTAATTCCAATGGATGTGAATCAATAGTTTTTTTTCCCGGAAAGGGAGGGAGGCAATCACATGCGAACTGGACATGATTACCCATGGTTCGTACGCCTCCTTGAATTTTGCAGACCAGAAAATTTTTCGGCACCAGTATTATCTAACAGAAAATCTCTTCTTAAAAGAAAGCGAAATTTTGCGCGTTTAATCTAGATATCTTTTTCTATAGAAAGATACTGGTAGGTGTCCTGGAGAAATGACGGTATCCGTACGACCCATGGTACCTCTTAGGAAAATTTTCACCACTATTTTCTAAATTAAAAAAGATTACTTTTTTCAAACGTGCCTCCAATTTACATTATTAAATTTCCCCCACTTTTATCAGCGACTGGGCATGTGCCCTGATGAAAAACGCAAACTGAAAAAAAATAAATAAATAAATAAATAAATAAATAAATAAGTACAAACATTAAAATCTGAAAAACTTGACATTAATTTTACAGAGATGACATTTCAAATAAAATATAATTTTATTGTCCTGTTTAGCATTAATCAATGAATTCATCTAATAAATATTGTATTTAAAAATATCATTACTTCTGTCGTTCATTATGTAGTCATATAATCTCTTCTAAAAAGACGAATAGTAAATTCATCCGGAAGATTAAATATTTGTCTTCACAGAAACGTGAAAAGAAATCCGTTCAAAAAATATTTACATTTCGTAAAGCTTCTTAATTTTATAAGACATTTTATCCGTATTAATTTTCAAAAGTGATTTTCTTATTAAATTACCATTTTTTATTTTATTTTTTTTGACAAGGTATATTAAAGGCTGTATAACTTACATAATTTAATTAATCATTTCATTAAAAAATTTGATTTTTAAAATTTAACCCATTGAAGGGCGGTGGGATATATTATATCCCACCTAATTTAAACAAGATTCGCACCAGAAACTTTTAACTAAATTTCATATTTTTAACTTGGAAGAAAAATGTTGAAAAATTGCTTTTCCTTATTTAAAAATACAATTTTTTGATTATTCCGGTGAGAATTCAATATTACAGAGGCCTTACTGGTTGCCCTTCAACGGGTTAATGTGAAAACTGTATTCCATCTAAACTAAAACCTTTTTATGTTAATAAATGAACACAATTATTTTTAAAATATCTGCGTAACAGTTTAAACACTTCTTTAAGTAAATAAAATAATTCTGTAACTATCTTCATACCATTAATTATATGTGATTATGTATTATTAAATACGTTCTTTACAAAATGTGTAACTAGCCCATTCAGATCCTAGCTCTGCGTCTTTTCATTAACATTACCGTCTCTGTTTCACCCATGTGGCTTCCTTAATATTGTTCATAGAATAAATATTTTAACTTACTTTAGAAAAAATAACTTTTCCTATACCTATTCATTAAAATTGAAAATGTAACATTAAAAATTTTTAAGCGTTATATATAATACCGTGTTTATCATATTTCTATGTTAATATTATGCATTACCATTAGAAATATTTACCTTAATCGTTTCAAGTATATTTAATTAATTATACAGTTACCAGATTTTATGCATGATATATAAATAATCTATTTAGATTATTAAATTTTTGAAAACTTAATTTTAGAAAGTGTAAACTAAATAAATGCCAATTATTGAGCTGCCATGTTTCCGGCTTTTTAGATACCAGTATTTTAATATAGAAAATATGGTTTTATTTAACCCTCTGTCTACCAGAAGGGTCCAATGGACCCGACATGTATATTCAAAATATCTATTCAAACCAGAAAATTTCTTCAAAACAAACTAAATGTATAAATCAGACAATAATAAGTTAAATAAACAAATTAAATAGTTTTAAGTAAAAATTCTGGTGTAGAATGTTTTTATAAAACTTGAGTAAAATTTCCGGTAGTTCTAGGGTTAATTGGAACATTTAGGCTATTTAAAAGAACAACATTTTCTGTGAGATAATAGTGGTGTGCAAAAAGCCGGAGACTTGGCAGCTCTGTATTTATATAAACTCTATTTCAAAATTTATTAGCAGTGTAACAAAGGAAATATTTAAATAAATCAAATTATATCAATTTAGATAACAACCCAATTTTTAACATTTTGTTTCTTTTTCACTGCTCCTATGATTTTACTTCATCTATTAAATAATTGTGTGTTTCCTCATACCTAAAAATCCGATGCGGCGATGAATAAATATCTGCTGTAATCATTTATTCAGATTTCACTTTGGGATATTTCTGTTTTGCCTACAGATTTTCAAAAGAGAGAGATAAGAAAAACTTTCAGCTATACATATAGTCCAGGCAAAGAACGTATAGGGACTCTACCTAGCAAAATTAATGGTAGTACTGGAAATCGGCTTTCTAGATGTTTCTTGGGTCGCTGAATCCGAATTTGTAACTTCAAACCAAAATTTCCCCCGGCAACACCCCCAAATTTTGGTAAAAATCCCCCCAAAAAGGTTTTTATTAAAAAATTCCATTTTTTTAGGGGAAAAGTAGCTAGAAATTCAGAAAGTAGACAAAATTTGCAACAAGTTAGATATATGACATTATGACTTAGGATGAAGGGGAAGGGGGGATCTGCCTCGGAACATGCGCCGCAGTGCTGCGTGGACTAAGTTGCGCAATTCCACTTAACCACTCACACGTTTACGTTAGCTCTCCCATCTTCCCTCCGAACTTTCTCTATAAGGTTTACTTTGAGTTTTTTGGGGTAGCTGAATCCGAATTTTTAACTTACCCCCCAAAATTTCCCACCCCCAAATAGTTGTTTTTAACTTAAATTTCTTATTGTTTTAGGGGAAAAGCATTACAAAATTCAGAAACTAGACAAAATTTGCAACAAATAGGATGTATGACATTATGACGTAGGATAAACGGGGAGAGAGGGGACTGCCTCGGAACATTCCCCGCGCGCTTTTCTCAAAAACCAAATTTTTTCAAAAAAACAATTTTTTGGGGGGTTGTCGGGTGAAGTTTTGGTAGGAAGTTACAAATTCGGATTCAGCGACCCAAAAAACAAAAAGTGAGTCGAAATCCAGAACTAGTATTAATTTTGCCAGATAAAATCCCCAATTGCCTGAACTTCATAATTTAGTGCACGTAGAGCCGCAGTGCATGTTCAGAGGCAGTCCTCACCCTCCCCGTTCATCCTAATTCATAATTTCATATATCCTATTTGTTGCAAATTTTGTCTAGTTTATTAATTTCGTAATGCTTTTCTCCTAAAACAATAAGAAATTTAGGTTAAAAACAACTATTGGGGGGGGGGGGTGATTCGGGGGGGAAATTTTGGGGGGAAAGTTGAAAATTCGAATTCAGCGACCCAAAAATCTTAAAGTAAACCTTATAGAGAAAACTCAGAGGGATGACGGGAGGGCGAATGTAAACATGTGAGTGGTTAAGTGGAATTGCGCAACTTAGTTTACGCGGCACCGCGCGCATGTTCCGAGGCAGATCCGCCCTTCCCCTTCATCCTAAGTCATAATATCATATATCTAATTTATTGGAAATTTTGTCTACTTTCTGAATTTCTAGATGCTTTTTCTTTAAAACAATAAAACAATTGATTTTTTTAATAAAAACCTTTTTTTTTGGGGGGGGGGGCTTTTTACCAAAATGTGGGGGTGGTGCCGGGGAAATTTTGGTGGGAAGTTTCAAATTCGGATTCAGCGACCTAAAACAACATCTAGAAAGCCGATTTCCAGTACTACCATTAATTTTGCTAGGTAAAATTCCCTATTGCCTGACTAATATATGAGTAATTCTTTCGTGTCTTAGATTGGAATTATTTTTTTATACCGAAGAATGTTGTAGTGCAGGGGTGTCAAATTGTGTCCCACCACTAGAATTTTATAGTTATCATCGCCATATCTAAACATCGAATCTCTGCGATTCAAAAAGTGAAATATTTCTTTAAAAAATTAGTGGTATCGGGCGGGCCACAGTTTGACAACCCTGCTGTAGTGTTAGTAAATGTAGACCAGAACTTTTTTTTGAAGTTTAAATTAACTGCTCTTTAATGATTTTTATAATTTAATAAATTCCGTTGATATAAATATTAATTTGCTGGTGTTACATAAGACACGCTTTACTTTAGCTGTTTTTTAACTCTTTTAAGAATTTGTTTTTCTAAATACTTCTGCCAATTTGGCATACCAAAAATGAATCATCACCCTTCAAGTGGTCAAAGTATTGTCAGTGTCAGGTAGCGCATTCTTCTACCAGAATTTTTTAACCGTTTTTTTTACTCCTTATTTAACATATTAAAATGGTTCCCCCCGAAATTCCCCCAAAAGTTCCAATTAAATAAAACCACAATTTCTATATTAAAATACTGGTATCCAAACAGCCGGTCATGCTTTTTGTATATCAGTATTTTGATACAGAAAATGTTGTTATATTTAATTGGAGCATTTGGGCGATTTAAAAGAATTGCATTTTCTCTAAGACAAGATTGGTTACAAAAAGCCGGAGACTTGGCAACTCTGTACGTTTGAGTTTTTACCAATAAGGACATCTTTTATTGAATTCATTAAATAAAGTATTTTTAGACTTGTCTAGATATTAACGTTTTACATTATGAAAAGCACACACTGTATTTCATATTACCAGAAACTGAAAGAAATAAATACAGAACAAGCAACAGTTTTATTCTGCGTGTTGAAAAGAACTGTTCTTTGCTTTTAAGTAATTTTCTTTATTTCATGTTCAATGAAATAATTTTTACTTCAATTAATTCATTTGAATTTAAAATTAATGACTTTAGAATAATTTATCTCGGGTAGAAAAAAAAAAAATTAGCAGCATATGCAAAACAATTTTCTCCTCATTAGCTTAAGACAAATGGCACAGCAGAGACTTTTAAATAATTTTTCTTTAAAGGCAAAAGTCATCATGTATTATTTGCTAATTTAAATAAGAATAAGATTAAAAAATATGTCTTTTGTTATTGGAATGAGCTTTGATTTCTTTAAATAATTAATATTATCAATTTTTGAAATAATATAACGCAGAAAAACAATTTTATACGAAATATACTTCTTGTAGTATATTGCGATAAAGATAAACAGATTCAGCTATTGTAATAAAAACGTTTTTGTCTATCTCTTTGTTTGTTTGTTAGCAATAACTACAGAAATATTGGGTCGTTCGGAAAGTCGTGTCCGTTTGGGAAAATCATTTCGTACCGGAAAATTGTATCATTTAATTATTAGACATTGAGTCCGATAGCTAACGTCTAATAATTACCGGGCAGAATTTTCTGGTACGAATTATTTTTCCCCAACGGACAGGACTTTCCGAACGACCCATTATATCGCGCGTAGATGCTTGTAAATTTGGTTCAATGTTGCCATATTAGGGACTTTTTTAATTAAGATTATTTGACTGTCATCACTTTTTTAAAATAGCTTAATTTGCCTTATTTTTCAGAATTTTAATATATTTTTAATTAGGCCGAATATTTCTGTTTCAAAAATGCGGTGACAATCAACAATCAAGGGACAAAAAAGCCTCTAATCTGGCAACATTAATACAATTTTTGGGTCCAAACAGAATTGTTTGATCTGCGGATTATACGCCGGAAATTACGGTAGTTTAGCATCATTAGAATACAACGCAAACAATTTATCCCCACAGATATTCATACTAGAACGACCATAGCCATTTTGACCGCTGTTAAATAAAAATATTTCGATTCGATTTAGATATTTTCTTCTAAAATGAGATAAATACAAGGTGGCCACAATTAAACTGACAGTACTCATAGTGTTCTGTAGAGCGATCTAATTGACAGAATGACGCCAAATTTTGTAAGAAGATTAAACAAGACGGGGGACGAAGGATTCCGCGAAAAAAAAAAATTAACTCCAAAAGTCACCGCTAGGGGAATATGTGGCGCGGTGTAATATAAAAGAGATAGTTTTAAAAAATGCAGAATCAATACTAAAATCGTTAAATGTGCTAAATAAAAGGTAATTTTATTTCAGAATTGATTCGGCATTTTTAAAAACTCTCTTTTCTGTCACGCAGCGCCCCTAGCGGTGACCTTTGTAACTAAATGTTTTTTCGCGGAATCCTTCGTTCCCCGTCTTGTTTAATTTTATTACAAAATTTGGCGTCATTCTCTCAATTAGACCGCGCTACAGAAACTCTGATTACTGTCAGTTTAATTATGGCCACCTTGTATTTACCACGGAGGAAAGAGCTAAATAAATAAGTTAAAAATTTTTAAATAAAAATCTGCTGCAAAATATTTTTATTACACTTGTGTAAATTTTTCGGTCGTTCTAGTGTTAGTGTAACGGAAGTTTAGTAGGAAGTTTAGAGTGTCTCTATAAAGGAACTATAAATGACATATTCTTAATTTTTTATACCGAGCTTTCCATAGTAAACTTCAATATCAAATATTCATTGCATGTCAATCCGAGTAAGTATACGCGAGTTACATTACGAAAAGACAGGGAAATGAAATTCATAAACACTTTTCAACTATGTTGGAAAGTGATAAAAACACCTACTACATCTGACAATATACCTCTTGCTTTTATCTCTCAAAGACAGTACTCTAATAGAAATATTTTTATGTCCCTGTAAGTAAACTGTAACTGTTATGCACGTCATATTCGACAGTAAGCATTTTGTTGTGCGCCTCAATAATGCATATATATATATATTATGTTTGAAATAGTGTAACATGATTAAAATGATCAGTAAACGATCCCCCCCCCCCTACCTAACCATAATGTAAAGAGTTTCTTTTCAGTGTCCCTGTGATTGAACTATCAGTACTACATACTTTATATTCAATTGCGAACATGTCATAGTAAATTTCAATAACATGTATTAATTAGAGAGTAATCCGAGTATATTTATGAGAGTTAGAGAATCGACAGACGGACAGAAGGCGGACATAGATACAAACAGAAGAAAACAAAGTCATAAACCCTTTTCAACTATGTTGGAAAGTATTAAAAAATGATGGCTTTAATATTTGTTAATTCGCCTTCTAGATATATAGAAGCTAAAAGTTATAAATATCTTGACTGTCTAATGTTCCGTCCGCGAGAGATATAGCATCGGTCAAAAGTTTTCTTGGCACCGTTTCCATTATAACCAGTTTGTACCACATTCTTAGCACTACAACCGCCGGCAGTTTTACTCAAGTTGCATATAAAGTATTTCACAACAGAATTTTTATTTAAAACTATTTAATTTATTTTTAGCCTATTTTTGCGCTTCATACATTTAATACATCTTCTGAACAAATTTCTGGTTCGAATGAACTAATATCAATTTGGCAGGGGTCAAAAGGACCCCCTAATGGCGGTTCTAGCGTTAAAAATGAAAATCCATTTTAAAAAAAATCTTTCTTTAAACAAAATAAATTTGCATTATTATTATTATCATTATTATTATTATTATTATTATTATAGGCGAGATTTGTGTTTCGGTTTCCTTGCCTTAAAAAAAAAAATGCTTAAAAAGGAAAAAAAAAATGCTGAAAACATGTTTTCAGCAGCCGGCGTTAAGAAAAATAAAATTCCAAATTTACACACTCGTTATTAATAATGCCTATTTAGAAAACTATTTTTATATAGGGCTTCAAAATCGTAGGGATTTATGTCTACCACTGTTAGATGCATATACATCTTATAAGACTTAACCCTTTAAGACATGACATTCACAATTGTGTAGGTGATCCCAAAGAAAAAGAAAAAGAAAACATTTTCCTCTTCTTGTGCGATTTAAAGACGAGCCTGTACCCACAGAATTGCATGGCATACTCCCTAGGCATAGCCTGATATCGGATACATTTTTTATATTTTTTCAATCAAATATGATCCTATTAATTACGGGAAAGCACGAAAACTTTTCATTTCTACCAAAAAGCTTCCGGTCTTAAAGGGATATGTGTATCGCTGACACTACTATATTTACAGGATATTTTTGCATGTTTCGAGCTGGGTTGCCAGTTTGGCCTCCATTTTTATTGAGAAATTTCGAGTTTGTACTAGAAATCAAGAATAGCATTCTATGCTTTATTTAAAGAGAAACATTTAGCAATCACATAGATTAAAAAATCTTCTTTTCGGCACTAATTTGAAATTTCGGATTTAAAGTGGTTGGCGAACTAGTTGCCTGTGGGCTACATTTTTAAAATTCAGATTTCTTGATTGGGACCACTTTTTTGAAACAGTAAATTTCCCCTTATTATGAATAGAGTTATAAATAAAGTGGGGAAGACGTACAGTGTATAATCTACCAGTTGTGGATGAAGTAACTGAGAAGATTGTCAAAAGATGGCGAATGATTTTTGATTTTTTTAAGTCGGCTACACAGCCGCTTATTATCCTTCAACCAGTAAATTTGAATAGTTATCTAATTTTCGTAAATAAACTATAACTTCTATGCACATCATAATCTACAGTAAGCATTTTGTTGTGCGTCTCATTAATTCATGTATATATTATGTTTGAAATAGTGTAACATCATTAAAATGATCAGTAAACGAATCCCCCCCCCCACCACCACCTAACCATAATGTAAAGAGTTTCTTTTCAGTGTCCCTGTAATTGAACTGTCAGTGCTACATACTTTATTTTCAATTCCGAACATGTCATAGTAAATTTCAATAACATGTAATAATTAGAGGGTAATCCGAGTATATTTATGAGAGTTAGAGAATGGACAGACGGACAGAAGGCGGACATAGATACAAACAGAAAAAACAAAGTCATAAACCCTTTTCAGCTATGTTGGAAAGTGTTAAAAAATTATGGCTTTAATATTTGTTAATTCGCCATCTAGATATCTAGATGCTAAAAGTTATAAATATCAGGACTATCTAACGTTCCGTCCGCGAGAGATATAGCATAGGTCAAAGATTTTCTTTTCGCCGTTTCCATTATTACCTGTTTGTACCACATTTTTAACACTACAACCGCCGGCAGTTTTACTCAAGTTGTATATAAAGTATTTCACAACAGAATTTTTATTTAAGACTATTCAATTTATTTTTAGCCTATTTTTGTGCTCCATACATTTAATATATCTCATGAACAAATTTCTGGTTTGAATGATCTAATATCAATTTGGCAGGGGTCAAAAGAACACCTAATGGTGGTTCTAGTGTTAAAAATGAAAATCCATTTTTAAAATATCTTTCTTTAAAATAAATAAATTTGCATTATTATTATTATTATTATTATTATTATTATAGCGGAGATTTGTGTTTCTGTCTCCTTCCCTTAAAAAAAAAAAAAAAAAAAAAAAAAAAAAAAAAATGCTTAAAAAGGAAAAAAAAAAAAAATGCTGAAAAGATGTTTTCAGCAGCCGGCGTTGAGAAAAATAAAATTCCAAATTTACGCACTCATTATTATTCATGCCTATTTAGAAGTCTATTTTTATATAGGGCTTCAAATTCGTAGGGATTTATGTCTACCACTGTTAGATGCATATACATCTTTTAAGACTTAACCCTTTAAGACATGACATTCACAATTGTGTAGGTGATCCCAAAGAAAAAGAAAAAGAAAACATTTTCCTCTTCTTGTGCAATTTAAAGACGAGCCTGTACCCACAGAATTGCATGGCACACTCCCTAGGCATAGCCTGATATCGGATACATTTTTTATATTTTTTCAATCAAATATGATCCTATTAATTACGGGAAAGCACCAAAACTTTTCATTTCTACCAAAAAGCTTCCGGTCTTAAAGGGATATGTGTATCGCTGACACTACTATATTTACAGGATATTTTTGCATGTTTCGAGCTGGGTTGCCAGTTTGGCCTCCATTTGTATTGAGAAATTTCGAGTTTGTACTAGAAATTAAGAATAGCATTCTATGCTTTATTTAAAGAGAAACATTTAGCAATCACATAGACTAAAAAATCTTCTTTTCGGCACTAATTTGAAATTTCGGATTTAAAGTGGTTGCCGAACTAGTTGCCTGTGGGCTACATTTTTAAAATTCAGATCTCTTGATTGGGACTACTTTTTTGAAATAGTAAATTTCCCCTTATTTAATGAATAGAGTTATAAATAAAGAGGAAAAGACGTACTGTGTATAATCTACCAGTTGTGGATGAAGTAACTGAGGAGATTGTCAAAAGATGGCGAATGATTTTTGATTTTTTTAAGTCGGCTACACAGCCGCTTATTATCCTTCAACCAGTAAATTTGAATAGTTATCTAATTTTCGTAAATAAACTATAACTTCTATGCACATCATAATCTACAGTAAGCATTTTGTTGTGCGTCTCATTAATTCATGTATATATTATGTTTGAAATAGTGTAACATCATTAAAATGATCAGTAAACGAATCCCCCCCCCCACCACCACCTAACCATAATGTAAAGAGTTTCTTTTCAGTGTCCCTGTAATTGAACTGTCAGTGCTACATACTTTATTTTCAATTCCGAACATGTCATAGTAAATTTCAATAACATGTAATAATTAGAGGGTAATCCGAGTATATTTATGAGAGTTAGAGAATGGACAGACGGACAGAAGGCGGACATAGATACAAACAGAAAAAACAAAGTCATAAACCCTTTTCAGCTATGTTGGAAAGTGTTAAAAAATTATGGCTTTAATATTTGTTAATTCGCCATCTAGATATCTAGATGCTAAAAGTTATAAATATCAGGACTATCTAACGTTCCGTCCGCGAGAGATATAGCATAGGTCAAAGATTTTCTTTTCGCCGTTTCCATTATTACCTGTTTGTACCACATTTTTAACACTACAACCGCCGGCAGTTTTACTCAAGTTGTATATAAAGTATTTCACAACAGAATTTTTATTTAAGACTATTCAATTTATTTTTAGCCTATTTTTGTGCTCCATACATTTAATATATCTCATGAACAAATTTCTGGTTTGAATGATCTAATATCAATTTGGCAGGGGTCAAAAGAACACCTAATGGTGGTTCTAGTGTTAAAAATGAAAATCCATTTTTAAAATATCTTTCTTTAAAATAAATAAATTTGCATTATTATTATTATTATTATTATTATTATTATAGCGGAGATTTGTGTTTCTGTCTCCTTCCCTTAAAAAAAAAAAAAAAAAAAAAAAAATGCTTAAAAAGGAAAAAAAAAAAAAATGCTGAAAAGATGTTTTCAGCAGCCGGCGTTGAGAAAAATAAAATTCCAAATTTACGCACTCATTATTATTCATGCCTATTTAGAAATCTATTTTTATATAGGGCTTCAAATTCGTAGGGATTTATGTCTACCACTGTTAGATGCATATACATCTTTTAAGACTTAACCCTTTAAGACATGACATTCACAATTGTGTAGGTGATCTCAAAGAAAAAGAAAAAGAAAACATTTTCCTCTTCTTGTGCAATTTAAAGACGAGCCTGTACCCACAGAATTGCATGGCACACTCCCTAGGCATAGCCTGATATCGGATACATTTTTTATATTTTTTCAATCAAATATGATCCTATTAATTACGGGAAAGCACCAAAACTTTTCATTTCTACCAAAAAGCTTCCGGTCTTAAAGGGATATGTGTATCGCTGACACTACTATATTTACAGGATATTTTTGCATGTTTCGAGCTGGGTTGCCAGTTTGGCCTCCATTTTTATTGAGAAATTTCGAGTTTGTACTAGAAATTAAGAATAGCATTATATGCTTTATTTAAAGAGAAACATTTAGCAATCACATAGACTAAAAAATCTTCTTTTCGGCACTAATTTGAAATTTCGGATTTAAAGTGGTTGCCGAACTAGTTGCCTGTGGGCTACATTTTTAAAATTCAGATCTCTTGATTGGGACTACTTTTTTGAAATAGTAAATTTCCCCTTATTTAATGAATAGAGTTATAAATAAAGAGGAAAAGACGTACTGTGTATAATCTACCAGTTGTGGATGAAGTAACTGAGGAGATTGTCAAAAGATGGCGAATGATTTTTGATTTTTTTAAGTCGGCTACACAGCCGCTTATTATCCTTCAACCAGTAAATTTGAATAGTTATCTAATTTTCGTAAATAAACTATAACTGTTATGCACGTCATATTCTACAGTAAGCATTTTGTTGTGCGTCTCAATTATCCATGTATATATTATGTTTGAAATAGTGTAACATCATTAAAATGATCAGTAAACGAAGCCCCCCCCCCCCCCACCTAACCATAATGTAAAGAGTTTCTTTTCAGTGTCCCTGTAATTGAAATATCAGTACTACCTACTTTATTTTCAATTGCGAACATGTCATAGTAAATTTCAATAACATGTATTAATTAGAGGGTAATCCGAGTATGTTTATGAGAGTTAGAGAATGGACAGACGGACAGAAGGCGGACATAGATACAAACAGAAAAAACAAAGTCATAAACCCTTTTCAACTATATTGGAAAATGTTAAAAATTGATGGCTTTAATATTTGTTAATTCGCCTTCTAGATATCTAGATGCTAAAAGTTATAAATATCAGGACTGTCTAACGTTCCGTCCGCGAGAGATATAGCATCGGTCAAATGTTTTCTTGGCGTCGTTTCCATTATTACCTGCTTGTACCACATTCTTAACACTACAACCGCGGGCAGTTTTACTCAAGTTGTATATAAAGTATTTCACAACAGAATTTTTATTTAAAACTATTCAATTTATTTTTAGCCTATTTTTGTGCTCCATAAATTTAATATATCTCATGAAAAAATTTCTGGTTTGAATGAACTAATATCAATTTGGCAGGGGTCAAAAGAACCCCTAATGGCGGTTCTAGTGTTAAAAATGAAAATTCATTTAAAAAAAAATCTTTCTTTAAAATAAATAAATTTGCATTATTATTATTATTATTATTATTATAGGCAAGATTTGTGTTTCTGTTTCCTTCCCTTAAAAAAAAAATGCTTAGAAAGGAAAAAAAAATGCTGAAAACATGTTTTCAGCAGCCGGCGTTAAGAAAAATAAAATTCCAAATTTACTCCCTCATTATTATTCATGCCTTTTTAGAAAACTATTTTTATATAGGGCTTCAAAATCGTAGGGATTTATGTCTACCACTGTGAGATGCATATACATGTTATAAGACTTAACCCTTTAAGACATGACATTCACAATTGTGTAGGTGATCCCAAAGAAAAAGAAAAAAAAAATTCCTCTTTTTGTTCGATTTAAAGACGAGCCTGTACCCACAGAATTGCATGGCATACTCCAAAGGCATAGCCTGACATCGGATACATTTTTTTGTATTTTTTCAATCAAATATGATCCTATTAATTACGGGAAAGTACCAAAACTTTTCATTTCTACCAAAAAGCTTCCGGTCTTAAAGGGATATGTGTATCGCTGACACTACTATATTTACAGGATATTTTTGCATGTTTCGAGCTGGGTTGCCAGTTCGGCCTCCATTTTTATTGAGAAATTTCGAGTTTGTACTAGAAATTAAGAATAGCATTCTATGCTTTATTTAAAGAGAAATATCTAGCAATCACATAGACTAAAAAATCTTCTTTTTGGCACTAATTTGAAATTTCGGATTTAAAGTGGTTGCCGAACTAGTTGCCTGTGGGCTACATTTTTAAAATTCAGATTTCTTGATTTCTGAAATACTACTTTTTTGAAATAGTAAATTTCCCCTTATTTAATGAATAGAGTTATAATAAAGAGGAGGAGACGTACAGTGTATAAATGGGAAATTCTCAAAAGGTAGAATCATTAAGCGTTAACTATATGTAATTTTTAAAATTTTCAAATTTAAGGCCATTTTTTTTTGTCTATAAATATAATATATAAATACTTTTAATAGTATGTCTACAAAATTATACACAAACATTAAAAGACAGCAACTATTCTGGAAAATTAATTATTAAAGCATGTAATTAGCAGTTGTGTACGTTACAAATTTTGGACATTTTTTCGCACGTACGTTACAGATTTTGGGCGTTGATCTTAGTATTTAAAAAAATTCTTAAGACTAAGACTGTAGTAAATGTGTCTGTATACATATATATATATGTATAATTAACTTTTTGTTATCCAGTAATAATAATAATAAAATCAAATGCTTTGTTACGTACGTTACTTTCGGACATAACAAAATACAGAAAAATTCTTTATAGAAAAGTCCTTCTATCTTCAAAAAAGCAATAAATCAGCCTGCCATCTCTTAACGAAATTATCAAAAAGCATCCGTTTCTTTATGAATTCGTTGTTTACCATTAGAACCACCTGGAAAAAAAGTTAAAACTCTTTTTCTTGGTGGTACATTGAAGAAGTTAACGTTATGAATGTCCGAAATTGGCCTCTTTAGCATATAATAATAAAATTTTAAGATATTTATACAAAGCTTTTACAATAATTTATGTCATTTTCTGTCTCTGAATAGAATTAAAAACTCAATGTAAAAAAAAGTCAAAGATAATTAAAGTTATGTTTGAAAGGCTTAAAGTTATGACTTGTGTCCAGTGCCCACCTCTTGAGAAACGCCCTAATCTACCAGCTGTGGATGAAGTAACTGAGGAGATTGTCAAAAGATGGCGAATGATTTTAATTTTTTTAAGTCGGCTATGCAGCCGCTTCAACCAGTAAATTAGAATAAAAATTTTCGTTCTATTTAAGCGTCTTATTCATGTAAAATTTCTGTCATAAATGTGGTAATTTTTTTATTTATTTTTGCTGGTGTCAGTTTTCCCAGGTATTATAATTTTTTTTCTCTGATTATGACATGAGTTTATCTAGGTTGTCAAAATATGGAGAAAACTCACAGTCTGACTACCGCCGAAGTAAACTTCCACCAGCAAAAATGAATATCTAATTTGCCGTTATTTATGACTGAAATTTTGCTTTAAATAGGCGTTAAAATAAAGAGAAAAAATCTATTTAAATTTACTGGTGGAAGGCTTCCCCGGTGGTAATCAACCCCTGGGAAAGCGGTTACAGTTGAAATTGATATGCACTTATGAAGTGCACAAAAATATACATTCAGCAAATAAGCAGTGCAAAAAATATTTATAAAACTAGTTATAGTACGAACGCACCGCATTTGCCACGTTTGACGTGCAATTTCCAAATTGTTACATTAAATTATGTCTTTAAATGAGCCCTAAATATATATTTTAAAGATAATTAGTATAAAAACTACAAAATAATGCCATTATACATTTATCGATGTTTAAAAAATGAATTCTGATTATAAATGCATGAAATACTTTGCTTAAAAAATACAGCATGAAATATTTCGATCGATTTAAAAAAAACTCCCCTTGAGAGAAGTTACTTTTAAAATATCAAAATGTACTCATAATTACATGTTTTACATCAATACTTTTAAGTGACTGCATTATCCTTTTAAGTACTCATCAGAATTGGACTTTTAGTAATATTTGTAAAGTAAAGTTAACCTCTTTAATGGCGGTGGTTCATTTTTGGACCACATAATTTTATATCCTAAAAGCCACATTGACACCAGAATTCTGAAATAAAAATTTCCCATTTATTATGTACACGAAGAAAAAGTTTTACTTATTTTCAAATAAATTCGGCTGTAAGTTCTGGTGTCAGTCAATCATTTTAGCATTTTACGAGTAGAAGCACTTTGCCCCTGAAAGGGTTAAGTAAAGTAAAGTTAGAGCCGGAATAATCACCGCAACGAGCGGCCTCTTTCCGCTTAAAAAAGAAGAAAAAAATCTAAAGTTAAAACCGGGCATATTTAATAAGGAAATTACACAAATTAAAGACACCAAAAACGGGAAGGCGGGTGGGTGGCTAGGGAACCTGAAGCTGCCGAACGACCGCTGCTGCGTCGAGCTTATTATTAGTCTTTTGCTTTTTTTGCTACAGTAAAGGAGATGGATTTTGGAACCTGCGAATTACTTGTAGCTAGTTTTTTCATCCCACGGCTTGCACTTCGCAAACAGTTGCATTAGAGGAGAGTAGCGCTCATGTATGCGATCAATTCTGTTTTGGACAGCTGCCGCAGTTCTGGAAAATAGCGCTGGTGTGCGCTAACAAACTTAACTCGTACTGCGAACGCTCAAAGTATAACCGCTCTGATGCTAACTGAATGGATAGACAGGTCTGATCAATATCATAATTATTTTTTTCTTCTTTTAAAACTTCAATTGTGATAAATATTGCGTAGTTGAATAACAATCCTTAAAAGCTTTCTCCATTAAAAAAAAAAAAAAAAAAAAAAAAAAAAAAAAAAAAGATATTAGAATAAATTTTAAAATTGTTCTTTTAAAAGTTAATCGTTTGGAACAACGTATCTCATCAAATTTGTGTTTTTTTTTTCCTTATAATCTTTTGAGTTTCGTTAAATAATTTAAAATGATTATAGTCCGATAATTCTAAAACCATTAAACATTAAATTAATGAAGTGAAATTGATTTTATATATTATATTAAGACATTTATCTGACATTTCTTTATCCTTATCTAGTGAAATATTTAATTGGACGCGTGATTAATCTTTTTAATGGACAGTTTATCTTATAAAATTGCAGGATATTTAAATTTCTAACTTATTCAAATTGATTAAAATTATAAACTACTTTGTTATATAGAGCGTTCAGTGTTTCTAGCGGACTACTTTTTTAAATTCACATTTCTTGATTGGCATCACTTTTTTGGAATTGTAAAATTCGTCTTATTTAATGATATATTAACCCTAGATCTACCGGGAATTTTATTCAAGTTTTAATAAAACGTTCTACACCAGAATTTTTATTTAAAACTGTTTAACTTATTTATTTACCTTATTTTTGTCTGGTTTATATACTTAATTTATTTTAAAGAAATTTCTGGTTTGAATGAATATTTTGTATGTACCTGTCGGGTCCAATGGACCCGTCTGGTAGACGGAGGGTTAATTAAGAAGAAAACAAGCAAAATTTTATTATTTGAAAGAGTTGTAACAATCCAGCAATTTAAATTTTTTTAAAGTAGCCCACTGGAAACACTATAACAGTTTTACCGCAGATGAGAACAGCCTTCATATTTATTTAAGTTATTTTTTCGCGCAATGTATTTAACTTATTTTTTAAGGAAGTTTTATGGATCAAATTGACTACTATTCTTTTAACACTAGAACGTCCGTTGGTGTCATTTAGACACCAAACCGAATTTAGCGTTATCTCTCTATCACTTTTTTTCACATAAATTCTTCAAATTCAGTGACTTTTAATCCTTTTATGTAAGAAACTAACTGTCAAAATTTTTATCGTGCGATTCTATTTTTTTTTTAAGTTATAGCTAAATTCACCTAGAACGGCCGCTGGTGTTATTTTGACACCAAGCAGAAAATTAACAAAAATAGTTTACTTGTGTCTTTTTTTCTAGTTCATGTGACCTTCGTTTTATTCTCTTTCAGTTACGGAATGTCTATTATACATTGCACCTCTAATAAAGGGCGGAACTGGTTTATTCCATTTCAGGCGACTAAATATCTCCAGTTACATTCTTTGTCTTTATTACAATATTTGAAAGCATTTGAAAGCATTTTATTCCTGAGAGATATTTTATACTTTCAGATTTTTTTTTTTTTTCGGAATTATGTACCACAAAAAAGGTCTCATACCCCAAGAAATTGGAAATTTATTGAGACTATTATCCTAAAATGAATCGGATGTTTATGCCATTTCGGACTTATTTTATTACTTCGGACTTAGTGACTTATTTCCTTATTAAGGGAAAAATGAATCTCGACCGGGTGGTAAATGATAGCGGAATTCGTAGTTCTAAAACTAATCGAAACATATAAAAATATAGGTCATAAATTGGCAGTTGATATATTTTTTTTTCACTGGAATTAGCAAAAGATCTGATAAAATGTAAAAAAAGTGTGGTAGAAACTGTGAATTGAGCTCGAAGAGAAATTCCAGATCGCCTGAAAAATGGAAAATATAGTCTTATATAGAATATATAAAAACACGAAACTACCGCTACCATACTTATTATAAATCAAGGAAAATAAACTAAAGAAAATCATTATACAGAGAACACTTCATTCAAACGTTACAACTGCAAGTAATGAAAAGGAAACACCAGAAACTGTAACATTCTACAATAAATTTGTAAATAAGGTATGTATCTGACATAAAATATTTTACGTAATGATAACATATGTGAAGAAAATTAACAGATTTATTTCACCTTTTTTTATGTTTTTGTTTCCTTTTCTATAAGTGTGAAATTTAATATCATTTAATATATTTTTCTATAAAATAAATCATTGGGTCTTTTATGCAAATTTAACAATTTATTCATAATTGAAGTACAATGATCCAATACAGTGTTAAAATAGAATTTGTAGCATCCATTTTGCCTAATATTATTAATGGTGTCGAATTGACACCAGCGTCTGTTTTAGGATGTCGAAAATGTCAGACCTTCTAGTGTTAACTCAAGTCAAAATGACCCCTCGTCGCGGTTTTAGTTTTAAAACTTAATAAATTTGAAAGTTTTTAAAAAAAGTTGTGATGATCAATCATAATCTTTTTTTTTCTAAAGCATGCAAATATTTTGCCAGGCATGAGCTTCGAATAATAAGGAAACCACGTTCATAACTTACAATTTTAATATCTAAAATAATACTGAGGTTTACAATCTGCCAGTCAGTACTAGAGCGGGTGGTGGCGACACAAATGACTATGCCATCGAGTTACGGGATGAAATCATGATGCAGGACAAGATTTTTAAGAGCAGATTAATAATGACTGGTCTACATCAACATTTCTTAGTACGATAGGAGCAGCAGCGGGGGCCACCTCGTCATTTTGGGATCACTATCAAGTCATCGAGTTATGGGATGAAACCGGTGCCAAATTAAAGGTAAAATAAAGTATTTTAAGGATATTTTGGTCTCCCTGCGCATATTTTCGTAGAAACCCCCGGAAGACTAAAATATATAACAAAAATATACGTCATAATGTGCAACTGAAACCCTATAAAGATAATATTTTAATTTACATTGCGATATATATTACTTCGAATCAACTTTCAAGATGAATTAAGGGTTTAGGAAAAGCTTATTAACAGTACTTGAGAAAATTACTGATTCGGCATAACTTGGTACAAAACGAGGAGAACTGGGCTCCAATTCCCTCTTTTCAGAAAACTATTACGTCATAGAGTTACGGCTTGAAATTTTGGCACATTAAACATACCGATTAGTACAATACGAATATTTCAGTCTGCTTCGTCATATCTTGGTTGGAGATGAGCAGAGCGGGGCGCTGATACTTAATTTTAGCGGTATATTCAAGTCATCGAGTAACGGCTTGAAATTTTGGCTCATTAAAGGCACATAAAATAAGAATATTTCAGTCTGTCTCGTCATATATTGGTACGAGATGAGCAGAGTGGGGCGCCAATTCTTAATTTTGGCGGTTTTAACACGTCATCGATTTACGACATCGAACCTTTATGTAGAACAAGATTATTAGGAGTAGATTAAAGAATTACTGGTCTAACTCGACATTTCTTGGTATGATATGAGCAGCAGCGTGGGCCAAGTCGTCATTTTGACGTCACTATCACGTCATTGAGTTACGGGATGAAACCGGTTCTAAATTAAAGGTAAAATAAAGTCTTTTAAGAATATTTTGGTATGCCTGCGCATATCCTGGTAGAAACCCCTGGCAGACTAAAATATATAACAAAAAAATACGTCATAATGTACAATTAAAACTCTGTAAACATAATATTTTACATTACATTACCATATATATTAATTCGAATCGACTTTCAGTATGAATTAAGGGTTTAGGAAAAGCTTATTAACAGTACGTGAGAAATGACTGATTAGGCATAACTTGGTACAAAGCGAGGAGAACGGGGTGCCAATTCCCTATTTTGACAGTACTATCACGTCATCGAGTTACGGCTTGAAATTTTGGCATGTTAAACATATCGATTAGTACATTACGAATGTTTGAGTCTGCCCCGTCATATTTTGGTTGGAGATAAGCAGAGCGTGTAGCCAATTCTTAATTTTAGCGGTATATTTAAGTCATCGAGTAACGGCTTGAAATTTTGGCTCATTAAAGGCACGTACAATAAGAATATTTCAGTCTGTCTCGTCATATATTTTTACGAGACGAGTAGAGCGGGACACATATTCTTAATTTTGCGGTGAAATCACATCATCGAGTTACGGCTTCAAAATTTGGCACATTAAAGATACATATCAGTAAAATGAGAATATTTCAGTCTGTCTCTTCATATATTGGAATGAGACGAGCAGAGCGGGGCGCCAATTCTTAATTTTTGCGGTTTTAATACGTCATCGAGTTACGACATGAAATCTTCATGTAGGACAAGATTGTTAAGAGTAGATTAAGGAATGACTATCCTAACTCGACATTTCTTTGTACGATACTAGCAGCAGCGGGCGCCAAGTCGCCTTTTTGAAATCACTATCACTTCAACGAGTTACGGGATGAAACCCGTGTCAAATTAAAGGTAAATTAAAGCCTTTTAAAAATCTTTTGGTCTGCAACGCATATCCTCGTAGAATACCCCAGCAGACTAAAATCTATAACAAAAAAATACGTCATAATGTACAATTGAAAGCCAATAAAGATAATATTTTACATTACATTGCCATATATATTACTTCGAATCAACTTTCATAATGAATTAATGGTTTAGGAAAAGCTTATTAACGTGAGAAAATGACTTATTCGGCATATCTTGGTACGAAGCGAGAAGAACGGGGCGCCAATTCCCGCTTTTGACAGTACTATTACGCCATCGAGTTACGGCTTGAAATTTTGGCACAGTAAAAATACCGATTAGTACAATACGAATATTTGAGTTTGCCTTGTCATATCTTGGAAGGAGATGAGCAGAGCGGGGTGCAATTCTTAATTTTGGCGGTATAATCAAGTCATCGAGTAACGGCTTCAAATTTTGGCTCATTAAAGGCACATATCAGTACAATAAGAATATTTCAGTCTGTCTCGTCATATCTTGGTACGAGATGAGCAGAGCGGAGCGCCAATTCATATTTTTGGCGGTTAAAACTCATCATCGAGTTACGACATGTAATCTTCATGTAGGACAAGATTATTAGGAGTATATTAAAGAATTACTGGTCTAACTCGGCATTTCTTGGTACGATATGAGCAGCAGCGTGGGCCAAGTCGTCATTTTGACGTCACTATCACGTCATTGAGTTACGGGATGAAACCGGTTCCAAATTAAAGGTAAAATAAAGTATTTTAAGAATATTTTGGTATGCCTGCGCATATCCTATTAGAAACCCCTGGCAAACTAAAATATATAACAAAAAAATACGTCATAATGTACAATTGAAACCCTGTAAACATAATATTTTACATTACACTGCCATATATATTACTTCGAGTCTACTTTCAAGATGAATTAAGGGTTTAGGAAAAGCTTATTAACAGTACGTTAGAAATGACTGATTCGGCATAACATGGTACAAAGCGGGGACAACGGGGTGCCAATTCGCTGTTTTGACAGTACTATCACGTCATCGAGTTACGGCTTGAAATTTTGGCACATGAAACATACCGATTAGTACATTACGAATATTTGAGTCTGCCCCGTCATATCTTGGTTGGAGATGAGCAGAGTGTGTAGCCAATTTTTAATTTTAGCGATATATTCACGTCATCGAGTTACGGCTTGAAATTTTGGCTCATTAAGGGCACATACAATGAGAATATATCAATCTTCGTCGTCATATATTGATACGGGACGAGTAGGACGGGGCGCCAATTCTTAATTTTGGCGGTGAAATCACATCATCGAGTTACAGCTTCAAAATTTTGCACATTAAATATACATATCAGTACAATCAGAATATTTCAGTCTGCCTCTTCATATATTGGTATGAGACGAGCAGAGCGGGGCGCCAATTCTTAATTTTGGCGGTTTTAATACGTCATCGAGTTACGACATGAAATCTTCATGTAGGACAAGATTGGTAGGAGTAGATTAAAGAATGACTGGTCTTCCTCGACATTTCTTCGTACGATATGAGCAGCAGCGGGCGCCAAGTCGTCATTTTGATGTCGCTATCACGTCATCGAGATACGGGATGAAACCGGTGTCAAATTAAAGGTAAATTAAAGTCTTTTAAGAATATTTTTTTTCTGCAACGCATATCCTGGTAGAATCACCAGGCAGACTAAAATCTATAACAAAAAAAGTCATAATGTACAATTGAAACCCTATAAACATAATATTTTACATTACATTGCGTCTCGTACCAAGATATGACGAGGCAGACTGAAATATTCGTATTGTACTAATCTGTACGTTTAATGCGTCAAACTTTCAAGCAGTAACTCGATGACGTTGTAGTAGTTGACGTAATAATAGTTGTTTGTTATAGATTTTAGTCTGCCGGGGGTTTTCTACTAGGATATCAGCAGGCTGACCAAATATTCTTATAAGAATTTATTTTATATTTAATTTGGCGCCGATTTCATCCCGTAATCGATGACGTGATACTGACGCAAAATGACGAGTTGGCACCACCTGCTTCTCATATCGTACCAAGAAATGTCGAGGCAGACCAGTCATTCCATAATCTACTACTAATAATCTTGTCCTACATAAAGGTTTCATGTCATAACTCGATGACGTAATTATACTGCCAAAATTAAGAATTTACACCCCGCTCTGCTCGTCTCGTACCAATATATGACGAGGCAGACTAAAATATTCTTATTGTACTGATATGCTCGTTTAATATGCCAAATTTTTAAACCGTAACACGATGACGTGATTATACCGCCAACATTAAAATTGGCGTCCCGCTCTGGTCGTCTCGTAGCAAGATATGACGTGGCAGACTGAAATATTCTTATTGATCTGATATATGCTTTAATGTGTCATAATTTCTGGCCGTAACTAGATGACTTGATTATACCACCAAAATTAAGAATTGGCGCCACACTCTGCTTATCTTCTACTGAGATATGACGAGGCAGACTGAAATATTCGTATTGTACTAATCGGTACGTTTAAACCTTAATTGCATAGTGATGTAAATTACCATCACCTTTTTATTTAATTTTTAATACATAAATTAAGTTCTTACAACCACTATATTTATATAGAAATATTACTCCTCTAAAAATTACAAAAATATGCTACTAAATAAAGTTAAAAATCTATCTTAAGATTTCTGGTGTCTGATCCTTAATATAAAAATAAAAAACACAATTCTAAAAGAATAATTCATGCAATTAAGGGTTAATGTTCCAAAATTTCAAGAGCAACTCGATGACGTAATGGTACTGTGAAAACAGGAGATTGGCGCTCTTTCGCCTCTCTTTGTACCAAATTATGCCGAATCAGTCATTTTCACACGCACTATTAATAGGCTTTTCCTAAACCATTAATTCATCTTAAAAGTCAATTGGAAGTAATATATATGGCAATGTAATGTAAAATATTATGTTTATAGAGTTTCAATTGTACATTATGACGTATTTTTTTGTTACAGATTTTGTCTTCCGGGGATACCAGAATATGCGCAGACAGGTCAAAATATTCCGAAAAGACTTTACGTTACATTTAATTTGGAACCGGTTTCATCCCGTAACTTGATGACGTGATAGCGACGTTAAAATGACAAGTTGGCGTCCGCTGCTGCTCATATCGTACCAAAAAATATCGAGACAGACCATTCATTTCATAATCTAGTCCAAATGATCTTGTCCTGCGTGAAGATTTCATTTTGTAATAGGAAGACGTGATTATACCGTCAACATTAAGAATTGGCACCCGCTCTGCTCTTCTCGCACCAAGATATGACGAGACAGACTGAAATATTCTTATTGTACTGATACTTACATTGAATGTGCCAAATTTTGATGTCGTAACTCGATGACTTGATTATACCGCCAAAATTAAGAATTGGCGCCCCGCTCTGCTCCCTCCATCCAAGATATCACGAGGCAAACACAAATATTCGTATTGTACTAATATATATGTTTAATGTGCCAAAATTTCAAGCCGTAACTGGATGACGTAATTTTTCTCTCAAAATAGGGAATTGGGGCCCTGTTCTTCTCGCTTTCTACCAAGTTATGCCGAATCAGTCATTTTCTCACGTACTGTTAATAGGCTTTTCCTAAACCCTTAATTCATCTTGAAAGTCAATTCGAAGTAATATATATGGTAATGTAATATAACATATTATATTTATAGAGTTTGAATTGTACATACGACTTATTTTTTTGTTATAGATTTTAGACTGATGCCTGTTTTCTACCAGGATATGCGCAGGCAGACCAAAATATTCTTAAATGACTTTATTTTACCTTTAATTTGGCACCAGTTTCATCCCATAACTCGTGATAGTGACGCCAAAATCACAAGTTGGCGCCCGGTGCTGCTCATATCGAAACAAAAAATATCGAGGCAGACCAGTCATTCCTTAATCTACTGCTAAAAATCTTGTCCGGTATCATGATTTCATCCCGTAATTCGATGACGTAGTCATATTTGTCGCCGCCGCCCGGTCTATGGGTATTAATTCCACTTTACGCGAATAGCAATTTTCGACTTATTCATTTATAGAAGAACTGAGACTAAATAAGTCGGCGATTACTATTGAGAAGTAGGAGTGGCATTTGGCTCGCTGGGACGTTGTGTTTCCACTTCTGAAATAATACTTTAAACATATTGCTTGTTCGAGCTCAGACGTAAAGTTTTCCCAAAATAATATATATGACCCACCAGTGGCCGAGAGGTTCTGCTCTCGAAGCTGGTAGACGGGAGGTGCTGGGTTCGATCCCAATCGCGCCCGTCGGCCTAATCGTTCGGAGTTTTCGTGGTTTTCTTCGAACCTTGGTTCTCCAAGCGTTAATACGGGTTAGGTTCCCTTAGAAAGCCCTCCACGGAAGGCACTCCCCCCCCCTTAGGGCCTATATCCCACGTGCTGATAATTGGCTGATATAAATACAACCAACCAACCAACACAAAATAATATTTATCTTTTCATATAGTAAAAATTCAAGTGATTGACTCATTATTAGTATTTTAAAACCAGCGAAAGTCGATCCATTGTGAATAAAATTAAATCTAATTAATGAAAATTACAACAAAGATTCTTATGCATATTTCAAACTGAACGTTTAGCAGAAAAAACTCTGTTTATGTAGGGCTGCCACAGGCTACTATTTTTTATTTATATTTCGCAATACCTTTTTAAATCAAAAATCGTTTACATTCAGTTTGACATCATTTACAAGAGAAATAAGCTATAAAATGTATTTTTTTAAATAGTTTTACGAACTGAATACAAAAATAGTCGACTGTGGCAGCCTTGTTTATGTTACATATATGCTCTAAATCATGGGTTACTCACAATGCAGTTTGTGAATCTCAAAGCTATCACATTTTCTTAACCCCTTATTTTTTCCTCCCGTGATATTCACGGGCTGTGTCTTTTATTGAGATTGTTTGATTCCCACCAGTTTTATAAAATAGTGTAATTGGATTTATTATATTATCATTTTAACTGTCACTAAGTAAGGTGAATATTTCTTTTTCAAAAAAGTGGTGTCAATAGGTAATTTGAATTTTTAAACCATAATTTAATGCGACCGTTAAGGGGTTAATATAAATATTCAGCCTTTTTTAATAGAAGAGTGTGACGTTCACGCTCGCCATCTCTCCTCTAGCAGCGCCCTCTTTTGTAATATGAGGGGAAACAGAGTAAAACCAGGAATAGCTTCGCCTAAGAAGTTAAACTACAAATTCCGTGAGCGACTGCGGCTACTGCCAGTAGTAAAGAATCAAAACGAAATCCATATAGGAGCCATTAATGATTATTAGTGTTAAGTGTCATTACTTGTGAGCATTGCTAGTGTCTGTCTACAGTGTCGTCCTCTTCGTTAAATAAAGGTGTCATATTCCAGAAAGAATTGGTCACTTTTTGATTAAAAGCCCACAAGAGCGATCACCCGGTCGTTTACACTGGTACAAGAATTAATGTGGGATTTGGCCAATACTACTGCTGTGTTAGAGTACGTTCTGTAGTTGTTATCGGATTATTATCTTTTTACAGTGGTAAGGCAATTTTGATCCTTTTAAATATGGTGGATGAATTATCCAAATTAAAAAAGCTCGCGGCGTAACCAAGAGCTCTATAACATCAATCATTAATAAAATTGAAGATATGTGGGTGTCCGACCCATCAAATTTAGTTGAGCTCGAGGAAAATTTAGTTCAGTTAGAACAAAAAGGATTCAATTTGAAACAAGAGAACAGCGAAATTTTATCGTTAATCCATGATTTATCTGAAGGGGAAAAAGAGGCATGCACATCCTCTGAGTATCACGAAAGAATAACACTTTGGAAATTTAGAATTAATAAGAAACTGAAACAGAATGACAGAAAAGAAATTCCCCCTGTATGTAACGGAAGTAACGCAAGTTTGTAGAAGTTTCGAGCACAGTAAAATTACTGATACTTAAAATTGAGAAATACTATGGGGATATTAAGCTTTTCCAGAATTTCTGAAATTCCTTTAAAATCGTGGTCCATGATAATACACTTGCCAAATATTGAAAAAATGAATTATTTATTGAGTTATTTAGGTGGGAGTGCGTATAATTCTATATCCTGTTTTGCGTTATCTGACAAAAATTACACATAAAACGTAGAGGTACTTAAACAGCAGTTCGGTAGGAAAGATTTAATTATTACTAGTCATATTAAACGCTTTTAACTTAACGTAATCACATGGTAACGAATCACATGTAGTAAGTAACGAAATCACATTGACCACGACGAAAGACCAGTAACGAAATCACATGGCATCACTTCATTATATAAATTATATGATACGGATCAAACTCAAATTCGCAGTCTTAAATCATTAGAAACTGAATCAAATAGGTTCGATTCACTCTTAAGCCCCATAATTCTAAAAGCATTACCCTATAACTTGTCTCTGGAATACAATAAACGATGTGTCAAAAATTCCAATGAACCCAATTACAGTGTTGATAAATTATTATCATTTATCCGAAAGGAATTAGAGGAGGGGGGGGGGACAGAATCAAATAGTTAATGTGTCTTCTGATTTTTCAAGGCCAAGACAATCATCAGATTTATTATCCGAATTTATACAAAAGATTAACAAGACAGCTGTCGTCGATGTATTCCAAGTGTCTGCTGGAGAAGGTATTTGTTTATTTTGTAATGCAGTTAATGAGCATTTAACAGAAAATTGTGATAAATATACGACTGAAGAAAGAGTTAAGAAATTGAAAGCGGAGAGGAGATGTTTTTCTTGCTTGAAGCGAAAACACCTAATTAACACTAGAAAGTCCGCTAGCAGTCATTTTGACTGCTACCAAATGAATATATCTTGGTTCGAACCAGAAATTTTTTAAGTAGTTTAAAAGATACAAACAAAAAACTCCAGTTAAATGGATAAGTTAATAATTTTAAATAAAAATTGTTGTGTGAAACATTTTTCTAAAATTTGAGTAAAATTCTCGGTCTCTCTAGTGTTAACCCTAGAACTACCGGAAATTTTACTCAAGTTTTATAAAAACATTCTACACCAGAAGTTTTACTTAAAACTATTTAATTTGTTTATTTAACTTATTATTGTCTGATTTATACATTTAGTTTGTTTTGAAGAAATTTCTGGTTTGAATAAATATTTTGAATGTACATGTCGGGTCCATTGGACCCTTCTGGTAGACAGAGGGTTAAAGCTTGTACCGCAAAAACTAAATGTAAGTTGTGTTTCAAATTGCATCACGTGTCGATATGTAACTAGTTAGTTTGGAAGGGCAATAAATCAAAAAAGATACGAAAGAAAACGCACTGTTAGCTAGAGTAATGTCTCGAAATGTATTTGATTTAGGATGGTTGCGAGAAAAGGAAAAATTAATTGAACCGCTTCAAATGATAGATATAAAATTCTGAAATAAAATACTACGAGGCCTGATTGACAGCAGTATTCAGATTTCAATTATAAAGAGTGATTGTGTACCAGAGGATTTTAAACATCGTGTGGATCGATTATACTTAAATCGGCTTTTGGATGTTAGTTAAAAGCATCGTTAATAAACATTCCACTAAGAATAGCGGCTGATAAATTACAATGCAGGCTGCTACCAAAAACGGTAATAACATGCGCGATGGTTGATAATTTAATCAATAATTTACTGTTGTCGTTAAATGCTCATAAAGAATTAAGTGCGATAAACGGATATAACGAACCCGACACCACAATAAATGATTGTAGTGCTATGAATTTGTTCCGCACGAAAGAAATCAACGTGGTAGATTTTGGTTTAGCTTGTGCAGCTACGGAGGTCGGGCAAATTGAAACAGAAAATACAAACGAGAACATTGATCACGATGGTAGAAATAACACCGGCAATTTCACGAACGATTCGGAAAATTTTAAATGGGCACAGAAAAGCGATGCATCGGTAAATCAATGTTAGATTGATGCTAAAAATGATTGTAATAATTATTTTGTTCATGACAATCTGTTATATCATCGCGACAGATTATTGGGAGAAACAGTACATCAATTGCTCGTACGCGAGTCACGTAGGAAGCAGATACTAGAACTCGTACATACAAGTCCTTGGGGTGGTCATTTAAGGAAAAAAAAGACTCGTAAAGATTAAAATATTCTTTTTTTTGTCTGGTATTAAGAAAGATGTTAGCTAGTTTTGCGAAAAATGCTTGTCCTGTCAGCTACGAGCGAAAGCAAATAAGTTCGATAATGTACCGGTAACCCCAGTTACTCGTCCTGACGACGCGATTCAGATTATAAACGTTCACATTATACGCTCAACTGAACCCGCTAGTGGTGGATACAAGTACGCACTGACCGCGGTAGATCAGTGCACACGTTGGCAGGAAGCAGTCTGTTTACGAAATATTTTTGCTAAATCTACATGCCATGCCCTTATACAGATATATTCATGGACCGGAATTCCCAAATTAATAGCTAGGGATCAGGGTAAAAACTTCACATCGGCCCTCACGAGGGAATTTATGAAACGCTTAGGGACGTTCCCGCGTTTTTCCGTTTCGGGATACGCACAAGCAAACGGATTAGTTGGAGATGGAATGGCGTCCTTAAAGAAATGATACACCATGTTATAAGAGAAAATGCCGGAAGTTGGCATAAACACATACCCTTTTTGTTTTGGGCATACATGGGTGTGCCAAATGCTAAAACGGACTTTAGTCCAGTCCAGATGTTGTATGGTAGCCAACTGGTCCTTTTTCCATATTAAAGTCATGATGGACTAATGAAACGCCTTTACCAATTGGTCAATTCGGTTCAGTTACCATTTAAATGACTTGAAAATACAGTTTTGCCAATTTTGCAAAAAACATTTGCACGATAAGGAAATCCGACAGTAGACAGTAGCTCAGACAACACCTATAGGAGTGATATATGCTGAAGATATGGATTTTTGTGAAATTGAAAATGTCCCGAAGGAAAAAGATGATCCGAACAAACTCGAACATGCTCCTGATCCAGAAAAAGTAGCAGCGATCCAAAATTTAGAAGTTCCAAAATCCAAGAAAGATGTCAGAATCATGATAGGTCTTCTGTCCTATTTTAGATTCTATATCACTACATTCTCTGAAATAGCTCGCCCATTGATTGAACTTACAAAAAAAACATGCTCCTAGCGAAATTATACGGACCGAGCAGTGTGAAACGGCTTTCAGTGATCTGAAGCAGGCAATCAGCCAAACTTCAATTTGTTATTCGCCTAACTTTCAGAAGCCCTTCATTATTCATGCAGATGTTTCATCATATGCGATAGGTGCTTGCCTATCTCCAAAAGGTGAAAATGACCAAGAACATCCCATCGCTTTCATTAGCAAAAAACTTTCGAAATGCGAAGAACATTATGTTACTACAGAGAAGGCAGCATGCGCGGTAATCTTCGCTCTAAAAAATTGAGCATTATATATATGGCTCGGAATTGACAGTCGTGAGTGACCACAACCCCTTGAAATTCCTGCATCCCAAAGTGCGCGACTCCAAAGGTGGGCTCTGGCATTGCAGCGGTTTCAAGCCCAGATATCCTATCAACGTGGTAACGCAGATTCTGTGAGTTGACTGTATGCTTCATAGTGGACTTAAAGCGAAAGAAACTTTGCCTTTCAAAATCTCACCAGAAACTTCGTATTTATTTTGTTTGTGATCGTGTGTTACCTTCAAGGCTTTTCTGGATATTACTTTACTGAATATGACTTTATTGGACATTATTTGATTGAACATTATTTGTTTGAACTCTAAAATATTTACTTTAGAACTTTAAAGTATTAACATTAGTATTATAATCTCATATTGCATAGTATCTTAGTTTTCCTTTATAGCTATCTTTATGTTCAGTAAGTATTGTAATTTTGATATTTATTAATAGTGTGTTTTACTAAAATGTATATAGATGTCCACTAGATTTTGAATAGTCTGTAAAGACTAAATCATAACTTCGAATGGGGGAGTTGTGACGTACACGCCCGCCCTCTCTCGTCTAGCAGCATCCTCTTTTGTAAAAAGAGGAGAAACAGAGCAGAACCTGGCATAGTTTCACCAAAGAAGCTGAACTAAACATTCTGTGCGACTGTGGCCCCTGCCAGTCGTAAACAATCAAAATGAAACACATATAGGAACCATTAATGATTATTAGTGTACATGTCATTGCTTGTGCTGGTGTCAAGGGTCGTACTCTACATGAAAAATATCAGGACTATTACCAGTATTTGTTTAAAGAAAAATAAATCGAAGTTAAACGCGAAAAATATCGCCTTATTTAAGAAAAGATTTTCTCTAAAAACTAGTGGTACCGAAGAATTTACTGGTCTTGAAATTTCAGGACAAGTAAGACCCCTGGTTAGTGCATATCTACAGTGTCGACCTCTTTGTTAAATAAAGGTGTCATTTTCCAGAAAGAATTGACTACTTTTTAATTAAAAGCCCACACGAGCGATCATCCGGCCGTTTACAAAGAGATTGTGTCATTAAGACTAGAACTCCGGGAAGGAGTCGATTCGACTCCGGCCACATGATTAAATGGTAATTTGAACCAGAAATTCTCTCACAAAATAAGTTACATTTATAAAACACAGATTTACGTTAAATAAATCATTCAAACAAGTTTAAATAAAAATTCTGGTGGAAAATATTTTTATGAAACTTGAGTAAAATTTCCGGGCGTTCTAATGTTAAATAAGGAGAATATTACTTAACCCTTTCCGGCAAAGAACAATTCTGTTCGTAAAATGATTAAATGATTGACTGACACCGGAATATACAAACGACTTTTTTAGGAATTAAAAACTCGCTACTTTAAACATTCATTGTAAAAGCAAAATTTTATTAAAATGTTCTTAGTGTCGTTTGTAAGTTTAAAATTACGTGTCCAGACGTGGGACCACTACGCAGGGAAGGGTTAACCCTCTCCCTGCGCAACCCGAGAATTTCTCGGGTAACGTAAACATGGAACTATTAATAAAGAGGAACTGACATATCCTTAAAATAGTGAAGCATCAACTATAACCACTATCGCAGGCGTTGTTTACGGCCGGTGGAAACTTCCACCAGTATATTTATATAGAAATTTTCAACTTATTTAAGCGCCTTAATATTACAAAATTTCAGTCATAAATAATGGTAGAAACAGATTTTCATTTTTACTGGTAGGAATTTGTTTTGGCAATAGTTAGGTACTGCGTTTCCGCCATATTGTGACAACAGGGGAAACAAACTGACAGTTTTAATAAGCATACTGACACCAGTAAAAACAAACAAAAGTTGTTACGACATTTTTGAGAAAAATTTTCATCAATAAGACGTAGAAATAAGACGAAATTTTCTATTAAATTTTACTGGTGGGATGTTCGCCCTAGTGGTAATCAGAAACTGGGGAACCTATTTTAAAAAAGCAGCCGCCATCTTGTGACAACCTCCTCAGTTACTTCACTCGCAACTAGTAGACAGCACACTATATGTCGCCTCCTCTTTATTCATAACTCCATTAACGTAAAAGTGGCAAAATTTGCGCAACCCGAGATTTCATCGGGGACGCATTTTCTCAGTCTAATTAACCCGCCTTGATCATTCCCACCAGTTACTTTTTACTGTAAATTTCGCCTTATCTAATCGGAGCATTTTCCCGATTAAATCAGACGAAAATTTTTGTTTTTAAAAACTGGTGGCAAGAGAATAAATATTCTTAAGTCGCTCGTCGCGAAGGGGTTAAGTACGCAATTTATAAAGCTATTTTGATAAAACAATTACGCAGCAAGAGAGTTAATATACACTCATGTCCAAAAAATAAGGATAAGTGATCTGTCGCATTCGATTTTACAAGTTTTGTCGAATACATATTAAAATTTGCGACGAATTGTTCTTGAACTTGGATGTAAACTTCTTGTTCTTGAACTGTTCTTGAACTAGGATGTAAAGAACATGTTTGAGCTCATATTTCTCAGTGAAGATTTTTTCGGGAGGACAATTAGGGGTCTAATAATAAATTTAATAATAAAATAATATTTGCCGTCATCCATGGAACAGAAAATTGTCAAAATGGTCTGTAATGGTAATAAATGACTATGTGACTCCTGTTCAAAGTTTTTCTGCACTTGTTTAAGCATAGCTCTCATATTTGTGAAGATGTTAACGTTTCTCTGAAAAATTCAAAAGTTTTTTGTTTATAGCATAAATAGTTTTGAACCAAATTTAACAAACCTTTCGAAAAACCTGAAAAAGAACAGTAGAAATTGCATAC
Organism: Maratus speciosus; assembly: GCA_963932465.1. Taxonomy (NCBI): domain Eukaryota; kingdom Metazoa; phylum Arthropoda; class Arachnida; order Araneae; family Salticidae; genus Maratus; species Maratus speciosus. The sequence continues at coordinate 201,970,079 of OZ010796.1, read as the reverse complement.
TGTAATTATAACATAAATATATTGACTATTTCATTAGATTTAGGCATTTGAATGAAATACTTTTTAACTGCGAATGCGCGGAAGATTCCAAAATTTTTATTTCATAATTTGGTATTCAGATATTTAGGGCAAGTTCCATCGAAATTTCAGTGAAATAATGCAAAAATTGAGAAATGTAGGGTCAACATATTTAGTTGCTTTCTAAAAGTAGTTTTATTATGAGGGATTTTCCACAATTTTTCAATCTCATCACTCTATCTTTCTGAGTTTTCTCAATATTTATTAGGCTTTTTATAGATGTGGCCAAAATGTATGACTACCAAATTATGAAATAAAAATTTTGATATTATCCACGCATGCGCAGTAAAAATTATTTCATGCAAATGCCAGTATCTCATCAAATATTCAAATTTTAATTGCAATATATAGTTTCCACTGATATTTGTCAGGTTTTCGAAAAGTTGTGTCAAATTTGGTTGAAAATTCTGTATGCTACAAACAAAAAACTTTTGGAAATTTCACAGACACGTTAATATCTTCACAAACATGAGTACTATGCTTACACAAAATCACAGAAACGTTAAATAGGACATAAATAGCCATTTAACACAGTGACTGAACATTTTGAACATTTTCTGTTATATAGGTGATCGCAAATATTAATTTATTACTAAATTTATTATTAGTCCCCTAATTCCCTATCGAGTAAGTCCTCACTGATAAATATGAAGTCAAACATGTTTTGCACATCCCAGAAGTTTAAGAACAATTCGTCAAAAATTTCAGTAGGTATTCGGCAAAAGATGTCAAATCAAAAGCGTCCGGTCACTTACTAATAATTTTTGGACATGAGTGTAGTTGTAGTATATAGAAAATAGTGTAGTGAGAATACAATCTTCAAAATGTTGTGAGTACGACTGCTCTGTAGGATTCATGTCTGGACAATCAATTCAACATGCAGGATTCTTTCATTCTTCAGCTTCTAAACTTTTAAATGAATTTGAGGCAATGCATTGTTGTGAGAATATTTATCGCTTTTGCAACTTAACCCTTTCAGGAGCAAGCAATTGTGTTTCTGAAATGATGAATTCACACCGAAATTTTTGAAAATTTTCATTCCAATACAGTGTTGCCAGTGGGCTACTTTTTTTAATTCAAATTTCTTGATTGGCACCACTTTTTTGAAACGGTAAAATTCCTTTTGTTTTTGCCTTAATTAATATGGCATTAAATAAGGCACATTTTATCATTTCAAAAAAGTGGTGCCAATCAAGAATCTGATTTTTTAAAAAAGTAGCCCATCTGGCAACACTGTTCCAATATGAGGAAAAGCAATCTTCAACTTTTTTCCACAAATTTAAAAAAGTAAAATGTAATTTAAAGTTTCTGATGTTAATCATGATTAAAATTAGGTGGAATATAATATATCCTACGGCCTCTCAAGGGGTTAAGTAGTTTTGCCAGGTGTACCGCATTAATCTGGACTCGAAATATGCTGGACACAAGTATTTTAAAGTCATTTTCTTCGTGTTATCTAATGGCAGAATTGTCTGCAATTAACGACGGCGAAATAAACTGTAAGAAATTAGTGATATCCAGAGTATTTCAAGCCCTGAGTTCTGCTTGACAGCTGGCAACACTAATCTCAACACATTCAAGACAGGAAATGAGAATTCTCGTTTTCATTCAAAAAACATCATTGATTGAGGGCGTGGCTTCCACCTTACAGAAAATGCCTTTATATCATGTTGTGCATTTTTTTTTTAAATTGTACGATATTTTATATTAACACATTGCATCAGTGTTGCCAGATGGGCTACTTTTTTAAAAATCATATTCTTGATTGGCACCAATTTTTTGAAATGGAAAAATGTGCCTTATTTAATGACATATTAATTAAGGCAAAAACAAAGTGAATTTTACCGTTTCAAAAACGTGGCGCAATCAAGAAATCTGAATTAAAAAAATTGCCCACTGGCAACACTGCATTGCATGCGTGCAATTTTTCGAAAATGATCACTATATTTACGTACACAGATGCCACTGTAAATTAAAACCTACTCACAACCAATATAAAAAGAAAGCATTCTTGGATTACACCTTCTTTTTTCGTCCGTACAAAATTTCCGGTGTCAGTAATAATTTCTGTCCCCAACCCACAAAAACGTACTAGTACCTGTCCCGCATACAATGTGTTAAATTCGTACATTGAAAGATATTTACCGATGCATAAACTTGTGAAACCTATCTAGAACGCCAGTTTACCAGTTTAGAACAGTGTGGAGCTTTTATTGTTTTAAAATTCAGAATTGATACAAATTTCCCGTAGGCAATGTGTTAAGGCGGCAATGAAAGGACACAATATAGGATGAAGAATTCTGTTACAAGGGATAACAATGGATGACCGCCTCGGGAAATTGGCTTTCAGATTTATATTACTATATGGCAGGTGTGTCAAACTGTAGCCTAGAGTCCTGCATCGGGTCGGGTCGGGTTGGCGCTATATTTTCCAGTTGCGGTTCGGGTCGGGTCAGGTTGACTTGAAATTTTTTTGGTGCAGTTCGGGTTCGGGTCGGGTTGGATTTTATTGTTTCGGGTTCAGGTCGGTTTCGGGTTGGTTTTTTTTACTCTTTCGGGTCGGGTTCGGGTTGACCCGCTTTTTTAAAAGAACGTGGAAAATATTTTTTCCCTTTAAAAGTCTATATAAACCGCAGATCAAAGTTTCACAAAAGCAAAATGTGTGCCTGTCTGTTTTGTCTTTAGTCATCCTTTCACGAGTCTTCGAAATAACAAACTGCATTATAGTTTTACTGTATTTTAAAAGCGCAAAACGCTAAATTGTCCTTCCTCTTTAATGTATCAAGTGAATAATTTAATTGTGGTGATACCCGATGTACTATGTTAGACGGGAAAATTTCAAAATAATAACTGCTGACAAACTACATTACATTATTGAAACGAAAACATTATTGACAAAAGTGTAAAAAGTAAAATAATTTGAATATTTACAACATATAATAGTTTTCTATTTTCAAACACATCCAATAAATTTTAAAATACTTCATAATACTTACACACTAAATACTAATGTATATTTTAAATGTAATTAATAGATAAGAGATAAAGTCTTGGGGGTTAAACATGGATAATGAAACACTTTCTTAAACTACCCATAATGTTGTAGCGAAACTTAGCCTTATTAGGAGAAAGAAGATACTTAAGTAAACATGTACAGGAATGGCGGAGAGTATCAATAAAGAGCAAAAACTTAAAATCCCTGCGAAATGTAAGCACATAGTTTGCAAAACGCATAAAACATTTAAAAACCAACTTCAGAAATTATCGTCTATAGTCGGAAAATATGTCGAATTCTTTTGTACAGCCTGTATAAGGACCGTAGGTTTATATATAAACAAATAAACAGTGACTAATCCTGCTACACAATCTATAAATGATATTTCCCACCAGTTTCTTCCTATAGTTTTTGTCACCTTATTTAACCCGTTAAGGGGCTAGTAATTCTGCTTCCGTAATGTGAATTCCATACCGGAATTTAATAAGAAATTTAGTTCAAAATAATTAAAAGCAATTTTTCGACATTTTCCCATCAAAGTTAAAAAAATAAAATTTAATTAAATGTTTCTGATAGAACATGAATAAAATTAAGCGGGATATCCCACCGCCCCTCAAGAGGGTAATCGTGAAAATTTATTAGATATCTTAATATGAAATCTTTGAAGAAATTAATGCTGAGAAAAAACATGCCCAGTTTCAACAGGATACGTAATGCTACATCAGTGGTGGCCAACTATGGCACGCCGGATACCAGTAAAATTTTATAGAAAAAGTCGAGTTGTTGAATCGCAGAGATTTGAAGTTCAGGTAAGGCAAAGATTATTATAAAATTTTACTGGTGTAGAGCGTGCCCCAGTTGTCCACCCATGTTCTACATTGTATGCTAAAAATTAGTTCAATTTAAAAAGAATAACACAGTTTAAAACTCACCTTTATAAGTTTTCGGTCAATAGACGAAAATGCTGAACATATTTTAGTTCTCATCAGTGCTGTATATCGAGGATTTCTATATGCTGGAAATAGTGTAACATCATTAAATTCAACGCATAAAATTTATATTAAAAGCCTATTGACACCAATGTGACGGACTTACATTTGTGGCCCTGTAAACGAACTATAAATGCTACACATTAACTTTAAATACCGACCATGCTATTTTAAACATCCATAACATATATTAATAACATGGCAATGCGAGTATATTTATGAGAAGGCAGACAGACAACCCGATAAACATTTGTCAACTATGTTATAAAGTGTTAGTAATTATAACAATAAATATTTTTTCAGGCTAGAAATTTCAAATGATTTTGTGACTATACCAAAAGGGTTTCCTGTCTTTCACAATATATGTGATTTATGAATTACATCACACTTACACTGCAACAAAACTCTCAAACCATTTAAAGTTTATAAGTACAGCAAGAAACATTTCCCTTTGAGGCATAACTTATATGACGCATTAGAAATTTAATATTTAAGAAAAATATTCCTGTTTCACTTGTTTCCCAAATGAAATATTTCTAATATATTACATAAGTGGCTTTTGAAAAATTGAAATTGTTAAATATTTTAAATTAATTAATGCATTCAGAGAATAAAAGTTTGAAATAAGAAAAATTTAATCAATCTTCGTAAAACGTTTGTAAATCATACAGTTCTTTTTATACGAGATAGGGTCGTGCACTTTGTAAGAACACTCTTATATATGCCGTAGGCTAATTGAGAAATCAGGCTCTTTGCAAACAACCTAGGCTCTTTGCAAAGGTTGGTTGGATGTATTTATGACGACCAATTATCTGCACGAGGGATATAGGCCCAGGGGGGAGTGCTCTTCGTGGGGGTCTTTCTAAGGGAACCTAACCCGTATTAACGCTTGGAAATCCAAGGTTCGAAGAAAACCACGAAAACTCCGAACGATTAGGCCGACGGGCGCGATTGAGATCGAACCCAACACCTCCCGTCTACCAGCTTCGAGAGCAGAACCTCACAGCCACTGGTGGGGCGGCTCTTTGCAAAGAGACGGGCTAATTGGAGAATCATCTCCCTTTTTCCAGTTAGCCTGGTATTTTTCAGGCTTATTGCAAAGATCCTAGAAAGCGTTAGGCTAATTGAAAAATGACCACTTATTATCCAATCAGGGTGTTTTTTGGGGGGGCTATTAACCCATAATCCGACCAGAACCCGAAAAATAAATTATAACAGACCCCGATCCGAGCAAGACAAAATAAATTCAGTCTGCATGCAACCCGACCCGAACCTGAAAGTTCCATTTGAAAAAACCCGAAATCTGACCCAAACCAAATCTGATAACGGACAAAAAATATTTTAAAGCACCATAACCCGATTCGAGTAAGACAAAATAATTTTCTTGTACACGCAACCCGAACCGAACCTAAAAATTCCATTAGAAAATACACGAAATCTGACATGAACCAAATCTGAACACGACAAAAATATTCCAAAAAAACATAACCCGATCCGAGCAAGACAAAATAATTTCCATGGACACGCAACCCGATCCGAACCTAAAATATTTGTTTGAAAAATTCCGAAATATGACCCGAACCAAACATGATAACCGAAAAAATATGCTAAAGAACCACAACCCGATCCGAGGAAGACAAAATTTCCTTGCTCACGCAACCCAAACCGAACCTAAAATTTCTATTTGAAAAAAACCCGGAATCTTAAGCCGACAAAAATATTCCAATGAATCATAACCGATCCGAGCAAGACAAAATAATTTCTGAGGACATGCAACCCAACCAGAACCTAAAAATTCAATTTGAAAGAAAAAACGAAATCTGACGCAAACCAAATCTGAACCAGACAAAAAATATCCCCAAAAACCATAACCCAGTCCGGACACGACAAAATAACTTCCGTGGACACGCAACCCAAACCGAACCTAAAAATTCCATTAGAAAAAACCCGAAATCTGACATGAACCAAATCTGAACCCGACAAAAGTATTCCAAAAATCCATATCGGATCCGAAGAAGACAAATTATTTCCGTGGACACGCAACGCGACCAGAACCTAAAAATTTCATTTGAAGTCAACTTGAAACTCGACCCGAACAAATATTGACCCGACAAAAACATTCTAAAGAACTATAAACCGATGCGAGCATGACAAAATGATTTCCGTCGACCGGCAACCCAATCCGAACCTGAAAGTTCAAATTGAACACAATCCGAAACCTGGTTGTGATCGTTTTCGGGTTGACTTCAAATGGAACCTATAAGTTCGGATCCGATTGCGTGTCTACGGAAATAACTTTGTCTTGCTCGGATCGGGTTACGGTTCTTTAAAATAATTTTGTAATTTTCAGAACGGGTTCTAGTTGGCTTTCAGGTTGACTTCATATGGAATTTTCTGATTCTGGTCGCATTGCGAATAAACGGAAACTAATTTGCCTTGCTCGTATCGGGGTACGGCCTGATGCATTTTTATTTCGGGTACTGTTCGTGTTAACTTAAAATAGAACTTTCAGTTTCGGATCGGGTTGCACGCCGACGGAAATTCTTTTATTTTGCTCAGATCCGGTTATGGATCTTTGGAATATTTTTGTTGGATTTAGATTTGGTTTTGGTCAGATTTCAGTTTTTCTTCAAATGGAATTTTTAGGTTCGGGTCCGGTTGCGTGTCAACGGAAATTATTTTGTCTTCCTCGGACCGGGTTATGGATTTTTAGAATATTTTTGTCTCTTATCATATTTGGTACGGGTCATACTTCGGGTTTTTTCAAACTAAATTTTTAGGTTCGTATCGGGATGCATGTCCACAGAAATTATTTTGTATTGCTCGGATCGGGTTATGGTTCTTTAGAATATTTTTGTCGGGTTCAGATTCGGTTCGTGTCAGATTTCGCGTTTTTTTCTAATGGAATTTTTAGGTTCCGGTCGTGTTACGTGTCCGCGGAAATTATTTTGTCTTGCTCGTATCGGGTTATGGTTTTTGAGGATATTTTTGTCGGATTCGGATTTGGTTCGGGTCAGATTTCAGGTTTTGCAAATGAAATTTTTATGTTAGGTTCGGGATGCGTGTCCAAGTTAATTACTTTGTCCTGCTCGTATCGGGTTTGGTTATTTAGAATATTTTTGTCGGTTATCTTATTTGGTATGGGTCATATTTCGGGGTTTTTTTTCAAACTAAATTTTTAGGTTCGGTTCGGGCTGCGTGTCCTCAGAAATTATTTTGTCTTGCTCGGAACGGGCTGCGTGTCCTCAGAAATAATTTTGTCTTGCTCGGATCGGGTTGTGATTCTTCGGAATATTTTTGTCGGGTTCAGATTTGGTTCATGTCAGATTTCAGATTTTTTTCAAATGAAATTTTTAGGTTCGGTTCGAGTTACGTGTCCAAGGAAATTATTTTGTCTTGCTCGGATCGGGTTATGGTTCTTTAGAATATTTTGGTCGATTATCATTTTTGGTTCGGGTCATATTTCGGAATTTTCAAACAAATATTTTAGGTTCGGAACGGGTTGCGTGTCCACGGAAATTATTTTGTCTTGCTCGGATCGAGTAACGGTTCTTTGGAATATTTTTGTCGGGTTCAGATTTGGTTCACGTCAGATTTAGGGTTTTTTCTAATAGAATTTTTAGGTTCGGGTCTGGATGCGTATTCACGGAAATTATTTTGTCTTGCTGGGATCGGGTTGTGGTTTTTCGGAATATTTTTGTCGGGTTCAGATTTGGTTCATGTCAGATTTCAGGTTTTTTTCAAATGAAATTTTTAGGTTCGGTTCGGGTTACGTGTCCAAGGAAATTATTTTGTCTTGCTCGGATCGGGTTATGGTTCTTTAAAATATTTTTGTCCTTTATCATATTTGGTTCGGTCATATTTCGGAATTTTCAAACAAATATTTTAGGTTCGGATCGGGTTGCGTGTCCACGGAAATTATTTTGTCTAGCTCGGATCGGGTTATTGTTCTTTGGAATATTTTTGTCGGGTTCAGATTTGGTTTATGTCAGATTTCGGCTTTTTTCTAATGGAATTTTTAGGTTCGAAGCTGGTTGCGTGTTCACGGAAATTATTTTGTCTTACTCGGATCGGGTTATGGTGCTTTAGAATATTTTTGTCGTTTATTAGATTTGGTTCGGGTCAGATTTCAGGTTTTTTTCGATTGGAACTTTCAGGTTCGAGTCGGGTTGCATGTAGACTGAAATTATTTTGTCTTGCTCGAATCGGGGTACGGTCTGTTGTAATTTATTTTTGGGTTCGGGTCGGGTTATTGGTTAATAAGCCTTAAAGAATCACCCTGATTGGATAAGAAGTGGTCATTTTTCAATTAGCCTAACGCTTTCTAGGCTCTTTGCAATAAGTTTGAAGTCACGTTAATTCGAAAAAGGGAGATGATTTTCCAATTAGCCCGGCTCTCTGAAAGAGCCTAGGCTGTTTCTCAATTAGCCTACGACATATACATCAACTGCACGAGGAATTTAAATGATTTTTTCTATTGAATTTAATAATTTAAATCAATTTGTAAATTTAATCAATATATTTTTAGCTAATTTTGGTTAACTTACAAACTATAGAATTTTTACTTTGTTTTTAGTTTATATGGCTCCATATGAACATCATAGTTGCCGACTACTTCGAATTTTGTCATCAGTATTTTCGAATAGTAATATTCGCACTATTTAAACTCAAATCTGTCTGCTAATAAATACCTTGACGAATTCTGTTCAAAAATACCTGTGAGAAAGAATGTAACAATTTTCAGCTTTTTACTGTAATCATTTAACTGATTCAATTGGTTTAAACCTTTTTAAATAGAAAAAAAAGATTTTTTACAAAACTATTTCCGTCAAGATTTCTTGTCCCGATAGCGCAGGGGTGTCAAACTGTGGCCCGCCGGATACCACTAATATTTTACAGTTATCTTTGCCTTTTCTAATCGTCGAATTTCTGCGATTCAACTTGTCGACTATTTCTGTAAAAATTTAGTGGTATCCGGTGGGCCACAGATTGACACCCCTGCGCTAGCGAATGCATACTGACTATATCCTTGATATATACCGATTACCAAAATTTAAGCACGAAGAGGAAATTGTTAATTTCTTGAAGCCAATCTGAATTGGAGTTAAATGGAAGTATGAAAATATGTTATGTAACAGCCAATCGCGGTTCCTTGTCAAGAAATATGAGAAAAGGTAGACGGAGAATAAGCCCGCATTGAGAAAATTTACAGGAGTTGCATGTTTATCAGGATTGCCAAAGTGTAGTCCGCTGGACACCACTAAAATTTGATAGTAACCACTGTCATATCTACTCATTGAATTTCTTCGATTAAATAAGTCAACTGTATCTTTTGAAAATTAATGGTATCCTGCGGAACACAGGTCGACACCCTTGATGTACAAGGTGGCCATAATTAAACTCGGAGTGCGTTCTGTAGCGCGATCTAATTCAGAGAATGACGCCAAATTTAGTAAGATTAAACAAGATGGGGGACGAAGGATTCCGAAAAAAAAAAAGTTTCAAAAGTCACCGCTTGGTGAGTATGTGGCACTGTGAAACAGAAAAGAGAGTTTTAAAAATTGCAGAATCAATACTGAAATAAAATTACCTTTTGTTTTGCACATTTAACGATTTTAGTTTTGATTCTGCATTTTTTAAAATTATTTTTTTCTGTTACACAGCGCCACATATTCACCTATTGGTGACTTTTGGAACGAAATTTTTTTCACCGAATCCTTTGTCTGCCGTCTTGTTTAATCTTCTTACGAAATTTGGTGTCATTCTCTCAATTAGATTGCGCTACAGACCACTCTGAATATTGTCAGTTTAATTATGGCCACGTTGTAAGAGCTGATAAAAAGTGCTTAAAACTTTCGTACGTTTTGTCTTTAACCCCTTAACATTGATATTTGTTTTCTTACAAAAAAGTTAAAAATGGGGATCACTTTTTCCATACTAAAATATTTACCTTACTTAATCGAAAAATATCTGACAATCAATAAAGATAAATTTACAGTTACAAATTAGTGGTATCAAAATGCTTTTAATAACGAAGCAAGCAAAGTGTTCTTGCCCGAATCCAGTTCGGGCCACACTCTTAAGTGGTTAAACAGACGTATTTCTATTGCTTCTGGAAGATCAATGGGAAATTCTGAGAGTTGGCGTGTCGTCGCACGCATTGAAGCAAGCCAGTCAGTCACAGTTGTTGCTCTTTCCCTCGGTGCTCATCATTCCGTAATTTCAAGATTATAGAAACAATTGCTAACCAGCCAAACAGTTGTCCAAAGGCCAATCGATCAAGGATTACGAACCCCGCGGATCATCGATATATTGCTGTTGTATTGAAGCGAAGTAAAAGAACGAACTCCACACCTGTGAAATCTAAGAATAGAGCTGCCATTGGTATTGGGATATGTGCCACTACTGTGAACTGAAAGGACTACACATGAAAGGACTATACGCCTGGGTACCCCGAGTTTGTGTTCCTTTATCCATTTAATCCAGAAGGGCATAATTAACCCTTAACCCTTTCCGGCACAGGCAATTTTTGTTGTAAAATAATGAAATGATTGACTGACACCGGAATTTTAAAACGACTTTTTTAGAAACTAAAAACATGTTACTTTAAATGTTTACTGTAAAAGCAAAATTTTACTAAAATAGTCTTGGTGCAGGTCGTAAGTTTGGAATTAAAATTAGGTACCCCGACCCGGACACACTGTGCCGGAAAGGGTTAAATGCATAGTGATGTATATCTGTATCACTTTTTGTTTAACTCTTAGCAACCACTTTATTTATATAGAAATGTTAATACTGTAAAAAGTACAAAAATATGCTATTAAAAATTAAAAAAAAACTATCTTAAAATTTTTGGTATCTAATTTTTAATATAATACTAAAAAATATAATTCTAAAACATACCGTAATTTCCCGCGTATACGCCGCGGCTTAGTTAAGTCTTTTTCATACCGGAAATTTTATTTAAAAAATGAAGTCAAATAAATGCTAAGAAAAAACAAGTCGTATTTTAGTTAAAATAAATTCTGTTATGAAATCGAGTTATCTGAGCTGCGGCGTATACGCAGGAAATTACGGTAATTCATGCATTTAAGGATTAAGTTTTACAAAATAAAAAATTATATGAAATAAAATATTTAAATTCATACTTATTAAAATATTTACTAATTCGTAATCCAATCCAAGCAGTACTTGACGATTTTTCCGCATTTCACCGCTGCGTACTTAACTTTTAGCAATGAGCATATTTTGGGCAATATTGCCAATATGCCAAAATATGGTGGGTATATCCCATGGGATATATATTGTGTTTAAAGAGACACTATACGCACTAAGACACGCTCTAATATCTGTGTATTTGCAATTGCAATATTGCAATAGCTTACTGTTTTTATACATATAAAAACTTTAAATATAAAAGACATTATCTTGAAACACTTAAATGCGACAAATACATAAATAATAACAATAAAGAACTTTTTAGGAGCACTTTTTCTGAATGATTTTATGACCATAATTAAATTTTTCTCTGGCTTTCAACAAATACGAAATTTTTAAATTATTCCGCACCTAACCAGCAAGAAAACTCTCAAATTACTTAAAGTTTATAACTGCAACAAGAATAATTTTCCCTCTGGGGCACATTATATTTGAAATATCAGAAGTTGAATGTTTAAGTATAAATATTCGTATTCCATTTGTTCCCAAATGAAATATTTCTAATGTATTACATAAATAGTTCTTTTATAATTTGAAATATTTTAATATTTTAAATTGCATAAGGATTTTAGGTTTATTATTATTAAAATTATTCTCAAATTTAATAATTTAAATAACTTTATAAATTTAATTAATGTATTTTAAGTTAAAAATTTGTTAATTAATCTAAATATATAATTTCCGTACTGGTAGTAATTTAGTTGGTTCGCTTTAAATATCATAGCTGCCAATTACTGCTATATTTATCATCAACATAGCTGCCAATTTTTACGCTTTCTTCCAACCAGTAAAATTTTATAGTAATAGAATCTTATTTAATCATCGAAATCTCACGATTGAAGAAGACCAAAATCTTTATTAAATTTTAGTGGTAGCGAAAAATCGTAAAAGTTGGCTGCAATGCATCAGTATATTGAAATAGTAATATTCGTCCTATTTAATATCTAATTCCTGCTATTAAAAAGGTAATGGCTTCTGTTTGAAAAAACTGGTGACATGTAAAATGTATCAGTTGACAACTCTACAATATGTTCATTTTATCGATTCATTTGGTTTAAGCCATTTTCTACGTTAAAAATATCTTTGATATCAACTCAATAAAAAATCGATATGCTCCAAATGCTCTGGACTACAGTATTTCAAAGCAATTTTCTTCGCCTTTTCTAATGGCAGAATTTTCTGCTATTAAAGGCGGCGAAATAAACTGTAAGAAATCAGTTGTCCAAAATATTTCGAGCCCTGATTACCGCGGAACACCTGATAACACTATTGCCAAAACAGACATACACGATTATCCCATTTTGTGGTACATTAACGCGTGGTGAAAATCGGTATAGATTTGAATGTATAGTGTAATCAGTTTATGGATTTAGTTGTTTTAAATCTTTAATGCTGAAGTTAGCCTTTTCATAACGTTATTTGCGCAACTAGCCCATACCCTGATAAAAAAAAACCTATTGGGCTGTTGGGGGGGGGGGGCAGTTGGCACCGCGCCAGACAGCTGCCATCGAAATATTCACAGACTGAGGACATGAGTATGACGTCATCATTAATCGACCGACTTCTCACTAGTGTTGTTAGTCACACCGGAAAATATTGAATAGCAATTTTATTTTATTGTCGAATATCTATCTATCATCTTATAAAACAATAATAACTATTTAAACTTACTGGTGAGAATTTGGAAGTTTAATACTAGATCTACCATGACCGTCATTTTGACGGTTTTCATATTTCATGCTTAAAATTTTGATATAATGTATGTATTGTTCTAGAATTTTATGATACGACTTTTAATGAAATATAAGAATTGTTAAATATTCCTATTCAAATTCCACTCATTCACTTTAATTTCCATTATCAGTATGACCTCTAACTATTTATACCAAGACCCGTCAAAATGACGACGTTGGCAGGGTTGCCACAGGTGACTACTTTTTAATTCTACCTCGCACCACGTTTTCAAAACAAAAATCTTTGATATACCGTTTAACAACATTTGCAAGAGAAATATACTACAAAATTTATGTTCTTAAAGTAGTGTTGCGAATAGAATAGAAAAATAGTCGCTTGTGCAGCCCTGCTTCGGCAATTTCAAATTTGAATGATCCAAAGTGTTTGGCAGCGGTTATAACGGGATCCATTTTGCTCCGATTACGATGCAGTTTAGAAATGAACGGTCTGACTGGTAAATGTAATCAGGACGCAATCATTAACAGTTTGACTTCTAACGTGATAAAGTTCGTGGTGGAAAGTTCAATCTGTGGAAAGTGTAATCTGTAAAAAGTCCAATCTCGGAAAATAGTTTTGTAGGAAGGCCAATTGCTTAGATAGTTATTTTTATAGATAGTTAATTTTAAAAGGTTGAATACAAGAAAGATTTACTTGGTCAAGAACCCATGTTTTCGTGAACAAAGTGGCACGAGCCGTCCGTATCGTGAGTTCAAGAGGGTTAGTGTTGGGTGTGGTTTTAGCGATACGGGGGTCTGAAGCAGGTAAATATTCTGTAGATATATCATAGCATTTCGGATTTATCGAATACTTGCTGAAATATTATCAAGAAAAATCTTAAAAGCAGTAGGGTTATGGCTAATCGGCTTTCTAGATTTTAATTAAGTCATTAAGTCATGCACAGTTTGATTTCCGACAGCCGTGGCTTATATACTGTGCTATATTATAAATGCAAATAGAAACTGTTTTTTTTTTCATTAACTAGGGGTTCTGCCCCCTACGAGCTACGCTCGTCAACCCCCGTTCAGGCGCCGCAAACTCTAAAAGCACGCTAATATGACCGGCTTTAAAATGTATCGCTTAAATGCATCGTTTTAAATCTGACGCAATTTTCACCAAAGTTTTCTTTCACTTTTTATTATTCATGTGAAAATACTTTTGTTGTTAGAAAGAAAATATTATTTGCGCTCTCTTCGAATTCTCAACACAAGAGCAGAGGTGCCAAGCTCGCACTAATCTTCCGTAATGCGGGGATTAATTTAACCCAGTTTAACAAAGTTTCGAACGAGAAAAAATATTTGATGAATCTTTTTTTATTTAATTCCAGTTTTCTGCATGAAACTTATTTAATTTCATCTCTGAAAATAAATTCCGGTACGAAATGTATTAAACCAGGTTTAAATTAACTCACATATTACGGAGGATTAGTGGCAACTTTGCACCTATGCAAGAGCAATGCGACTCTTGTAGTCACTTCAATAAAAATCTGCATTGGCTCAAAATATCTCAACATGTTGATTTTCTGTAAGCAAGTAAACCCTATGGACTTTACTTATGTGACATCAGCCACGGGTAAACAGCAGAAAACACCAATAGCGTGAGGAATATTTTAACACTGCTTCCCCTTTGTCTAATAAACTGTCTTTTTCGAAGGGTAAAGTCCATTGGTTTACAATGGAAGTCTATGGGAATTTTGCGAAATATTAGAGATATCGCCAAGTTGGCGTCACTTTTGGCGACTAATTTTCGTCGCCCAATTTGGCAATATATCGCTAAGTTCACGACAACTTTGGCGGCATTTGGCGACAGAACAGGGTCCCCCATATGGTAACCCCTCTTATAGGTATGGAGATGCTGTTCAATAACCAATGAGATGCGTTTCATTGATACGATAGTGCAATATTTATATAATATATAGATTAGATTTAAAAGATTATCTCAAAATATGAAATAAATATCTCGTGCAGGTATATTTTAAATTTAAACTGTTTACCAATATTATGGTTTGGCAATTTTTATTAATAATGTAATTATCAATTTTTAATTATCAATATTTTCCTGCTTTTAATACGTAATCATTTAATTCTCATTTGAAAGATTTTTTCTGTTTATAATAGTCAGGTGTAAATAAATTTTTAATTTGAAGGAAATATTATTCTTTGCGATGTTTTTAAATTTGGAAACAATTTAAAACAATAACGTTTTCTAAAATTTGTAAAAAATATCTCTCGAAATGCTGAAAATTTGAATTTAAAATAGAAATAAAACCTCAAAAATGAGTCAAATAAAAAAAAATAAATGCGGTCTGAACACCGGCAACTTATAATGCATAAAATGATTCAAAAATGCTTAAATTCCTATATGTAGCTTTTGCTCCTATAAAACTTTTTTAATGGAACGATTCTGGCCAATTTTAACATTAAATATCTCTTTAAATAATTCTTCGATTTGAAAACTGTCTGAATCAGCAAACATTTTTCTATAATACCACCGATTATCATATTATTTTTGTATGCAATATGTTTCTTAATATTAACGAAGAAAGACCTCAGTTCACAAAATATTCAAAACCGGTGGCGGCGGTGACAGCGTTAGTTGCTTTCTTTTTTTAGAATAGCGAGATAATTAATGAATTATTATATTAAATGTTGTTTTCGTTAAATTATATTCTTTTATTTACATTCTCTCTGTCAAAACTTACAATTAAAGCCATGATAAAAAAAATCCGTCAATTTGACGGGTGCGGTAAAAGTAGGTATATATTTAGCACGTTGACGGACACTTGCGTCTATATCCGTCAAAGCGAAGTTCACTATGTGGCACAATGATTGCCTGACACCAGGATTTACATGACAAAATATATGAAAATAAGTAAAAGTTTAACTTCACATACATTAAATAATGAAAAAAATAGTTTTAAAATACAGGTGCTAATTTAGGAATTAAAATTAAGTGGTATATGTAATATACCGGTGCCCTTCAAGTGGTTAACATCGGTATTTCTAGTGTTAAATAGCTATTACCGTTTTATAAGATGATAGACATTCCACATATAAAATAAAAGAAAATTGCTATTAAAATTTTTCCGGTATGAATTCAACACTAGGGAGAAGTCGGCATATTAGTGATGACGTCGAACTCTTCTACGGCCTTGAGTGTTTCGATGGCAGTGGCCCGACCTCTAACTTTTCTCTCTAGGAATTTTGTCGGGTCTTTACCACGGCATGACTTTTATTTTCGCTATGAATTGAGACTTCTGAAACACATTCTTCAATATTTGTAAATTAAGAAACTTCTTCACTAGACATTTTTTTCAACTTAATTACGACTCGACTACACTAAAGAACTGTGTCTAATATCTGCAAAACTTTAAAACCAAAATGCCGCGCTCACCCGTTATGCATCAGATAGCTGTTAAAACTTTAAAGGGACAGACAGTACACCTTTAAAATGGTCACAATACCGATTTTTTTACACATCCAGAAAGGACATTGTACTCTGAATAAAGTGATACCAATCTCTTAACTGTGTGATAATTATTTACTGAGATATTAGGGTAAATGTAGACATCTCTCCTTCATTTCCTTTTTTAAATGCCGTGCGACATCTGTCATGGCGGCTTGTTTACATATTGTTTTCGTGATTTCACAATATTGCAGCTTTCGAAATACGCTAAAATGCGTGAATAGTTTTTAGTTAAATACCTTAAAAATGAAAAATCTTTAAATTTTAACTTTAACATTTTCTTTCGCCAAACTTGTTTACTTTCATGGTTTTCCTCTGAAACGTAATCTCAAAGTTTTTTAGCTGTTTATTTGCTATTAAGGGCTTAATTTGGAAAAAAAAAAACTGTTTTTTTTTCCATAAAACAATACTTACCTGATTTTATAATAGTATTCTATTCTTAGTAATTATTAAAATTTATAATGGATAATAATGCGAAATGTGCTGTAGAACAGCATCGAAGAAGGAGTCATATTAATGGCAATCTCTATACAAAATGCGATTTTAGAAATATATCCTAAGGTGCTAATTCACCTTATAGAAAACTAAAATATGGTCAATTTCATAGTGATTTTGTTTCAAATGACTGTTTAGGATGCGTATTTATTTATATTAATATTTTATTTAACCCCTTAATTCTCGCTCCCGTCATATTCACGGGCTGTGTCTTTTACTCAAATTGTTTGATTCCCACCAGTTTTATAAAATAGTGAAATTGGCCATATTTTAGTATCGTTTTTCCTGTCATTAAATAAGGTAAATATTTCTTTTTCCTAAAAGTGGTGCAAATAAGCAATTTGAATTTTTCAACCGTAATTTAATTCGAGCGTTAAGGGGTTAAGTAACCTATCCGGTTTTTTGTAACGCAAAGTACTATGTGAATCAGATATCGAAATATGAGAATAAGTAAAAAATGACCTATATTTTACATTAAATATAAAAAGTGCATATTTAATTAACTTTTCAATCAATGCGAAACAAAATTTTAAATTATATGTTTAACACTAGAAAGACGGCAGCTTACCTTATACCTAGAAAGATGGAAGAGGCCAATTTGGCCCCTCGATGTTTCTTGATCTCTTGAATAGGCTAAATGCTAAGTAATAAGGGGAAAAATGAGGAAAATTAAAGAAAAGGCAAATAAACTTTATACTGACCTTTATTTCTTTAAACTTTACACTCTATACATTCTTAAAGCAATCAGTACGTCGAACTCTGTTGATCCGCATTTGCCGGAAACTGTTTTTTTTTTCATTCGAGGCAAGTGTTCCTTGTATGATTTCCTTTGCAGCTTGTTTTGACTTTGCATTTGGGTGTTTTCGTTCCACTGCTGTCTTTTATGTCATTTGTTGGAGTCACATTAGATGCTGTTCCGCATCAGGATGCTGCATATGAAGCTCGCAGATCTTCACACAATTGCAGAATAAAATTTCTCTGACTGAGTTTCTCCTTTTCTGTCACTTCTTTATATAAAATCCAAGCATTTAGTGCAGACATATCTAAAACATTATAAAAGACGTGCATAGGCTAACGACGTGTTTCAAGTTTAGTGGTACACTGGTGTAACATTTGTTCTACAACTTTATCTGGTTATAAAACTAAACTGTCCCGGGTGTCTTTTTTTATTACTGCCAATGGTAACATTGGAATAGAAGGAACTTAGTAACAGAACATGTTTCTTATTTTCCTTATACGACTTGATAGTTATAACGCAGTCTATTTTAATAAAGTTATAAAGTACAATTCTTGCTTCCCTTTCTTGGCCGTTGGTGGCACTTCTTTGCGATATTTTCTAAATGTTCCAACTAAGCTTGTTTATTTGGCTCTAAATTTTCACATAGTTTTATCGATGTAAAATAGTCGTCAGTAGTTACATTTTTACCTTTCCCTAAATATCCTTGAGTGAGCCTCATCACTACATGTTCTTGTACAGCATGATATGCAGATCTATTGATATCCTGGTCAGTACATGGACATCCGCTGAGTATATATTTCGAATCTACACAGGCAAGTAGCCAAAATTTTATACCAAACTTGTCCGATTTATTTGCAATGTACTGAGTAAAAGGACACCTGACTTTTGATGGAAACTATTGTTCATCAACAGTGCGATTTTCTCTCGGTTTGCAGCATGCTGGAGTGTTTTCGATAAACGAATCCCGCAGAGTGCTGATGCCAATGTGAAATTATCTATCTGATCTTTCTGCTTTCAAATCGAAACGAAAAAATCGAATGATATCTTTGAAACGTTCTCTTGGCATAGATTTTAAAAATAATGGCGGTCACAAAACTGATGACTATAATGTATTTACTTGAAAATGCTTTGCTCCGTATACTCCTCTTGCATACACAATGAAAAATACAGAATCTAATTCATCTAATGTTACTCTCCATGTGTCATTTCCATGTTGACTGCGAGCTTCTGCTTCGGTACATTATTTTATATGACACATCATTTTATGTCTGAGTATTAGACGCACGCACTAATTACATTGTCTACATTTATATTACTTTTTGCATATGAGATCGGCCCTTACGATCCCCGCAATACGTTCTGTATGGCACACCGTCCTGCAATAACAGAAGGTGCAACCACTTTCCAAATTGTCTTTCTGACAGGAGTTTTTTTCGTGTCCAATTAAAGGTGGGCCAGGAAGACCATTAGATGTTTTCCGAGGAAGTTTTTGGTCACGCCTTTGAGAATGCGTTCGTCCTCGTGCCGTGGATGTAGAAGGCTGGGAAGTGTTTTTGGAAAAATCACTATCGGAATCACTTCCATAAATAACTTTGCTATCTGCTGGCTGTAATTTAGATAATAAAATATTACAAGATATGCCAATTTTTTTCTGTATTTTTCACCAGATTTTTCTATCGTAATCTTATTTCTGCATTCTTGAGAATTTTGCATAGAAAAATTGTTTCAATTTCATTATCGATGGAACTTTCCGTGTATTCTTTTGAAGGAATATATTTTTTATCTCCATCTAAATTGCTGTCATCACTGCCACCTGACTCCATTTCATCTAACATTCTCAATTCCTTCAGAATTTCTTCGTGAGTGAAACCACGTTTACGAGCCATCTTTTCTAGTCTTTGTCACTTGAGTAACTGACAATATGCTCTCATTCCATTAGTCACGTTGGTAGAATTTCAGGCGCGTCACTCAGTCATGTCCATCTGCCAATAAAACCCATTTTACTAAGGGATGGGGGGGGGGGTGTAAGTAGGATGAAAAGGCAGAACATGAACTCGATCTACTGGGTGCTATTTATAAGGTGATTCCGAGAATGAAGCAGTGAAATGCGAATGTGAGATGAGCGGGATGTTATGCAGGGCCAATTTGGCCCTTCCCTTCATTCTAGGTATATTGTTTGAAATTGGTTATTCTATTAAATTTGGAAAGAATTTATTTCAAATATAGTGAATGTAAGCCAAATAAATAAAAGTCAGGAAATATCAAAATATATAGTTAATTAATATAGAAAATACAAAGTCGCAAACAGAGATAGGGGTCAAATTGGAAACTTCCGTCATTCTAGTGTTAAAATTAATATTTTGCAATAGTAAATGCTACAATTTTACAAATTACATCTATCTATTTTTTACGCATGTTCCTATATTCTTCAGCATTTTGCAAACAATTTTATATTTATCAATTTAAACTAGAATCCAATTTTATTTGTAATACTGAATTAGTTATATAATTATTAGTTTTTTTTTCTTTTATTATATTATATATTTTATATTTTAAAAATACAATTAAATCTTTAAACGGTTTTTTCTCAAAATGGCATTTTTTACTCTTGCGAGCATGATATCTCCAAAACTGTTTGAAGTATAGCTTTAATATTTTTGCCCTAAATAAATGTTTTTATTATCATGAAAATTAACTAGAATTATAAAACTGTATTCAGTATGAAAAAAGATTATAAGATTGAATACATGTAAAAAATTCGTAGGTTTTCTAATTTTCTTAATTAAAAGTTAATTACTCTTTATCTAATTAATCTATTACAAATATTCCGGTTCAAATTATATCCCATAATGTTATCTTTAAATTTAGATAAAATTTATCCAAATATCATAAAATTAGCATGAGTATCGTTCGCGCAGTGAAATGTTATACACCGAAAAGTTTTTAAATAGCACTTTGAAAATGACACCTTGACTATTTTTTTCTTATAATATAAATAAATAAAAAAAATTAAACATAGTTCAATTTCACCTAAATATACTCTGAAATGTTTGTGCTTCTAGATTGGTTATCTTTTGTTAAATGCTAAACTCGTGGCAAATTTCGCGTGTTTTGGGATTTTTAATGGTGTACTGCCATCTTAACACAAACAAGAGTAAATATTTTAAACCCACCTTGATATTTTCATTTGTGTACATGTTTTGCTAAAAACCACCTGCAAATCTACGTATTTAATAAATATTAATGCCCATGAGAAAGTTTTTTATTGTCGAAAACTGTTATTCGAATTCCAAACATATAATCCCGTGATAAAAAAAATCGAAAAATTAAATTTAAATTGTGAGATATTAGAAAATATGAAATTAAAAGACCATATTTTAGATTATGTTTCACATGTTTACAGTTTAATGGATTTCGCTGAGAAGAATAGAGATTTATTCGTAGAGAAAACTATAAATAGAAGTAAATAAAGTAAAATGTTTACCGTCTAAGGAATTCTAATTATGTATTTTTATTTTTTATTTATATTTTATTTTCATTAGATCCATAAAATTGCAACCTGTCTGTAAATAAATAAGTGTATATGTGTGCGTAGAAGCATGTTTTATTTGTATTTAGCTTAAATTTAATTAATTATATTGGGTGAGTGCAAAAGTTCTACGCGTTTTGTACATATGCGAATGTCAGGTGGAATACGGACGTCACAGCTAACGTCCGAGGATAGGAAAGTGGCCAATAAAGCGTGGGTCAGTAGAGAATATATGGACACAATGTTTGTCAGAAGAACTCGTGCAGAACGGGAAACAACATGGCAAACGAGAAAGACCACATCAGACATTGTTTACTGTGCGAGTATGATAAAGGCGTTACAGCAGCCGTATCTTGCCGTAGCATTTGTCAAGTATGTGGGGAAGATGCCGTGGACGATAGCACCTGCCGTCGTTGGTTTAGGAAATTCCGGGACGGAGACAGGAGCTGTAAAGTTCATGTCTTTTCTGGACGCCTATCAATGGTTTCTGACGAGTATCTGGGCACAGCCATAAAAAATTTCTTACATCTAACCGTCGAAGAATTAGAAGAATCGTTCTCGGTGCACAAAACAACAGTCAAAAGCCGGATGCTTGCGCTAGGATTCATCACCAAGCTCGATCAGTGGGTATACTACATCAGTCTACAGCAAGTTTGTCACTGGAACACGTTGTCCCTGGAATATAGACGTCGCATAACTAAAGGACTGCTAACAAGATCGAAACCTAAAAAATAGTTTTTTTAACCCATTCAGGGGCAAAGTATTTTCAATTCTAAAGTGTTGAAATAAATGATTGGCACCAGAATTTGCCAAAAAATGTATTTTTAAATAAGAAAAAGCCTATATTTCACATTCTTTTTAAATCGAAAATATTTTTCAACAATTCTGGTGCCATTTGAAATACCTTGTGGGTTTTCTGTTACGATATTTTAGTCATAGTTTTCTGACGGTACTTTAAAGTACCACTTTAATTAATTACCTCTATGTAATTAAATCTCTCACGGGTGAGAAATTTTTATGTTTAATATTAATATCGATTGTTGTAATTGAAAAAAATCACACGAAAAAAATTGCAGTAGGTAATAATGCACTAGATAAAGGGTTAATTAATTTATATTTTTCGTTAACAAAATACAATTTTTGATAAAAATCAATATCCCGTTTCGATTACTCATTAAATTTCGTATAGATTTCTCTGTGTTATATTTCATTATCGCCAGATTGCCTGTAGTTACGGATTCCGAAATCCCACTATTGTGGAGTTTACGGGTTAACACCCAAATTCCGAGAATTGAAACGATGTTTTCCACAAAAAGTGTTTCACATTTAATGGCTTTTAGCGGTGGCACAGACCGCTTTCTTTTAAAATTGTCACGGATTAACCCTTTCTTACGCAGGGGTCTCACGTAGAGACCCCCAAATTTTAATTTGAAACTTACAAGCGGCATCAAGAATATTTTAATAAATTTTTTCTTTTACAATGAAAGTTCAAAGTAGCGCGATTTTAATTTCTAAAAATGTCTTTTGTAAATTCAGGTGCCAGTCAATCATTTCATCATTTTACGAACAGAATATTTCTGTGCCGGAAAGTGTTAACTGGAAAATTTCAGTTTAACTCTAAATATTTGTGAAATTGTGTTTCGTTTGGAGTCCTTAGAGACTTATTACTATTATTATTATACTGAGACTTATTTAATTCTAGAGACTTCTAATTAAGTTACTTAAAATTATAAATCATCTACAGAATGTTTAGTAACAAAACAGTATCCTATGAGTTAATGAAGCTTTTTATTTATCTTTCATCAAGCGGCGTCGGCAGCGTTGCCAGACGAATACTAACATTTTATTTTGCATACCACTATTTTCGATCGGTTTTATTCGCTTGCTTTAATAGTAAAGTTTTTGTAAATAAATATGGCGACTATATGTCTATGGAAATTGTGGTATCCAAAATTAAATTTTAGTACTCGTCTGGCCACACTGGGCGTCGGACACCGTTTACAGTAGCTATACGACAATTTCTGTCACAGCAGTTAAAAATTAATGAACTAAAATTAGTACACTTAGGGTAATGTCACATTAAGGGATCTGGGCTTCTCATTTAGGTCTTAATTGCCATAAATGCGACAAAAATCACGTAATAGCGACAATCGTATATTGTGGGATTATACTACAGATATTGATTCCGTTTTTTTTACAAGATTGATTCCGTTTTTTTACGTTCGAAACAAGTTAGTTTCGAACGAAAGTCAAAGTATTCAATAATTTTCCATTTAAAAGGTTGAGTGCCACGTCAGTCACCGGTGACTGACGCTGAACTTTCCATTTAGGCCGCGTCAGTTATCGGTGACTAACACTTATATAGATTGTGTAATGGGAATCTTACTCGTGGCCCACACGAAAATGCAGTCAAAATAGACTTGGCATTCAACGTGTTAATAAAATATATATATTTATTTAATAAAATGCCGAATATATCCTAAATGCAACAAAATTATGGCGAATAGCGTCTCATTTAGGCAGAATGACCTCATATAATTTTGATAAATCTATTTCGTTCTTATGATTTTGCTTCTATTGCTTATACATTGAAAAAGCAATTTATTATATTGCAATAATAACAATTGTTTTACTATGCATTTATAATAATTATATTGTCTATTTAGTTCTGTAAAATCAATTTATAGGGTTTAAATGTGGATTAATATAATTATATTTATTATGTAATTAATTAAATTATCGTTCCTATCATTTTGCACCCCAGTGTACACTGTCAGAAAACTCGTTAATTCACACAAAATTATTCCTCATTTTTTAAGAAATAATTTCCGTACTCTTACAAAACATATTTTATCCGTGAATTCTTCCCAAAATTTCAGAAAAAGAAAAAGAAATTCTGTTCATTCTTAGCACACATGCGCTCTATTAATTTATTTTCAAAATGAAAAACCAAACCTTCTATACATTTAGGTTTCTAATTTAATTTAAAAAAAAAGTTTTCGAATTAAAAAATAAATAACACTCCCAGAAATATTTTTTTCATATGACCAAAATTACCCTGACAGCACTGCTTCCTGGGTTTTTCAGTTAACCCTTAAATGCATAGTGATGTAAATTTCCACCACCTTTTTATTTAATTTTTAATACATAAATTAAGTTCTTACAACCACTGTATTTATATAAAAATATTAATCCTCTAAAAATTACAAAAATATGCTACTAAATAAAGTTAAAAATCTATCTTAAGATTTCTGGTGTCTATTCCTTAATGTAAAAATAAAAAAACACAGTTCTAAAAGAATAATTCATGCAGTTAAAGGTTAATAGACGAAAATCCGTTTATTTCTTCTCCGTTAAATCCTTTCAGGAGCGCCGTTTGCAGTCAGGAAACGCTTAACACTTTGTATTCCGCTGTCGCCGCTGCGGCGACAAGGTACAGTATGTGAAAAATTTCGTTGTCGCCGCTGCGTTGACATCATCTTTCCTTGGAAAATTCGTTTTTTGGCACCAGTAACAAATGAACTTAAAATTTTGTTTATTTAATCAAAGCATTTTTGAAATTGTGTACTTGAAGGAAACTTCTTTTTAAAAATTTTGCCGACGGAATAAAATTTTTGTGCAATGACGCGGAGTTGCTGATAGCCCACAGTCAAAATGACGCGGAGTGAAAAGGGTTAATTTTAATGCCCAAATTGCCAAATGGCACAATTAATGTTTTTCGATAATTTCGACCTCATAATAGACGTGAAATATAACATAAGCTTCTGATAATTTTCAAATAAATTTGTTCGTATATTGCGGTGTGAATTAATTATTTGAACATTTTTGGAGCAGAAATGTCTTCCCTCTAAAAGGGTTAAAATAGATAAAATATATGTGAATTGAAGAAAGTGGGGGTAAAAGTAAAAGTTCCAGTCCTGAAACCGAACCAGCTATCTTAGCACTACGAGACGGGTACGTTAACCATTGGACTAACAGTTGCACAGTTGTGGAGTACTTTGAAGTAAATATGTTTGCTTCAGATGGGTATGGCTTGATTTTTTTTAACCCCTTAATTCTCGCTCCCATCAATATCACGGGCTGAGGTGTCGTTCGTTATTTCTCGTGCCCGTCATATTTCCGGGCTGGAGATTTATTGCGGGAAAAATCTTCTGAAACCAGAAAACATTAACCCTAGATCTACCGGGAATTTTATTCAAGTTTTAATAAAACGTTCTGCACCAGAATTTTTATTTAAAACTATTTAACTTATTTATTTACCTTATTTTTGTCTGGTTTATATACTTAGTTTATTTTAAAGAAATTTCTGGTTTGAATGAATATTTTGTATGTACCTGTCGGGTCCAATGGACCCGTCTGGTAGACGGAGGGTTAACTGGCATTTCGCTGTGAAATCTTCCAATATTTGCATGTGAGTTTGGTTTTTATCACTGATTGTGATGTGATGTTGGACTTTGTATTGCCTGTTTCGAAATACATTGCAGTAAAAAGAAATTATTAATAATCAAAATTTAATGTGGTTTATATAATTTCAAATATTATTTGTAAAAAATTGTTTCATAATGATATACAGTGTGTCGCATAAGTATATGGACAAGTGATTTTTTGAAATAGCAGCTCAAAATACGAAGCCATAATCACGAAAAAAATAATAAGCGTATGGAATCATAATATATGTTTGTTACAATAACGAAATACTGTATAGGCTTTACAGAATTTTTGTAAAAAAATAAAATTCAAAATAAGCTGTCCCAAAAATATATGGACAATGAAGAGAATTGCTTTTATTTCCAACATATAAAAAAAAATTGTATTTTCGGCGTTCTGTACATGTGAAGTACCCACGGCTAAATATAAAATCACAGTTCATTCTTCAATTATCAAACAGTGGTAAAATGCCTCCCAAAGTTCATTTCTCTGCTGCTGATATAGCTAAAATTTGGCGTTTAAAGACTCATATGTTAAAATTTCTGATATTGCTAAACAAATAAAGAGTAACAGATCCGGAATTTATGAAATTTTATCAAAAAGTGACAATGCGATTGCAAAATAACGTTCAGGTCGACCAAAAAAAAGCAATTCTGCGACAAGACAGAGAGATTTTTTGAGTAGTTTCAGCCCAAAAGAAGTTTGTTCGTGAAATTTCGAAGAATTTAGCGTTTCCTATTACGATATCTACTGTTTACCGTTGCATACACGCAAGCAAAATTCATAAATATCGCAGAATGTGCGCGGAATCTATGCTGAAAGTGCACCATAGAAATGCGCGCGTTCTTTGAACTAAAAAACACACGCCTTGGGAAGATGAATTGTTAAGTGTTTCTTCAGTGACTAAAACAAAACCAATTTTGATGGCCCTGATGGCTGGGCATACCATCGGCATGATCTGCGACGAGAATATCGTGAGTTCTTTAGTCAACAACAAGGAATGGTATGGAGCGCCACTTGTTTCAATGGAACAACGGATATTGCTTCACTTCATGGTCAGCAGTTCTCTGAGGATTATTATAATGTCCTTAAAAGTAATATACTTCCATTTGGAAACATTATTGAAAGGGATAACTGAAAATTTCAAGAGGACAATGCGTCAATTCACATCCGTCATTCAACAACAACTTGGTTTACGCAGAATCATGTGACTGTTATAAACTGGCCAGCTATCAGCCCAGACCTCAATCCAACTGATAACCTTTGTGGAGTACTTGCACGCGATGTATATGCTCATGGTCGTCAGTTTTCTACTATGCAGGATTTAAAGCAGAACGTAGAGCATAATTGGTTCTCTTTACAGTCACACATTCCCCACACACTAATTTGGAAATTACTTGATACGGTTTTCAAGATAATTCAAAGGAATGGATCCAAAATTTGAATTTAAATGCAAATAAACTCGGAAAGGCCATATATTTTTGAGACAGCGTATTTTGATTTTTATTTTTTTACAAAAATTCTGTAAAACCTATACTGTATTTCTTTATTGCCATAAACATTTATTAGAATTCCATATGCTTATTATTTTTTTCGTGATCATGGCTTCATTTTTTGAACTGTTACTTAAAAAAAACGGTCCATATACTTTTGAGACGCATTATATAAAGATCTAAGATGTGAAAAATAAAGGTCTTATTCGCATTAATTTGTATGATATAAAGCAAACATTAAAACACAGAAATCTCGCATGATGGCTTTTACGCAAATGTGAATTTATTCTATAACATTTTTATTTCGCCTTAAAAAAAAAACTAATTGCATATTTTATATAGAAACCTTATAATTATTCAATTTCTGTAATAAAAAATAGATACTTTTTTGATGGTTTTTTCAAATATTAAGCGGCCGCCGTTAAGAGGTTAAAAAGCTTTTAATTTTGAAGTTAATTTCGGGAAGACTTCCTCTTTAACGAGATTTTGTCTAGGGTTTTATATTTTAGTATTAGTATATTATAAAAATATGAATTATAAATATTTTTAAGTAGACTGCTAGATGTAAAATATGAATATCATAATTTTATTCGAGAATTTTTTTTTTCTTCTTTGAGTAAATCGATTTTTTCCATTTAATATCTAAATTACAATATCTTTTAAATGCGTTCATGTAAAATATATTTGAAATGCCAATATTTTTTTATAAACAACTTTATAAATTCAATTTTATTTAATTTTATTCAATTTATTCAACTTAGAAAAATAAATTGGGTGTATTTTTGAATGAATAAGAAAATAAATTGTTAACAATTAATTTGTAATATACTAATACTAAAACACTAAATCCCCACACACAATCTCTTTAACCCTTTGAGGGGCAAGTAATTACTTTTCTGTAATGTTGAATTCACACCGGAATATTCGAAAAATTTTGTTTCAAATTAAGGAAAAGCAATATTTCAACCTTTTTTTTTTCCCCACAAAAGTTAGAAAGGTAAAATTTAATTAAAAGTTTCTGGTGCAAATCTCGATTAAAATTATGTGGTATATATATTCCACCGCTCTTCAAGTGATTAACCTTTTATCTACCGCATTATGGTCTACTGCAATTTTTTTTTTCAGTTAGTACAATGAAAATTAAAGAATAAACATAAAAAAAATACTCACCCGTGTGAAATTTAATTACTTAGACGTAATTAATTAAAGTGGTATTTTAAAGTACCGTCAGTACACTATGACTAAAATATTGTAACAGAAAACCCGCAGGGTATTTCTAATGGCACCAGAATTGTGGTAAAATATTTTCGATTTAAAAAATATGTGAAACATAGACTTTTTTTCTTATTTACAAATAAATTTTTTGGCAAATTCCAGTGCCAATCATTTATTTCCACACTTTAGCATTGAAAAGCTTTGCACCTGAAAACGTTAAAAAAACTGTTTTCTTTTAGGTTCCGATCTTCTTAGCAGTCTTTTAGTTATGCGACGTCTATATTCCAGGGACAACATGTTCTCTCGCTTCTCTACGTGTGCAATATATCAATTTACATAAGCCATTTCTAGAACAGTAAAAAAGAACCAGTGCCACAACTTTTCGATTTAATATAAAAAATATAATGAAACATAAAAGAGATACGAGGAAACTACATACTATTATTACTACACTACATTTTAGTAATTATATTTTAAAGCAAATGAAAACGATGGATAACTAAACAGACGAAAAGTAAACAAGAAGTCTTTCTCCAACACCCAGTGTACGGACTGTACTTAAAAGTACCACCGAGTAATTCAACTGTTACATCAAATACAAATACCGTTCACCTTGAAATATCTAGTCAAATTGTATTCTAAGATCATAATGAACACATAAAAAAAATCCAATATTTATCTTATATTCTTTACTGTGTTTGCAGCAATAAAAAGACGAGCGTGACAATCTGTACAAAATGGCGGCACAAAACACTTCGACTGATTCAAAGATAATCTCCTTCCTCGCTATTATAACAAACCTAAACCTACTGCTGCCATGTAACGCTGGATAAAGAGTGTTAGTCAGAGTGTTAGTCTGGAGTTTAAAGAGTGCTAGTCAAAGTACCATTAGAATGTTAGTAATATTCACTATGTTATGAAGGTTTAATGTGAGAGGCACTTATAAGTCTTCCCGAAATTAACTTCAAAATTAAAAGATTTTTAACCCCTTAACGGTCGCATTAAATGAAGTTTTAAAAATTCAAATTGCTTATTGAGACACCACATTTTTGAAAAAGAAAAATATTCATCTTATTTGATAACAGGTAAAACGATAACGTAATAAAGCCAATTGCACTATTTTATAAAACTGATGGGAATCAAACAATCTGAATAAACGATACAGCCCGTGAATATCACGGGAGCGAGAATTAAGGGGTTAAAGAAATTAATCAAGCCATACCTATCTGAAGCAAACATGTTTACTTGAAAAGTATTTCATTTCTGTGCAACTGTAGTAGAATGCTGAACGTACGCGTCACAGTGCTAAGATAGCCGATTCGATTCCAGGCCAGGAACTTTTACTTTTACCCCACTTTTTTCAATTCACGTATATTTTACCTCCTGTAAAGGAGAAGAAATAAACTGATATTTGTAAATTAACGGCAAAACCTTGGAAGCGGTGCTGCCAGCATAATTTCCGTAATATGAAGAAAAAAATTGTGACAGTGTACAAACACCTAAACAGCATGACGTCGGCGCTTTATATTTTCGGATATTGTCGGCAATGCATGCGGCTTCGCTGAAAGAATTACTGACATTTCCGAGCATTTTTCATAGTCTTATCTCATTTCAAATAAAGAGAAAGTTAAACCACTTAATATCTCTATTAACCCTATCGCTGCGCAACCCGAGAAATACTCGAGCATGCATTATCTCGTCTAATTAACCCTCTCGCTGCGTAATTCTTCTCGATGAGCGTCTTCACAGAATTTTTAATCTTTTATCACCGGCTCTTTAAAGCAGAAATTTTTGACTATCGTAATCGGGGAAAATATCCTCATTAAATCAGACTAAGTTTTCGCTAAAAAATAACTGGTGGGAATAACCAAATAGTATTAATTAGACGAGAAAATGCATGCCCGAGTATATCTCGGGTTGCACAGCGAGAGGGTTAATACTATTTGGTTATTCCCAATAGTTTATATTAGTGAAAACTTTGTCTGATTTAATCAGGACATTTTCCCCGATTACGTTAGTCAAAAATTTCTGCTTTAAAGAACCGGTGATAAAAGATTAAAAATTCTGTAAAAGACGCTCATCGCGGAGAATTACTTACGCAGCGAGAGGGTTAACCCTTTGCTTTCGAGAGGTGACTCTCACTCACCACTAGTGTTGCCAGGTGTCCCTGGTAAATCGGTACGCCAAATGCTTTGAACACCAACAAAATGCGTACAGTTTATTTCACCATCTTTTATGACAGATTATTCGGCCGTTAGATAAAGCGAAGAGTATTAGTTTAAAATACTGGTGTCGAGAGCATTTGGATCACCCATTTACCCGGGACACTAGTGGCCAGTTAGAATAACCTCTCGAGTGCAAAGGGTTAAATATCTCCACTTTTCTGTAAGTTAATAACTCAGACACGAGTTCTACTATTAGAGCTAAACATCTTATATTTTTGACTGAATTAGAGAGAAACTCCACATTTGTGGCTGCAATTTTTTTTTTTTTTGTCGTGACTTTACGTGTACTCTTCAACTGTATCTCAATGCACGGTATATATCTATAGAGAGGAAACTATTGACATATATATATATATATATATTTACGAGTAATAAATATGTTATTCCCCTCGCTGCGCGGCCCGAGATTTGCTCCAGCATGCAATTTTCCGTCAAATTAGCACTATTTGGTTATTTCCACCAGTTATTTTTTAGCGAAAACTTTGTCTGATTTAATGAGGATATTTTCCCCGATTACGATAATAAAAAATATCGGCTTTAAAGAACCGGTGATAAACGAATAAAAATTCTGTAAAAGACGCTCATCGCGAAGAATTACTTTCGCAGCGAGAGGGTTAATTCACAATTACATAAATATTTCGATCAAAATTTTATAATTATTTTTGTGTAATATGCCTATTAAATAATTTTTAAAAAGTAAAGTTATTTGAAAAATGGAATACTTGAATGAATAATTAAAACAAGATATACACTCTAATTTTTGAAGATTTTAAATGACAATTTTTTGTGTCAAAATGTATTTTCTATAAATACAATTAATATTAGCAATATATTCAAATTATTTATTTTATTGAATTTCTAGACAATAATGAATTAACATGGATTTAAATTATCCTTTTTTCAAATAATTGCTTGTTAGCTAAGTTAGAAAGCTATACCAAATCTTCAACATAGCTTAAGTAAAATGAGCTTCTCAATATCTGTACTTAAGTAGCAATTAATACTTATTTAGCAGAAATGTGATATTTTTATAAGAGATTCTTCACTTTGAAAGTAAGTGTTTCTAAGCTTTTTTTCCAGACGATTAGTGAATTCTAGATTTTGAAGTGCTGCACATAAGTATTAGTTTAATTGTGTGAACATTTTGAGAGGTTAAAGCAGATACTTTGTATATAGTAACATGCTATGATAAAAAGCATCGCTGGAGATTTTAATATGTTTTTTATTACAAGAAAAATAAATCTGTAGCATTTATTAATTAGTGAAATCCAATGAAAGAAATCTAATTAGCCTATATCTAAGATGATTCTGCAATAAGTATATCAATCCAGAGTTGTTTGTAACATGCAGTAATTATCTGTATAAAATGAACTTGAAATGAAACTAATTATGAAATGACAGCAATACTGGCATAAAAGAATAATGCTTTTCAAAAGATAAAAGAATTCACATAATTTTACTTTTTATTACATAGTTTTAAATTGCATTGTTGAGTGTTTAATTATTTTTCTAAGAAGGCAAATTCTATTACTAATATTTACAAATATTTATTTTA
Source organism: Maratus speciosus (assembly GCA_963932465.1). NCBI lineage: Eukaryota > Metazoa > Arthropoda > Arachnida > Araneae > Salticidae > Maratus > Maratus speciosus. The sequence goes on along the minus strand of OZ010796.1, from coordinate 201,937,924 downwards.
TTAACTCTAGATCTACCAGAAATTTGAGTGAAGATTTATAAATATATCTCACAAAAATATTTTTATAAAACTTCACTCAAATTTCCGGTTGTTCTAGTGTTAAAGATAATAAAGATTCAACATGCAGTAAAATTATTCTTTTGATCTAAATTAGTAAACCATACATCATATTGAACATAGTTTAATAAACTAAACTTCTCAAAATCAGTTGCAATTTTATCAAATTGCAAATCAAATTGCACCAGTTGCAATTGTTATTTATTAAGTGGAAACGCTACTTTTTTTTACCAGAACTATTACCGATTAAATATTACCTCAAAAATAATTAGACAAAGGCCAACACTCCTGATTTTTTAATAGCGATATTTTCGCTTATTTAATAGAATTTTTACCTTTCATTAACACGTTCACGCCAGCGCGGTGGGTCACACTTGACTGTCTCAGAGTTGTCAAGACTCTGGCTTTTTGCACACCACTGTTATTTTAGAGAAAATGTTGTTCTTTTTAAATCACCCAATTGTTCCAATTAGATAAAACAACTTTTTCTGTATGAAAATACTGGTATTCAAAAAGTCGGAGACTTGGCAGCTCTGAGACAGCCGAGTCTGGCCCACCGCGCGTCGTGAAAGTGTTAATCCAGCAATTGTGCAATTAACTCATTAAGGACCAGCATGTTTTACAGGAATTTTATTCAGGTCACACCACTTTTTTTAAACACTTACTTTTACTTTATAAATCACTGAAATGTGTTAATTAAGTAAAGGACATTTTACTTTTCTCTTTTACTGGTATAAAAAAAATAAAAAGTATAATGTTGCAAGAACGCAACGTCAGTCTTTAACCCTTTGGGGACGAGCGACCGGTATTCGTGCCGCGTAAGGTGCTCAGAAACGGTGATTATTCTCACCAGTAAAGTTTTATTGCAAATTTTGCCTTATTTAATCCGAGCATTTTCTCGATTCAATTAGGCAAAAGTTTTTGTTTTACAAAACCGGTGATAAAAGATTAAAAATTCTTTAAAAGACGCTCGTCCCGAAGGGGTTAATGGGTTTAGCAAGACAAAGATTAATCTATGGAAGTAGTGATAGTCAGACTTCTGAACGATTGGCAGATCTTTAAGTGTTTCTAAGCATTTTTGCCAGATGGTTATTGATTTCTATCGTTTGAAGAGATACACTTAAAAATTTGATAACCTGCCTGGAATTTTCGGGAGGTTAAGACAAATAATTTGTATATAACGACATGATGTGATGAAAATTTCAATAAAAAGTAATTGTACTTCCTTATTTAAAGTATTGAGACGCTCGATCATTTTAATTCCGATAATATCATACGCTACATTTATCCGTATTTAATCGTATGACATCCAAATGTAAAATAAGGCCAAATAAAGTATATAAAAATAATAGAAGTTAAATGGTCCACCATTCCCTTACGCTACACCGCTGATTTCAAGAAAAGGGAAAATAAGTGAAAATACACGAAAGAAATCTAATTGGTCCATTTACAAAATGAGTGTGTAAAAATATAGAAATAGAGGAATGAAATAATTTGTTGAAATGAAATAATTTTCTATATAAAAAAATTCTGTAAGTTCGAGCATTTTATGATGTTATAGGAATGACGACCTAAAAGAGTAACATAGGTTTAAACAAATTAGTTTCAAAATTTGGCTAAAATTTACCAAAGATGCAGAAAATCACCAAAAGTGCATAAAAATCAGTTGCAGACTTGATTTTATAAAATTTACTACCATATTTTAACGAGTGTAACGAATGCGAGTTCCTTTGACCATGGTTAAGAGACCACCGCAACCGCAATTCCAACCACAGCCCTTTGGTTTGAAAACCAGTGATATATCAATACATTCTCGGGCGCATTTCTTTTATCTTTTCATAATCTCATTAACCCTTTCCGGCGCGGAGTAATTCTGGTTATAAACTGATGAAATCGTGGACTAACACAAGAATTTATAAACAAATTTATTTGTAAATAAGAACTTGTTTATTTTCACGTAAGTTCGAAAAGAAAAATTTTAATTAAATAATCTGGGTGAAAGTAAAATAAAAACTTGGTGTCATTTTTTTAAGAACGCTGCCCGCGAAGAGGTTAGGCCTGTGCAGGTGGATGTTCACTCTTTACAGATTTCACAAAATAACCGACCTGTACTTGCTTGCAGTGCATATTTCGTGCATTTTTGCATATTCTTAGATGTAGTCGCCTCTGTGCAAATTTAGGATGTATCCTTTATTATACTTAAATAAAGTCTAAATCTTGTAGTAGACAGTATTTTTGTCCACAACTCCCTTTTTTTAGTAAAATTACTTGAATTTTTATTGAAATTTAAATTATGCCAACGACTTTTGGCACATCGTATGCCTTTCCAAAGATTAGGCTTGATAATTCAGTGCTTGGTACTTTTTCATTGTTCATACATTTTCTAATAATTATATCTGAAACAATATTAGTTAAGTCTTTTTAGTCTTCTTCTTTTTCATAATTTTTTATAACTTTCTCCCATAATCTTTTAACTTATTTTTCTGAAATAAAGCTAAAATCTACTGCAGAAAAATATATAAAACGTTACTGTGTCTTCTTGAATAATAGTATCCTGAATATCAATTTATAAAGAATGATAAGAAACCCATATGCTCACCGGACGTAAATATTACTCACTACAATGTGTGGTATGAAAGATAGAGGAAACAAACTCAGTTCATTACCAGTTTTCCAGATAGTTGAAACATGCACGTTGTCCTGTGTTTATGATCCGATACATAATTTTGCAATAATATTAGGTTGAGCAAAAAGTTTTGGGAAATTTTTAATCTAATAGTTACTAGAATTTGTATCGTATATAGGAGTACTAGCGCTACAGTGCTCAGCAAAAGTTTAGACAATGATCGATTATGCTTCTGTGCTGAGAAGTATGTAACGAATTGTTGTAATTCAACTGTCAAATATTACTGGGGACTTATCTTTCATACACAAACAATTAATTTTAATTTATACACTTTACATAATATATAACGACAAAAAAACAAATTTAACATTGTTGCAAAAGTATAGACAATCTGTCTGTTAACAGAAAAATATCCATAAATTAAAATCGAACTGCACCTACATTGTCTGCTATTAATGCAAAAATGTGACTTTCCATCGAAGAAACTAAATCATCCATCACTAGGGGGTCCATTTCGTGCCAAACACGTTCAAAATCTGATCAAAGTTAATTCACAGAGGAGTGTTGTTAAAAAATTGCATAAACCGTATGCGATATGATGCCCCAAAAGTTTTCGATTGGGTTCAGATCAGGGCTATACGCGGGCCAGTCGAAACTAGTAATATTTTGAGAGTTAAACCATTTTTTTGATTTGTATGCAACATGAATAGACGCATTATCTTGCTCAAATACATACTTTGGAAGAGATAAAAGATCACCAAATGGCTGTAAATTGTTTTCCAATGTATGTATGTAGTCTTACGCAGCTTGCGACCATTGAGAAACTCCAGAGATACTTGAGAATTAAAACAAAGTGAGACCCAAGTCATGAACCCTTTTGAAGGCAAAGGACACATAATTTTAATTCCTAGAATGGCAAGAATATTTAATTAAAATTTTCCTTTTATAATATACGTGAAAATATTCCGTATATTCAATTTCATATATTCCAATAACTTCGTTCATAAATTCTGGTATCAGTCCATTATTTCCACATTTTATGAAACGAATTACTCCGCGACAGGAAAGGGACCAATTTGTTGTGAGATTTCAAGGCTGGTTGTTTTATCATTTTCATGTAAACTAAGGTACATTTTTCTTTAATGCATCTACGAAATTATCCGCTGACACAGAAAGCTCTGACTAACTTTTAATGCGATTAGTAGTCATCATTTGTCTAGATGCCAGTTTATGGATCCTTCTATAATCTCGTTTTCTGGCCACACGAGGCCTTCTAGATCTATGTTTTGCTTTGAAAGAGTCACCCTTAGATAGTACTTAATAGACAGTCTTCTTTGGCCGATTCAAAGTGGCTGAAATTTCTGCAACAGTCTTCCCTTTCGATTTCAGCTTCCATGCTTTAATTACTTCACCTGACTGAAAATTTCTTGCTCGCGGCATCTTTACTAACAGATGCAAATCGAGGTGCACTTACATACTTCATGCATGTGACGTCATAAGTTTGAAATATGCGTTTTTTCGTGAACAATTGCCAAAAAATCACAAAATTGTCTAAACTTTTGCAATATTCAAATTTCACTGTTTTCAGTTAAATTAAATAATATCCTACATTAAAACCGTTATTTCTATCCTAAAACGTTTACAATATATTTTAAAATAAGTACAGTCATTTGTATAACCCAAGTGTTCGTATTTTTTATTTAAAGGTTAAAAATCACCAGTGTCTAAACTTTTGCTGAGCAGTGTATGTTTATAGGAGTTCAGGAACTTTGGTTCCAAAATGCCTATTGAACAGTATGATTTGCGTGTGTTGACCCGGCATTATTAGAGAAAAGGCCAAACGATTTTGAAAGCCATCGATCAAAGATTAATGAAAATGAAGGTGCTCGTAACGGCGACAAACTTAGCCAGCAAATCCGGAATCTGGCAGAACGCTGGCAGAAAGTCATGGACTATGATGATCTCTCTTTTAAAGAATAGTCCTTGTTGCTTTTATTGTTAATTTGCGCATTACAAAGCAAATTTCACAAATTTCACAGAACTATTTGCTCAACCTAGTACTTTTTGCGAATTATACAATTTTTAGATTACTGTTGAGCTCGAACCGGATACAAACTGATTTAGAGGTTTACGAATATAAAGTCGTTTAATTGTGGTACACAACGAATATCCCTTTATCCCCGTCAGTGTTTTATTGGGCGAGAGCAAAAGTTCTACTCGTTTTTTAGCGAAAACAGAAAGGCGGAGAACACAAAAAGTTAAGCACTTATGAATTCACGCATGCGCCATCATTATGTATGACCTCTTGACATCTGTCTGGCATTAAGTTAATCCCACGCTGATAAAACTCTCTGTTTTACAGTCAAAATACTGTTTAACACCGTTTTTACAGTCTCCACATCATTGAAGTTTCGGTGGGTAAAGGCATTGTGCCACGATAAAAAAGGTGATAAATCGAAGGTGCAAGGTTGGGGCTATACGCCACCTTAGATAAAAGTTCCCAACTAACGCCCAGTAATTTTTGCCGAGTTTTTAAAGCAACATGAGACTGACTTTATCGTGTTGAAAGAGAACTCCTCAGCGATTGATGAATGCTGGCCGCTTAGGCATGAGTTTTGCTCACAATGTGTCTAATTGTTGGCAGTAGAGGTCTGCCTCGATCATTTGGTTCGGTGCGAGGACCTCCTAGTTGGTAATTCCCCTGGTATTAAACCATTCACTGAGCAAAATATTTTTGGAATGGAGTCCTCCTGTTTAAATCAATGGAGTTCCCTCTGCAACTTCGGCACATGGTCATTTTACGCTTCATATTATGGCACAGTACCCACTTCTCATCGCCCGTTACAATTTGGTTCAAAAATGGTTCCCTACTGTTACGGGAAAGCAAAGAGACACAGGTGCCGATCCTCTCTTACCATTTCCTACTGTAAGCTTGTGCGGTACCCACTCATCGAATTTAATGATGAAACCAAGCGCATGCATCCGTCTTTTGGCTGTTGTTCTGTGTACCGGGAAAATTTCCGCTAATTCTCCGACCGTTGGATGTCGGGAATTTGCTATGGCTGTATCCAGATCCTCGATAGAAACCGCTGATGGGCGTCCAAAACAGTCATGGTCTTTACAGCTCCTGTCTCCGTCCCAAAATTTCCTTAATCAACGATAGCAGGTGCTATGTTCCACGGCATCTTCCCTATACATTTGACAAATGCTGCGGCAAGCTCCGGCTGCTGTAACGGCTTTATCATACTCGTACCGTAAACAATGTGTGACGTGGTCTTTCTCGTTTGCCATGTCGTTTCCCGTTCTGAACGAGTTCTTCTGACAAACATTGTGTCCATATATTCTCTACTGACCCACGATTTATTGGCCACTTTCCTGTCCTCGGACGTCAGCGGCGACGTCCGCTTTCTTGCTCTGTTGTTTCCCGTTTCGCATGAATTCTTCTGACAAATGTTGTGCCTATAGATACTCTACAGCTCTACGCGTTATTATCCACTTTCTTGTCCTTGAAACATAAGCTGTAAAGACTGTATTTCACTTGGCATTTACATATGCTCAAAACGGGTACAATTTTTGCACTCACCCAATAAGTTGGAAATAAATTTTATATCCAATGTGCTCACATTTCTTGAAATTTCCAAGGGGATGGAATTTTCAATTATTATTTTAAATTAGAAATTTCCCATTAATATTTAACTCGGAGAATTTGCAAACGCCTTTGTCAATGTTTGAAAATTTAATATTTTTATGCGTTAAAACTTCTATTAAAAATTTGTGGTAGGAATGTATGCACCCTTTATATCTTAACGGTGGTCATGTTGATAGGAAATACATTACACGTCTCCTTATACATCTAAACTACAACTAATTACAGCTTGCATACAGTTGTAATGCACATTTTTAATAGTATTTGAACCCTATTTTATCGCAGGACATCTTTATAAATTTGACGATCATTTGATGTGATTACGAATTCAAAGATTCTCCAAAATAATTTCGTTGGTGTATATTCCTAGTGAATATTCCAGTGTACCAGCGTAATTCTAGTATTTGGTTGAGCAAAAAGTTCTGGGAAATTTTTAATCTAATAGTTATCAGAATTTGTACCATACTTGTGGTATATCTATGGGAGTTCAGGAATTTCGGCTACAAAATGCTTTCACAAATTTCCCAGATTTTTTTGCTCAACTTAGTAATTTCTATTGCAGGCAACTGACAGTGATTCTTGAAATATTTAATTCGCAATCTATATCTTACAATCTAATATGTATACATCGTGTGCGAATACCTCTGCAGAGACTGTGCAATACGACAATCCTCGATCTACGTTCATAAAAAATGTCTAAGGAACCCTAGGTTCGTACGCATCAGGAGATTCAGATGATTGTATGTGTTTTAGTACCATAAATTTTGTAAAGTACTGGTCGCTATACCTGAAGATAAAGATATATATGTGTATATATGTATATATATTAAATAAGGCAAATTTTACTTTACGAAAATTCTGGTAAAACATCTTTGAAGCGTACGATCCCTGAAAGAACCATACATCGATGACGCATAGTTTTCAAGAAATGGACAAAAAAAAAAAAAAAAAGAGTATCATGTTACAAATTCCATAAGAGTCTAAAATGCATTACCATTATCTTGACCGAAAGTAAAGTACATATCGTAATACTTACTAACTGCATACATTATCATTCTGCGAAGAATTCCGATAGTTTCAAGCTTTCGTAATTTAAAGCGAGGCGAACGAGGCGACGGCTGTTAACCCTTCAATGCATAGTGTAACTAAGGAGTTACATGATCCTTTTTCGACATTTGGCCCTTTATAATGGCTTTTTGCTGAACTATTATAAGTTAATTACGTGTGATAACATGCATTTAAGGTTGCGAAGTCTGTTTTTGTTCTGATTTATTATCACGGGCATGTTATAATAACTTTTATTGATACTGCTTAAAATATGCTAATTTGCGTTTTTTTTACTATCTTCATAAGGTAGAAATTATTAATTTTACAAACTATTAAAAGCATTATAAACATTATTTTATAGTTGAATAGTTGTTATTGTACAGTGTATAACTTTAGAGTAAGTATATAATTTAAAATTATCATTTTTATACACTTTAAGTTACGCAACACAGGAGTGACATAAAAACATTAAGTCCAACAGAAATATGAATTTTTTCACAATTTTTCAAGTAGATAGTTAGCAAAAATAGATTTAAATATAATGTTTTCCGATGAAAATAAAAAATCATGCATTAAAGGGCTAATTTTCATATTAGACACACGTCGACCATCGATCTCATTTTAACACAAGATTAGTAGCGCCGGGTATGACCAACGCCCCCTAGATACTTGAGAAAGCCTTGACACGTGTCACGAAAACGTCACACAAATCAGGCAAAACAAAGAATAATAAGATAGTGGATATCCACGAGCCAATAAATGATCTTTTTTCTTTGCTTTGCCTGCTTTGTGTGACCTCTTCGTGACCCGTGTCAAGACTATTTCAAATGTCTAGGGGGCATTGTTATGACATACCCAGGGTGTGTACGGGTTTTACAATTTTCTCTACTATTTTTAGAAAAGTAATATTTAACTTAGTTTATCTTATAATTTGTAACAATTTTCTCCGACTAAATAAGGTTACGGTTATTATTTGTATTTATCAATGACAAACTAAAAATTCTTCCTTCACTAGGTATGAGCGATTTCTATCGGGTTAAAATTTTCTCTTTTAAACCTTTATCTACGGCATTATGATCTACTGCAATTTTTTTTTCATGTAATTTTTTTTTTCAGTTACTACAATGAAAATTAAAGGATAACTATAAAAAAAGTACTCACCCGTGAGAAATTTAATTATTTAGAGGTAATTAATTAAAGTGATAATTTAAAGTACCGTCAGTACACTATGACTAAAATATCATAACAGAAAACCCCACAAGGTATTTCAACTGGCACCAGAAAATATTATCGATTTAATAAGTATATAAAATATAGGCTTTTTCTTATTTATAAATAAATCGTTTGGCAAATTCCGGTGCCAATCATTTATTTCAACACTTTAGAATTGAAAATGTTTTGCTCCTGAAAGGGTTAATAAAACTATTTTTCTTCAAGTATCTATCTTGATAGCTGTCCTTTAGTTATGCGACGTCTGTATTCCAGGGACAACACGTTCTCTCGCATCTACACATATGCAATATATGAATTTACATATGCCATTTCTAGCATAGCAAAAACGAGCCGGTGCCACAACTTTTACGATTTCCTATAAAAAATAACAATGAAACAGAAAAGAAATACCGGGGAAATCATTACTACACTACATTTTAGTAATTACATTTTAAAGCAGATGAAAACGATGGATAACTACACAGACGAAAAGTAAACCAGAAGTTTTTCTCCAACACGCAGTTTACTGACGGTACTTATAAGTACCACCGAGTAATTCAACTGTTAAATCAAATACATACACCGTTCATCTAAAATAGCTTATCAAATTGTATTCTAAGATCATAATGAACACATAAAAAAATTCCAACACTTATACTATATCCTTTACTGTGTCTGCAGCAATGAAAAGACGAGCGTGGCAATCTGTAGAAAACGTCGGCAGAAAATACATCGACTGCTTCAAAGATAGCCTCATTCCTCTCTAAAATAACAAACCTAGAACTACTGCTGCCATGTATTCGGATAAAGTAGAGTTAAAAGAACGTTTCTTGCAAAGTACCATTAGAATATTAGTAATATTTACGATGATATAAAAGTTTAAAGTGAGTGGTACTTATAAGTACCGTCAGTAGATAAAGGGTTAACCCCATAACTGTCCTTTTAAATTACGGTTAAAAATTCCTATTTCTTATTGGCACCACTTTTTTGAAAAAGAAATAGTCTCTTTATTTAATGGCAGGTAAAATGTTACCATAATAAAGCCAGTTACATTATTTTATAAAACTGGTGGTAATCAAACAATCTGATGAAATGGCACAGCCCGTGAATATCATGGGAGCGAGACTTAAGAGGTTAATAAGCCAATGGGTTTTACATTTTAATTAATTTAATTTTTTATAAAACTAGTTTTTATCCCTTTTGTAATTTCACATTACTTTTTTGAGGTCTGCGGATCCAACGTCATACTTTTTCTTTCGAATTTTTTCCTTTAAAACGTATAGATTATACGTATTAGAAGTATTGTTCATATTCTCTAAGCGAGGATTCTCGTTTTGTAAAGTTTGTGCAGCGCTATCCAATCGACATGTATCGCTATTTTTTTTTTATGTTAAGCTCAGCCATTTCCAATTTTTGAGCTTTCGAAAGCCTCCCATTAAAATTCCGCCATCTTATCATTTTATCTTACCTTTTTTCAATATTTGTTGAATATTTCATCTTTTATATGCAGAGGTCGCAGTGGTAGGAAACATTTTATTTCTTCTCATCAGTATTTTGAAAAGTAAATTCCTTAGTAGACTTCTATTTAAGTGTTAAAAGACGTTTATCACAAAAATTTTCGCTTTTAAATAACGGTGGTGCGAAATAAAATGTTTTCCTATCGCTGCCACCTCTGTCTTTGATATGACACTAATCAGTATTATATTTACATGTAAAATATTCTATACAATAATTTCTTCAGAATATTTAGAACTAGAATTCTGTAAGGTGTTTCTTATTATAAAGCTCGAAACGCAATGCATTTACTTAATTAAAAAAATCATTAACGAAATTGTATGTAACATTTCGTACTAAAGTATAATTTCAATTGTACAAAATATATAATGTTTATGTTATGACTTAGACAAATAAGAAATTTACACTGATTTATTTCACTGAATAGTGAAAATAAACTTCTATTAATTTTTAGTGTAAATCTATTTACTATATAATTGAGAATCAGTTAAAATTTCTTTAGAAATCTACCATCCCATTCGAAATGTAATTAAATTAAATGTTACAGCTAACGTGAAAGTATTTGTACAAACAAGCGCCAAGAAATTCTGTAATAAGCGAACATTTTTTCAGTTCTAAGTCACTTCCAGCTGCCGTCATTAATTAAATGTTTTGAAATGCAGTCATAAAGATTCAATAGAAATGAAGACTTCATAAATTTATGTGAAAATCAGGGAGCTACAGTTAAAGCATTCACTATGTTATACTTATATAACAACTATCTTAAATTTATCACATAAACGGTTGCAAAATTTAATCCAATTAGAAAAGTAAATACACGCTTTCAGTGATTCAAAAGTATATTAAATTCTATGCCTACGTTTAAAGTAACACGACATAAATCATAATATGTATTTCAAAACGTTATATTTATCTTATTCAGACGCAATTTATCTCAATAAACGCTAAAGAATAAACATAATTGAAATTAATTTTTAGACTTTAATCCATTTGAATAATCCTTGTTATAATTAGATAAATATTAAGAAACTTAAATTTAAAATTTAGTTTAATTTTTTATTTGTTATAGCACGTTTCTTTTTAAAGGATTTAGTAAAGTAGCATAAACACAAAATAATATTTTGGATTGAGAACTAAAAAATAACGTTTGTATTTCTTGGTAGTTTTTTGTTATTATTATTTTGTTTTCCATATCCTCACACAGTTTGAGTGTCGTAATATTTTGAGGTGAAAATTAGAACATTAATGGGCGATTTCATTCCTTCAACACGAACGCAGATTAATTTGCTAAACTATTTCGTCCGCGAGACAGTGTTGCCAGATGGGCTACTTTTTTAAAAATCAGATTCTTGATTAGCAAAGCTTTTTTGAAATGGTAAAATGTGCCTTATTTAATGACATACTAATTAAGGCAAAAACAAAGTTAGTTTTACTGTTTCAAAAAAGCGGTGTCAATCAAGAAATCTGAATTAAAAGAAAGTAGCCCACTGGTACCACTGCCGCGAGACAGCAGAAAACAGTTGAATCTTTGTTATAAACAACAATAGAGAAATACATTATTGATCAATGAGCTTATATTTTTAACCCTTTGGACCTTGGCGTCTCTTACACAAATTTCATTCGGTAGGCAGCACTTTTTAAAAAGAAGTTTCCTTCAAGTACACAATTTCAAACATGTTCTGATTAAATAAGGCAAATTTTATTTTCCTTTTTTACTGGTTCCAAAAAGAAATTTTTGCAAAGAAAGATGATTTCGGAGTGATGCATATATGCATCGTGGAATTTGTTTTCGGCACCATTAATATATAAATGTAATATTTGTCTTTTTTAATTGGAGTATTTTTTTATATTTTACAATTAAAGGGAACAGTTTAAAAAAAAAAGCGGTGCCAACCAAATAAAATTTGTGTAAGGGATGCCGTCTTGAAAGGGTTAATAAAAAATCTTTGTCTACCCTTTATACGGAATCAGTTCAAGAAAGTTTAACTTAAATAAATATACTTTTATAACAATGACTTTGTCATATACATTTATATGTACATATAATGAAAATTAAAGATCGTTTAATGACGGTTAGAAAAATTTAAACTGAATAAAATTGCTTCAAACTCAAAATTAAGGTCCGATTCTGAGCACTGTCAATTTGACTTCGATAGTGTTAGTGTTTGTGACACTATGCAAAAAGTTTTGTTGTCACGGAATTTTTTTTTAACTTTCCATGATTAATATATATAAGTAAAGCGTATTATATAAAAAGAAAAATAATAACATACAAACAAAATAGCACCTTTAAAGCTGCAAATGTTTCACTACGGATAAGAATTTTTTAACTACTCCAAAATTTTTCGAATAACTGCACGCTTGCTATGAGTCACGTGGTCTTGCGAGAGCATATCGCAGTTAGATTTGTTGGGATTCCGCACGCATCCAGTTGAAATTCATCTTAACCCTTAATTGGATAGTGATGTAAATTTCAATAACCTTTTAATTTAATTTTTAATACACAAATTAAGTTTTTACAACCACTATATTTATATAGAAATATTAATCCTCTAAAAATTAAAAAAATATGCTACTAAATAAAGTTAAAACTCTATCTTAAGATTTCTGGTGTCTAATCCTTAATATAAAAATAAAAAACACAATTCTAAAAGAATAATTCATGCAATTAAGGGTTAAGATAATTTTCGCAAGGCACTGCAACGCGGTTTACGCTTTGTTTGTATCGTAAGTCAGTGAATGGATCTTCAACGTGGCACCGCAGTCTCAGCTTTACTGGCATTCGCGTTTAACATTCCCTGTTGTCTGGCAAGTAGAAAGTGCCAACAAAAATGTCTGTCATTTTCAATTTTTTTTTCTAAGCATAAATATTATTCTGTCTCATTCTCAGCGTGCCTCAAATACCTATTTTCGTTAGTCATAAAATACCACTCGATAAGTGTCTGGCGCAGTTTCTGGGGTGACTAAAGTGTCTGGCTTTTATACTTTTTATTTCTTTAAATACTAAATTTGAAGGCATTAAAATTTCAAAATGCCTCAAGGATATTTTTTGCAACAAAAATTTAGGAGATTTAAAAATTCACGAGCCGTCTAAGCGCCCCAATCCTTCAGCCAGACATTCGATTTTTTATTCAGACAGAGCAAAAGAAGTGTTACACAAATTTTCACGGTGCCTCAAATACCTACCCTAAAATCTTTAACAGCTCTCGGACTATTACCTGTTTCCTGCTTTGTACGTTACACTTGTGTCATATTTATAAATTTCCGGTTTATTTGAAAAATCAAGGGAAGATTCTTTCAATCTGAAAGAGTTTTTTTATTTTTTCCGGATGTCTTCGTTATCCAGGGTAAAAGCTCCTGTTCCTTTATTACAAGATCTCGTTTAACCCATTTCCTGCCATGATCCCCGTTTGGGGATCACAAGTATTTGCAAGAAAGTGCTTTTCACACCAGTAAATATGAAGATAAATATATACTTTCTTTCACGAGACAAATTCCTTGATAAAATAGGATAAAAATTACTCTACTTTTAAAAGTGGTGGGAAATCCAAAATTTACATTTTAACGAAACTAATAATTTGGGCGTTAATGGGTTAATGTACGTTCAACTTTGGTTCGGACTTAGTTACATATGTCTTTTTTGAGGTCAAAATGTATTTCTCAATTTACTCGATTTTTTTATATTCACATTCCTCCTGATGTTTTTTATCAAATAAAGGATCGGGATTCGCAATAATATTTATATTTTAGAAGAAAAAGCCTACTGCCTTTCGTTTTTGAAAATGCTGCAGTGTAATGGAGACACTAATTGAACGATTTTTGTTTTATCAAGAGTATCAATTAAGAAACATTCTGGCTGATGTCAATTGCGCAGCATCAGAAAACTTGTTCAACCCTGTGAGAAACATGCAGCTAACAATAGAAAATACATTATTGATTTAAGTGCTTATTTTGCTGTGTTAAAAAAAAAGGATATTTGTATTCAATAAAAAATTAAATTTCTCGTTTCTCCACCTGGCACTCTAATATATAGAACTAAAGAAATAAAGTATACTCCAATCATACAATAAAAAGCTAGTAAAAGAAATAAAGGCTAGGAGATTTTTCTTGACCAAATAACTATGCACATACTTGCCAACATCTTACTCTTTATAGTATCACAAAAATTTAATAGAAATTTTTACCATGTTTTCTCGGCAGATAACAATGATTTCAGAAGCTAAAATTTACTATTAAATTTTTCTGGTGCGAAAAAGCGTAAGAGTTTGCGGTATGACTTGTGCATTCAGTGTTGCCAGTGGGCTACTTTTTTAAAATTCAGATTGCTTGATTGGCACCACATCTCTGAAATGGTAAAATTCCTCTTATTTTCGCTTTAATTAATATGCCATTTAATAAGGCGAATTTTTCTATTTCAAAAAAGTGGTGATAATCAAGAAATTGGACTTTAAAAAAAGTAGTTCACTTTCAACACTGTGTGCATTAACAGTTTTACAGCTGTCAACCTTTTGATAACTGGCAATGGCAGGCAACATTTTTTTTTTTTTTCAATCCTACCACAATTTACGGAAAAAAAAAATTCTTCATCTTTAAATATCTACCGAAAATATCCTATTCTAAGTAAATTTAGAGATTATTTTCTTCAAAAAGTGGTGTCCCGGTTATATGGTGTCAGAACCCCCATAATTAAAAGGTTAACTGTACACTTGTGATATATTTATAAATTCTCTAGTTTCACGTGATTTCAAGGTACGATCCTTTCAAACTCAAAGAGATGTTTCATCTGCCCGGTTGTCTCATTTAATCAAGGATCAATAAGGGCTAGTTACGCTATTATAGTTTTCTTGAACAATATATTTTCAAATTTGGTTCAGTCTTAGATACAGATGTCATTTATGTGGTAATATAAAATAGTAAGTTTAGTAGGGGCAACTATAGGCCATGATTTTACAATGTGACTCTGGAGCTTCTGACAATTTAGCTTCAAAAAGCTTTTTGTTCATTTGAACTAAAGTCTGAACTTCTGTAAATGTGTTCAGTTAGGTTCCCTCTATCAGACAGAAATGCTCAAAATTACATTTTAATATTTAAAACCATAAAAATATGCATAATTCATCTTTCTTTCCTCATGGGGTCCAGTTGCCCCATAAAAATGGGGTAAGTGGATCAGGAGGGTCTATGTTCCACACGCGTTTATTTTTTTTTTCACATGGGATATCAGGTCTTGTTTGAAAAAGTGCAAACAACTTAAAAAAATTAAAGCAGGCAGACCATGTAAATTATATATCAACTAAAGAGCGTTGTAAGGGAAACCATTGGTGTCAATGTCTATAAAAAAAGCACTAAAAGTGAAAATATTAGATTTATTCATTCCAAAAACATAAACATTAATCAAGTACTTATGTACTTTAGTATAGCATAGCTGCCAACTTGTACGGATTTCTGCTACCACTAAAATTTTAAAGAAGGCTTTGCCTAATTCAATCGCCGAATTGTAGTGAATGCTGATAATTAAATAACTCATGAATTTCTGTTAAATTTTAGTGGTAACAAAAATCCGTAGTAGTTGGAAGCTATGGTATAAGAAATAAGTATAAATTCGCATGGGTATTTTAAGGAAAAAAATAGCAAGGTATAGCATGAACAAACGGCTACATAAGTACTTAATCTGTATCCAGGGGGTACCATTGTATAGGGAAAATTTTATTGTTCTTATCACAACCCCTAATGAGTTACCATCAGGATAATTTTATTTAACATATTCTAGAGAAAGGCGCGATGAAGAAATTATTTTCAAAATAGTGGTAGCAACAATAAAAGTTTCCCTATATAATGCGACCCCTGTGTATCGTGCAATTTCAAGGTTTGGGTGTCTCGCTTTCAGGGGCAAGGTACTTGCATTCGTAAAAAAATGTTGCAATAATTTAATGACATCAGTATTTAAAGAGAATCTATTTGTAAACAAGTAAATGTATATTATCGCGTACTCAATAAAGGTGAAATTTTCATTATAAAATTCCGGTTCCAATCTGGCGATTAGGGATTAAATTATGTGATGCCATAACGGCATCACCGCCTCTCAAGGGGGTCAAGAAATCTGGATTGGTACCACTCAATATGCTTTTTTGTTTAATTTTATTACGTAATTTTAATAAAGTATTCTATAATTTTCTTTATTGTGAGCAAATAACAATGGAGAAATTTATTTCCCGTAGTAAGAGAAACTCAAAAAAATTATTTATAACTATTGGGGTAACTGGATCAAGCATGATCCAGTTACCCCGGATACATGTCCCAGTTACTCTATTCTTGAAATATTTATTGGGTAACTGGGACACCGGGCATACATTTGAAACATGAAGTAAATATGTATAAATACCTAATAATATTAATGTAGTGATATGCCTAAGCATTAAAAAAAGATCGTTTAATAAAAGTACTTACCGTATTTTAATAAAAAGCCGAGGACGTTCAACCAACTGGACGTTGTTTATAAAAAAAAGGAACCTAAATGTTTGACAGCCTATCACAGCAAAGTGAGAGTTATGATTGAGTTGACACAGGTTGTTTTAGGAAGTAGAGATTAAGTTGCATTATTCACAAAAGCTAAAACTTAAAAAACGCCAACAGTTTTTTATAAAATAGCCTATGGCCCAATTACCTCGTGGGTTCAGTTACCCCAACTAGCCTTATATTGATTAGTATTTTATTACTTATTAATACTGTTAACGTAAATTACATGCATGATAAATCTTTCAATTCATAAATTTAACCAAGTTTTTCTTTCACTTTAAATGTATTGTCTAAAAGACCATTACTATAGTTAAATGTATTTCCTTCGTAGTTACCAGGGTTGCCAGTTTGACCTCTATTTTTAATAAGAAAATTCGAGTTCATATCAGAAATAAAAATTATCATTCTATATTTTATTTAATGAGACACGTTGTTGACCACATAAAATAAAAATTCTTGTTTCGAAATTTCAGATGTGAATTTGAAATTTCGGATTAAAATTGTAGGCCAAACAGTTAATCCCTGGCTATTACTATCAATCTATTTATTTACTAGCATTAATCAAAATCTTCATCCAGCAGATTGCGTACCTTGTACGCGGCTCGTATATCTCCGAGCTTCTACTTTTGCATTTAGAAATCTTCGCTTTAATCGCAAAAGTTCTGGCAATAAATAAACCCAATACTACTTTTCGCAAATAGTAGTTTGAGAATACTTTTCGCAAATAGTTGTGTGAAAATACTTTCCGCAAAACGTAATGTGTATCCCTCATCTGGATATAAACTAACAAGGAGTGGGTCGGAGGTTCGTGTCACCGAATGCGATGAACACTTGTGTCTCGATAGAGTATAGTTAGTATATAATTATATGTCCGCCATAAAGCGCAACCAACAGGGGGTCTTGAGAAAATAAGTCGCAAAGTTTAAGCTTCAGTTCATAAAACGGATAAATTTCTTTCTATGGCAAGCGGTTCAGTAGCATGGTCTGCAGAATGTGGGATTGAAATTTTTTTACCAGAGTTCAAATCCGGCTGAAACTTCTTTTTCGGAACGAAAAATTTTATCAATCATTTTCGAACCGCAATTAAAAAAATATGTATACTAATTGAAATTAACGAAAAATAGGAATTAAATGTATGTTTTGCAGCATATAAGTGCTTTTTTAACTACGAAATTTTGCATGTTTAAATATATAATGAAAAGTAAAAAAAAAAAAAAAAAACACGCATATTCTATAGACCAGAAAATTTTTGTTGTTATTTAACCCCTTAATTTTCGCTCCCGTCAATAACACGGGCGGAGGTGTCGATCGTTGTCTATCGTGCCCGTCATATTTCCTGCCTGGGGATTTACTGCTGGAAAAAACTTCTGAAACCAGAAAAAATTAACTCCCGTTTCCGTGTGAAGTCTTTGAATATTAGATTTGGGACTATGTTTCTGGAGCTGATTGTGGTGTTGGACATTGTATTGCATGTTTCGAATTATATCACATTCAAAAAAATTATTAAAAATCAAAATTTAATGTATATAATATTATTTCAAATCTTATTTGTAAAAATTTGTTTGATGCTGATAAATAAAGATCTAAGATGTGAAAAATAATGATCTTATTCGCATTAATTTTGTATGACGTAAAACAAACATTAAAACAAAGAATGCTCGCATGATTGCTTTTCCACAAATGTGAATTTTTTCTATAACATTTTTTTTTTCGCCTTAAAAAAACTGATTGCATATTTTATATATAAACCTTATAATTATTCAGTTTCTGTAATAAACAAATAGGTACTTTTTTGAGTGTTTTTCCAGATACTAAGCGACTGTTAAGGGGTTAAAACTATTTACAGTTCTTTCAATGATTATCTAATATTTTTAACAGAGAAATAAATTTAAATAAGGGAACAAATATATTATTTTCATTTTGTTTCCTCATTCAAATACATTCAATGAATTCATGAAATATGTATTTCAGGGTTTATAAAAAGATGCTTTTGGCTAATTCCATGAAAATTTGTCATGTCTGTCACACAGCTGAAAATCGCTATGCTTATTGGCCAACGTTATTTTCGAAAAGTTTGCTTCGTGTTGTTCAATTGATGAAATATATCCGATAAAATAAGTTACATTTTTCCGTTCTAAAATACTGGTAGCCAAAAATCGTAGTATGTGACAGACATGACAAATTTTCTTGGAATTTGCCTTTTACATCTTTAAACAATTTCTGGTCTACATGCAAAATTTCGTAGTTAGAAATGCACTTATATGCTACAAAACATTCATCTAATTCGTATTTTTTGTAAATTTCAATTACTATATATATTTATATTTTCATCGTGGTTCGAAAATGATTGATAAAAATTTTCGTTCCGAAAAACTTGTGTTAGCCGGATTTGAACTCGGGTAAAAATATTTCAAATCCCGCATGCTGCCGACCATGCTATTGAACCGCTTGACAAAGAAAGAAATTTATCCGATTATAAACTGAAGCTTAAACTTTGCGACTTATTTTCTCAAGACCCCCTGTGTGTTGCGATTTATGACGGACATATATTTATATACTAACTATACTCTATCGGTAAACAAATGTTCATCGCATTCGGTGACACCAACCTCGGACCCTTTCTTTGTTAGTCTATTCAGTCTATATTCCGCTAGCCACCAAACTACCACAATTTTAGAAAATAAAACAATAATTAACCCTATCGTCTCCGGTGTCTCTTAAGAAATTTTATTCATTCGGCACCACTTTTTTAAAAAAAGTTACCTACAATTATTCTATATTAAAAATTGCTTTAATAAAGTAAGGCAAATTTTATTTTCCTTTGTTACTGGTGCGAAAAACAAATTTTGCAAAGAAAGATGATGTCGCCTGAGACGCGACAAAGGATTGCAAAGGGTTAATGACAGAAACTGTGCAATTAAATAAGTCGAAGAACACTATTTGGAATTCGTGGTGGGTAACGAGTTTCAGGCAAAAGGTTTAAGACACTTTACCCTAAACAAACTAAAGCTATTCTGCTGATATATATATGCAGAATCAATAGTCATATAAATACAAGTTCGAATAAATTAGTGTTTTTAAGCAAATACTTTTACATAAAAATATTTTGAAATAAGTAATTTTTATATTTCTATAAGACTTAAAAAAATACATTTTATAATTACTTACCGAATTAAACAAATAAAAATAATAAATTATACATCGGAAAATATTATTTTAAATGTTTTTTAGCGATGTGGAATTTTAATAGAGCATAGCTTTGTTTCTTTCTTCCTTTTTTTTCGGGGGGGGGGGGGGGAGTCGTTTGCGTCAGTAAAGTTAAAAGATAATAAAATATCAGAATTGACGTCGCAAAAATTTTTATTTATTTTCATATTATTCATATTAAAAAATGCATTTATTCAAGACAGAAAATTTATTTGTTTAAGAGTAAAAGGCCAACATCTAATGACGTTTTGTTTTAGAAATGAAAAGTTTCATATTTTAGAGCATACGATAAACGAAAAGGCGTATGTTGTTAATAATACATTATAATACTATATGGATTCTGTTAAAGCTGCACTCTGAAAAAAAAAAAAAACTGTTAAAGCTAAACTGATGTTGCTTATTTAACCGAAATGAATTTTTTCTCCAATATAAAATTTATAAAAAATGATAAACGTGAACTTAAGAAACATGATATTAATTTTTTTTATATTCAATTATTTAAAAACATAAATGTTGAGGTAAAATAAACAATCTTTTGTTCCTTGAAAATCGATAATTGTAATGCATTTTATCTTTAGTCTGAAAGATTCATGAACGATTTAGAAAAAGTGGTTCACATTATATATTTTCCTATAAATTTCCTTTATTGATTTTAAATAGTTCTAAGTTAGAGAAACAGGCAACACGATGATTACTTTTTATTGCAAAGTTTATTTTAATTTATATAAATACAGATTAACAATAAACAATAATGTTTTATAGCTCACCAAAATCAGTATTATCTGTCAGAAACTTAAAATAAGTATTTATATTTAAATAAAATCATAATATATGTTTTTTAACTACTAATTTGATTTTTCTTATATTAGAATATTTTTGTTTTTAATTTTTTTAGGAGGGAGGGGATTAGTCAATGCACTTTCGGGATTCATGTTAGATGAATTCGAAATTATATGAGCATTTTTTAAATTTTACAAATTTTTAATAAAACTTTATAATATTAGAAAAACATTCAGCGTTATAAATATACAGGGTGATTCAAAAAAAGATGAGAAAAATTTTAAGAGGTGATAGTACACACCCAAACAAACATTTTGTATCAAAGAATGCATGGTCGAAAACTAAACGTAAAAAAGTTAGAGGGCGCCAAAAGTTATGTTCTTATACGAGGCAAAAACACACAATGAACGATTAAGTTAAGTTACGAAAACACATTTAATGGCATTTGATTACAATAAGTGCTCAAAACATTGACCGGCAGCTGTTATGCACTCAGTAAAACGGCGAAGAACAGATTGGCGAATTTTCTGAAACACACCAGGCACCACCGCGCTCGCCAGATCTTTCATGTCTCGATTTTTTTTTGTGGGGACAGCTAAAGACTCTTGTGTATGAGACTCCCATTGAATCCGCAGAAGAACTTGTCGCCATGCTTTCGGCTGCTGTACGGGAAGTTCGCGATATGCCTGGTGTGTTTCAGAAAATTCGTCAATTTGTTCTTCGCCGTTGTACTGCGTGTATAACAGCTGCCGGTCAATGTTTTGTGCACTTATTGTAATCAAATGCCAATAAATTTGTTTTCGTAACTTAACTTAATCGTTCATTGTGTGTTTTTGCCTCGTATAAGAACATAACTTTTGGCGCCCTCTAACTTTTTTACGTTTAGTTTTCGACCACGCATTCTTTGATACAAAATGTTTGTTTGGGTGTGTACTATCACCTCTTAAAAATTTCCCCATCTTTTTTGAATCACCCTGTATACAGCATTCATAATGAATGTTTGTTACACAGAAGTTAACGAATTTTGACCAACACTATTTTTTAACCCCTTGAGGGGCACCGTTATATATTATATACCACCTACGATTAATGAAGTTTTACACCAGAAAAATTTTATTAAATTTTACTTTTCTTACTTTGGTGGAAAAAAGGCCGTAAAATTGCTTTTCCTTATTTTGAAATAATTTTTTTCTAATTTTCCGGTGGGAATTCTGCATTTCACAAACGTAATTGCTTGCCCCTCAAGGGGTTAACTCTAGAACTACCGTGAGCCGTCATTTTGACGGCTACTGTATGAATATGCTTCGGTTTAACCCAGAAATTTGATTATGAAATAACTTTAATAGATACAAAGAAGAAAAACGTTAAATAATAAAGTTAAGCTGCTTTAAATAAAAATTCCGGTGTGAAATATTTTTATAAAACTTGACTCAAACTTCAGGTCGTTCTAGTGTTTAACATTCTTCGTCGTTTATAAATTACAGAAATCTACGATGATATAAGGCAGAGGTGTCAAACTGAAGCCCGCCGAATACCACTAATTTTTTAAAGAAATAATCCACTTGTTGAATCGCAGAAATTCGGTAATTAGATAAGGTAATGATAACTATAAAATTTTAGTGGTATCCGGCGGGCAACAGTGACAACCCTGTTATAAGGCAAACAAAATGGTATTTATTCCTTAACGAACGGTACCTTCAACCCATTAACAATTTCAGGGGCAAGCAGTTGTTTTTCTGTAATGTCGAATTCACACCGGAATCTTCAAAAAATTTTATTGCAAAAATAGAAAAATGAATTTTACTCCTCCCCAATAAAAAAAAAATTCTGGTGTACAAAGTAGAACCTCGGTTATCCGTCATTAACGAGACCGAAACCTTGACGGATTTTTCACAAAAAACATCACTTTATTTTCAAATTTATTAAATATTGTAATGTAACAAAAAATAAATAAAATAAAACAAAAATCACTCCAAAACTGTATGAGATAATGACAGGTAATTAGTTAATGAATGATAAGTATTCACCATTAATGAAGTGTTTATTAATGTGAAGCATTATAACTGCGAGTATAATATATGGAGAAAACTAAAATTAGGTACATACTAATTTATAATTAAGTAGATATTATGCAATTATGATGTAGATAAGTCTTTTAATGGAATCTTTATCATTTTGGCTTGTTTTTTCCTTCAATATCATCATCAGTAGAAATGCATGGGTCGTTAGGATCCATAATCAACACCTCATTTTCTTCCTTGTCCAGTTCATCTCCCCATGATCCTGAAGACAAATATTTATCATTAAGAAAATGTTTAGGTCATGCGAAACTTTGTTAGTGCGACAAAACATAATAGAAAACCGAAACATATTAAATATGACATCAGAAGGTGAAAGCCACCAAGTCTTACCACACATTTTGACAACATGGAAACTGTTGGAGATTTTTGATTGGTCAACTTCAGGAGGAGTTTCGAAATTTTAAATTCATAATTCTAGATGAAATGAGTATGATTGGATGCAGTCTTTTGCGAAAAATAGATTTACGATTACGTAGTGCTGTGCCATCGAAACAAGATGAACCTTTTGGTGGAATGTTTTTATATCTATTTGGAGATGATAAACAACTACCTCCAGCAAACTACAGGCCTCTTTACAGTGACGAAAATCAAGGAAGTTAGTTTCTTTTGAAGGACAATTGTTATTTTCTTCGACTATTCAAAAATATTTTTTTTATCAACATCCTTCCGGCAACATGAACTCAACAAATATTTTGTAGCATACTTGATCGAATTAGCAATGGAGAATGCACTATTGAAGACTATGAAATATTAATGAATCGAAGCTTACAGTCTCTTTCAAAAAGCAAACAGCATTTATTTAACGATGCAATTAGGCTGTTTTCAAGGAATAAAGACGTAAAAGAATATAATAATGAAAAATTAAAAGAACTACGTAAACCTGTTGTCTTGATTCAAGCTCTTTATAATTGTACTAAAGCAAAGTTGGCCGATTCTGAAATGACAAACGGACTTGAACCTTTTTTTATTTTATCAGTTGGGTCTAAAGTAATGTTACGTTCTAATTTGTGGACCGAAAAAGGTTTTGTTAACGGGGCTTTAGGCTATGTTGCAGATATTATTTAATAAGAAAATCACGGGCCACCAGACCATATACCGCGAATAATCATGGTTAAATTTGAAAACTACAGTCATTCAATTTATGAGAATGGCTGCGTACCGATCCCACCAATAACTAAATTCTGGAAAAATAGAAATATAAATTGCTCAAGAAAACAATTTCTTCTGCAGTTAGCTTTTGTAGTTACAAGTAAAAAATCCCAAGCTTTAACATAAGATAAATCAGTCGTAGATATTGGGGATAAAGAGACATGAGTTGGCTTAAATTACGTAGCGTTGTCGAGAGTAAAAACCCTTCAAGGCTTAGCGTTCAATAGAAAATTTCCTTACGAGAGATTCTACAACATCAAAAATTCTCATATGCTAACATGCAGGAAAAAAAGAAGAAATTAGAATGAAAGGTTTTACAGTTAAAAATTCTTAGTATCAACGAGAGCAGATTTCAAAGGTTTTTCCAAAAATTAGGATTTTGAAGAAGTAACTTTCTTCAAGCTCTCTTCGAATATATTATTCTAAGATTGCTATCAAAGATTATTTGATGTGAATTACAAAGATTCAAACCATTTGAGAAACCACCAGAGGCTATTGTAAACATGGGTGCAAAAAGTACATCAAAGCCAAGACTGAAAACTTTTCTGAGTATTAGAAAAAAAACAAATGAAAATAGACTAGAGGATTTCTATGTCTTGCATGATGGCTAAAAATTGATTTCTTGCAATAAAAGAAAGTGCTTTATGCTATGTTGAGCAAAAAGTTCTGAGAAATTCCTGAACTCCTACAGCAGGACTCCCAAATGGTCCGCCAACTGAATACCAATATTATTTTACAAAAATTTTCTTTTTAGATTTTTCTTGCAAACCGCCCCAGAATACCCTTTGAAAGTTAATTCTAGCGTAAACCTACCATAAAATTTCCGGTTAAAATTTATTGGTACTCAGTTGGCGGATCATTTGGATTCCCTGCTATAGATATACCACTAATCCGTTACAAATTCTGGTAAACATTAGATTAAAAATTTCCCAGAACTTTTTGCTCAGCCTAATAGTAAAATTGCCATAATTTAAGTATATAAAGTAGAATTTACTATCAGTCAAAAATACGTCCAAGTCTGAAATAAGTCTTGAGACTGAAGGTCTTGCACCCATGATTGCAAAATATAAAAACATCATTAAAAATGCTTTTAGTTGAAAATTTAAAAGTATTTTGTAAAGTTTTGCTTTGAAAATATTTTTATTTCGACCAGTCTTACATCATAAATAAAAAATTCCAAGGAAATTCTTAGTTATTTGGCTGAATTTACATTTCTAAAATTAAAATGGGCCCAAACATAAAATAACGTTTTTGCTTAATAAAGATGCAAAAATAATATAAAAAAATATTGTTGCTTTCAAATATTTACCTTATGAAATAATGCTTCGCGAATCTAAACAAGGCATGGCTTTTGATAGTATTTAATTAAGATTATTTTATTGTTATCACGGAATGAGGACGAAATTTATTAGATCTTGTCTGCCAACTCTTTGCCCGTTCTTGAATAAAATATCTATATTTAAAGCTTATAGGACTCCTCATGAACTCCCATCACAATAAATACGACACAAAGCAAGTAAAATACACCAACACATATGTAATAATATGCAGATCTCGGATTCAAAACATGGTAAATAACAAACTACCTACTAGTTTCGACACATTCAAGATTTTAAGAAATTGCAAACAAAACTTGTATCTCAAATTTACTCTAAACAACAGCTGATTTGTTAATAGTGAACTTTCAGTTCCAGGATTTAAAAAGGTATTCCTCTCTTTACAAGATCTTTGCCTATGTGATGATTTTATTAGCGATAAGTCCTGTCCAAAAGTTTCATAATGTTGGAGGATTACCTGTTTTAATTCATATACTGCTTGATTGCACCACATTTTAAAATAGTATAATTCGCGATGTTTTCGCTTTATTTGTTCTGTCAATAATCATTTAACCCTTTCAGGGGCCAGGTATTTCTGCTCTAAAAATGCTCAAATATTTAATTCGCACCGCAATTTAAGAACAAATTTATTTGAAAATAGTCAAAAGCTTTCTTTCACGTATATTATGAGATCGAAAGTGTACTAAAAAATTTCTGGTCTCATTTGTAAATTTCGGCATTAAAATTAACCGTTTGCAGACTGGAAACGGCGCCCCTCAAGGGGTTAACGGTCGCTTTAAATTAAGGTTAAATAATTCAAATTCCTTTTTTGAAAAAGACATATTCTCCTTGTTTAATGACAGGTAAAATGTTACCATAATGAAGCCAATTACACTATTTAAAAAAAACTGGTTGAAATCAAACAATCTGAATAAAAGACACTTCCCGTAAATATCACGAGAGCAATAATAAAGGGGTTAAGTAAGGAGCATATTACTATTTCAATACTCTCCGAGTGCGATATCATAGTATTATCAATACATATTAGGTAATGGAGAACGGTACGCGTCCACTTAAAGTTTCCAATGTACTTTCCTATAAAGCGGACATCTTTTAAGTGTTTGAAATCACTTCAAGTGAACAGGGCTGGTTTCCCAGTTTGGCCTCCATTTTTGTTCAAAAAAACCAAATCCGTGCCAGAAATTAAACCTAGTATTTCTTGCTTGATTTAATGACGGAAATGTTGTGATTGCATAAACTAAAATTCTTCTTTCAAATTTTCTGGTATGAAATTTAAATTCAAGTTAAAAATGGAGACCAAACTGGCAACCCTGGAACAGGGAATTGAATGATGTCCTCATAAGCGTATCAGTTTTGCTAGTGGGCTAGTTTCACATTTCTTCATTAGCACTACTTTTTGAAATGGTACAGTTCCCCTTGTTTTCGACTTATTTAATACGACGTCAAATAATAACGTTCGCACGATCTTAGGCGACGCCTCATTTTGCAAGGATGCTTCCACCAAGTAATCACTTAGAACTATCTTCTAGCGCATGAATCATGCATTCATTAAGAAGAAAATTATCTTTATGTGATACTGGTGGTACTGTCGTTGCCATCGAAATACTCAAGACCTGAGGACAAGAGTTGTGACGTCATCACTAATTGACCGACTTCTCACTAGTATTGGAATTCACACCGGAAAATTTTGAATAACAATTTTCTTTTATTTTATTTGTGGAATATCTATTATCTTACAAAACAATAATAACTATTTAAACTTACTGGTGAGAATTTGGAATCACCCAATAAAAAATAAGCTAGATGCGGCAACACTGTGACATTCCGAATCTGGCTGAATTTTTATTTTGGGATTCAGAATTCTCACCAGTAATTTAAATAGTTAGTATTGCTTTATAAAATGATATGTATTCCACGAATAAAATAAAATAGAATTGCTATTAAAATGTTTCAGGTGTGAATTCCAACACTAGTGAGAAGTCGGTCGATTAGTGGTGACGTCACAACTCGTGTCCTCAGGCCTTGAGTATTTCGAGGGCAACGGTACAGTCCTTACAGAATGGGGCGTGGCTTAATAGCGTGTGAACCCTGAATAAGGAGAATTTTATCATTTCAAAAAACTGGTGCCAATCAAGAAATCTGAATTTAAAAAAAATCCCTGTCGGCTAAACCTACAGGCGGAGGTAGATTTCGAAGTTAAGTATTAAATTCACCAACAAATCCTAAATCAAGATTAGTGATAAACCCAGTTTAATAATTTTATCTAGCCGCTTCTGGCGAGTTTTTAATTTCAATTTTCTGCCACAACTGTATTTATCAGAATCATGTTAAGGCGGTATTCAAAAAAATATTTTCCCACGCTCAACAACTCAAAATTTTCGGACACATTTTCAGACTTATTTTTTTAAGGTCAACACATGAAATTTGCTGATTTTTGAAGAGATATATAAGTGGCCGTGAGTTTTGAGTTTTCGCTCAATTAGAACTTGATTTATGAACAATTATTTTCCAAGTATGACTTTGTTTTCGCTCCAAGTTCTCTCACTTCTCAAAATTCGGCTCAAAACGCCCACTTGACAGCATTTTTGCAATAATTTCTACCTTTATCAAAATATCGAGAAGTGCGGCCCATTATATAGTTTCTGAATAAGAGAATCTGCCGAATTGATGCACTTCAGAAGAAAAATGAATTTAAGAATAAGTCAGAAAATAAACAAAGCTCCTACCTATTCCCAACTCCTTGGTTCGATTATGCTCATTAACAAACTTGACCGAGATTTTCTGTTCCTTGAGTTTATGTATGAGTTTGGAAGATATTTCTGCAGATTTATGGAAGTTATAGTGTCCATAAAAAAGTGATATATATATATAAATATATATTTATATAGATAGATAGATAAAGTGTTTTATTGGGGGGTAATTTTGGGTTCTAGGAGCCATGATCGGCGGAGATCTGCAAAACGTTTTCAGAAATTCCAACATATGGGAGAATGTAATAGGTAGTATATCTTACAAAATACATCTAAAAGTAGCTCACTGGCAACAGTGAAACGAATCTGTCAAAAAGACTGTCATACTGGAGGACCTCAAAATAGTCATAACGGATGAAAACCTAACTTTATAAAATATTAGTTACGGAATGTGACAGTAAATTTCCTCTCCCATCTTTATGCGTAAATTTGTGCAGAGAGCAATTTAGAAAATATTTTCTATTAATTTCACTCATTAATTAGAGGAGGTAGTGATAATTAGGATCAGGGGTCATTGGAATCGAGGGAACTTCAGGGGCAATCTGTAACACATAAAAAAATGACCAGGCTAATTACGAAGTCCGATTAATATTCTACGTGTGCAATTTGTTTGGAGTGAAAATCTATGTTCCTGTAGAAATAATCACTACTTTCCCAGACAACAAAGAAAAACACTGTCCGTCAGAGTGAGAATGTTTTAGTTACAAATGGCCTGAGTAAAAAAACTGTAGGAATATTCAAATATAGCTATGGGTTTAAATTTATAAAAAGGTTGTTCCTAAGAGGAAATGGTTACAGTTTGCAACAGATGAAGCATAATGTTAATAATCTGCATGATCCTAATTTCCCCAGAAATAACATTTTCGAGGTAAATAGAACCATAGTTTTTTGGATTAAGGGTAAATGGGGTTCGAAAATTTTATTTTCTATTTAAAACAAAATGTCGTTTAGATTGCATTTTTAATCTTTCAGTTTTCAGATCTTATGAAATAACGCTAGTTTGGTTTACATTGCTGCACATTTTGTGTTAGCAATACATTTATTTTACAATATTATTTTGCATTTATTCCAAATTTCAGCCTGGACTGCATGTTGTAGGCTAAACTAGGCCTCAACCCTTTCAATGATAATAAAATTTTCCTCCGTCACAATATATGAGCTTTGACTGATCCCTCCTCCCATCTCCGGTTTGCATTTCATATTATCTTGAAAAAAAAAATGTTTTATTTTTAAACTTTAAAAATTAGATCTTTAGTAATACAACAAGGCTATCAGTTTTAAAAATAAATTTTTGCATTAGATTTTTTTTTGTAGGCAGACTGTAAAATATATGAATATTGAAAATCCCTTTAAAAACTTTGTTAATCGCTTAGCTTTCCAATTTTGTGTCTCTGAGAGAAGTTGTAGTTGTAAAATCAAAAATATCTTGCTGTAAAGTCTACACCGAAATATATTAACACCATTTACTTATTATTGTGTATCTTGAAAAGCATGAGAGAAAATACCACTGATCCTAATTACCAAATTTCATAGAGTAATTGTAATCAAAGAGGTATTTTTGAAAAATATACTTCTACCAGGTAACACAGTACATTGAAAATAAATCTTTACACATTTCAAGAGACAACTACTGTAATTTACCGAGTATCTGCCGCGGCTTAGTTAAGTCTTTTTCAAACCGGAAATTTTATTGAAAAAACGAAGTCAAATAAGTGTTAAAAAGAAGCAAGTCACATGTTATTTAAAATTAATTCTGGTAGGAAATCGAGTTATCTGAGTTGCAGCGGATACATGCGAAATTACGGTGCCTACTGAGTAAAATATACATAACATTAGTATGCAGTCCACTTTATTCTCTTGCAATTAATTGTCAAAGTTCAAATTGTCAAAAATAGGTCCTAAATACCCCTACCTCCCCTACGTTTCTCTGAAGATGTCAGTAAATTTTATCTAGTAATAACGAGGTTGCATGATTTAAATTTTTAAAACCTTTTTTTGGCAACCATTTACACTAATTTTATTTGACTAAATGTTGCTTCCATTTTAGTTATTTCAATACAAGTTAACATATAAAATTACATTCTAATACGTAAGATTAAATACCATGTTTAATATGAATTGAAAATATTCTTATGAATATATATTTCATTCTAAGGTTTCCATTAAACAAATAATTCTGTAATCCGCTATTCCAGATCAAATCACCCTTTCCCCATTATAAGGTAACATGCAATCTTCCATAACGCATGAAAATGCATTTGTGATTCCGACTACAATTACTTAAGAAAATTATACTTATTTGAGTGCACAATGGTACTCACAGATTACTGTCATCATTTTGAAATTGTGCTATCTGAATTGTAGCTTCGAATGAATAGTTATTGATTTAAGCTTCTGAAAAATATCATCATTTGTAATATTTGTTCATAAGCATTTATGCGAAGCACATATTTTTTAATCTGTACGATATATGAATGAAATGTTTTTTGTATCCTTGCATAGGCAGGGGATATAAATAAAAAGAAATGCATTTAATTTTGCAAATGTCTGTAAGTTTTTAATAATCGGTTTATTTCTAGACTTTTTATTATGCGTAGACTGAAATTCGTTTGAACCTTCCGATCTAGAGTTGTGCATCAAATAGAGCATCGTAATTCCTAGCGTATAATCCGCGGATCAAACAATCATGTTTGGACCCAGAATGTTTATTAAAAAAAATAACTTATTAAATCGCGGTAATTATTCGACTTCAATTAATAAATAAATTTTCTGGGTCAAAACATGGTCGTTTGATCCGCTGATTATGCACCAGAAATTTCGGTACCTGATTTTTTTTTTTTTTTTTTTTTTTTTTTTTTTCACGTTCCCGATCCGAACCGAAGATTTTTTATGTTCAGGTTGGTGTAAACCCTTTACTGCGCAGCTTTGCATATATGCAAACAACAGTGTTTTGAATTTAATACTTTTTTTTTATTCGTATATACGTAATTCACACCAGAAAATTAAAATAGCAATATTTGCTTTAAATAATCACAGACTTTAACCAAATTAACCATTGCAAGTTTCTGGTGTAAAGTCAGATTCTCTGGACTACGTAATTTCTAGAACGTATTCTATCACGGGAATTAAAGGGTTAAAGGCTAAGCTTTATAAAATAAATAATTTTATAAAATAAACTATTTGGAGACATACTTATTAAAATATTTACTAATTTGAATATTTTTGCGTAAAACAACCACACGACAGTATTTTTTACTTGTATTGCAGATGTGCAACAAAAGAAAAGATTGACGTATTATATGAAAAATGTATCTGTGATTTCTTTCATTATTTTTCCTGTGTAATACACATTTCAGAGAATGATATATAATTCTTTCGAAACAAAGTAAAAAATCGCGCATTTAAGGGTTAAGATTAAATGCCTTGTTTAACACTTGAACTCCCGGAAGAAGTCGATCTAACTGCGACTACATGATTAATTGTCAACTGGAATTAGAAATTTTTTCATAAAATAAGTTAAATTTAAACCACGCAGATTTACGTTAAATAAATCATTCAAATAATTTGAAGTAAAAATTCTGGTGTCAAATATTTTCATGAAAATTGAGTAAAATTTCCGGACGTTCTAGTGTTAATATGAACTGAAAATTCTCTTATGAATATATATTTCATTCTAAGGTTTCCATTAAACAAATAATTCTGTAATCCGCTGCTCCAGATCAAACACCCCTTCCCCATTATAAGGTAAAATGCAATATTCCATAACGCATGAAATGCTTTTGTGATTTAGACTACAATTCCTTAACCCCTTCAAGGGCGGTAGTTCATTTTTGGACCAGCTAATTTTAATTCGTAAATGCCGCATTGACACCAGAATTTTAGAAAGAAATTTTTCCAATTATTAACGACGTGACGAAGTACTTTTACCTATTTTGAAACAAATTAGTTTGTAAAATCTGGTGTCAATCAATCATTTTATAATTTTACGAATAGAAGTGCTTTGCCCCTGAAAGGGTTAAGAAAATTATATTTATTTGACTCCACAATGATAATCACAGATAACTGTCATTATTTTGAAATTGTGCTGTCTGAATTCTAGCTTCGAATGAATAGTTATTGATTTATGCTTCTGAAAAATATCATCATTTGTAATATTTGTTCGCAAGCATTTATTCGAAGCAAATACTTTTTAATTTGTACGATATATGAATAAAAAATTTTTATGTATCCTTACATATGCAGGGGAAATAAGTAAAAAGAAATGCATTTAATTTTGCAAATGTCTGTACGTTTTTAATAATGGGTTTATTTCTAGAATTGTTTTTATGCGGAGCCTGTAATTTGTTTTACCCTTCCGATCTGGAGTTGTGCATCAAATACAGTATCGTAATTTTCTGCGTATAATCCGTGGATCAAACCATCATGTTTGGACCCAGAATGTTTGTTCAAAATTTTAAGTTATTAAATAGCGGTAATTATTCGACTTCAATTACTAAATAAATTTTCAGTGTCAAAACATGATTGTATGATCCGCGTATTATGCACACGAAATTACAGTACCTGATTTTTTTTACGGTCCCAATCCGACCAGAGGATCTGTTAGGTTTAGTTTGGTGTTAACCCTTTAGTGCGCAGCTTTGCATGTATGCAAACAACAGGGTTTTAAATTTAATAGATTATTTTATTGCATATACCTAATTCACACAAGAAAATTAAAATAGCAATATTTGCTTTAAATAATAACAGACTTTCCGTATTTAAATAAAGTTAAATTGACCATTGATGCTTTCTGGTGTAAAGTCATATTCTCTGGACTACCTAATATCTAGAACGCATTTTATCATGGGAATGAAATGATTAAAGGTTAAGCTTTATAAAATAAATAATTATATAAACTAAGGTATCGTGAGAAATACTTATTAAGATATTTACTAATTTGCAATATTTTAGCGTAAAACAGCCACACGACAGCAGTTTTTACTTGTATTGCACATAAGCAACAGAAGAAAACATTGACGTATTATATGAAAAATGTATCTCAGATTTTCTTCATTATTTATCCTGTGTAAAAAACCTTTCCGAGAATCATATATTTTTTTCGAAACAAAATAAAAAAATCCTTGCCGGTCCGGCCTACAGGCGGAGGCAGATTTCGAAGTTAACCGCTTAACGCTCGAATTAAATTACGGTTGAAAAATTGAAATTGCTTATTGGCACCACTTTTAGGAAAAAGAAATATTCACCTTATTTAATGACAGGAAGCACGATACTAAAATATGGCCAATTTCACTATTTTATAAAACTGGTGGGAATCAAACAATTTGTGTAAAAGACACAGACCGTGAATATGACGTGAGCGCGAATTGAGGGGTTAAGTATATTAATTGCACAACCAAAAACTAAATCATGATTAGATATAAATCCACTTTAACAGTTTTATCTGTCCGCTTTTTACGAGTTTTTATTTCATTTTTATATAATAGCTGGTTTTATCAGAATCATGTTAAGGCGGTATTACAAAAAATACTTTTCCATGCTCAACAACTCGAAATTTTCTGGCACATTTTCAGATTCATTTTTAATAGAAAAAATACGAAACTTGCTGACGTGATTTTTGAAAAGATATATATGCGACATGCGTTTTTATTTTTCTTTCAATTAATTGAAACTTGATTAATAAACAATTATTTTCTCAGTAGGGCAATATTTTTCGTTTCTAACACAATCGCTTCGGGAAATTCTGTTCAAAATGCCCACTTTGACATCATTTTTTGAAATATATTCTGCCTCTATCAAAAGATCGATGATAACGGTACATTACATAGTTTCTGAAGAAGAGAATATATCAATTGGATGCGTTTGAGAGCAAAAATGAATTTAAAAATGAGTAAGAAAATAAGCAGTTTGGATTTGAATACACCCTTAATAAGATGATTTTTTTCTTCAACCGCAATGTATTTTTAATTTGTTTTTGCTGTCAGAATTTGCCCTATCAAAAACTTGTCTATATAAATGTTGAAGACAATATTAAGAAGATATATGATAAATTCATGGGGATTTTATATCTTGTGAAATGACGGAGTTATGGACATTTTTCTTCTTCATTTTTCTTCACCCCTCTTTTTTTGTTTTTGTTTTTAATTTTTTTGCGGTACGAATCGGTCCTATCAAAAACTTGTGAATATGAAAGTTGTAGATAATATTAAAGAGATGTATAATAAAATTAATTGGATTTGGTATCTTGAGAACTGACGAAGTTAGGAATTTTTTTCTCCCAAAAACCCTATTTTTTGCGCCCGTTGAGCCCATTTTTAATTTTATCAAAAATCTGTGATACATAAATTTTTGGTCCTATTTTTAGAAGTAATAAAAACTTTAAACTGTTTTAATGTGAACAAAAATTAAGAAGTTATGGGGGTTTTTCTGTTTTCACAAAACCCTTCCCTATTTCAATGCCCTTGGTCCGATTTTGCCAATTAACGAACTTGACCGAGATTTTATGCCCCTTGATTTTATGTATCAGTTTGGAAGAGATTTGTGCAGAATTGTGGAAGTTATCGTGTCCAGAAAAAAGTGATGTATATATATATATATATATATATATATATATATATATATATATATATATATAAAGTTTTTTACTGAGGGTGGTTTTGGGTTCTAGGGGTCATGATCGGTGTAGATTTGCAAAAATTTTTCAGAAATTCCAACATAGGAACGACGCCAATAGGTAGTATTTTATACGAAATCTACCTAAAATCGCGAATTTAAGCGTCAATGCTTTCATTGAGGGTTGGACTGACTAGTAGTTTCGGGTGCAGGTTTGTCTCGGGTGGGATTTTGTATCTTGCGGTTCGGTTTCGAGTGAACCCGACTTTTCAAAGGAGAATCCAGAACGGGTTTACTATCAAAAAATTTAGAATCGGACATGAATGAGTACGTACAGTACTGGCAGAAAGGAAAACACCCCCTCTTAACTCTGCAACAATTTATTGTAGAAGAAAGTTATTGGTACCAAACGATTTGAAATAAAGTTAACTTTTAAATGGAATTTTTTTAGCGGGCCATCTACATATCAAAACGAAGCTAAGCTTTGTTTTTTTCAATAGCAATACCCAAGTTTGACACCATAAATAAATTATACACCCTTGAATTAGTCTAAATAGAAATTTTAACGAAATTCATACAATTAGTCTAAGACAAAATAATTATTTTAAAATAGGCATATTTTAGGGGCTTTTTCCAAATTGAAGTTCGGTACTGGAATGTTTAAAAGCTGCAGAATGACAATGTCACTTCTATTAATGGATTATTTCTTGCCAATATGACCATATTCAAATACATATGTTATCATATACAGGGCTACTCAAAGAGTTCGGATATTTTTCGAATGTAGATGGTAGTTGTTTAAATTGGGATTTCAAATATTTTATATTATGTGTTTCCAAATGTTCAATTAGACAACCTATTTCAACTTATTAAACGGTTTTCTTATATTATTCTGAAAACGTTGGAAAGTGTTTCATAATCTATGCATGAAGCATAATTTTTCTTTCTTGTTTTGGAGTGAAATGACTGAATTATTTCTGTATTTTATATTTTTAGCGAAACCTCATTAATATTAGTTATTAATACTATCAGAAGCAAAGTACTTCCTCTTCTTAAATGTAGAAAGGATTGAATTCCAGCACAATTTACGAAAAAATTGATTTGAAAGCAAATAATTTCTTTTTTTTTCACGCACATTATAAAAGCAAAATTTCCTATATCTTTACAAGTGTAGTTCAAAGTTCAACAAAAATTTCAGCAGAGTGAAAAATATCTATATCAGAATTCGAACTTTGGACATTGGCTATACGTGCCAGTGCTATGCTACTGAGCCATTCAGGTGATATACATACTGATCACGCTGGTAATCCTGTTCTATAACAACATCACCTTTGGTGCCCTCTAGCACAGTTGCTTTTTATTTCCTACCATGCATTCTTTGATGAAAGTTGTCTGTTTCGATGTGTACTATCACCTCTTAAAGTTTTGCCCATCTTTTATGAAACACACTGTATATATATATATATGTGTGTGTCTGTGTGTGGGT
The DNA here is from genome assembly GCA_963932465.1 of Maratus speciosus. Taxonomy (NCBI): domain Eukaryota; kingdom Metazoa; phylum Arthropoda; class Arachnida; order Araneae; family Salticidae; genus Maratus; species Maratus speciosus. The sequence goes on along the minus strand of OZ010796.1, from coordinate 201,901,909 downwards.
AAGCAAAATTTCGTTCCAAATCTCTGGGGATGTTTGGAATCAAAATTAAGTGCCATTATTACATACTACCACCTTTTAAAAGGTTAACCATCTGAGAATCAGTGGACATTCTTAGTGGTGGGCAGAAAAAAGTGTTATACCGGTATTCGCAAAAAGATAATTTCCAGCCTTTGTATATATTGTTAGTCAATTACCACCAAGAGAGAAACAAAATAATAGTTGAAAACATTCGTAATTTTTTTTAATCAATGATCTTCAGAAATTTTGAAGACAAAAAGAATATTTATATTTTTGGGAATTACTTAAATTAATTCTAATTGAAATAAGAAAATCATTTCTCTATACGATATTTCTCATAGAAATTGAATAAAAAAAATAACGTTTGGCTACTAATCTTTTGCGCATACTCGAATAATTCATTCGAATATTAAAATCGCTCATTTAGTCCATCACTAGACATTCTTATATTCTCATAAAAAATTTCTGATTGCACATTTCTGATTGCTACATTTTTTTTTTTACGATTTGGTTCTAAAATATCTTTCATATAACTTTAACCTCAGGTATATCTGAAAATATAATTCTGTTAAATATATTTTTGCCTGCAGCTAATTTATGTTCAGGAAATGGACAAATACAAAACAGCCAGTTACAGATTATTACTGTAGGATTCTAATATGGCCAATTTTAAACATTTTTGCTATTAACTTAGTTTAGCATAAATTTTAATATGTTCCATCGTCATTTTTTCGTTAGTAAGGAGTTTGATAACTTGGGGGACTTAATTTAAAAATCTATGTGCCTCGTTTATTGAAAATCAATTCGAATTTCCATGCTTCAAATTTCTTTTAAAAAGTTTTTCTTAAATTTAGATATTCTTTTCTAACGATCTCGGTTACGATGGAATTATTTCTAATTATATATTTCGCCTCCGGTCAATTCTCTTCCATAAACCGTTCTGTCTCAGAAACTTTTGGAAAAATCAGAGCCTTTCCGATGAAAGTAATTATTGGGCAAATAATTTAATAGACGCAAACCGAATTAAGATATTTCGACAGCGTATTAATGAAATGAGTTTCTAAAAATAGCTAAACTAAATATTTAATAAATATTGGGTAGTCAAGAAAGCCCATGCCAATTTTGAAGGAAAATTGAAAGGTAGAATATTTAAATTTTAGTATACACTTATTAAATTATATAGGTGTCATTCTGTTCTAACACCTTCTTCCATCTGTCCAGAAGTCCTATGATGCCTTCTTTCCAAATCATTTGTGAATTGATGGCAAAATACTTATCGTGATGCTTTTTCATGTCATTCAAAGAGAAAATTTTTTGGAGAAAAGAATTTTTGAGAAAATTACAAAAAGTATTTTGACGCAGAAATATCTAGAGAGTAAGGATGGAGAGTCTGAATGTCTCAAACGAAATAATTAATGCAAGTAGTTTGTTTCTGACAGTCAAAATTTGTTACAAAAGTTTGTTTCTCAACTCACGTGGTATTTTTTAATTCATTTCGCACCAAGTTTTGAATGTAAAACTCTTTCGCGTGTACTTTCAAAACATCTGTAAAAGAAACATATATTAAAACATATTTTAACACGTCGGCACCGATATTCATGTATTTCACTGTGAGATGTCTTCCATTTCATGTTTCGCTTCATCTGGCGGCACGGTACTGTCGCTTATTCAGACACTGTATGTGATGACCTGCCCCTCTCATATTTATTGAATTGAACTCGAATATATGAAGCAGAGTTGATTGTGAATGTCTGAAAGTTCGTAAGGAGTATGCAAATTACTTAGAGATATGAATTTAGTGACTACACTTAAGACAGAACTTCCTCCACGTATTATACATATTACACTAACGTTGATAATGAAAAGAACGATCTACCGCAAGAAAGAGCGCAATTATCAGAAATTAGATTATATTGGCATGGCTACCACAGGCGATTATTTTTCTATTCCAGGGGTGGCCAGCTGTGGCACGCTAGGCACCACTAAAATTTTATAATAATCATAGACTTACCTAATCGTCGAATCTCTGCGATTCAAAAAGTCGACTTTTTCTGTAACAGTTTAGTGGTATCCGGCATGCCAGAGTTCTATTCTATTCGCACCACTATTTAAGAAAATTAGTATTGTGGTATATTACTATTGCAAATGTTGTCAAAACTTATGTCAAAGACTTCTGTTTTAAGAAAGAGGTGCGACATATAATTAAAAAATTGTACCTGTGTTGGTGTAAAAGGCACATGTATGCGAACGAGCGCATACAAGATGTCGTGGTAGGTGATCGTGTTTTATTGATATTTATTTTTTTTACTTTTTTCCGACAATATCACAGCTAGACATGAAGATTGGTTGAACAAAATTCGAAATATTTTTCAAGCAATTTTTGACACTTTTGAAGATACTGTCAAACATGGCGAAAACATTTAATCGACGAAAGTATGGTTCCGTGGCGAAGACGCCCCGGTATTTGCCAATATATTCCAGGCAAGCGGCATAAGTATGGCATAAAATTAAAGAAACTGTGTCTTCCTTTGAAGGTTACACCTATAACATTGATATTTATGCCGGAAAAAATGCAACGGATTCTGAAAACACATTCACTTGACGTCGTAAGGAGATTGATAAGCGAATTAATATTTGAGGATACTATTTAAAGATAGATATTATACGAGTGTCCGTTTGGCTGTAGAATTTTGGCTAAAAAATATATATTTATCTGTGATACTATAAAACTAAACAAAAAATTTCTACCTCCACAGTCAAAATAAAAATAACAACGGGGTGGCATTATGAGTTTTGAAAATCGTAGAGGAGTAAAATATTTTGATCAGTATGTATGATAACAACTTCGTATGCATGGTAACTACTTCCAGGAATCATACGTGTACCACTATTCAAGGAGAAAATAATAAATCGAAGTCCGATATATACACCCTTAGCAAAAAATGACAGAATTACCACAAAAAAAACCATACAAAAAACCATAAGTGAAATCTTATGGCTTTTTGCCTAAGGTAAAAAATATCCTATGGAAAACCATAGAAACAATGGCATGGAAATGGTACGTATGGTAATTTTTTATGGCACTGTATGGTAAATGTCTAAGGAGTTTTTGGGATGGCATTTGTATGGTAATTTTTATGACACTGTATGGTAAATGTCTAAGGAGTTAGTGGGATGGCCATTTGTATGGTAATTTTTATGGCACTGTACGGTAAACGTCTAAGGAGTTTTAGGGATGAAATCCTATGGCATTTGTATGGGGTTTCTGAATGAAATCTTATGGAATTGGTGGAATCTATGGTGTTTTAAAAGTGAAATCTTATGGCATTTATATAGCATAATCTATGGTGTTTTAGAATAAAATCATATGGTATTGATAATTATCAAATAAAAAGGGAGCAATATAGGAGGGAGTGCGGAAGTAATTAGTTAGTACGCAATTAATGCTTTAAAATGATGTCTCATTTATGAAATTCCAAGTAAAATTAAGAGAGTTACACTCAAGAAAACGGTAAAAAACAGTCAGGAACTTTTGAAGCTAATTCTTTTAAATCCTTTTTTTATTTTTTGTAAATTTCCCTTTAAATATTATTCAAGGTTACATTATATGCATTATGGGATACATTTATCACAAAAAAAAAATTAAAAACAATTTTATTTTTTAAAAAAAAAGGATTTTTTTGTAATATTTTAGATGTTATGGAGAACTTTTCAAAATGCCCCATGCCCATTCCATATCAATGAAAATCCCCAATATTTTTTATACAAGTTTGGTTTATACACATAAATAAAACTGTGCATCAAATTTTATATATTTGAATATAAAGGTTAGAAAAAAATATTTTCTGAATTTTTTTTTAATTTTGAGCATTTTTGCACCATATTTCTGTAATTAACTACCTTTAACTTTTACAATTATATTTATTTTCAAAAAATCATGCACAGTTTTATGACATATATAATGACAAATAGCTATAAAAAATTTCAAAGCAATTGGAGGAAAAATTATGCTCATGGAACATTTTGAATTAATAATATCGACTAAATTTTTATACTGAGAAAAATTAATTTTAAGGCTTAATGAAGACAGAAATATTAAAATATGCCTTCTAATTGACTAAATTCACATATCACCACAGTTTCAATAAGTTTATTCAATAATTTCATCAAATTAATGCGTTTATACAATTTAAATTTGTTTTGAGAAAAATAAAGAACATAAGAAATCATTCGTTGATGAAAAAATTCGTAGTGTTACGAAGAATTTTTCGAACTGTTCTATGCACATTTGACAGCAATTAAAATCACCAATATTTTTAATGCAAGATTGATTTATATATATAAATGAAACTGTGCATCAAATTTTATCTATTTTTAATATACAAGTTTTTAAAAAAATCTTAGTTTTATGAAATTTTCAGGATTTTTGCATCGTATTGCTGCAATTAGTTGCTTTTAACTTTTGAAATTATATTTAGTTTTAAAAAATCATGCACAGTTTTATGAAATATATAAGGACAAACAACCATAGAAATTTTCAACGGAATCAGAGATAAAATTATGCACATGGAGCATTTTGAAATAATCGATACTGTTGAAATTTATTAAAAAAATGAATTTTAAAATTTAGTACATGCACAACATTAAAATACATCTTGTAATCAACTAAATTCCAATATGCCATAGCTTCAATAACTTTATTAAATAATTTCATCAAATAAATGTGTTTATTAATTTAAATTTATGTTTTGAGCAGCATAAGAAATCCTTCATTGACGACAACGACCACATAAACATATAAGTACATATATACATTATATATATATACACATGTATATGTGTATATATAACACTGGCACCTGGTTAACTGAAAAGTACCAAAAATTGTTCCCAATAAGGGGCGGTAACGGTTATCAGATGTGTAAAATATTTAAAAACAGCTGCCTAGCGCTCCGCTCGGAACTTTTCTGTTATACGGATGCACCATTTATTTCAACCTTGATCGCGAAAAGGATTTTTATTGTAAACCATGTGACGTATTGCCATAGTTTGTAATATATGCCATCATATACCGTAAACATATATAGACATTATATACCATACACCATATACATATAGACATGCCATAGTTCGTAAAAGTCTATAATTTTCAAATGTTATATAATTAAAAGGCTCACGCCACAGATATCATATATGCCCCATACTGGCACGATTTTTTTCCGGTGAAAAAACTTGTTACCATATCAAGCAAAATAACGACACTTTGGCACCAGTTAAGTACCCGGTGCATATATGACATCTCTGCCAGGTTCACTTTACTATCGACAATGCTTCACGTGATTTTCATTTTGCGCCAACTATTATGCTTGGCGACAATGGATTCCGTATAACAGAAAAGTACCACCCGCTCTGCCAAATTGGACTACAGTCAACAGTATTGCTAAAAAAAAAAACTGAAAATTATTTGAAATTTTGAAAAACAGAAAAACAAAAAAATTCAGTTGAATGGGAAGGGGAAGTATCTATCTGCCACAGGATAAAGCCATGAAATTCATTACTCGGTTGCAAAGAAAAATCTCCAAATTTATCAGTTGGTCACAAAGAAAAAAAAAGCCTGCCTTGTGCGACATTATGCAGCCGCTCAGCAGTTTTTATGCAAGCAAAGCAAACATACTATGAACTATTATTTTTAATTTTTTATATTTCTGATTAGTAAAATTATCATACAAATTGAACATTTCCAACCGAGCGAAAAAATGCCCAGGCCGGCATTTGTTTGCAAGTCAAAGATCTGGGTTCAATTTACGGCTTGGGCATTTTTTCGCTCAATTGGAAATATTCAATTCATATGATAACTTTACAAATCAGTTTGATTGTGTTAAAATAATAGTTCATCTACATATCCATTGTTTATATGGAGTTCCATACCTGCGGTTTATTCTGTTGAGCTACATGACAGACCAGATGTTTCCTACCAATAAAGTTTTCTGAGCGAAATATGCTGGCTGGTTGTTAGCCCAGTTAGCTTAAAAGGTAAAGCATTGGTCTTGTAAGCTAAGGATCTGGGTTCGATTCCCGGCCTGGGCATTTTTTCACTCAGTTGGAAATATTCAATTCGTATGATAAACATACTATGACTAGAGGTTCGATTACGTCTGACTAAGCAGAACTTGATTCCAGAAACACTCGATACATGCACAATTTACAGCTTTCAAGTGTGAGATCTATTTACAGTCAAAGCAGGATTGACCCCCTGCCCTTTATCCGAGGCAAATGAAAAAGACAGGCTACCACAGTGCATCCCAAGTGTCTTTTTTTTAGACTGCTAGAGGGACGTAATGCTCTTTTCATACACTTGCATTGGTGCATTCGAACATCGCATGACTCCAGCGGGAGTGGGCTGACCCTTTTGCTTTCCATGTGCAAGGCGATTATTTCTAATATAAAAGATATTTTTTTTGAATAAAAGTACATAAAAGTTGCCATGATCGCAATGAATTCTTAGTACTTTTATGTTAGGCAGGCGAAAATCTCGCCAATAGCGTTTTATAACTTGCCAGATTTTTCGTGTGGTAAATTAAACCAATGCTTTTGATATTGAAATTAAATATCATGGTTTATGAAATTTATTACTTTTTCTCTCTCTCTTTTTTTTAAGAAATAAGTGAAAGTCATGAATTTTAAATATTTCACTCTTTAAGTTATGTATTTTAAATAAAATTAGTGAAAGGATTATATTTTAAATTATACTAATGAAATACGAAAAAATGCGATGGTAAAAATGTTTGGCAATTTATTACCTGCATTTGGCTAACATAAAAAAACAGAGTTCTTGAATAAAAGTAGCATGATACATACATTAAGGGAGACTAAATATATTTTACAAGCTAAAACTCAATTAAAATCTGAAAATTAAAAATTTGTTAATTAATAAATAAACAAACAAATTTTAAGTTTTCAAAGTGCTACTGCACACATTTATTTAAAAATAAAATTCACAGAGATATATATAAATAAACATTGGAATGAAATGAATAAAAATAAGAAAAAAATTAATTATTAACAGAAAATAGTGGTGTATAAACATGGGTTTTTTCTAGAAAAACAGGCTGCAAATAACTGATATATTTACATGCAGGGACTGGGCGCATCACTAACTCCAGGCCCATTTCAGATGCTTTGGGCTAAGCTCGAAATTGTCCTCGCTGTCCACATCAGGGAGCAAACTTGGAACCTCCTGGTCGAACAGCCAGGCTTAAGAGATGCAGGAACAACAATACTGACACTCGACTCTGCTTTATATGTATATATAACACTGGCACGTGGTTAACTGAAAAGTACAAAAAATTGTTCAAATTGGATACAGTCAGTATTGTTAAAAAAAAACATTGAAAATCGCTTGAAATTTTGAAAAAAAAAAAAAAAAAAATAGCTTTCAGCTGCACAAGGGAGGGTGAGGAGCAAAGGAAAAGACAATAAAACTTTTTAGCTGAATGGGTAGGGGGAGGAATGGTGAATTTTATCTATCTGTCACAGGATAAAACCATGAAATTCATTAATCGGTTGCAAAGAAAAATCTCAAAATTTATCAGTCGGTCACAAAAAAAAAAAAAAAAAAAAAAAAAAAAAAAAAAAAAAGCCTACCTTGTGCGACTGAAAAAATTTGTTGCCAAAATAGCAGTAAGGGTTGTTGGATGTGCAAAATATTTAATAAGGGTTGCCAGGTGCTAAGCCTTGCCTTGCCAAAACAGTCTACAGTCAACTATTTTTAAAAAGCACTGAAAATCGTTTGAAAGTTTGAAGAAAAAAATTCTTAGCTTTCAATTGTACAAGAAACGGGAGAGGGGGGGGGGTTCCTTTCAAAGTAAAATATTTTTAAAGGGCTGCCGAGCACTGTGCCCAGCCAAATTAGCCAACAGTCAACATTATTGTAAAAAACTGAAAATTGCTTGAATTTTTTTTTTTTAGCTTTGAGTTACACAAAGGGGGGGGGGAGGAGGAGAATGGAAAAAACAATGTTTTTCAGTCAGGGTGGAGCAGGGGATTTGGGACTTTTGTACAGTATAGAGGAATTTTGTACTAAAGTATTCTTTTAAACATATCTATTCTAGATTATATACAACATTCTGGAATACATACTACAATATTTATTTAATGAAACTGGAGCATGTATTACACACGCATAAAGATGATCATTTATATATTATAAATTTCAATGGGTCTGAAAAATTATTATGTTTGTTACTGAAATGTTCGAAAACACACACACACACACTAATTTTCAGTTTTATGAGTTTCTAAGCAATTACAGAATTTAGTATGAATATCAACGTTGGATTTATTTGATTTCAATTTAATCCTTTTAAAATAAAATATTTGTAAAGGGCTGCGGGGCGCTGTGTCCAGCCAAATTAGCCAACAGTCAATATTACTGTAAAAAAAAAGAAGAAAAAAACTGAAAATTACTTGATTTTTTTTTCTTTTAGCTTTCAGTTACCCAAAGGGGGGGGGGGGGCAGGGGATTTGGGACTCTTGTACAGTATACAGGAATTTTGTACTTTCTTTTAAACATATCTATTCTAGATTATATGCTATACAACATTTTGGAATACATACTACAATATTTATTTAATGAAACTGGAGCATGTATTACACACACATAAATATGATCATTTATATATTATAAATTTCAATGGGTCTGAAAAATTATTATGTTTGTTATTAAAATGGTCGAAAAAACACACACACACACACTAATTTTTCAGTTTTATGAGTTTCTAAGCGATTACAGAATTTAGTGTGAATATCAATGTTGGATTTATTTGATTTTAATTTAATCCTTTTGAAATAAAATATTTTTAAAGGGCTGCCGGGCACTGTGTCCAGCCAAATTAGCCAACATTATTGTAAAAAAAAAAAAAAAAAAAAAAAAAAAAAAAAGAAGAAGAAGAAAAAAACTGAAAATTACTTGATTATTTTTTCTTTTAGCTTTCAGTTACCCAAAGGGGGGGAGGGGGGACAATGGAAAAAACAATGTCTTTCAGTCAGGGTGGGACAGGGGATTTGGGACTTTTGTACAGTATACAGGAATTTTGCACTACTTATTCTTTTAAACATATCTATTCTAGATTATATGCAACATTCTGGAATACATACCACAATATTTATTTAATGAAACTGGAGCATGTATTACACACACATAAAGATGATCATTTATATATTATAGATTTCAATGGGTCTGAAAAATTATTATGTTTGTTATTAAAATGGTCGAAAAAACACACACACACTAATTTTTCAGTTTTATGAGTTTCTAAGCGATTACAGAATTTAGTGTGAATCAACGTTGGATTTATTTGATTTTAATTTAATCCTTTTGAAATAAAATATTTTTAAAGGGCTGCCGGGTACCGTGTCCAGCCAAATTAGCCAACATTATTGTAAAAAAAAAAAAAAAGAAGAAAAAAACTGAAAATTACTTGATTATTTTTTCTTTTAGCTTTCAGTTACCCAAAGGGGGGGGGGGGGAGGAAAATGGAAAAAAACAATGTTTTTCAGTCAGGGTGGGGCAGGGGATTTAGGACTTTTGTACTACTTATTCTTTTAAACATATCTATTCTAGATTATATACAACATTCTGGAATACATACCACAATATTTATTTAATGAAACTGGAGCATGTATTACACACACATAAAGATGATCATTTATATACACTATTTGGCCAAAAGTGACCGGTCACTTGTGATTTTAGACATTTTGTTATATATCTAGAAAAATACATGAGGAATTAACCTGAAACTGCAGGTGTATAAACAGTATAGTATAGGTCATATATTTCCGCGAAGATTTTTTCCCGAAACACCATGGGGGACCGTCAACAAATTGAAAAATAACGAATATATTTTGGATAACCCTGTAAACACTAATGGAACAAAAGCGTTTAAACTCGAGATTATTAATAAGTGGCTTATTGTAATATACTGTGTTCATTTTTATGAGGATAGCATGTATACTCATAGAGAAATTAAGGTTTTTATAAAAACAGTCCCAAATTTCGCTAAGTTTTTTGCTTATAATTTGCAGAGTTCTTAATATAAAAAGAAGTTCTTTTCAGAAAATATGACGAACGATATTGTACACAATAACCAGCAATCAGAATTAAAAAAATAATAGAAATTGGATGAAAAATGAACAGGTTTACTAAAAAATGTTTCACTGCGCTTGCGCGACTGGAATCAAAATATAATGTGCATATTGTGTTAGCTAAATGTATAGAGAAACTTTTGTAAAAGTCTCAAAAACATAGTTTGAAAAGTCTGATAATAATCGTTTATAGAATAAGCTCAAAATCTGTTGTTCCCAAAATGAAGCAAAAAGATGAGGGGCTGTATCCATATATTCATTGATTAGTGCCAATACAGCATACACAATATTGTATGTATTATTGTATTTCGATACAGCCCCTCATCTTTTTGCTTCCTTTTAAGAATAATGGATTTTGAGCTCATTCTATAAACGATTATTATCAATCTTTTCAAACTATGTTTTTAAGACTTTCACAAAAGTTGCTCTATACATTTAGCTAACACATTATGCAAATTATATTTTTATTACGTTCGAGCATGCGCAGTGAAGCATTATTTAGTAAACCTGCTCATTTTCCATACAATTATTTATTTTTTTTTCATTCTGATTGCAGGGTATTGTGTACAATGTTGTTTGTCATATTTTCTGAAAAAGAACTTTTTTTTATATTAAGAACTCTGCAAATTATAAGCAAAAAACTTGGCGAAATTTGGGGCTGTTTTTATAAAAACCTTAATTCCTCTATGAGTATAAATGCTATCCTCATAAAAATGAACACAGTATATTACAATAAGCCACTTATTAATAATCTTGAGTTTGAACGCTTTTGCTACATTATATTTTACAGGGTTATCCAAAAGATATTCGTTCTTTTTCAATTTGTTGACGGTCCCCTATAGGGTTTTGGGAAAAAAAATCTTCATGGAAATATATGACCTATACTATACTGTTTACACATCTGCAGTTTCAGGTTAATTCTTGTATGTATTTTTCTAGATATTTAACAAAACGTCTAAAATTGCAAATGACCGGTCACCTTGGCCATAAGTGTATTATAAATTTCAATGGGTCTGAAAAATTATTATATTTGTTATTAAAATGTTCGAAAAAAAAAAAACCACACACACACTAATTTTTCAGTTTCATGAGTTTCTAAGCGATTACAGAATTTAGTGTGAATATCAACATTGGATTTATTTGATTTTAATTTAAAACATTTTAAATCAGATATGTATACATTTTAAAAACTTAAGAAGTTAGTTATTAATTAGTTTGCATTTATAAGTACTTAAAATTATACTTATATTTAAAAAAATATATAAACATATTTCAGATTACTAACCGTAAAATCCTTATTTTTATTTTCCAAATCTGTCCATAAATAAATTATTTTAACAAATTGTATGTTCACAAGGACAAAATGAAATCTCTACATTAATATGAATAAAAATACTTTTGAAGGACATATATTTAATTATTCCAAAGTTTTCCATATCCTTGCAGAAAATCTCCATTTTTTTTGGTATTAAAAAAAATTGCATAAGGTTTAAATGTTTTCCAATAGGCAAATAAACATTATATGCATTAATTGTTTAATACTTTTCACAATGCATTCAGTGTGTACAATAGAACGTGTTAGCTGAGATTATTTTTAATTTAGAATTTTTACTTTTAAATGTGATATTTCATTTAAGTGAAATTTAAAAAAAAAACATAGATTTTTAGTTCTCAGCCTTTCCCACCGTTTAAATTTACAATGCATTCATATGGCAAAACTTAATATTTATCACAAAATATCTTCACGTAAATTTGAAATATGTTTTTTTAAGTTGATTTAAATCAAAGATTAAAAAAAACCCATATTGATTTAAATCACGGGCCCACTTAAAAAAAACTACTGTGGTTTTTTTCAAATTTTCTCGTGTTTTCACATCTGTATCATTATTTAATCTAAGGTATGAGAATGCGGGGAAAAAATGTAAAGGGGGGAAAAATGCATTGTGCGACTGAAATAATTTGTTGCCAAAAGGAGCAGTGTAAAGTATTTTAAAAGGGCATTATTTCCCTTAAATAAACATTTTTGTAAGTACATCTAATTGAAGTTTTTATTCATTCAAATTGAAAGTACCTTACAAAAAAAGTTCACATCCCTCCCCTCCCTTTTCTCCCCCCAAAATCAAATTATGAGCTATTAGAGTCCCAATGATTTGATAAATATAGCAGGATCACTTAGCTTAATATACAGTAGACTCCCTTAAATCCGCGACCCTAAAATCCGCGAACGCCTAAAATCCGCGTATTTTTTCAGATGTAAACAATGAAATTTACATTTAAGTTGCAGGAACAAAATTCAAGATGGCGCCGAAATCGGAGACTACCGCAATGTTTTTTTTACTAATTTTTTTGTTAATCATTCTCTTTTGGCTATTACAGCTGATTTATTTCTAAATAAATTTACATTACTTTTGATTTTGATATAAATTAGCATATCTATATAAAAAATTCCAGGGTTTGAAATGGAAAAATCCACGAACAGGAACGCTATTTTAAAATTATTGTTCGCGGAATTTTATTTTTAAATTATATTTCTAAACATACAAAGCAGTATAAGAAAAGCATTCAGGACTCTAAATAACAATGAAAAAAGTTACAGTGAGCGCAATAATCTATATATACTGATAATAGCATTAACACTGTTCTCCTTGCTATCACTAGATGGCAGCATAGGACTTTTGGAATCGAATTGAATCGATTTCATTCGTAATATTTTTATTTTACATAATTATTTTAATAATTACTTAATTTTAAACTAATAAACTATTTTAATATTTTACTTATTTTAATGTTTCACTTTATTGTAAGCATTCATTATAATTTCCCTTGCTTAACTACCAATCAAATTAATGTTTCAAAAATGTAAACAAATCAATGACCAGAAATCTGCAAAATTCTAAAATCCGCACAACCTCTGGTCCGAAGCTGTGCGGATTTGATGGAGTCTACTGTATTATATTGTCATAAATAAATTAACATGCAAATGAAAAAATTAAATAAGAATCTCATACCATATGATTTTTTCATAGGGCTAAAACGCTCAGTCCTCTTTAAATAATCTCTCATACAATCAACAGCATCAGCTTTCCATTTCTTAATCAATGTTTCTTCGGGGGGCATTTACTAATTTTCTGAATATCCAAAGCAGACATCAGCTACAAACAAAAAATGTAAAACATGACAAACTTTATAAAAAACAAATTTACTTTCACAAATTTTTTCTAAAACACATATTTATCAAAAAACATAAATTTACTCAACACACAATATAAAAGTTATATTTAATTAACCTTATTTTGCTTTTGCATTCTATTGAAACAAAATGCTTCATTTAAAAGTTCTAATTGCTTTCGTTAAAATAAAATTTATACTTTAAAGCCTACAATTATATTGCACTAATGAAGAAATCAGTTATCTACATGACATTTATCAATTCACCAGAAGAAAATTTCCTTTACCTAGAGTTAACACTATGGCCAAGGACAGTGCATAGTGGACCTTCTTTGACTTGTCCACTTTATATGTCCTGTAGCCCTATTCAAACTACATATGTGCCCGTTGATCCTTACTGCTCTTTTTGATGTACCTTTTCTGTTAATTTCCTAGCAAAATACATCGATCTCGGATGTAAAAAAAAGTATGAATTTCATCAATCGGGCGAGGCAAAAAAAAAAAAAAATGAAATCTGCTAATTGGCTAAGGAAGAGTGGGGGGGGGGGGGGGGGGAAATCTGAAATTTGTCAATTGGTCGCAAGAGGGAAAAAAATAAAATAATTTGTCAATCAAACACAAGGGGAAAAAAAAAAGAAATTCTTAGATCAAATTGTCGTAAAAAAAAAAAAAAAAAAAAAAAAAAAAAAAAAAAAAAAAATGAAAAACCTATCTGTCCATATATCGTTTAAAAAATTCACACAATTTTCAATTGCATCCTGCAAATTTCACCAGTAAGTCGCAGGGACAAATCCAGAAATTTTTAAGTGTTGTCAACTGTGAAAAAAAAAAAAAAATTGCAAAATTCGTTGAATGGTCACAGGAAAATATCGTGAAATTCTTCAATTGTATGCACAAATATGTCGCAAAATTCACCAGTCGTTCAGAAAAATATTGTAAAATTCTACTAAAAGGGAACACTAGATAAACCATCTCAAAATATGCTTTATGAACAGGGCAAAAGAGTGCCATTTTGGAAAGCAATGTGCCCCTATTTTATTAAATTCCCGCCAGGCAGCCCTTTTTTTCCCCATATTTAATACTATTACAATTGATTCATAATGCAATGACATTTTTCAAACTTCACTGACACATGATCAGATATCCGATACTGACAGTTGATACAGGTTTTAAGCTGTGTTTCTTTCTCTTTTTTTTTTACACTGCAAAAGGTTTTCAAAAATATGTCAATAAAACTTAGCGAAAAATCCAAACAGAAAAGAAAATCTGAAAAAGTAAATTTTGAATTTTTATGTAAATGTTAGTAGTTAAGTAATACCTACACTAACATGAATTTGCAGCTTTAAATTATCAAAATTCATAAGAATACCCCCACCCCTCCCTCTTCACCAAAGAAAAGGCTAAAATACCTGTGAGTAGTCATTTAGCAAAAATGCTAAAGAAAACCTTGAGTAGACATTCATAATTGGAAAAGGAATTATAGTACAACCATTTACCGAGTGTAATTAAACTACCTTCACCAAAGTAAATATAATATTATAAGTACATTTTAATTGCATTCTAATTTAACTTGGCTTATGTATGTAACGATGAAATTTTGCAATCAATTTTGCACTTTCTTGCGTGCTAGAATAACACAAAATATGTACACAATTCCAACACATTAGAAACATGTCCACAACATCATTTTAATATTCTTAGAACTTCATTTTAAATTAATACATTTTTAAGGCATGTTTCCATTAGCCGGTAACAGGTAATAAATCGATAAATTGCCAAATATAGTTTAGGTTTCAGGGTTTGTAAATATTATATTTTATATGAATTAGAAACTAAAAAATAATGCAGATAACATGAAAACTTAATAGGTAAAACACTATTCTGAATTTTTTTATTTATTTTTTTTTTTTCAATATGACAAAATTGTAGATCATCTAATTCAAAACTGAAAAAGACTGTTACTCCAGCTCAAATCGTGGTTTCTCTGAAATTATTTTTATAAACTTCGATAATAAAATTTTTTTATGAAATTAGATTAGATTAATAAAATTGATACTATTAATTAAGAGTTTCAGAACTTTACAGAAACGCTAATCTTCACATATACACTATATGTACATACATAAAGATTAGCGTTTCGGCATATAAAGCGGTTCTGCAATAAAAATAAAACTTTTTACACAAGCTTATGTAAAAAGTTTTATTGCAGATTTATGGCATAGAAGGTTGTTTACAAACATTTTGAATATCTTTATGCTTGTAAATATACAGTACATTAAAAATTTTAAAATTGTTCGGGCAATCAATAATGTTGCAGTGACAAACTTAAAATCCACTTTCATTTCAGCGTATCACGTGTAAGAAAATGTATAACAATCTAACAAACATAAGAATATTGTTATGACAAACGTTATATAAGTAAAATTAAGATCAAATAAGGTAAAAAACAGATAAATAAATACCTGAATATGTCCAGTAATTATGTAGCCAGGATGCTTTGATGGAATTGCTGCGTATTTGCTCTTAGTAAACATGACGCGGTAGAAGCGACGCTACGGAGTGAAGAGGTAAATAAAATAAGCATGGCGATGGCAGGCGTTGCCATTCTCCAAATCTAAATGTATGAGTAGCGGTCTTTATCAGTGTTGAATTCAGGCACTTTTCTCCGGGAGGGATTTTTGTGGTTCCGGGGGAGGGGGGCATTATACAGTTCCAGGGGGAAATTTCATTTTTTGAAATTGAATTTCATTTTGTGTTTTTCATTGAAAACACAAAATCTCAAATCTCCCGGGAGTGGGAGCGGACATCTCATTGCTCCGGGGGTGGGGTGGGGTGGGGTGGGGGGTTGTCCCCGGCCACCCCCTGAATTCAACACTGGTGTTTATCCAAATCAGATACAAGGTCCCGAATTAGCATACGGCTTTTTAACACAACTTTTTTTGTACTATAGTTACAAAAAATCAATATATTATCAACTTTCAAAAGGTATTGTATATTTTAAGTAGGGATGCACCGAATAGTGATTTTGGCCGAATACCGAATATTCGGCCAACATGTAAACCGAATTCGAAATATTCGGCTTGCCGAATAAGTTTAAATTTCAGAGTTTCAAAGTATTAAAAAGTTAAATAAATCGTCATTATTGGTTAATTTTCTTACATGATACTTTTTAAATAGCAAGTAAAAAATGTAAAAGCATTCTGTTTTATTTAAATATAATTTTATTTCTAATTATTCTAAATATCATTATTAACTGATAGTTAAAAATAGAAGTTGTTTTACGGTTTAAAAAAAAAAAAATTAAGTCTTTTAAATATTTGGTCTGGCCGAATATTCGGTATACCGAAATCTCTTATATTCGGCCAAGCCAAATATTCGGCATACCAAATAGTTTGATATTCGGCCTAACCGAATATTCGGTAACATGGCCCAATAGGTGGGATACCGAATATTCGGTGCATCCCTAATTTTAAGATTCTACCATGCACCATGCTTTGAAATACCATACAATTTATGGTACAAGTAATTACCATATGATTTTACCATACATCATGCTATGGAATACCATATAATTTTGGTACAAGCAATTGCCATATGATTTTACCATTCATCATGCTATGGTATACCATACATCATGCTATGGTATACCATACATCATGCTATGGTATACCATACAGTTTATGGTACAAGCAATTATCACATGATTTTACCATACATCATGCTATGGTATACCATACAGTTTATGGTACAAGCAATTATTACAAGATTTTACCATACATCATGCTATGGAATACCATTGAATATATGGTAAATTTCATTACCCTATAATTTTACCATACACTTTGCTATGGAATACCATAGAATGAAGAATGTTTACCATATGGAAACAGTATGTTTCCATATAATGCCATAAAATTTTTATGATTTTCCATATAAAACCATATGTTTCCATAAAAAATCCTATGTCATATTTTGCTAAGGGCAGGGTGTCCGAAAAGTCTGGAAACGGTCGAACTCCAGAAATACAAATCAGATAAAAAACGAAAAAATGCGTATTAAATATTTTTTAAAAGCTACTCAGTGATACCAAATTTAACTCCCGTAACAGACACCCTGGGTGTCAGAGGGGGTCCAAATTTGCAATCGTGAAGGAAAAACCCCTATTTTTATTTCATATTCTCATTCTACGCACAAAAAAATCGTAACTTTAGTATTTAACGATTTTTTCGGATACTCGTTGATCACGGTTTAATAGAGCAAATTCGACAGATACATATTTTGATTTTCCAAACCTGGTTTTGTCATATGGAAATCTGAGTGGCCACAACTTTTGATGTCAAATTTGCCGTCTTTTGCGAGAATAGTGTTTCTCGAGAAACATCAGTTGCAGTTATTTCGAAGCCGCTTTATGTGCTTTTACTATAAAAATTAATATTAATATATTAAAATAATTTTCTATTTGCTTATTTTGTTTATCCAGTCAATCATTTCTAAATAATAAACTGCGAATTTTTATCTTTTAACGTGTAAATATGCCCTCCCCCCCCCCCTCCAGAACAGAAAAAGGATAATATTCATTATTTGGGGGCAGGGTGTGTGGATATTCTGCGTTTCGATGGCTTCTACTGTTTTTTAAAAAATAATCTAATTCGGAGGGCTTATGCGGGTGTATGATTTTTTAATTATTACTATAGGACAAAAAAAATAATATATATATATATATATATACATATATATATATATATAGAGAGAGAGAGAGAGAGAGACAGTGAGACCCGTAGAAGTCCGTAGAAACCGAATCTGCAATAAAAATGGGGTTTATCATTGAATATTTCGAAGTTGTACCCCCTCCGATCCTCTGGGCATCGGATGCAAGAGTCAAATTTTGTGTCACTGAGTAGTTTTATTTATTTATTTTTATTTTTATTTATTTTTTTTTTTAACACGTATTTTTTTAATTTTTCAATCTGATTTCTCTAGTTATTTGACCGTTTCCAGACTTTTCGGACACCCTGTATATATATTTTATAATGATGTGAAAAAAGGTTCTTATTTAGCTGATCTAATGTCATCGTATTACAGCTGTTTACGGAAAACTTTTAAATGGTACAGAAAAATTATCATATAATTCATATGAGGGACTTATCTCATAAATTCGTGGTACATACATAAACTAGTCGGATGCACCAATCCCAAAACTTTCTTCTATCTCATACATGTTAATACTTCAAAATTCGCTATCACAATGCCAAAATTAAATGGCAATCTATGCATCTCATGAGGATTCTAAACATATGAAATTCCGTGAATTAGTTCTTGGGATATGACTATCGCTGAAATCGTCTAAATCCAGCAAAATGCTGCCTAGCAGCGCCACCTATTGGGGGATTTATACCAAATCCTAATCAGCAACAATTTATGTCAACGTCTGACTGAAACTGAAGTTTGGAGAAAATCCATGCATTAGTTTTTGAGATAGAAAATCGTGAAAATTCCTGCATAGCAGCGCCACCTATTGGGTGATTAACACCAAAACCTAATTAACAACAACTTGTGTCAACATACAACAAAATCTGAAGTTAGATGAAAATTCGTCCATTAGTTCTATAGATAGAGCTATTGAGGCAATTGTGAAAAAGGCAGCACAGAAGCGCCACCTGTTGGGCGATTTACACCAACACATAATCAGTAGCAAGTCATATCAAGGACTAACTGAATCTGATGTTTGATGAAAATCCGTGTATTAGTTCTTAAGATAGAGCTATTGGGGAAATCGTGTAAATCCTGCAAAATTCATCATAACAGAGCCACCTGTTGGGCGATTTACACCAAAACGTAATCAACATCAATTCATATATAGGACTAATTAAATCTGAAGTTTGATCAAAATCCGTGCATTAGTTCGTGAAAACTAATCAGCATACACCAAAAACTAATCAGCATCAATTTGTATTAGGGACTAACTGAATATAAATTTTTATTAAATTCCGTGCATTAGTTCTTGAGATAGAGCGCCCACAATATTTGTGTCACATACACACAGACAGACAGACAGACTCACAGAGTCACAGACAGGCATTTTGTATAAACATGTTTTTTGGAATCTCTGACCCCTAAAATGTGTAAATTCGTCGAAAACCGGAATTCGAAAATTTTCATGAATTACTTTGAATCATTACATGAATCAATTTACATGAATCATACTTTCTTCTTGTAAAGATAGAAGAAAGTAAAAATGGGCTAATAAACGTATTAATATTTTTTAAATTCAGTGATTAAATTACTGATCACCTTTTCATCTGTAATCGTCACACTGAAAGATGGAAATTCGAAGGCAAATACCGTGACAAAAAGGTTTACTTTTTTTTTTTTTTCATTCGTAAAAAGGGTCTGCAAGAAAAAATGACAAAGATGTAAAGAATAATACACATGTTTATCTAAAAGAAAATGCAGACAGTATACCCCGAAGAAAACTTTAAAAGTATTGTAACCGTTGTATGGGCCACCCAGCACTTTCTTTTGAATGCTTTAAAAATGGCATCGAAATAAATAAACAATTATATTAACACATTGCCGACCGGCAATTTTTATGAAATCTGAATTTTAAAACAGTAGAACCACCTCCCAGTTCTGAAAGTCTTTTTTAAATTGGTGTTCTAAATAGGTTCTCCAAGTTTATGCATCGGTAAATATATTTCAATGTACGAGTTTAATTTAAAATGTCTAAATAATATGGACAACATGATATAAATAATTTTCTGTAAGGTTGAAGTCATGCTCTTACTCAATGATGTTTTTTGAATGAAATAGCTTTTGATTATTTGCAAATTAGTGAGTTATCGTTTCCCTTCTTGAATGAGTTAAATTTATAATATTGAATTCTTTTTACTACTGAATTTTCGAATATTCAAGTGTGACCCACCTGTAGTGCACGCCGTCTATTGAATATTCCAATGTGACCTACGTGTAGCGCACGCTTTCTATGGAACAATAGAGTGTGACCCACCGGTGATGCACGCGGCTTGATGCGACAGTCAAGCGTGGCCCGCCGGTGATGCACGCTGCTTGATGCGACAGTCAAGTGTGACCCACCGGTGATGCACGCCGTCGTGAACGTGTTAAAATAGTAATACTATAAAAATAGTTACTAGTGGGCACGTATAGGCATAAACATTCCAGGCAACCAAAAATGAATCTTATTTCTCATAAAGACAGGGTGTATACATTTATACCACAATTTTCTAACAAAATTTTTCGCCTTATCGAAGTGCAGGAAAATTTACCAAAATCCGCAAATAACCGGTTTAATTGTGAATTCTGCTATAATTATTAAATGGATATTTTTATGTAAAGAGTGATGCCAGACTCCTTCGAGATTCCAATCTCTTTTCTGGCACAGCATGACCCATAAGGGATTCTGTGCAATTAAACCACAATCAAACAACCTTGGAAATTCTGAAGAGTGAACCCTTCAAGGGCGGCGGTACTTTTCATTGAACTATGAATAACAGGAATAAAATGGTGAAGCTTCAACTGTAACTCGTTTCGTAGTGGCTCATTAAAGCTGTGGTAAACTTCCACCGGTAAATTCGACTAGAAATATTTCCTTATATAAAAGCCTCAACAATGGAATTCGAATGGAATCCTCCAAATTGCAGACATAATTATGGCCAAAACAGGTATACATTTTTACTCGGCCATTGCCAGTCTCCGCGTTTTTGCCATTTTGTGAAAATCTAAATAACTTCCTATCAGAGTCAGTGAAAGAGATAAAAATTCCGTGGTTAACTTCCACCAGTAAAAATGAATATAATTTTTTGCCATATTTGTGAGAGAAATTCTGCATGAATAAGCAACTAATATACTTCAAATAATTCTATTCAAAATTTACTGCTGAAGATTGCTCCGGCGGTAATCAGAAACAGTTCATCCGAAGTAAAATGTTAGCTGCCATCTTCTGACAATTTCCTCAGTTACTTCACTCGCAACTGGTCAACTCTGCACTATATGTCTCCTCCTCTTTATCCGTAACTCCATTGTGCATTTATGAAACTACTTAATTTTAATTCCCAAATATGCCACAGTGGTGCCACAATTTTAGTATTCATTTTTCTGTTTATTAAGCGTCTGAAATATAGCTTTTTCTTATTTGCAAATAAATTTGTTCTCAAATTCCACTGTCATTCATTCATTTCATCATTTTAGCAGAGAAAGTGCTTTTCCCTCAAAGGGTTAACCCTTTCAGGGGCGCCGTTTGCAATATGTAAACGCTTCATTTTAATGCTCAAACTGCCAAATGGCACCAGTAATATTTTAGTAAAATTTCAATCTATTAATATAAGTGAAAATAGCTTTTGATCATTTGCAAATAAATTTGTCCGTTAACCCTTTCCGACACTGACATTTTTTGTAGTAAAATGATGAAACGATCGACTGACACCGGAATTTACATACCACGTTTTTAGAAATTAAAAACTTATGTTAAAGACTGTTAGTTACTTTATACTTTCATTGAAAAAGCAAAATTTTATTAAAATATTCTTGGTGCCGATTGTAAGTTTGGAATTAAAATTAGATATCCCGACTCGGGACCACTGCGTTGGAGTTAATTTCGGTGTGAATTAAATATCTGATAATTTTTGGAGCTGAAATGTTTTGCCCCTGAAAGGGTTAACACCTTGAAGGGCCGTGGTTCATTTTTTGAACACTTAATTTTAATTCCTAAATGCCACATTCGCACCAAAATTTTTAAAATAAAATTTTCATTTTGTCAAGCAAGCGAAGGAAAGATTTTTTTAAATTTTAAAATAAATTTGTTTTCAAATTCCGGTGTCAGTCAATGATTTCAGAATTTTACGCGTACAAGTACTTTGCCCCTGGAGGGGTTAAAAACCGTCTAAATATCCGATATTAGTATTTCAGCAGACTTTACTGTCTTACCCTAATTCTTCCAACTTAAAATTTATTTTGCATTTTATTAGACATACATAAGTGTAAACAGATTTTCTCGAAATTGAAAGATAAGAAACGATTGAAATTTTCTTCCGCTACGTAAAAAAGTTTGGACCTCTATTATGGAATCTTGTCTAAAACTGAAACCTTTTCTCTTCAAAGAAACTCCTTTCGACTGCTAATAACACAATTGTCGATTATTTTGCTTTTAAATGACTATCTAATTCAATGCAACTAAAACCAACAAACGTGCTTAAGCTTATGGAAATTGCCAATTTTTGGAGTAATTTTCTCGAAAAACTTAATATATTGAAAAAATTATTTGACTAATAGTTGAATTAGGACGCATAACTATGAAAAGAATTGAAAATTTGATTATATTTTAACAAAAATGTCAAAAACTGGCACATTTTAACAAAAAATAGGTTTACTATTTTTTCGTTTATGCATAGCTACCAACTCTTCCGCTTTTTTGTACTTCAAAAATGTAATAGAAATTTTTGCCTTATTTAATTCTCAGATTACGATGAATTAAAAATGTAAAATTTACTACAAAATTTTTGTGGTATAAAAGAGCGCAAGATTTTGGCAGCTATGGTTTACGCCAGCAACTGCACAAACATTTCTACTTAATATTTTTTGTTTCCTTTTAACCTTCTCTTATCAATTTTTTTGAAAAAAAAATAAAAAATCATCAAATTTTTTGCAATCACATCATTACATTTCATCATCTGCGTTTCATATCACAAAACTGAGAAAACTGCCAATCAAATATTATATATAATTTATTATATTATCACAGCCAAACTCGATTCATCTTATACGGATTATACGATTCCCCTTATAAGTCGAAATCTCTTTGTTTTCGGGGAATCAGAGTTTCTCTCCGGAGAATTGTAGGGAGCGCTTTTACATACTGTGTCTAATGAAGAATTTGCTTTGCACGCATGTATTTTCTTAGGTATAACTTAACTGAAATTGCGATTTTTTTTTAAAGTAAAAACTGGCTCATTGCTGTGTTCCATACTGCACTTACGATTCACTAACAAATTCCAGACATTTCTTTTCATGGAATTCCTTCAAATTCAAAGTACAAACTGTTCAAAAAAAAAAAAAAAAAAAAAAAAAAAAAAAAACGTGTTGATTCTTTAAAATAATGAAACATGGAAAAAAAATTTATTTATCATTAGTTTTTTGTTTCCCGGTATTTCATGACCAGCACCTACAATATTTAAATTTACTGAAAATTGTTCACATGTACACATATCTTTATTTTTCTAAATTAAGAATCGTGTAAAAATCCTTTTTTTATTTAAAAGAAAAGAAAAAGAAATCGATATGATTTGATTTCCGGATATTGGCGAAAAGATTTTCTTATTTTTTTTATATTATGAAACATGTAAATATATTTTTTTATCGTACACTTTTATATGATGACTATCCAGAATTAGAATATTTAATTTTATCATGGTATTTTGTAATTTTTCTATATGCTTGTACAATTAATATTAGCCCAAATACAGGGCTCCCAAATGGTCCGCCAAGTGAATACCAATATTTTTTTAGAAAATATTTCTTTTTAGATTTTTCTTATAAACCGCCCCGAAATCACATTTGAAAGTTAATTCTAGCGCAAACCTACCATAAAATTTTCTGTTAAAATATATTGGTATTCAGTTGGCGGACCATTTGGGAGCCCTGCCAAATAAAGGTTAAATTTATTGAAAATCGTTCGTAATGTACTGATATATATATTTTCTAAATAATTAAGAATTATGTAAATATCCATGTTTTGAAAAAAAAAAATATCAATATGAGTTGATTGCTGGATATTGGCAAAAAGACTTTTTTTTTTTTTATGAAACATGTAAAGCTAATTCCATGAAAACTTGTCATGCCTGTCACACAACTGAAAATCGCTATGCTTGTTGGCCACCTTTATTTTCGAAAAGTTTGCTTCGCGTTACTCAATCGATGAGGTGTCTCCGATAAAATCAGTTACATTTTTTTCGTTCTGAAATACTGGTAGCCAGAAATCGTAGTATGTGACAGACATGAAACGTTTTCAAGGAATTAGCCGTAAATATATTTTTATTTTAATCGTATACTTTTATACCATGACTATACAGAATTATAATATTTAATTTTATATGTAATTTTATAATTTTTATACATGCTTGAATATTTTAGATCAACACATATAATGGCCAAATTTATTGAAAGTTGTTTACAATGTGCAGACTTATATATTTACTTAATAATTAAGAATCGTGTAAATATCCATGTTTTGAAAAGAAAATCTGATATGAGTTGATTGCTGGTTATTGGTAAAAAGACTTGCTTATTTTGTTGATATTATGAAAGATGCAAATATCCTTTTAATTGTATCATAATTTTATACCATCTGTGTATAGAAATCGAATATTTAATTTTATATCTAATTTTGTTATTTTTCTACATGCTTGAATATTTCTGATCAACACATATAATGGCCAAATTTATTGAAAATTGTTTGCAATGTACACATATCTATATATTTTTTAATTAATTAAGAATCGGGCAAAAATAACAAATGTTCTGAAAAAAATTTCGTTATGAGTTAGTTGTCGGATACTGGCGAACTTGCTTATTCTCTTAATATTGTGTAAATATTTTTATTATAGTTTCTTATAATATAACTGCCTAAAATTCAAACATTTGTTTTTATGATTTCCCCTATTTTTTATTTTGTTTCCCCTAAAGATGATAGACACCTATAATTATTATTATTTTTCTATTTCCCTGTACACTTTATTTTCAGTACCTCTAATGTTTACTATAATCCAAAGTTGTCCGCAATGAACATTATATACCTATATTTTACATCAGAAATCTGGTGCAAAAAATAATTGAATGGTTTAAAATGTTATCCTGATTTAAGAATAGTTTGGTTTTTTGAAAAAGTTTTGGTTAATTTTCTTAATATTTTGAAACTAGTAAATAACATTTTAAAAAAATTTAATTTACAATTTAATTTAATTTAAATTAAAAATTTTTTGAAAAAATGCAGAAATTTACTTATAATCTTTGTTTTCCATGTTATAGTGGCGTGTTACATAATATATTTTTAGTTGCTTATGTTTAATGCATTTTATTTATTTATTTTATCCCCATTTCCTTCAGCTTTCCTGTTTGCAGTATAAAAAACGCCGAGGCAAAATATACGTATATTATCTATTCTTTTTATAATGCATATACAGAGGTGTTTTTCTTATTTTTATGTATGAAAGTAACACTTAATAAGCATTATTTACAGTAGAGAAAATTTAATTTACAGTAGGTATTCGCGCCTTCTGGCGGCGACTGTAATCTTCAACGATTCCGAAACTAAGGGATATTATGAAGGCCGTATAAGGCAAGCGATCGAGTTTGGCCATGATATTATGTAAGAATATTCTCTTCTTTTTAAGCTTCAGGCCTAGTAAAAACACCATGAAGGGATAATCAGAATGCAACACCATTAAGGAATAGTCAGAATTAAATGAAATTTAATACACAAACGACTGGTAATAGTACAATCAAATGATTACAATTTCAAAGCAAAATAAAAAAAAACAATAGCAACTGTCCGAAATCAGTAATTGGTGTAAGCACCACGCGCTGCAATAAGTACTGCTATACGACGTGGCATGGACTCGAACAGATTTTGAATGTCTGCCTGGGGAAGAGCATTCCTTATTGTTTGTATGCGTAACCAAAGTTTATCTGTAGAAGCTGTAGGAAGAGGATCATGAGCGAGACGCCAATCAACAAAATCCCACACATTTTCAATAGACGACATATCCGGTAAATATACAGTCTACGGAAGAAGCTGTGTGTTTTCTGCTGACAGAAGTCTTGAACATTCATTGCAACATGTGGGTGAGAATTATCCTGTTAAAAGATAGCTCCAGGAATGCCTTGGTAGAAAGGAACGACTTCGGGTTCAAGCACTTCACTGATGTACCTGTTGCTGTTCATAATATCCAAAATTCGTAGCAGCTGGGATTGTCCGTGACATGCATTCGCACCCCAGACTACAACTCAGGGTGTTCGCCACCGCCCCCTGAATACTAGGCCTGAGCGCTGGCATAAAAATGGCGGCTGTCGAAGGCGGATTTTTTAAAAAATATGTATGATCCCTTAAACTTTGACACCAGTATTTTATTAAAGATTTCTTTGACTTGTTTAATCTCAGAAAAGTAAAGCGGAAAAATCTTTAAAAAAATTATTGTTACGAATATTCAAGGGATCGTACACACGCTGAAAAAACTCCGCCTTCGGCAGCCGCCATTTTTCTGTCAGCGCTCAAGCCTAGTAATCAGGGGGCGGTGTGTTTTGCCCTCTATGACGTTCGATAATGCACTCCAGAAGGTGGCGTTCACCGGCTTAGCTTCTGACACGAATGCGGCCATCATGGTATCACAAATTAAAGCTGGATTCGTCAGAAAAGACCACTTGTTGCCAATTTGCAAGCCAGTCTCTATGTTCATGAGCCTGTTGCAGGGCTCCCAAATGGTCCGCCAACTGAATACCAATATATTTTAGAAACATTTTCTTTTTAGATTTTTCTTATACACAGCCCCGGAACCACCTTTGAAAGTGAATTCTAGCGCAAACCTACCATAAAATTTTCTGTTAAAATATATTGGTATTCAGTTGGCGGACCATTTGGGAGCCCTGTTATTGCATTCGCAAAAATTTTTCGTTTTGAATGAGGGTGATTCTGTATAAAGGAGCTCTTACACACAGTGCACGTTGCAGCAGACGCCGACGAATTGGCGAATAAGACAGTGATACACCTGTAGCAGTTCATCAGTGTGTTGGCAACTGTCAATATGAAGCTGTACGTTTCATCAACGCCATGCGAACCAGATATCTATCATCATGCGTTCACGACAAGATTCGGGCCCATCCCCATAATTCCGAGTTGTCCGATCCTCGCCTGTTCACTTCTTCTAAACTCGGATCCCTCTGCTGCTCTTACGCTGCACACGAGCTGATATTGCATGAGAGGAAAATCCTTCTTTACGAAGGCCGATGATTCTTCTTCTTCCAAACTCCACCAGTTGTTGAAATGTCGCCTTCTTTTGTCTAAGAGGCATAGTTTCGTCTCACCTGACGTTTGTCACTAACACATAACCATTGACAAATTTCAACGTCCAGGTACAGCCCTCTATTTATACGGTTTCAGCAGCAGTCCAGAGAGCGCTGCTCAGCCCACGCATACTTGGGGACACTAAAATTGGAATAATTTTCATAACACACTATACATTGCATTCTGTGAAATTTTAAGCTCAAACGTATCATTCCTTCATGGAGTTGCAATTCTCAAACATGAGCAGAAATAAAGGTAATAGCCGGATAAACATGGAAACAAGCCTTTCAATCAAATATCCTGATTTTTTCACAGATCTGGCTACCTATCTAATAATATATTTACTATATTATCATTTTATAAATATTCATATCTTATGAGATAAAAATGTTTTTCGATTTTTTTAAAAAACTGATTTTCTCAAAAACTACTGCACCGAATTTCATGCCATTAACTGAGGTTATACAGATACCAAAGAAGAATAACTGGAAATTTTTCTACAATTTTCCCTCTATAAAAACTTTGAAATAGCGATAAAAAAGTTTCAAAAATAAAAATATCATACGGTTATACGAAAATTACCATTTTCTTGTAAAAAATTCCTCATATGTGCACATATATTATATATAAATGCCGAAAGGCTGCGTTGGGTATAATATATAACTATTTAAAAAATATATGTAAAAGTACATAAAATTCATTTAACCCATTCAGGGACAAGGAATTTATGTTAAAATATTCTTTCACACCGCAAATTACGAACAATTTTGTTTAAGAAACAAAAGCTTTTCTTCACGTATATTATGAGATCAAAATTGTACTAAAAAGTTACTGGTGCCATTTGGTAGTTTGGGCATTAAAATTAAGTGTTTGCAGATTTCAAACGGCGATCCTGAGAGGCTTACAGGAGTTATTTGGGGCGGAACTACTCAAATTTAATATCCTAAGAATTTTAGGAATAAAGTCAGCAGACAATGTGTCAACTGCTGTATTTTACATTTGAATAATCATATAGGCCATCTTTTTCAACAATATCGATACTTATTCGATATCGTAAACTGGAGTTTTGTATCGGAGATAAAAGAGAAAAACATTTTTGATTGGAAAATAACAAAATTCTTCGATATCGAAATGTAATGACAGTTATCATAATGACTTTTTTTTACATTTCTCCTACCACTTTTAACGAAGAGTAATAAGACTAAACAGTTTTATCATTTTTAAGCGCGAGTCACCATAATAAAATATGAAGTTGTGCAACTAGATTTTGAGCCAACTGCACTCAATAATTTTAGAGGTATTGCTAGGTTTGACTAGTAATAAACTATCTTTTATTCAAGGTATACTACTCGTAATTTTTGCTTTATTCAATGGCAGATTACTGTGGATATTTAATTGAAAGATAAGTGTTAGGAAAAATTGGGACATAATTTGACTAAAAAAAAAAAAAAAATCCAAAGCAGACAACACTGAATGGTGCTTTGTATTTAAAAATATATTTCTTTAATTTTGGGCCGTTTAATTTTTGATGAAAAAAATGTTTTGTAAATAAATATATTTTAATCTAAAAAAACAGTGGAACAAATATCAAGAGATTAAAATGTACAGAAAAGACATTGCTTATTTTTTGCAAATATATGTATAAACATCTGTACATATACAATCGTGTTCAGTGCTTCAGGCCTTACTAGTGACTTTTATGAGAGAAAAAACAGTTGACAATGTGTTAATGTATTACGTTATTATATACACAGGGCTCCCAAATGGTCCGCCAACTGAATACAAATAAATTTTAACAGAAAATTTTATGGTAGGTTTGCGCTAGAATTAACTTTCAAAGGTGATTCTGGGGCAGTTTATAAGAAAAATCTAAAAAGAAAAAATTTCTAAAATAATATTGGTATTCAGTTGGCGGACCATTTGGGAGCCCTCTATACCTAAAAATAAATATTCATATAACATAAGACAGTAAATGTGAAAAAAAAGAAAATCTGACTACATTTCCTTTTCATTAAAAACTGGTGAAAATTTTTTTTATTCAAATTGATTGTGATCGCTGTCGTTACATTTCGATATCGAAGAATGTAGCTTATTTCCATGCCGAAAATATTCTTCCCTTTTGTTGCCTGCAACACCAACGACAATTTTTGATATCGAAGCAGTATTGGCAGCTATAAGAATGTATGCCCATATGTTTAATTTTAAAGTACAAAAGTTCTTTAAGTGTTTATTCCAAAATTCTTTGTATCGTAATTTCCGGCGTATAATCCGCGGATCAAACAATTCTGCTTGGACACAGAAATTTTATTTATTTACTGAAGCCAAATATTTACTGCGATTTAAAAAGTTACATTTTATTTTTAAAAACTTCTGGGTCGAAAAATGATTGTTTGACTCGCGGATTATAGGCCGGAAATTACGGTATGTCGAATTTGAGTAGTGCCAGCCCAAATTACGCCTTTAAATGAATTTCACTAATTTTTACACATATTTTTATAAATATTTTTATGTTATACCCAACGCACACTTTCGACATTTGTAAATAATATGTGTGCACATATGAGACATGGTGTTGCCAGTGGGCTACTTTTTAAAATTCAGATTTTTTGATTGGCACAACTTTTTTGAAATGGTGAAATTCCCCTTGTTTTCGCCTTCATTAATATGTCATTAAATAAGGCGAATTTTACTATTTCACAAAAATGGTGCCAATAAAGAAATCTGAGTATTTAAAAAGTAGCCCACTGGCAACACTCATGAGGCATTTTTTACAAGAAAATGGTAATTTTCGTATAACTATAAGATATGACTTTTATTTTTGTAAATTTTTTATCGCTATTTCACGCAGTTTTCATAAACAGAAAATTATATAAAAATTCTCAGTTATGAATCTTTGTTATGAATATAACCTCAGTTAATGGCATGAAATTCGGTGAAGCAGTTTTTGGGAAAATCAGTTAAAAAATATATATATATAAAAAAAACTTTTCTTATCTAATAAAATATCTATAGTTATAAGGTGATAATAGGGGACGTATATTGTCAGATATGTAATAGCATCATGGAAAAAAATCGGGAAATTTGATAGAAAGGCAAGTTTCCAATGCTTATCGGTCTATGTCCTTTATTAACCCATTCGGGACAATGGGTGCATAAAACAGGGTGTCCGATCTCAACGGTGTCCAATGGCTAATTCCTAAACGGTTAGTCATAGAGATATGGTTCCAGTTACAAAAATGTTTTAAATCAGGTACAGAAATATTTTAAAAGCGATTTGGGTCAATAAAAACATTTCTTAAAAACTTACGAAATTTAAATTTTTATACGGTCCCCGGTCCTATAAGTTATATTTAATAAAATTTTCCTTTTACACTGACAAGTAATACAAAAAACGACCCCTTATTCTACGATTAAAATTCACCGAGTGATAGCTGTTTAAAGTTGGAGCATATTTTTTGCTGCAAATTGGGGGTCATTCACAAATTTAGGCGAAATATAATTTCGTCGGATATATTAAAAAAATGGTTGAGAGTAAAATTAACATTGTAATATAATTTTGAAATCTTTAGTCATTCTGACAAATTAATGCAAAACATACAGTTTGTAATAAACATTTAAGAAGACAGAAAAAACAGAATTTTTGTTAAATAACATGATGCTAAATTAACAGCCTCAATTCTTTACAAAATGATACGTATTTTAAAATATTATTAGATTACACAAGCCTGCAAAAGTTGGGTTATGTCATGTTTTTTAGCTTTTGATAATTGATTTTTATGTATTATGTACCGCTCAATCCGAAATTGACCTTCATTTTTAACCATCACGTCAGGATTTTCCGGAAATTGCAAATTTCAAAATTAACCCTTTCAGAGGTAAGGTAATTGTACTTGTAAACTGTTGAAATAATTGAATGATACCAGTATTTAAGATACAATTAATTTCAAAGAAGTAAAGGTATATTTTCACTTATTTAATTAAAGTGAAGTTTTCATTCGAAAAATCTGATGCCAATGTGGCAATTAGGGATTAAAATTATGTGATGCCGTGACGGCACCACCGCCCCTCAAGGGGTTAAAAAGTTCAAAGTTAAAATTGAATCTCCTCCCCAATCTCATCGGACCACTCAGCTGTTTAGCATTAAGAATCCCAGGATAAGCAAAAATATCGAATAAATTATTGAGTAAAATAAAATAAAATAACATAAAGTTTTACATATGTTTTATAGTACACTCCTCAGCAAAAGTTTAGACACTGGTGATTTTTAACCTTTAAATAAAAAATACGAACACTTGGGTTATACAAATGACTGTACTTATTTTTAAATATATTTTAAACGTTTTAGGACAGAAATAATGGTTTTAATGTAGGATATTATTTCATTTAACTGAAAAAAGTGAAATTTGCATATTGCAAAAATTTAGACACTTTTGTGATTTTTTGGATATTGTTCACCGAAAACCGCATATTTCAAACTTATGACGTCACATGCATGAAGTATTTAAGTGCACCTCGAGATAGCATCGGTTAGTGAAGATGCGCGAGCAAGAAATTTTCAGTCAGTTGAAGTAATTAAAGCATGGAAGCTGAAATCGAAAGGGAAGACTGTTGCGGAAATTTCAGCTACTTTCAATCGGCCAAAGAAGTCTGTCTATTAAGTACTGTCTAAGGGTGACTCTTTCAAAGCAAAACATAGATCTCGAAGGACTCGTGTGGTCAGAAAACGAGATTATAGAAGGATCCATAAACTGGCATCTAGACAAATGATGACTGCTACTTGCATTAAAAGTGAGTCAGAGCTTTCTGTGTCAACGGATACTTTCGTAGATGCATTAAAGAATGATGTACATTAGTTTACATGAAAATGATAAAACCACCAGCCTTGAAATCTCACAACAAATTGACCCCTTACCTATCGCGGAATAATTCTTTTTATAAACGGATGAAATAATGGACTGATACCAGAATTTATAAACGAAGTTATTAGAAAATATGAAATTGCTTATTTTCACGTATATTATAAAAGGAAAATTTTAATTAAATATTCTTGCCATTTTGGGAATTAAAATTATGTGTCCTTTCGCCTCGAAAGGGTTGATGACTTGGGCCTAACTTTGTTTTAATTCTCAAGTATCTCTGGAGTTTCTCAATGGTCGCCAAGCTGCGTAAGACTACATACATACATTGGAAAACAATATACAGCCATTTGGTGAAATTTTATCTCTTCCAAAGTATGTATTTGAGCACGATAATGCGTCTATTCATGTTGCATAGAAATCAAAAAATTGGTTTAACTCTCAAAATATTACTGTTTTCGACTGGCCCGCGTGTAGCCCTGATCTGAACACAATCGAAAACTATTGTGGCATCATATCGCATACGGTTTATGCAATTTTTTGACAATACTCCTCTGTAAATGAACTTCGATCAGATGTTGAACGTGTTTGGCACGAAATAGACCACCAAGAGATGCAGCATTTAGTTTCTTCGATGGAAAGTCACATTTTTGCATTAATAGCAGACAATGTAGGTGCAGTTCGATTTTAATTTATGGATATTTTTCTATTAACAGACAGATTGTCTATACTTTTGCAACAATGTTAAATTCGTTTTTTCTCATTATATATTATGTAAAGTGTATAAATTAAAATTTATTGTTTGTGTATGAAGGATAAGTCCCCAGTGATATATGACAGTTGAATTACAACAATTCATTACATACTTCTCAGCACAGAAGCATAATAGGTCATTGTCTAAACTTTTGCTGAGCACTGTATAACATTTTCGCATTATTTTAACTTACACATTTTGCAAAGAAAGTCTAACGTAATGGTTAAAAATGAAGGTCATTTTCAGATTCAGTGCTAAAAGGTACGTAAAAATCAATTTTCAACAGATAAAAAACACAACCATCTCCTTAACTTTATAGTATTCGATTTTTGTTATTCTTTAAATTCGACAATTTATAATTTGCGAAATATCCTGAAACGATGGTTATAAATTAAGATAATTTTCGTATTCAATGCTAAGAAATACATAAAAGTTAAAAACCCCAACAATCGCAGTATTGTATTATCTAATCTAAAACTTTTTCTTAAACTTCTTGGCGGTAATCCATCAGAATTTTTTTGTGTTATCCTATAACATAAGTGTAAATGGTAACCACCGAAAATCATAATAATATTAGATTGTTATCGGATTTGTGCCAGTATTTAAAATGTAATCTCAGTCAGATATTTGAAAGTGAGTTAAAGTTCGAGTACAAATTTTGAACTGAAAAAACATACATGCGATCGTTGAAATAGCATAAAAACTTATAAAAATAAAATAATTTTTGTTAAAATGAATCATAAAAGAAACAGTCTCAAATCCTGACAAAGTAAAACATATGTTATTTTAGCCAATATGAAACTTAATAAATGTTAACATAATCGTAATACCTCTATGATTTTTTTCAAAGCGCAGATACACATGAAATAAGATCTTCGAATACTAAGCACTTGGTATGTGACCCCTCAAAGCAAAGCCGAACTCATTTGTTTAAAGAGAAGAAAAGTGGCATAAGTCATGCATTTTTAAAGTTTCATGACTCGCTCAGTTTTAGTGTTATATTTAGGGGACTTTTTTGTCTTACATGTCAGTGTAATAGGAAAAAATTTACTAAATATAACTTATAGGATCGGGGTACCGTATAAAATTTTAAATTTCGTAATTTTTTAAGAAATCTTTTTATTGACCCAAATCGCTTTTAAAATATTTCTTTACCTTATTTAAAACATTTTTGTAATTGGAACTATATGTCTATGACTAACAGTTTAGGAATTAGCCATTGGACACCGTTGAGACCGGACACCCTGTATGCACCTTCAAGAGGTGCAAACTAAATTTGTTTTCAGCACAAGTAATAAAGAAAATAATGATTTATTTTATTTAATTAGAGCAACTTCGTAATTGGGTGAAGTGAAGGTAACTTAATAAAAAATAACTGGTGTTTACGAAATAAAATTTGCGTAAGAGACGATTGGTTTAAAAGTAAATCCACAAAAAAAAAAAAAAAAAAAAAAAAAAAATAGTATTTTAAAGGGAATACTTCCGGTTCACACCATAAAATATTGTAGGAAACATATGTAAAAATAATCCGAACCATAAAGTCATGTTTAGACTTTAACCCGTTAACGGTCGCATTAAATTACGGTTTAAAAATTCGTATTGCGTATTGGCACCTCTTTTTTGAAAAAGATATGCTCACCTTGTTTAATGACAGACAAAATGATATCATAATAAAGCCAATTACATTACATTACACTATTCTATAAAACTGGTGGGGATCAAACAAATCTGAATAAACTGAAAAAAAGATACAGCCAGTGAATATGACGGGAGCGAGAATTAAGGGGTTAATTTAATTTTCAGATAATTTTTTTGGTTTTGAAGTGTCTTTTCTGTGACGGTAATAAACATCATTCCTTCTAGTCCTTTGAAAAGGGAGTTGTGAATACAGAGGAGAAGACATATAGTTTATCGCCTACCAGTTGCAAGTGAGCTAACTTGGGAGGTTGTCACAAGTTGGCGGATGTTTTTTACATTCGGATCAAGAGTTTTTGATTGCCGCCTCGGCAAACTTCCACCGCTAAATGTATCCGCTAACTGTAAAAAATATCGTCTTATTTGGAAATTTCTGTTTGTTTTTCTCAGGTCAGTTTGCTGAGGTAATAAAATGTTTCTCATTGACAGGGGTTGTCTAGGTTGTTACAATATGGCGCAAACGCAGGACATGACTACCTCCGAATAATCTTCCACCAGTAAAAATGGATATATGTTTTTTCATTATTTATGACTGAACGGGTCTGGCCGGATAAGCATACCGAAATGAACCACAGAGCCGATGTTTGAAATAACATGTGTGGTAATAAGGCTCATCATCAGTGTTGGCAGTAGGGTACCTTTTTTAATTAAGATTTTTGAATTGGCACAACTTTTCTGAAAGGGTAAAATTCCCCTTGTTCTCGCCTTAATTAATATATCTTTAACGCAATAAAGCCAGTTGGCAAGAAAACTTGACATGAACGGCGAACAATTTTTTTTAGTTCGAATACTAGTATTTTAGTTTTGAAATATTCACATTATCCAATCTCAGATTTTGAGCGATTAATTAATTCAAAATTACAAAGTCGCAAAAACTGCTGTGAAAGAACTAAAAGAAGTGTAAAGGAGGCGCATCGTTAATGGGATAAATAAGGGGCATTTTACTATTTCAAAAAGCTGGTTCCAATCAAGATATCTGAATTTTAAAAATGTAGTCCACTGGCAACACAGCTTACCATGAGAATACAATTTAGAGTGGTTTTAGCCTCTGGCCTTGAACTGTCCTTTAGATAATCGGTGATCTATGCGTCGGAGCCCCTATTTTTAAAACACGTTTTTCTCAAAAATTGTATAAGTTAAAAAAATGAAACCAACACCAATTATTGAAGATAATGCAAGCTCATATTATATCTTTTTTCCAGATTTTTACACAGTTTTAAAAAACTATTTTAATATAGTAATATACTTACGCCAACCAAAAAAGTGCAGAATAATGCTCGAGGCAGAGTTTGGGCAAATGTATAATCTCAATTATCCGCAGTGTAATTACAGGTTTATTCCATGTAATTAATTATAGTTACACACATTCAAACACAGAAAGTTTGTCGAATGATCTGATGGCGGCTGTTCCAGTTACAGTGCTGCAAGAATTTCTGATTTTTAATTTGTGTCAGTTTTCTACCAAAAAAGAATTGTTTAGAGGCTCTTTTTTAAACAATGGATTAAACATTACAGGTATTAACTAGTATTCTTTCATATAACTGCGCATTGTTAATCAGTTATGATTAAGAATTCACATTTTACTATAAAAGGGGTAGTTAAAGAAAAGTTCAGAAAAAACTCAGTTTCTTCCATGTGAATTACTGAGGTCTTAGAAATTCGATATTTAAAATGAGATATAACAGTTTTGTGTTATGAATATAAGTGTGACTATACTCTACTTATATTTACTGCAACAAAATCGTGTCAAAATGCTTAAAAATGTATGAATAAGGGATTTCGCTAAATGCGAAACACTTCTTTAATTTTCGTTGTGTGAGTGGCTGTTGAATACAAAGTATTTTCCTAACGCAAATAAAATAAAGTTTCCGTTATTGGAAATTTTCATTAGTACAAATACCGCACTTAAGTAGACAAGAGATATTCGCCTGTTAAGAAGATCTATTGGTGTAGTTGATTGTGCAGATGAAGCTAAATAGGATTGTTTTAGGTGACAATCATTGAAGACATGGTAAGCAAATGTTATCGTATAATTTGTCAGTTCTTGACAGTATTATCATTGAAGGATGCGCTATACTCAAAAATAACAAAATGTTTAAAAAAATGATACAATCCCTTAGAGAAGTGATATGCATTGAAACATTCCCTTATTTTGGCGTACTGCTCATCCTGCCTGACTGGAAATACCACGAACTGACCAATAAACTGATATCAGCGTATTTCTACAAATATAAGTAGGAAAAGTTAGGAATATTTTAACACGTTTTTAGCATTATTTTTGTTATAAATCAAAAAGCTAATGTCTGATTTTAACGTACTTTTGGGGTGTTAAAGTACATAAGTTGAGTGTCACACCATAGAGGAAAATGTATAGAGAAAAGTATTTTATTACTAAACAAATCATTGTTTAAAAAAATTATTAAAACAGCTGTACTGAAAATTTGTTATTTTTAAGTTATGTCATTTTCTATTAACCCCTTGGGTACATTTGACGACTGAGACACGTCATGCATTTGTCCACTGGCGCTGATTGTTTATATTCTATTTGTACTACCTTTAAAAGAATTTTTTTTTATAATATATTTCTCTGGCACATGCTGTTAACCCTTTCAGCAGCAAGGTACTTGTATTCATAAAATGTTGAAATAATTTACTGACACCAGTATTTACAAGAGAATTTATTTCTAAACAAGTAAAAGCATATTTTCGCATACTTAATAAAGGTGAAATTTTCATTATAAAATTCCGGTGCCAATGTGGCAATTAGGGATTAAAATTATGTGATGCCGTGATGGCATCACCATCCTTCAAGGGGATAAAGGGTATAAGAGAGATTTTTCTTTTAAGAAAGTGGTGCAAGACGGAATTTAAATAAGAAAAACGCCAGTGACCGAGATGAAACAAATATGTATCAAAGGGGTCAAACGAGCATCATATCTAATTATTTACTGACTGTTATGTATTTACTTACAACCCACTTATTGTACTTGTTATGGAGTAACAATAATAGGTGCGTACTTGTACAAATTCTAACAGGAAAAAATAGGAGCCTTCTAACAAGCTGTTATCATTATTTTTGTTTTAACTCAAAACGCGCATCTTCAATTTTAACCATTAAAGGCCAGCATGTTTTACAGGAATTTTATATCTCTGGTGGGGCACGAGATAAAAATCTGAAATTCTGGTTTCTAAGAGTATTGTATGGTAATGTTATGCACAAGAAATTTCAGGATGGAGATTTGACTACAAGCTGAGATATGGCAAGGACAACCTGTAGAAACAATACTGCAAAACAATTGTTTTGTTGTAGTCACATGCAAGTATTTATCTCAGAGTGTCATTTACATTTATTTATTTTTTATTATCTTTAAATAATAGTAACAGAAAATAAAGCAATTTGCAAAGCTTAGCAATTATTTAAAAAAATAATTATGCCTAAGGCCTACATTATGTATGGTTTCCGTAATTTTTGTTGTAATTTTAGTAACTAAAAGAAACCTCATCACTTTTATCTAAAGGAAAAAAAATAATTTTAAACAAAACCTGAGACAAAAACGGCATAGGGAATGAGAATAGCTGGTAATGTTTTACCACAATTTTAATGCTGCTTGCGAGTCTCTGAAACTTGCTCCTAACATAAGTATGTTCCTGTAAATGAAACATTATACTATGTTACCATGCATCAGCCTCAAGTAATTTTCCGAAAGTAAAGATATCCAAAGCCGTTTCAAAATTTATACTTCAGAAAAATGTCATTTTTGCATAAGAAGTAAGGTAGGAATTATTAATGAAGTGAGACTTGAACATAGTGATTTGAAAGTTTATTTCTATGAGCCAGCAGGGCCAAGATCTTCAATCAAGTTAACAAGAGATGACAAGACTTGGTTCCTACAAATAAAATTTTAAGAAAGATCAAAATTGTGGTTTTTGAACCAACAAGCAAGAATGTGTTTTGACACGTTTGAACATGTCTCAGCAAGTATGAAAACATTAACAGCTTTTCTTTTTATCTATGTTGTTTTGTCTCAGCTCTTGTATAATTTTTTTTAATGTAAAAGTGCTGAGGTTTCGTTTAGTTACTAAAATTACTTACAACAAAAATTACTGAAACCATACAAAATGTATGGCCGTAGGCATAATTATTTTTTAAATTCATTTTTAAGCTTTGCAAAAGTCTTTTCTTTTCTTTGACTGTCTTTTAAAGATAATCAAACAAATAAATTTAAATGACACTCTGAGATAAATACAACCAAACAATAGTTTGGTAGTATTGTTCTGACATATTGCCATTGCCAGATCTCAGTTTGTAGTCAAATCTCCATCCTGAAATTTCTTGTGCATAACACTACCATACAATACTCTCAGAAACCAGAACTTCAGATTTTTATATCGTGTCCCACCAGAGATATCAAAGCCTCAAAAGTGCGATTTTTGACATTTTTGAAAAATTTGGAATTTTTTTTTTTTTTTAGCGAAGAGAAAGCAAGTCCCAGATCTGGAACTTGGCGTGTGAGTACAAGTACTTACAGCCTATTTGTAAAAAAAAAAAAA
This sequence comes from Maratus speciosus, assembly GCA_963932465.1. Classification (NCBI taxonomy): domain Eukaryota; kingdom Metazoa; phylum Arthropoda; class Arachnida; order Araneae; family Salticidae; genus Maratus; species Maratus speciosus. The sequence goes on along the minus strand of OZ010796.1, from coordinate 201,862,653 downwards.
AAAAAAAAAAAAAAAAAAATGTTGACAGTTTCCCTTGCTAGAAAAATTTCCTCTTGTAAACGGACAAATTTTGAAAAAAAACTGAAACTTTATGCATAAATTTCGCCAATAAGGATTTATTTTTGGAAACTTCTCTATTAACAGATTTTTAGCCCAATGTATTCTGTACAAATTTCTTTAATCCGCTCTTGAATTGAAGAAATAAACGATGAATTATTTACAATTCCGTAAACCCTTCATGTGAGAAAATTGCTGCAGACGTTGAAACAAAGATGGCCGCCATGCACAAACAAAAATTAATAAAATTAAAATAATAGTCATTTTGAACTTCCATCATGTTAGAGTTGTTGTACAAAAAATTTCAGATTTTTTAAAAATGGTCGAGCAACCTTTGCTGGACCACTTGAACTTCTCATATACTTTTTGAGAAAAACATATTTGAAAAATAGTAGTGCCGGCGCTTACTTCCCGGATTATCTAAATGACAGTTCAAGGTCAGAGGCTAAAAATACTCTGAATTGCAGTCTCAGGCAGAGTTGCCAGTGGGTTACTTTTTGTAGTTCAGATTTTTTGACTGGCACCACTTGTTTGAATTGGTAAAATTTCCATACTTAATGAAATATTAATTAAGGCGAAAACAAAAGTAATTTTTCCATTTCAAAAAAGTGGTGACAATCAAGAAATCTGAATTTAAAAAAAGTATCCCACTGGCAACATTGGTCTCACGTAGGCCTTGCAACCGTAACTTCCGGCGTATAATCCGCGGATGAAAACATCATGTTTGGGCGCAGAATTTTTATTTAACACTAGAATGCCCGCGAGCAGTCATTTTGACTACTACTAAATTAATATATCTCGCATCGAACCATTTTTTTTTTTTTTTTTTTTTTTTTTATAAAAACAGTTTAAAAGGTACAAAGAAAAAAAAACTAGTTAAATGCATAAGTTAATAATTTAAAATAAAAATTCTGGTGTGAAATATTTTTCTAAAATTTGAGTAAAATTCTCGGTCTTTCTAGTGTTAGTAATTGAAGTCAAATATAGTTGTAACGAAAGTTTCCCGCCACAGCAAATACGGTCTGTGCAAACAGTTCGCGTTGACGTATTTGCTGATATTTTGTCAAACAAATGTTGGTATTTGAAAGAAAGACACTTGCTTTATAACACAGTGTTGTGAAATTTGTAAAAAAAAATATCGTTATCATTAAGTACAAGGTGTCTGAAATGGGATTATCACGCTATCTGATTAGAACCATCATTTACTTGCAGTTCTGTTGCAAAAAGTCAGCCAGAGAATGTCACCTAATAAAGTGTACAGCTTTAGGTGCTAGTGTTGTACAATACGACACTGTGAAGGTTTGCCAGAATGGTGGTTATATATAAAATTACATTTAATTATGTATATTATAATTAGTATTATGTAATGGTGATTTGGCGAAAAACTTTCGTTACAACATACACACTTACGAACAAATACATTTTACCAAATGAAATTTCTGGGTCCAAACACAATTGTTTGATCTGCAGATTACTCACCGGAAATTACGGCAGTGTTGCCAGTGGGCTCCTTTTTTTAATTCAGATTTCTTGTTTCCCACCACTTTATTGAAACGGTAAAATTGACTTTGTTTTTGGCCGTAATTAATATGTCATTAAATAAAGCACATTTTACTATTTCAAAAAAGCGGTGCCAATCAAGAATCTGATTTTGAAAAAAGTAGCCAATCTGCTACACTGAATTACCGTGCCAAACAAGTTATTTCAAACATCGGCCATGGGGGCCATTTTTTCATGCTTATCCGGTTAGACAATATTGTATTAATTAGGCGTTAAAATAGCGAGGATTATTTAAATTCTATTTAAATTTACTGGCGGAAGTATTCGGCGGCGGTAATCAACCCGTGCGAAAGCTATTACAGTTGAAGCTTCACTATTTTAAGGATATGTCAGTTTCTCATTATTAATAGTTCCATGTAAAACTTTTCCCTGCCCTGGGCTTGGGGGTTACACCTAACCATAAGCCAAAAGCGGGTTCCCAGGGTGGGTGCTTACTTACTTACTTTCTAGAATATAATTGGTCCCGTCTATCGAATCTCACTCAGATCAAACATTTGAAATCAGATGATTTTTTGGGAACATATAAATTGAAGCTTGTCACATGAATTCGGCTATGTATCCTCAAACATTAACCTCTTCTAACACAGTGAAGATTTAATAAAAGTACATAAACAATATACCGGGTATCCCAAAAATGACTGATATTTTAAAATTCAATAACTTCCAATCACGATGTCAGGAGTCTTTGTACTGTTATTCTTGATTTTAGTTCGAATTTCAAACAATAGATGGCGCTGAGAGCAATAGGCGTCCAGTCCAAACCCGATTTTTGGTACTTCGGAATCCATTCAATATATTTTAATCTCCTTTTTTTGCATGGAAGAAGAGAGAGGAAGAAAAATCGAGCCTGGATTTAGCGGTTGTTGCTTGCACCGCCATCTATATGTGATATTTGTAACTAAAACTGAGAATCATAGCATAAAAACTCCTGACAACTTACATAACACTCCTGCAACATTTTTTTAAAATATCCGTCACCGTTTGCAAGTTATTCAATTTTAAAATCCATCAGTCATTTTTCGGATACCCGGTACTTAAATAAATAAATAAACAAATCGAATAAACAAAAAGAATTATTTTCATAGATTTAGAATGCGTTTTCAGTTGTTTTTTTTTCTGGTAAATTTAAACTGTTTTAAAAATTTGTAGAAACTAGGCAAATTATATTTAAGTAACCTTTTTCCACGTTTCTATTATTTTGATATTTATCTTGCAGAACGAAATTTCTAGTTATAACTTTTTTTTCATTTCAATTTTATATGTATTTCATAGCTGCCAACTTGTACGGATTTTTCCTACCACTAAAATTTAATGGAAAAATTTGCCTAATTCAATCGCCGAATTGCAATGAATATTGGTAATTAAATAAGGCAGAAATTTCTGTTATATTTTAGTGGTAGCAAAAATCCGTACAAGTTGGCAGCTATGGTATTTTAAAACATAGATGTTTGATCAACTATATAAGAACGGCTTTACAACATTAATCAAACAAAGTATAAGCATTTTAAACAATGAAATATGATTTTCAAATAAAATAGAATTATTTGCTTAAGTACATTTTTATTTCAAAAACAAAGTAATTTTAAACACAATAAACAAAACAAAATTCAATTAAGCATATTATAAATAAAAAACATCCTTTACTTTTACTTTTATTTCTCTAAGTTATGTGTGACTTTGTTAATTTAGATTTATTTTCTCATTTAAAAAGTTGTTATTTAACAGAAAAATTCAAAAAATGACTAAAAGAAAATAATTTCTACACGGATGTTAGTTGTATATTTGATTATTTTAACTTTATCTAATTTTTATGAATACATATTTTCTCTTCAGGTATTTTATTAAGATAATCGTTTACAAATAGATGCATTAAAAAAAATATTTAAAAAAATAATTTTTAATTTCTTTAGTTCTGAATAGTGAAACACTGCTCTTTTTTTTTTTTTTTTTTTTTTTTTTTTTTTTTTGTCATTTGCAGTGAACTATTCATAAAAAATAATTAAAGACAGTGTCAGGAAATACTTTAAAGAGAAAAATTATAAACACAAACTTCCCAACCTCCAACAATTATCCCGTAAAAACTGCGGGTTTTGACCGCTACCATCGAAATAGTCAAGGCCAGAGGACAGGAGTGTGACGTCATCACTAATCGACCGACTTCTCACTAGTGTTGGAATTCACACCGGAAAATTTTGAATAGTAATTTTCTTTTCTTTTATTTGTGGAATATCTATCAACTTATAAAACAAAAATAATTTCTTAAACTTACTGGTGAGAATTTGGAATCCTCCAATAAAAATTCAGCCAGAGGCGACAACACTGTGGCATTCCGCATCTGGCTGAATTTTTATTTAGGGATTCCAAATTCTCACCAGTAAGTTAAAACGTTACAGCTGTTTTATAAGATGATAGACATTCCACAAATAAAATAAAAGAAAATTGCTGCTTAAAACTTTCCGGAGTGAATTCCAACACTAGTGAGAAGTCGGTCGATTATTGATGGCGTCACTCTCGTGTCCTCTTACCTTGAGTATTTCGATGGAAGCGATTTGACACGAGTCAAACATCCTTTGAATCGGAAAGTTTATTCAACTCCCCCTGAATACTTGGCATGAGCACAAAAATGGCGGATTTCGTAGGCGGATTTTTTTAAGCGTTTGTACGGTCCCCTGAATTTCCCTACCAGTTATTTTATGAAAGTTTTCTTTGGTTTATTTAATTTAAGAAAAAAAGGCGGAGAAAACGTCGAAAAATTAATGGTATTTACTTTCAAGGGACCGTGCAAACGCTGAAAAAATTTTTTTAGATTTCAGCGTACAGTTTTTTTCAAGATGGTTAATGAACGTCCGTCACTTTCGAAATTCTTCTCGGCAGAGGCGTAGCGTCAGGAGATACTGCATCACATTACTATCAGTATTATTATACAAATTTGGCCTTATTTAATCCTATAATGTTCAAAACTTAAATAAGAATAAACTTAGCTTATAATAAAACTGGGAGAAAAATGATACAGTATTTCCTGACGCTACATCACTGCTTTCTTGAATAAAAATCACGAATCGACACAGAACTTTTTTGGAAAACCGAAACATATTAGAAGAATTGATTTACCGCTAATTACTTGCAGAATAATGAACGGCAGAAACATCAAACATTTGGAAAAAGAGTAAACTGTGTGTTTCACTATCTTATAATCATATACACTCCTCTGTTTAATTCTATAGCTACGCCGAATAAACCACTCAGTGTGTCTAATTTATGTCTACCCTGTATATAAACAAGTGGAAATAAAAATGTTTACAGATGTTTTGGATAAATTTACCTGCAACTCTACATTTTTCTATAAATTTATATACAAATTTCTCAACATATTTTCTATTGACTAAGCAAAATAAAGAATGTTACTGTCAAATTATTTATTGTATGAATATATATTTTCATTTTTATTTAACAAAAGCAACTAATGATGAAAATTAAAATAAAGTACAAAAAACGAATTGCTTTTTGCTTTTGACCATATTTAATTCTTCCTTTGCCGTGACTAGAAGGATCTGTGAAATTGCAAAATTTACCGAGTAATTAGGCATCGAAATCATGGAAAAACTCCCTTGAAAAAGTTTTAGTTTATTTTAAGTCAAAAAATAAAAGTCATTCTCCGAAAGATAATTTCCTTCGGAAAAAATGTTTTGATAAAAGATTTTCATTACAAAAAGTTTTTTGAATAATACCAGCATCTTTATTAAAAACTCACATCTGAAAACATTTATCTCAAATGCGTCTTGCCGAAATATTTTTGCTTTAGATATTTGCCATATTACTAAACGTTTTATCGAAAGAGTATACAAATTTTTAATAATGGGAAGAAAACTTTAATGATGTGTGATTATAATTTGAATTTTTTGGAAAAAATTACTTTCCAAAAAGTTAATTATTTTCAACAATGCTAATAAAAATAAAAGTAAATAAAAGCAGTAGTCATTGTTTAATCTTGATCATACTGCATTGTAGTTTTATCTGGGTAAAAAGTATTAAGTGTAATAACATTACATGCATAAGAGTATAAAAATGAAAATATACAGGATGTTGCCGAATTCGATCGACAAATTCAGAGGGATGATGGAAGGCATCAAGACGATGAAAGCTTACCGTAGAACATGGCGTCGCACACCATGTTTAGCCGGTGAAAATCGCAAAAAAAAGTCGTCGAGAAGACAGTGAGCCAGAAGGAAATGATCAAACAAAAAAAGCAAGTGTTAGGAGCACTGCGGTCGTGAAGAAGAAACTTTCTCGTATTTAAATTTACCATGCGTATGGTAAAAATAATGGAGTTATGAAATCAGAGGAGGAGACCATGGAACTATTAATAAAGAGGAACTGACATATCATTAAAATAGTGAAGCTTCAACTGTAACCGCTATCACAGGAGTTGTTTATCGACGGTGGAAACTCCTACCAGTAGGTTTATATAGATATTTTCAACTTATTTAAACGCCTTATTATTACAAAATTTCAGTCATAAATAGTGGTAGAAACATATTTTCATTTTTATTGGTAGGAGTTTTCTTTGGTTGTAATTAGGCCCTGCGTTTCCGCCATATTGTGACAACCATGGAAACAAACTGACAGTTTTATAAGGCATACTGACACCAGTAAAAACAAATAGAAATTTTTACGACATTTTTGAAAAAAAAAATCCATGAAGAAGATGCTTCTTTAAGACGAAATCTTCTATTCAATTTCACTGGTGGGATGTCTAACCTATCGGTAATCAGAAACTGAACAACCGATTTTTAAAAAGCAGCCGCCATATTGTGACAACCTCCTCAGTTACTTCACTCGCAACTGGTAGACAATACGCTATATGTCTCCTCCTTTTTATTCATAACTCCATTGAGGAGACATGTAGCGTACTGTCTACCAGTTCGAGTGAAGTAACTGAGGAGGTTGTCACAAGATGGCGGCTGTGTTTTTAAATCGGATCTACAGTTCCTGATTACCGCCAGGGCAAATTTTTCATCAGAAAATTTCAATAGAACATTTCGTCTAATTTAAGCGCCTTGTTCATGAAAATACTTTCTCAGAAATGTGGTAAAAATGTCCAACTTGTTTTTACTGGTGTCAGTTTGGCCAGGTATTATAATCTGCTTCACTGACACTGACAGGAGGTCGTCTAGGTTGTCACAGTATTGCGGAAACGCAGAGCCTGACTACCGCCAAATTAAACTTCCACCAGTAAAAGTAAATAGCTCTTTCTGATATTATTTATAAATGAAATTCTGCATAAATAAGACGTTTAAATAAGGAGAAAATTTCTATTTAAATTTACTGGTGAAGTTTCCACCGGCTGTAATCAACCCCCTGCGAAAACGGTTACAGTTGAAGCTTCATCATTATAAAGATATGTCAGTTCATTTTTATTAATAGGTTCAAGGTAAAAATAAAATCAGTTGTCGAGAAGAAAAAACCTTCCCGTACGTAAATTTCCTATGCGTATGGGGAAAATAAAAGCAACGGTGCGAGTTAAGACTATGAGACAAAAAAAAACTTAGTTATTTTAATACAAAAGCTCGTACACCGTTTACCGTTATAAAATATATTCTATAAAGGGCTATTCGAAACAATTCGAAGGCATTACCGTGTATGAGCGTGAATTGCAAAAGAATGTTATTTAATTCAGTTATGAATTTTTAAGCTGAACTATATTTTGTATTCTGAGAATTTAAAAACAATATATATATATATATATATATATAAATTCATATACTATCCAAAAGTCGATGCAAAGAAACGGATACATTGATCGTAGTAATAGTAATTACTCAAAGTACATTTTAATTTGCATTGCGCGTTTTTCTCATGAATTAAATTTTAGTTTAATATAGGGATTGTATAACAATATCTAGATAGTAAACGGGAATGAACAAAATTATTCGAGCATATGTCTGTCTGTTGATGTAAATTGCTGAATGTGGATTTCTGACTATGTCAAGCGTTTTGTAACTAAGCTAAATTTTATAACACTATGTAGAGTATATACGTATCTAATGATCATATACAGGAAATGCACAGAGGAATTCGAGTACCTTTTGGCTATATATATTATTTTCTGAAATCTGATTTCACATTTTTAAACGATAAAGATCCGTCCGAGTATTATAATAGTGTTGTAAAAAATATAATCTTTGCTTTGATTTTGGGAGTCGGGATTTTTATTTCTTGTTTTTACAAAGTTCTGATTATGGGGTCTGTGATTCAATGATGTTCCGTATTCTACTCTCTGCATCAAAAAACATGGAAATGTTTCCTGATCTAGCAAGAAGGCTTGTGAACAAAGATATATCTTTTTTTGAATTACCCAATTTTCCGAAAACCGTTCCTTTACCTTCATAAAGCTCAGAAACTTATACAATCCGATGATATAATAATTTTTAACACAAATATAACTTTTGCCGAACGTATTTTTCGAAAATGTTACGAGGTGGTTTTTAGAGTGCATTAACTAGTTTTCTTTACTCGATATATCGGTTTTTAAGATGCTATCAATTCTCAAGTAAAAATTTCAAGTGCACCAAAGGTGTTCATAAGACAAACATACTAAATTAACAGATTAACCTTTTCCAGGGCAGTGGCTCATTTTTGAACCACTTAATTTTAATTCCTAAATGCCACATTTGCACCAGAATATTGGAATGAAAATTTTCCTTTTAATAAGTATGTGAACAATAGCTTTTGCTTATTGTGAAATAAATTTGGTTGTAAATTTTGGTGTCATTCGCTCATTTCAGCATTTTACGAATAGAAGTGAATTGCCCCTGAAAGGGTTAACCCTTTCAAGAGCAGGGTACTTCTACTGGTAAAAAGCTGAAATGAAAAACCAATTTATTTCAAAATAAGCAAAAGCATTTGCTTACGTACTAAATGAAGGGAAATTTTTAATTCCAATATTCTGGTGCCAATCTGGCATTTAGGGATTAAATTTAAATGCTCCAAAAATGAACTACCGTCCTTGAAGGTGTTAAAGAAAATTACACTATTTTACTTTCTTATGTGTAAAATTATGTTATCAGCCGCAGTAGTCCACGAAGTATTTAAGAATTTTAGGAACTGGGAATTCTAACAACTGAATTGCGGACCACAGAGCTCTCAGTAATTTCTTACAGCAATGATTACTTTATTCAATCGCAAAGTTTGAGAAAAAAATAAGCAGTCAAATAATGCGAATAAAACTATTCGAAAAAAGTGGTATATCTTCGGCCCTCTGTTGAGTTGTTGAAAAACTATGTTCCGGAACATATTTGAATCTTTACGTCGATGATCTGTTACATGTATCAGCAAAAATGGTGGAAATTTCGAAAGGTTTTCGTAAATAATTCGATTCGATATTTATAGAAAAACAAAGAGCATAACCATCGTTAATTTACACTGACATTTGTGATTCTTATTTATACTTATTGAATGTATTTACCATTTCAAGAGTGGTGGATACAAATGTGTCCACTTAATTTTAATTCCAAACTGCCAAGTTGCACACAGAATATTTTAACATTTAACGGACTGTAGCTTTAAATGCATGGTTCTATTTTTATATTCTATTCGCATCACTACATTTTAAAAGTAAAGTTTTAGTAAATTCCTTTTCCCCAAGCTGCCAAAGTGCAAGGAAAAGTGGCTCTTAAAAGAAGTGGTGCAAAGCGATTAAATTGTGTTAAGGGTGCAATGCCGCTTATATCGCGACATTTGTCTGTTAAGGGTTAATAAAAGTTTGTTTTTCTAACGTACAGTCGTGGAAAAAAAGTGTTCCAATTTTTAGAGTCATTTTTATATGTGTGCGTGTGGGAACAAATCGAAGTTTACCATTACTAGAAGTGCAGTCGAATATCCCCTAATTGGTGCCCCTTCGAAACTAAATAAAGCTGTTTTTCCAACAATGACAGATGTTATAAAGTACTATTTTTATACAACACAATAATTAAAACGCAGGAATGGTAAACATCCACCAAAGTCAGAGGTAAATAAAATCCTAAGAGAAAAGATCGAAGAAATTTGGAAGAAAGCATCAATTATTGTAGTTTCCCAGAGGCCTATAGATCAAATGATAGACAATTTCTTTTAATATCAGAAGCTTATTCGATTCCTCAAATGCAAAAGAAATGATAGAAAATGTGAGTTACATTACATGGAAAAGATATAAGTGGAGAAACTTATCTCTGATTTAAGAGTCAAATTCACTGCATCTGGGGCACGTTACACCATCTTCTGGATCAGGGAAGAATATCGCAGAAAGCATTTTAAAATATTCAACTGAAAACAACTTAAATCTCGATAAACTTATGGCTATAGGTTGTGACGGACATAGTTCGTTTACAGTTCCTAAACACTAGGAAAAATAATCGTGCTATTAGATTGTTTTAAACAAAGATTAGTCATCCCTGTGGTTTATATGCCAGCTTCTAGCAAACCAATCGGTAATGTGTCATTAATTTTCTGAACTTGATGAACAAACTACAGGTACATTAGCCTGTTCTGTTTCGATTAAAAAATCGTTGGATCAATGTGAACAATAGCCAGTTGCGTCATTAAAAAAAAATCTGCTCTTGTCTCCCACAAATGAACTGTGTAGAGTTAAGTACAGACTAAAATTATTTTTATGGTATGTTTCAAATATTTTCATCTGGCAAATGCTTCTTAAATCTGGTAAATCGCAATCCATGTAAGATGTTCACTCTAGATTGTTGATAACTGCCAATCGACTGCTTAAACTGCACATTGGACGTCAAAATCCTTCCCAAAATCTGCAGATTATGGCTGATGAAAGTATATTCACGTACGTCGTTTCACATTAAGAAAGATTCTCCCTGCAAAAAGTGGGCTCAAAATGTTTAAAAAAGAACAAAACAATTAAGTTGTTTCGTTATTTTAGGGAAGATTTAATTAAAAATTTCGATCCCGTTATTCAGGGAAACGCATTCGTCTGTCATTGAAAAAAAAGTAATAGGGATCATAACTGATGAAAGAAACCAGGTTCGAGAAGTTGGATTCCGAAGAATTTTGAAGGCAAGGAAAATGGAGTGTTCAACAAGAAGACAGTTTCATATTACAATATTGATCTTCAGTGCTATAGACTATATTATCATTACTGACTGGCAAGAATATGAAATCACATCACCCCGCATTCTTAATAGAGTATCAAGGGAGGAGCTGAAAGTTCTCATAAAAAGATTGGAAGTTCAATCTTTCAATTCTAAAATTTTCCGTGTCATATTCAGTATAACGCATATATTGAAAGATGCGTGAAATTAGTTACTGAAGCATAATTAACGGCTGCATTAGTAGAGGCAAGGAACGGATATATGCGAGCAAAAATCAAAACACGAAAGCTAATGCCTAGTTTTGATACCAAAGGCCACTATAAATTAGAGTGAAATGAAAGATCATTTTACAGTACATCATATATGTTCTTTTTCTTATATTACTATATGTTCAGAAAAATATCTTTCCTATATAGTTAGAGAACTATCTTTTATGAATATTCGAAAAATAAAAGTAAACTGTATGTCTAATTATTGTGCATTTTCTTTACCTTCTTTGCGAAAATGTAATTCATATTTTAAGGTTATCTTTACAATTTAAGGTGTTCAAACATGACGACACATCGATTGTTCACAAGTAATACGTTAATCAATCATTTTTATGGGTTATTATACTAAAATGAGAAATATAGTAAAAAAAAAAAAAAAAAAAAAAAAAAAAAAAAAAAAAAAAAAAAAAAAAAATTAAATAATTTATACAACACAGTGAAATCTTAGTTTTTAACCATGGTTCGTACGGATAGCGTTATTTCTCCAGGAAAATTACCAGTATCTTTTTATAGAAAAATAAATCTAGGTTAAACGCGCAAAATTTCGCCTTCTTTTGAGAAAAGATTTTCTATAAGATAATACTGGTGCCGAAAATTTTTCTGGTCTGCAAAATTCAAGGAGGCGTACGAACCATGTTAACGCATAAAGGGCATAATCTTTAATAGCTGGTAGAACCCTAAAGATGAATTCCAAATTAAATGAAAATTTAACTTTATATTCAGTGTGCCAAAAGGCAACTTTTTAGACCTATCTGAAGAAAAAACTAAAAAAAAAAAAAGGTCATTTCACTCCACCCTAATGTAGATGGCCCCTAAGCAAATTTTATATACATCATTTAAAAGTAGACTTTATTTTCAATCGTTCGGCACCAGTAACTTTTGCCTACGATAATTTGTTGAGGAGTTAGTAGGGAGTGTTTCCTTTTTTTCCACGACTGTACGTTAAGAGAATCACGTTTCTATTTTCTAACAAAATCGTTTGTAAATTCTAATGATTTACATTTGAATACCATTCATTCTGTATAATATCCTTCACATTATATAATAGCAGATTTTTGTTATTTAATCTGCGATTTAGATCCGTAGGAAACTGTACTCTAAAATTCGAGAGAGATAACATATCTTTATATTTGAATAACAATAATTTCGTACAGTTTCCTACGGATCTAAATCTCAGATTACATAATAAAAATCTGCTATTATATAATGTGAAGGATATTATACAGAATGAATGGTATTCAAATGAAAGAGCATGTAATTTCTTTCGAATTTTGATAACAATTTATACATTGGTAAGTATGGTACGTCTGTCCAACTTTTCAAAATTTACAGTTTGCAACCATCACAAAATGTTTATTTTATGGTGCTTGTTATTTATGTGTGTAAAAAATGTTTTTAACCCTCTGTCTACCAGAAGGGTCCAATGGACCCGACATGTACATTCAAAATATTTATTCAAACCAGAAATTTCTTCAAAACAAACTAAATTTATAAATCAGACAATAATAAGTTAAATAAACAAATTAAATAGTTTTAAGTAAAAATTCTGGTGTAAAATGTTTTTATAAAACTTGAGTAAAATTTTTGGTAGTTCTAGGGTTAATTTAGTACATTTAATATTTTTACTTTCTTCCACATAGCAATTTTCGCAAATAGCATGAACATTAGCAGCAGGGATGAGATTTCCGCTTTTTTGCACACCAGTATATTCTTAGAGAAAATGTTGTTCTGTTAAATCACAAAAATGTTCCGATTAAATGAAATATAATTTTCTCTAACAAAATACTGGTGTGCAAAAACGCGGAAATCTCATCCCTAATTAGCAGCAAGTTTGATTTTTTTCTGATATTATCTTATCGTGACAAATTTGAATTGCGAAATTCGCAGCAAATCTCCCGCAAGGTATACCATTACTCACGTGCATAAGTAGTTTGTTGTGAAACTGATGGCAGGACTGTCTTTAATTCACAAAATTGACGAAAGCAAAAAATCCCTCTGGTGAGAAAATAGACAATAAGCACATACGCAGAAAATTTATACAGTAGGAACCGCTTTTTCTAAACGCTATACATATCAAATACCAAAAAATGGTCGGGTTTGAAAGTACAAATATTACCCTAACTTGTTTATGGTGATAAAAGCGATGTACTTTTGACGGTACGTTCGCTTCAATTGAACTAATCACGTCTATGGAGCCTTCCGAATGGGTTAAGCTCATAGTGTAGCAGCTGTAAACAGACAGTGCAGTATGGAAAGATTACTACTTAGCATTAAGTTTGCAGTATTTTTGATTACTTGTTTACCGTTAATTTGCAATAAATTTGATACAGCATGAATTTAACTTGCACTATAAGTTAGCTGTAAGTTCGAAGTGTGATGACTTCGGCATTTTCGTTATCTTGCTGCAGTCTTGTTATGAACTTTTAGCCTTGTCATGCTGAGCTTACTGCAACTTTGCAGGCGTTCAAAGCAAGACTGTTGCAAATTTTCTGCAAACTAAAAATGCTATGTGGGTTAGTTTTCAGAAATTTGCAGCTGTCTGGCTTTGCAAACCTGCAAAGTTGCAGCAAGTTCAGCATGACAAAACTGTAAGTTTATAAAAATCCTGCAGCAATAGAACGCAAACGCCGAAGTCACCACACTTTGAACTTGCAGCTAACGTGTCGTGCAAATTAAATTCTTGCTGTATCAAATTTATTGCAAACTAACGGCAAACAAGTAGAAAATTTAGTTCTGTCATGCCTAAAGTACTGCAAATTCTTTGCAAGCTAGTAAATACTTTAGCTTTGTTTCGTCAAAAATACTACAAACTAATTGCAAAGTAGTAATCGTGTCATGTAACACTATAGTGTAACAGACCTATTGGAGTTTAACCCCTTCAGATTTTTTTATGCATACACGTCAGAAGGTACATGCATTATTTTTATCGCCATCAACAAATAAAGGTAATATTTGTACTGTTAAATTCGAGTCTTTGTTTGTATTTGATAAGTATAGCGTTTAAATAATGCAATGCCAACCGAATAAAATTTGCGTAAGGGATGCAGCCCCAAAAGGTTTAAAAATCATAGACTCGAATGGCGTCAAAGACAAAAATAAATAAATACCAATTAAAACTATATTTTAGAAAAATCCAATAACATTGAGAAAAATACATTTAAAAATTAAAATTTTCGATATAAATTTTAAATGGCCGAAGACGTTAACATAACTTTGTAAATTAATTTAAATTTTTAATTTGTAAAAATTTTCTTATGAAATGAGTTGTAGATTATAGATAAAATACATTTTTCTAGGTTTCTTAACTAATCCAATCAATGAAAATGAGATTCCATAACAGTAACAATGATGTGTGTGTCTTACCTTTGAGAAGCACCCAATTCCTGAGATTCCTGCGCATGTGCTGATTGTATATTCTCTCAATAAAGGGATTAGACAGACTTAAATCAGTTTCACAACAAACTACTCTTGCAAGTGGGTGATGGTATACCTTGCGGGAAATTTGCTGCGAATTTGTCAAGTCAGATTTATCACGACAAGATAATATCAGAAAAAAATCAAACTTTCTGCTAATGTGCATGCTATCTGGGTAAGCTTTCTGGTAAGAAACCTTTTTACTACATGTATATCTAATGTTCTCATTTAAATCTTTCCACACAAAACTGTAAATTATTGTTCATTTGTTCTTACGAACATGTTAAATAGGGTTCATACTTATTGGTTTATTACTTTTTTATAACTAGAACAATTGTTTAATGTGTGTAATTTAAAGGGATTTATATATTATTATATATTATTATATATATATTTACTGATTATGTATGTAATTTAAAGGGATAAATATTTTAAACTATTAATAATTAAACAGCTAGTAATATTTTAATCAATTACTCGTACTTGCTGATAATGGAGGCATAGAATTTTTCATAAGTATAAAAAAATATTCTGAGATTTGGATTTTTTAGTATAAAACAGCCAGTATACGTTTTCTAGAATCGTTTTAAATCCAAATTATTTGCAGGTGATATGTTAATGTGTTTTTAATAGAATTAAACAACAACCGTCGTTCAGGCTTGTTTACGTAGATAATTATATTAAAAATAATGAAAAAAAAATCAAAGATACTTTTTTCGTATAATTCGTCAACCATTTCTTATGTTGGACATCTGCAATACAAGGGAAAACTAAAATATTGCAAATTAGTAAATATTTTAATAAGTATGAAACTAAATACTTTTTTTATATAACTTTTTATTTTGTAAAACTTAACCTTTAAATGCATAAATTATTTTTTTTAGAATTATATTTTTACTCCTATACTAAATATTAGACACCAGAAATTTTAAGTTAGATTTTTAACTTTATATTTTTGTAATTTTTACAGGCTTAATATTTCTATATAAATATACTGGTTGCCATGAATTAAATGAAAAGGGATGTAGATATGCATCATTGTGCATTTAAGGGTTAATACATTTCTATTTATAATTAAAAGTTTAAGAAACTTAATATTTATTGCAAACTTTGAGCCAATTGTTATCGTGACTCAAATCGGTGGACCGTTTTTTTAAAAAAACAGTACTTTTTAAGAGAAAACTTCGTGCAGGTTTTTGCAACAATAGCATCAAAATCGCATTTCGAGGTAATTTTCGACAAAAATTATAAAGAAGATTTTTCTCTTTGAAAAAGTGATGTTCAGAATACGGACGGAGTGAGAGCCATGCCAAATCCATAAAAAATTATCCTTTTTTAACCCTTTGAACTTCTTTGTCGCGTCTGATGCGACATCATCTTCCTTTGCAAAATTTGTTTTTGGCACCACTAATAAAGGAAAATAAAATTTGCCTTATTTAATCAGTGCATTTTTGAAATTGTGCACTTAAAGGAAACTTCTTTTAAAACACCGCCCGACCAAATAAAATTTGTGTAAGAGACGCCGGAGTCGAAAGGTTTACTTATGTGAATGAATGTATAAATGAAATTATGTAAAATATTTTACAAAAATAACTACCTGTAACTTTCTTTTTATAAAATAATTATAATTTAAATGAAAAACAAAATCAAAGAAATAGAGAAAAAAGATATTTTTTTTTAATTATCCAAGCATTAACCATGAAAAAACTAAATATTATCAAACTCCTAATTTATTTTTTGTTATACAAATAGAGAACATTTTTAATTTAATTCGCTCGCTTCTACATAAAATTATTTTATTACGGTATTTTGCTTCATTTTTATTTGAGCAAGGACTTTCCAACCCATTTTATTATTTCTATCGTACACGTTCATTGTATTTAGAAACTTTCAATTAATTTCTCTATAAATTATATCGATTCTCTTTAAATTAAAATCTTTTATTACAAGGATAATAATTGAAAATTTGAACGATGCTCTATTTTGAATTGCGAAGGGCATAGTAGCGTGTGATTTTCCATTTAAGTATTCCTGTAATTTTATACAAGTAACTTAGAGATCATTTTAATCAAACTGAAATTCAAACCTTTTCACGTTAATATTTCCCATTTATAATTGCATTCTGGTTTTCAAAAGATTAATTTTCTAATGATACTGGTTTCATGCAAAATTGTTTTTGTTACAAATGAACTCTACATTTAAAGTAATTAGGAAATGTTTATGAATAAGTTAAAGAAGAGTTTGCTTATAAATGGAAATTTGTTTCCATGTGAGTAAGGACATATTTCACCTTTTATGACAACAACTCATAAATTTTAGCTATTTTTAAATACATATTAGTACAATAAAAAATGAAAAGGGTGTAATATGGATCCCATGGGTATTATACACTGTATCGCCAAAGATGACCGGTCGCTTGCGGTTTTAGATGTTTTCTTACATAACTAGGAACATACATGAGTGATTATCTGGAAATTACATGTGTGTAAACAGAAGAGAACAGGTCATATATTACCAAGAAGATTTTTTCCCGAAACAAATAAGGGGCCGCCAACAAATTGAAAAAGAACGAATACCTTTTGATTAACCCTGTCAAAGCTAATGTAGCAAAAGTGCTCAAACTACAGATTATGATTAAGTAGCTTATTCTAATAATTTGTGTTAATTTTTATGAGGATAGCATGTATAATCGAAGAGAAATTCGGGTTTTCATAAAAACAGTCTCAAATTTTGCCAAGATTTTTGCTCATAATTTGCAGTGTTCTATATATAAGGAACAAAGTTTTTTTTTCAGAAAATATGACAAACAACATTGTACACAATGCCCTGCAATCACAATTAAAATATAGTAAAAATTGGGAACACACGGATTTTGAATTTATTCTATCGAAGATAATTTTCAGAATCTTCAAGCTATGTTTTCAAGACATTTACAAAAGTTGCTCTGTACGTTTAGCTGCCACATTATGCACATTATATTTTGATTGCATTCAGTCATGCGAAGTGAAACATTATTTAGTATACCTGCTCTTTTTTCATACAATTTTTATTATTTTTTATTCTGATTGCAGAGTATTGTGTACAATGTTGTTTGTCATAATTTTAGAAAAGAACATTTTTTATATGAAGATCTACAAATTATAAGCAAAAAAACTTCGCAACATGTGGGACTCTTTTTCTCTACGACTATACATGCTATAGTCATAAAAATGAACACAGTTTATTACAATAAGGCACTTAATCATAATCTACAGTTTGAACTCTTTTGCGACATTAGTTTTTACAGGGTTATCCAGAAGATATTCGGTTTTTTATTTACGGTCTCCTATGGGGTTTCGGGAAAAAATCTTCCCGGAAACATATGACCTGTACTATTCTGATAAAAGAACTGGACAATTACACCGTAAAAAGTTATATATACACTTGATAAAATATCATTAGTTTACTACACGGTGTACAAAACAGGTGTAAAGTCAAATAAACTTATACAAAAATTAAAATAAAGTTAAAATCTCTACGTTTCGGTCATCATTCTATGACCTTCCTCAGGAACGTTATCGTATAACTTCTAAAATTAGAGCAAAACCGTCTTGAGTTCAAAATGTTCGTTATATATTCAGTCAAAAGTCACTTTATCCAATTACAATCCAGAAAGCATGCAATGGCACCATCTATTAGACAAAAAGTAGACTACAATTTCCAATGATTTTTAATATGGCGCCATCTATGACGTAAAAAAAGAATAAAAGACTATCAAATGAACAATTTTGGCCTGCAGTGGCCCCATCTATTGTAAGGCAATGTAAATACATGTAGAACTTAAAATGCAAGAGGCAAACTTTGTTAAAATCAAAAATCGAAGTGCATACTTGACTTTGGGAAATGTAAGGTGAATAGATTAAATTTCAAAAAATTATTTCAATATGTGCAACCAAAGTTTAGGGATATTAACTGATATGGTCTGACGATATTGTAAAATGTCTCTTTTATGTTCTTTCAACCTCTCCAGAAATTTTCTTTTCGTAGTACCAATGTAAAATTTTTTAGCTCCGCTATCCAAAATGATAGGAATTTCATAAACACCAGCACGCTCATGGACAGGTGTAGGATCTAAATTGCAATTTAATAAATTAGTAAGGTAAGGAGGGGGAATAGCAACAAGTTGAACGTTAAATCCACGAACCATTTTCCTTAACTTTTCAAAAATGACTGGCACATACCTGAATCGATAATGGTTCGTGGATTTAACGTTCAACTTGTTGCTATTCCCCCTCCTTACCTTACTAATTTATTAAATTGCAATTTAGATCCTACACCTGTCCATGAGCGTGCTGGTGTTTATGAAATTCCTATCATTTTGGATAGCGGAGCTAAAAAATTTTACATTGGTACTACGAAAAGAAAATTTCTGGAGAGGTTGAAAGAACATAAAAGAGACATTTTACAATATCGTCAGACCACAGCACTGGGTAAATTTTATTTTAACAACCCCCATAGTTATATAGATTTTGATAATGCTAAAATTATAATTCCATGTAATACTGCAATAGATGGCCTTCAAAAAGAATCAATAGAAATTATGTTTAGAAATGAAGAAGTTTGTAATGATAACATATCAGTTAATATCCCTAAACTTTGGTTGCACATATTGAAATAATTTTTTGAAATTTAATCTATTCACCTTACATTTCCCAAAGTCAAGTATGCACTTCGATTTTTGATTTTAACAAAGTTTGCCTCTTGCATTTTAAGTTCTACATGTATTTACATTGCCTTACAATAGATGGGGCCACTGCAGGCCAAAATTGTTCATTTGATAGTCTTTTATTCTTTTTTTACGTCATAGATGGCGCCATATTAAAAATCATTCGAAATTGTAGTCTACTTTTTGTCTAATAGATGGTGCCATTGCATGCTTTCTGGATTGTAATTGGATAAAGTTACTTTTGACTGAATATATAACGAACATTTTGAACTCAAGACGGTTTTGCTCTAATTTTAGAAGTTATACGATAACGTTCCTGAGGAAGGTCATAGAATGATGACCGAAACGTAGAGATTTTAACTTTATTTTAATGTTTGTATAAGTTTATTTGACTTTACAACTGTTTTGTACACCGTGTAGTAAACTAATGATATTTTATCAAGTGTATATGTACTATTCTGTTTACACACCTGGAGTTTCAGGATAATTCCTCATGTATTTTTCTAGATATTTAAGAAAACGTCTAAAATCACAAGTGACCGGTCATCTTTGGCAATATAGTGTACACACTCCCAATCTGTAGTCGTGAAGAGGCGCATACTTTTGGTAATACCCGGAAATACGTCTCAAGGATGACCAATTAGGTGAGACTAGACATCTGATGTACCATGCTTTATAGTGATAAGTAGTAATTAAAGGTTTCATACTTCCGTCATCTTAAATGTTTTCCAGGAAACATAATATTTTTTTCTTATCGCTTTTCTTCGATTGCGATTTTAATTCTAAATCTTTTCATAGTAAAATCAGACTGTATTACTAGAAATCTATAAAAATCTGTACTAAAATTTTCTCCAGCCTTTTTTTAGGATGGCGCTGCTTGCAATATAGGCTTCTTCAAGGGATGTTAATACAGATAAAGGATCTACAGGGTGTTCCGTTAAAGGGGTCCAATATTAATAGGGGTAATAGAGGAGATCACACGGAGCATAAATCAGTATATAATGCCTGGCCGGATCTCAATAATTTTCAAGTTACAGCAAATAGAATGAAAAATCGGAAATTTGTAAAAAACCCTTATTGCTAAACTATCAATAATGCTACATAAAAACGAAGCACATATTTAGAAAGAGCAGAAAAAATCCTACGAAATGACATAAGTTGTTTTAGAATATTGAGAATTAATGGCGAGTTACAAGCTCTGAAACAGTGAAAAAATACAAAATCAAATATTTAGCAAAATAGTTAATCGTTAATTCCAAAAATGCAACTCTACCTACATCAAGGAAAATGTTATAAAATTTGGTCCATTCCGAAAGCTTTCGAAGAAGCTGACAATAAACCATATCAGTTTAATTGTATGGGAGAAATCAAGCAGTTCCCTAGTTACAACTCTGTACTGTTGCACGCTCGGAAAGGGCGAAACTCCGCCCATGACGATTGTAAACACCCCGTTTTAATATCTTTCAATTATACATTTCTGATCAACCTCTATCAATACCCTTTCATTATTCAGTCTGGTCAAGTGAATGACATATTGTGCAGCTCTCGCCTTGTCTTAAAGCAAACTCCGTGACTGCTGCGTTTCCTCCATGAACTTTCAGGATGATGAAGAAGAAGTACTTTTTATGCAAATTTTCTATGTGTATAGGAAGAAAAGTGTAATAAAACAGCAGTCATCAGTGGGCGTTATGTTAAAGGGAGGCTGTTGTAAGTGGGATTGTAGTAAGTTGATGTATAATAATTATGCCGGAATACTCTAACGAAGAATATGCGGACATGCATCTGATGTACGGGCAAGCTCATGGAAATGCATGT
Organism: Maratus speciosus; assembly: GCA_963932465.1. NCBI lineage: Eukaryota > Metazoa > Arthropoda > Arachnida > Araneae > Salticidae > Maratus > Maratus speciosus. Next base: position 201,841,744 of record OZ010796.1, on the reverse strand, counting down.
CTAGCACAGCGCATGTACCGTGAGCAATTTCCAAGGAGACGTTGCCCAAGTTCGAAACTCTTCATAAAAATCGATAGAAGATTACGGGAGACTGGATCGTTTAATACAGCAAGCATTGATGCAGGGAAACCTCGACATGTACGAACACCTGTAATGGAAGAAGATGTACTGAATATTTTTAAAGATAACCCCTCCACGAGTACACGAGCTGCTGCGTCTGAAGTCGGTGTTTCTCACCAAAGTGTGTGGCGTGTTCTGCGTGCAGAAAACATGCACCTCTTTCATGTGCAGCGGGTACAACTGTTATCAGTAACAAATTGTGCTCAGCGGACAGAATTCGTACTCTGGTTGCTTAATGTAACAGAAAATAATCCACAATTTCTGGAAAATATTTTATTTACTGATGAAGCAACATTTACGAGAGAGGGCGTGGTAAACACGCACAATATGCACACATGGTCATATACAAATCTGCACACTGTTTTCCCGTCGAACGCACAACAAAAGTTCAGTGTGAACATATGGGCAGGTGTCCTCGGCGATTATCTCATAGGACCATATTTACTCCCAGATGTACTCAATGGCAGTACGTACTTGGTTTTCCTACGGGATATCTTACCGCAGTTACTGCAAAATGTGCCAGCAACATTGCGCCACAATATGTGGTTTATGCACGATGGCGCACCGGCACATTTTTTCATAGGTGTTCGCAATCACCTCAATTCAACATATCCTGGGAAATGGATTGGACGCAGTGGACCTGTTGCTTGGCCTGCACGCTCTCCAGACCTCAATCCGTTAGACTTTTTTGTTTGGGGACACCTTAAATCGCTGGTGTATGAAACGCCTGTGGATACACCGGAGGATTTACTAGCGCGAATCGTTGTCGCTGCAGGAGACATTCCCAACTCCGTCGGAGTTTTTCGACGTGTTCGCCAATCTTTACGACGTCGCTGTCGGCTGTGCGATTCTGTTAATGGGCGCAACCTCGAACACCTATTATAATAATGTCCGTTCGTCTGCCTTCCGACATTGAACTGTGCAGCGCAGGCCAGAAGACTATGCTTCACATATGTCATAAAGTACGTGGAATGTAATTCTTTATTTGTCATTTTTCTTTTATTTTCAACACTTTTTGGCACAGTATTTTGTAAGTCACAGACTGTGGTGTACTCAAATTGTAAATTACAAAGTTTGTATGAATTAATTTAAAATTTAGTGTCTTTTTTAAATTTATAATTAATAAAATTATTATGCTATTTGTTATTATTATTTCCTATCATAAATTATGATGCACATATACATACAATAATTGTCCATGTAAAACATGTACTGAAACTTCTTGCATAGTTACAAATCGCAATATTTTTAATTATTTCCGAATTTTCACCACCAGTTTAATTTTAAAGAATTTAACTTAAGCTTTATATCAATAAAAGACCACTTTAAAATGTAGACTATTATTGTAAAGTTATTTTGGTTCATTCAACTCTTGAATAATTAAAAATGTTGCATCTCAGAAGAAGCATGATCGAAAATGTATAGTTGAGAGTAATTAAAAAGGCGGTGTTTCCAATCGTGATGGGCGGAGTTTAACCTTTGCTAGTGTCAAAGAAAGCGGAGTTGTAACTAAGAAACTGATTAATTTCTCGCACACAATTAAACCGATATGGTTCATTGTAAGCTTTTTCGAAAGTTTTCGGAATGGACCAGATTTTACTACATTTTCCTTGTTGTAGCTAGAGTCGTCTTTTTGGAATTAACGATTAACTATTTTGATGTATATTGGATTTCGTACTTTTTTCACTGTTTCAGGGCTTGTAACTCGTCAATAAATATTGCTATTTTATTACAATTGATGTCATTTTGTAGGTTTTTTTCTGCTCTTTCTAAATATGTGCTTCGTTTTTATGTAGCATTATCGATAGTTTAGCAATGAGGGTTCTTTTACAATTTTCCGAATTTTCATTCTATTTGCTGTAACTTGAAAACTATTGAGATCCGACCAGGCTTTATATACTGATTTATGCTCCATGTGATCTCCTCTATTACCCCTATTAATATTGGACCCCTTTAACGGAACACCCTGTATATCACAATTAACATACTATTATATCAGAGTTCGTACGGGTCTTTGAATTTCCAGAGTAAGAAATTCTTCGGTACCAGTATTTTCTCACAAAAAATATTTCCTTAAATAATGTGAAATTTCGTGCGTTTAAACTAGATTTATTTTTCTATAAATAAATACTGATATTTGGCCTTGAAAATAACGGTACCCGTACGAACCGTGTTATGTTGAAACTAAAACTGTTTTTCTTTAAGTTTTCTTTATTCATTTAATACCAGACCGCCCGGAAATTTTATTAAGTTTATTAAAAATATTTTATACCAGAATTTTTATTTAAAATTATTTGACTGATTTATTTAACGCAAATCTGCGTTTCTGAAATTTAACTTATTTTTTGAAAGAATTACTGGTTCCAGTTGGCATTTAATCATATGGTCGGACAGTGTTGCCAGTGGGCTACTTTTTTAAAATTCAGATTTGTTGATTGACACCACTTTTTTGAAACAGTAAGGATAACTTTGTTTTTGCCTTAATTAATATGTCATTAAATAAGGCACATTTTACCATTTCAAAAGAGTTGTGCCAATCAAGAATCTGATTTTAAAAAAAGTAGCCTAACTGGCAACACTGCGGTCAGAATCGAATACACTCTTTTTGGTCGTTCTAGTGTTAATAATGTCTATTTTGCACATGCCAAGAACTATAACATGAGCAAAAGGTGACGTTAGGTCGACTCTAATCTCTAAGTTAGCACTGCCTGTCAAAATATGCATAGTCTCATTTCACGATATTTTGCCAGTTCCTCAAGATTCCAAAAGTGTCTAACAGAGAACTAAAGTCTTACAACTTGTCCTTTACATCTATGCATTGTGTAGATTTTATAAAAAGTATAGCCGGATAAACATCGGAAACATGCTTTTCAATCAAGTTTGCTGATTCTTTATCTCAGATGTTGCTACATATCTGACAATATATTTCCTCTGATATCATCTGTTAAATATTTATATTTTCCGAGATCAAAATGTGTTTTCTATTTTTTTAAACCGATTTTCTCAAAAACATCTGCCCGGAATTCATGCCATTAAATGATGTTGTATAAATATCAAAGATGCATAACTGGGAATTTTTGTATAATTTTCTGTTTATAAAAACTGTATGAGACAGCGATAAAAAATTTAAAAAAATAAAAATCATACCTTATGGTTATACGAAAATTACAATATTCTAGTAAAAAAATCCTCATATGTGCACGTATATAAAAATAACGAAAGTCTGAGTTGGGTATAACATACATATATTTGCAAAAATATGTGCATATTCTTAACATATGCATAACATTATACATAACACAACATAACACTGCATAATATAACATTACACATAAAATTCATTAAATGGCGCTATTTGGGGCGTAGCTACTTAAGTTCGACATCTGAAGAAATTTTGGAACTAAGTCAGCATAAAACGTCACAACTGCTGCATTTTAGATTTCAATAAGCTCATAGGTACCAACTTTTACGCTTTCTTCCTACCACTAAAATTTTACAGTAAATATTGTCTTATTTAATCGTCGAAATCTCACGATTAAATAAGGCGAAAATCTCTATTAAATTTTAGTGGTAGCGAAAAAGCGTAAAAGGTGGCAGCTAGGATAAGCATCTTTTTCAATACTGTCGATACTGCTTCGATGTAGAAAATTAGAATTTTGTATCGGTAACAATAGAAAAAAATATTTTTACTTCGAAAACAGCAACATTCTTCGAAATGTAACATTAGTTACTATAATGTCTACTATTGAAACATTATTCTCAGCACTTTTAATGAACATTAATAAGAGTAAGTAGTTTCGTCACTTTTTTAGAGCGAACCTCCGTAGTAAAATAGAGATGTTACATAACTGGAGTTTGAGCTTATTACGCTCATTTATTTCTGATGTGATATGACACCAAGTTTTGGAAGTAATATACAATTTATTATCAAGGTACATACAACTCTCAATTTTTGCTTTTTTTAATGGTAGGTTTATGTGGCTATTTAACTCGAAAAGAAATATTAGGAAAAATTCGTACATAATTTCAGATTTAAAAAACAAAATCCAATGCCGACAACACTGCAAACTGCATGGATGATGCTTTGTATTTAAAAATATATTTCCTTAAATTTGAGGCGTTTCATTTTTGATGAGATAAAAAAGTTTTTATAAATAAATAAATATTAGTCTGAAAAATGGAACCAGATTAAAACCTACTGTGAACACATGCCTATTTTCTGCGAATATGTTTATAAAAATATATACAAATGCATAGTCGGGTTCAGAAATTCACTTCTCAGTTTCAAGAAAAAGTGTTTGTTTTGAATAAAATGATTTTTATATTTTGTAACTAATAACATCTTCCCAGTCGACATTAAAAACATTATGGATTCTACCTCTGTCTTAAATTTTTTTCTGTAACCACAATTTTTATTCAAGAAACTTCCACAACACTCCCATTTCGGGTTATGAATATCAGATGGCATCGTAACAAATCGCTTGTGTCCACAACAATGAATCAATTTCGCAACGCGGCTGTTAACATTAGTTAGATGTATGCACTATATACGCCAGTAACCAATGCAATTTACCTGTTTTAAAATGCTGAAACTACTAACCACAATTACACTTCAAGCGTTTCCAAGTCTGCGGCTTTGCGCACTTCTATTATCTTAGAGAAAATGTTGTTCTTTTATATCACCCAAATGTTCCAATTAAATAAAAAAGAACATTTTCTGTATTAAAATACTTGTATCCAAAAAGCCGGAGACATGGCAGCTCTGCTCTTCATTAACCCTTTCAAGGGCAAAGCCATTGCTGAAATGTTTAAATTAATGACTGACACCGGAATTCGCAATCAAATTTATTTTTAAATAGGAAGAATCCATATTTAACATATATAGTGAACCGGCATTTTTTTTACAAAACTTCTGGTGCCATTGTGGCATTTGGGAATTAAAATTAAGTGGTTTCATAAAATACCACCACCCCTCGAGGAGTTAAAACTGGTGAAAAATTGATTGTGATCAATGTTGTTACATTTCGATATCGAAGAATGTAATTTGCTTCCATCCTAAAAATGTTCTTCCCTACTACTGTCTCCTACACGAATGATAATTATTGATATCGAAGCAGTATCGACAGCGTTAAGAATTACGCCCACGTGTTTATTTAACTCCTTCTGAATGAGCGTCTTTTACAGAATTTTTTTTATCTTTTATCACCGGTTTTTCAAAACAGAAAACTTTGCCTAATAGAATAGGGAAAATGCTCGTCTAAAATAAGGCAAAATTTACAATAAAAATTTACTGGTGAGAATAATAACAAATTCTGAGCACCTTACGTGGCACGTATACCGGTCCCTCGTCCCCAAGGGCTTAAAGTACAGCAATCCTGTAAGTGCTTATTCCAAACGTTCTTCGGATGTCAAATTTGAATACCTCCGCCACAAATAACGACTTTAATACTTAAATGCATAGTGATGCAAATCTGCATCAATTTTTACATAACTCTTTGCAACCACTTTATTTATAGAGAAATATTAATCCTGTAAAAATTGCAAAACTATGCTACTAAATAAAGTTAAAAATCTATTTTAACCCTTAACTGAAAACGTGAATATCACGTGCACAAAAAGAACACTTAATATTTCACCAAATAGTGAACTTAAACATTCAATCTTTAATAGTAATGCATTAACAGGACCAATTTTTTAATATGACGGCATAAAAATAAGTTTGGAATGTCGGGGAGAGAAAATATTAACACTTTAGTGCGCAGCTTTGCATATATGCAAAGAACAGTGTTTAGAATTTTATAGAATTTTTTTATTCGTATTTACCGAATTCACACCAGAAAATTAAAATAGCAATATCTGCTTTAATTAATAACACACATTCCATATTTAAATAAAGAGAAATTAACCATTGAAATTTTCTGGTATAACGTCAGATTCCCTGAACTACTTAATTTCTAGAACGTATTCTATCATGGGAATTAAAGGGTTAATGGTTAAGTTTTGCAAAAAAAATCATTATATAAAATAAGGTATTTGGAGACATACTTATTAAAATATTTACTAATTTGCAATATTTTAGCTCAAAACAGCCACACGACAGCAGATTGTATTGCAGATGTGTAACAGAAGAAAAGATTGACCTATTATATAAAAAATGTATCTCTGATTTTTATTTCATTATTTCTGCTGTGTAATAAACCTTTCATTAAATCACATATAATCTTTTCGAAACAAAATAAAAAATCGAGCATTTAAGGGTTAAGAGCAGATATGTAGACGCAAACATCTCTCAGACGCACGTTTCCGTTTAAGGGTTAAAATTTCTGCTGTTTAATCTTTAACATAAGAATACCTTCTCACAATTTTAAAAGAATAATTCATGCATTTAAGGGTTAAATTTTAAAAAATAAAAAATTATATAAAATAAGGTATTTAGATTCATACTTATTAAAATATTTAGGTACTACCCTCATAGCTTGCATGGTCACGATGACGTCGTTGTGACGTCACTGTGAGTCACTGTGGTCACGTCACATCTGTGACCAAAATGCCGCCACTCAGTGATGTCACATTGTGACTGAGATGTGAACTTCTCAGAAAACTTAAAACAATTACAAAAAATATTCAAAACATGTTATTTATGTAAAATTATATTTTCTAGCAATTAAAAAAAATTGTGACGTCACTGTTATGACACTGCAAGTAACGTACGTCCCGTCACATATGTTACGAAAAAAATCACCATATTGTAAGTGACAGTGTGACAAAAATATGAACATCAAAAATCTTTGAAAATGAACAGAAATATTACATGTCTGAGTTACAGCGACATAAGGAATGAAAATATATTAGTGGATAGGAAATAGTAAATTCTTACACGAAAAGAGGGGGGGGGGGGGGGTAGAAAAAGGAAAATGCACGGTAGAAGTATCAACAAACTAGATTTTCATGCTATATTTTATCAATTTGTTATTTAAGACAGTGAAAGTATACTTTTTTATGATTTCAATTTTATCTACCATTGCAATTTAATCCTTCACTGATTACTATTATTATAAAAGTGTTTATCGGCAAAATGGTACGTATTGGAGTAATTTGGATAACATATTTAGAATTAGGAATATTAAATCTGTACAATTTATATATTTAGTTTGCAGGGAAGAAGTTGTTTTATTTTATTTTATTTATTTATTTATTTTTTATTTATTTATTTATTTATTTATTTTGTCGACCAGTGGTATTCGAAACCCTTCTGTGGTTTCAAACTAAAATTTCTATTACAGTTAAGTCTGTATCTTTTAATGAGCACGTAGAAAGAATACTCAGTGTTTAGTCATATATGCATTTCTTGCTTTAGAATTTGCATTCAAGCCATATTTTTTCCTGTTAGTGTTTAACTATTTTAAATAACTATTTTTTTAAAAATTCTACTTCTTTCAGACTTTTTAAATAAAATTAGTATTTACCGAAAAAATATGTATACAAATTTTATACAAAACCCATGATTTTGGTTTTATTCGTATTTCAAATACGATATTTATAATTATTCGTATTAATCGTATTTCAAATTCGTGTTTTAGAGATATGGCTTTAAAAAAAGTTATTTTACAAATTGTTTTATTCTACAGAAAGTGAATATGAAAAAAATGTCAGATTGACAAAGAAAATTTTTTTATCCTGTATACGCTTTTTTCATTTATTAAGAAGATACGTATTTATTTATAACGTGTAAAACAAATTTTACTTTAAAAAAAGGAAAGAAAAAAGGCAGGTGTTTCATTCAAATAGAAAATTTTCATTACAGATACTCTTAAATAAGATAAAATTATTGCGCATTTAAACTCTCTGTTGTGTACAAATATATATATATATATATATATAATAATAATACAGTAGGAGCACCTGCTCGCAATATCGTCTGCGCTCCATTAAACCGCAGAATAAAATAAGGATCAGAGAACTACTGACGCGGGAAGTTAATTTTTTAAGCTAACAGAAATATGCCTGACAATTTAGGATAAAATACGGATATTATTAAAATATTTATGAAACTTAAAAGGTATGTCTTATTTAATTTAATATTTTTGTTCCTGTTTAATAGATTATTATCATGAGTTAAATAGTTGTATGTTATATACAATGAGACTGAGCTGGGATTCTTTTCAGAAGCAATATGGCGATGGAAAGATTTTTGAGAAATTGTTAAATGCATTTAATTCATCTATTATAGTTTGTTGTTGTTTAATAGTACAATTATAAATACTAATTATTTTGTGTTTTTCAAATTGTTATAATTATTTTTTAATTGTGTTTAAGCATTTTTTTTGCTGTTTGTCATTTTAATCAAACATTTAATTGTAGACATTCAGAATCCGTTATTAAATTTTCTTTGATTGTAAACTCATTTTCTACGTTTTCGATACATTTATTTTATTGGCATTAAAAAATAAAATATAATATTTAAGCATTGAAATAAAGTGTTTTTCATGCCCGACAAAGTTGAAAAGTGTTTATGACTTCGGTTTGTATGGCCGTCTGTCCGCGCTCTAACTCGCGTAAATATTCTCGGATTGACCTGAAATTTTTGGATGTTATTTACGTTTACCATAGCAAGGTCCCTATTTGTAATGAAGTTTGTAGCATGTTTAGTTCATTTACAGGGACAGTCAATTGTATTCCATTACATTACGTCCTGTGGGAAAAAATCGTTTCAAATGATTTTTAATGATTTTACACGCTTTCAAACAGAATAAAATTGATATGCATTTATGAAGCGCACTAAAATGTGCATTCCGTAGAATATGCGATGCAAAAGAATAGTTATTTTTCATTTACAGGGCTAAAAGGGAATTCCAATATATAATGATGTAGGGGTGGAGGGAATTGTTTGCGGCATACTTTATTTATGTTAATCTATTTGATATGTAATGAAATTGATATACGTCGTTGAGGTTTACATACTATGAATTATTTCATGTGTAATACGAAGTGTATATAGCATTTACAGGGACAAAACAAAATATTTCAGATACTATATTGTATCCGAAGTACTGTTCATTAGCGATGATTGCTGGAAATGCATTTTTAATTATGATTCACTACATTTATGCATAACATATGGTGTATATATATATGCTATAATTCATATACAGGACTACACAAAAGTATTCGTAAGGTTTACTGGGTATTGCTTAAAGGTGGTTTTTAAATAAGTTATGCATTTTTACGCTGCGCTGTATTTAATTTACTAAGAAATGTTTGTAGTATATAGATAAAATGATATACAGGGTCACGCAAAGAATTGGATACGTTGCCGTCTATAAATTATAATTTCTGGAAATGTGATTTCAGCAGTTTTAAGAGTGTTTTCGTTTGAATTAAATTTTAACTAAACAGTGGCGTGTAATAAAGGTTCTAGGTAAACTACGGGGTTTTACAAAATTATTTAAGTATGTTTCCATATATTAGTATAAATTGCTGAAAGAGAATTTCAACCTGTTATGCGTTTCCTTGATAAACTAAATTTTCCCATTATATAGTATATATATATCAATCTACAGATCAAATACAGGACTGTTTAAAAGAATTAGAAAACATTTTTGACTGTGAATGGTAACTGCGTAAATCAGTTTTTCAAATGTTTTACGCGTTTTCATGTTTACTTAGTTATCTTATTTACGTTATTTCCCCCGATGTCTTGTTAAAACATTTAGGGAAAGTTGGAAAGTGTTTTATAATCTATTCTTAACGCATGATATATCTTACTTGTTGTTTTTATTTTCCAGATCAGTCTTTTCCTATAAAACATACCAAATCTAATTAGCTCATATTCACAAAGTACAATATATACGGGAATAAAAAATTTAAATAAATAGGGCTTATCCTGTCGTTCTATAAATAACAGTTGTATTAATGTCCGTAAGACTCCATGTTCGTATTTAATAAAGCAATGACAAATCACATCACATTAAAAAGCTTACACATTCTTAATATTAAGCTTGAATTCAAGATCAAGCTTAGAACTTATTAAAAAAAGATGTCAGTTGATAAGCATTGTTTTTTAAATGGAAAATTAAAAATATTTTAGAAAAATAGGACTCCAAAATAGCGATATCTCTCTAAAAAGTACGGTAAAAAGATAAGATTTTATATTTCAAACAAAACTTTACTTTAAAATTATCGTAGGGTTTATGACAAGTATCATCACAGTATTAATACTTGGAAATTTTTCCCGAGAGAAACATTCGCCTTGCATACAATATTTCAAATGAAAATCAAATTTCAAATAAATTGCTTAAAAGGCACAAAGGCCAACATAGTGAAAAATATCCACGTCGGGACTCGATCCCGGGTCATCAGTATAGCGCACTGACATTCTACCGACTAAACCACATGGAACGATACCCAGCCTGGAAAATTTCTCCCTATTACATGTTGGCAAGGCTACAAACGCAGAACAAGATGGAATATTTATCGTGAGCCACCGACATGGGGTAAACACGAAATTTAATTAAATCCAGCATCGATTGAAACTATTTTAATAATTGGAAATTTTTCCAGAGAGAAACATTCGCCTTGCATAAAGTATTTCAAATGAAAATCAAATTTCAAATTAATAGCTTAAAAGGCAATTTTAATTTGAAACTTGATTTTCATACATCATCAGTTATGCATCTTTGGAATCTGTATAACCTCAATTAATAGGATGGAATTCGCAGCAGTAGATTTTGAGAAAATCGGTTTTTATAAAAATAGAAAAAAAAACATTTTTATCTCGTAAAATATAAATATTTATAAGGTGATAATAGGGGAAATATATTGTCCGATAGGCAGCAAAATTTGGAAATAAAACCAGGATATTTCATTGAAAGGCTTGTTTCCAATGCTTTTCCGGCTATGCCATTTAAGCCCTTGAGGGGCGGTGGTAATGAAGATTTGCACCAGAAAATTTTATTAAATTTTATTTTTATATCTTCGGTCTAAAAGAGACGTAAAATTGCTTTTCCTTATTTTGCAATACAATTTTTGGAAGATGCCGGTGTGAATCCGACATTACTGTAACGCAATTACTTTCCCCTAAAAGAGTTAAACATCTGATTATAGCATATTTTTAATTAACACGTTGAGTGCCACGGTCCACGGTGACTGATACTGAAGCTGAAAAAATGATAATATCTTAGGTAATTTGTAGGAAAGTATAATCATGTAATAAATAAAAGGTAAGTAAAATTTAAATAAATTTTCAGTAATTACTTAAAACAATATATATATTTTTAGTTTTATATTATATTGTAGACTGTCAGCCATCGGTGAATGACGCGTTCTAAACGAAAAGTTCAGTGTCAGCCACCGGTGACTGACGTGGCGCTTAACATGTTAAGTAATTAATCCTTTAAAGATTACAAAAAATCGTTTATGGAAGCAGTATTTATTGGCTTTAAATCCATTAATGTTAATTTGAAATCTTGATTAATGGTCTTCTAAGCAGTAACGTAGATTTCAGCGAACTTGCTTCAACTGAATTCTCTTGGTCAAGAATGTTTTATAACTTGGACTACATAATTATAGCTACCTTGGATTTTTATGAAAGGCTCATTAGTTGATTGCTTCAAACTATTAAGAATTTCCCAATGATGTACAGGGCATTTACGTAATGGATAATTAATATTACATTTGAGGAAATATATATCCATAAAATACGCATTTACCATTCGAATTCTAATATTTTACGTAATTTTGGTCTCGTTGGGAATGTTATTTCTGAAATATGAATGAATTATAATTAGAGAACATTGATTTCTTTTTTCAGATATAACTTAGCTAATAACTATCCGTCAAAAGACAGTTTATTATTATTATTTTTTTCAATATGCATCATTTCCTAATTTCTGGAATGATAGTTATTTTTCAGAGATTATTATAATAAACGAGATCGATTAATATAAAATGATTTTTAGCCCCATTACAGGGTAATTCCTTTTCTTTTTTATGCCATATTTTACTTTTTTTAACATAATTTAAGAGCTACATGTACTTCCTGTCTGTTTGATTTTTGAATCAAGATAGTTTAACCCCTTGAGGGGCAAACAATTATGTTTGTGAAATGCAGAATTCCCACCGGAATCTTTGAAAAATTCTATTTCAAAATAAGTAAAAGCAATTTTACGGCTTTTTTCCACCAAAGTTAGAAAAGTAAAATTTAATAAATTTTTTCTGGTTTAAAACTTCATTAGTCGTAGGTGGTATATAATATATACCGGTGCCCCTCAAGGGGTTTCAATGGAGTTATGAATAAAGAGGAGTAGACATATAGTGTACTTTCTACCAGCTGCGAGTGAAGTAACTGAGAAGATTGTCACAAGATAGCGGCTTATTTTTTTTTTTTTTTAATCGTATCTTCTGTTTCTGATTACCGCCAGGGCAAACATCCCACAGTAAAACTGCACAGAAAATTTCGTCTTAATTAAGCGTCTTACCCGTAGAATATATTCACAAATATGTCGTAAAAATTTCTATTTGTTTTTACTGGTCTCAGTATGCCTTTTAAAACTGCCAGTTTGTTTTCCTAGTTGTCACATTATGGCGGAAACGCAAGGCCTTACTACCGCCGAAGTAAACTCCTACCAGCTAAAATGAAAATCTGTTTCTACTATTATTTATAGCTGAAATTTTGTGATAATAAGGCATTTAAATAAGTTGAAAATTTCTATATAAATCTACTGGTGGTAGTTTCCAACGGCGGTAAACAGCTCCTGTGATAGCGGTTACAGTTGAAGCTTCATTATTTTATGTCTATGTCAATTCCTCTTTATTAATAGTTCCACTTATTGTTCACGCCTGTTATACAAGATCCAGATAGACGGATTGACCGGAAACGAGATTGACCAATCAGAAAATTTGCTTACTTAAAACAGGGAAATTTTCGCAAAAATGCATGGTTCTGATTGGTCAATCTCGTTTCGCTAACAGCGCAATATCTATCTAGATCCTGTCACAGAAACAAAAGTTTATTTTGAAAATTTTATTGTATTTCAGTTACATAAAATTGAATCTTTAATCGACAAAAGCGATTATAACGTAATAGTAGTTTTTAAATGTCCTAATCTGTGAAAAATAGAGGAAATTTATGGTAAAACCTATATGGTGTTATGATAGTTTAATATAAAAAAATCAAATTAATATTATTGAAATTCATTAAAATTGTCTAATTAAATTGTGTTTAAGTTATTGCATAATACATTTAACACAAGAAGGACCCTGAGCGGTCATTTTCACCCCCTAGTATATGAATATATTTCGGTTCGAACCAGAAATTTCTCTGTAAAATATGTTTAAAAGATTCAAAGATGAAAAATGTTAAATAAATAGTTAAACAGTTTTAAATAAAAATTCTGGTGTAAAATTTTTTTATAAAACATGAGTAACATTTCCGGCCTTTCTAGTGATAAACTAGAGTTCCTAAATCTGAGGCCCGTAGGCCTCAATCTCCCTCAATTTTAGTTCAGATATTTTAATTCAGACTAATTATTTTCAGCAGATTTTAATGAAATTGTAACAAAATATATATTTAATACATATATTTGATTTTTTTTTTATGCATGAACCTGGTAAATGTATGTAAGCTCATAATGTTCAATATCATAATGTTAATATGAACGTTTCAACTCACCTGATTTATTTCAAAATGAAGTTTTTCAGAATTTCGCGCAAGATATCTCTTGAACTACCCGCTATTTTTTCATAATGTTCTAGAAGTTACAGATTATATGTCATATCTTAAAACATTAGTGATATTTAATTCTTGAATTTTAAACCGGAAGACCCGTATGTTTTAAAATGCGCGAAACATTTTGCTCTTTTATATAGATGCTCCTAAAAAACTTGATTTTTTTTGCATTTAAAATTAGCCCCCCTTTACCTTTCCACGGGGGCTCAGACAGCATCTGTCCAAGAATAATGTCCTATATGCTAAGGCCACAAGATGCTGTCCGCCCCGCCTCCTCCGTAAAAAGTTTAAACATTTTAGGGACAAAGTCATTCTATGAGTAAAATGCTGAAAAGATTAATTGGCACGAGAATTTAAAAACAAATTTATTTGAAAATAAGTAAAAGCTTTTCTTCACGTATTTGATTGCCCCAAGAGGGACTGCTCAGGGAAGGAAACCAAGTCTTTAGAGCATAGTGTCCCTCCCGGTCGCCTTTATTAAGGTCTAATAAAATAGGGGAGACTAGGGAGGGTTGACCCACTTTTTACAAAATGATTTTTTATTTTTTAAATATTGAACGTAGAATAAAGTTTTATATATCATTTTATTCGTTATACAATCAGTTATCAAAATAAAATTGCTACATAAGTGTAATATATCAGAAATTAAAAAAATTAATGATTTTAATCATGAGAAAATAATGGGTCAACGCTCCCCACATATGGGAGGTTTGACCCACCATATGGGAGGCTTGACCCACTTTGTTTTATATATTGAAATATTTGTGAAGATAAATAAAATAAGTTTACAAAAGCTAAATAACTGTATGCTACATGCTTTAATTATAAAAAAAAATATTTTTGAAAATATAATGCTTAAACAAACCTGTTTAGACGCAAACGCAAGTCTGAGGAGAAAATTTTTGCTTTAAACAGGATTTTGTCTAAGCAGGTATAATTGTACAGGAGGGAAAATGAAACTTTACCATTTAAGACAGTATCCCGTTAGAGACAGGTTCCGTTTTCATAGGGTTTCATACATTATTATGTCCGGATTTAGTAGCCACTGTCCCACTTTTTTTTTTTGTCTCCTTGTCCTATTTTTTGTGACATTCAATCTGACAACTCTAGTTGTCACATAATTTACCTTCATCTCACCCTATTCATCATGCTGAAATTTGTCTACAGACCTTCCTAATGTTTTTCGATTAATGGTATGCTCTTTTCCAGCCGCATTGAGTACTTAACTTATCATTAACATCTTTTAATCCTTTCAGGAGAAAAGTACTTACAGTACTAAAATGTTGAAATAAATGACTGGCACCGAAATATACGAACAATTTATTTAGAAATATGGAAAAGGCTATATTTCACATGTTAAATGGAAAAGATTTGTGTAAAATTCTGGTGCCATTGTGGCGTTTGGGGGATTAAAATTAAGTGGTTTCATAAACATAGCACTGCCCCTGAAATGGTTAAAACTGCTGCTTTCATAATTTCTCGTCTTTTCCACTGTTTCTATTTACCTATTTTAAGTAATATTTAAATGGAAAAAAGTTCCTATCAACTTCCCCATTTATATTTCATAATTTTTTTTTTTCGTGCAGTGGATACTAAAGCAATTTTTCACATATTTCTTTAATCAGTTTTAAACATTTTCTTTTCCATCACCCCATTTTACTGTAGCTTTACCGAATAAATTTACATTCATTTTTGTATATAACTATTAATCTTTCATTATGTACACTGTATAGTAAAAAGATTTCCAAAACCCCTTAACTAAGACATTGCCGACGGGCAATTTTTATCAAATCTGAATTTTAAAACAGTAGAAGCTCCTTCCTGTTCTGAAAGTCTTTTGTACATTGGTGTTATATATAGGTTTCCCAAGTTTATGCATCGGTAAATATCTTTCAATGATTGAATTTAATATACAATGTCTTACAATCTACAAAAATATGGACAACATGATATAAATGCATTTTCTGTAAGGTAGAAGCCACGCCCTTAGTCAATGATGTTTTTTGAATGAAAACGAGAATTCTCGTTTCCAGTCGTGAACATGCTACAGGAGTATTGAACATCTGGTCAACCCTCCCTCACATTGACTGGGTCAAGCCTCCCCATATAGTCCTTTTCTAAAGAATAGCACATTGTTTTGTTAAGCCTAACTTACTGTATAATCTTTATGCCTGAAATGAAAGCTCGATATTTCTGCATTACTTAAAACCTACTTGCTTAAATTTCAATGATATATTTTATCTGAAAAAAGCTTAAAAAATAATTCTAAAAAGCACAACTTTTTGGTTGAAAACTCTTCACAATTGATTTTTTACACAACCATTTTGATTATCAGTATGAAACAAAGACTGTTGTTTGAGCCTTCCAGTAGCTTTGGTTGACACCTATTCATAAAACTCTGAAATTCTTTTAACCCATTAGGGACTAGCGTTACCATATGGTCACAGCATAAATGTCAACACTTTTGCTGTTTGAATACCAATAATTTAACACAGAATTTTTCATTTCCTTTAATGACAGAAATTCTGCTATAAAAGAATGTAAATATTTCTTTTCCAAAAAAGTGGTGCGAAATGCAATTTTTGTATTTTAAAAAGAAAAAATAACTCCGTCTTTAATGGGTTAAATATGAAAACTGATGGGTGGGTCACGCCTCCCGTATGGTCAACCCTTCCTAGTCTCCCCTACAGTTTTCAGCCAATACTTGGCCAAAGTAAAGTCCGCCAAGCCTGGGCCTCACGCGACAGAGGGCAGGACAGAGAAAGATAAGATCAATCTGGAGATTTAGGTTTGTTCCCTTAGAGTCGAAAAGATTTTAGCCGAAAGTCATTAAGAGGGGGAAATGTAAGGGATCATACAGGAGTCGCATAGTGTCAACGTTTAGTTCTGAATCCCTCTGAATCCGAACAAAATCACGAAGAGTTACTCCATTCTAGAACAGAACCCTGTGCGGTTTGCTGTTGCGGATCATGTTTCGGCGGAATTTATCGTTTTATTGCTTATTTTCAACTTAGCTCAGTAGTGTTTTACTATGCATTATATCATCTAACCAATAAAGGATAACCAGACAAAAATATCTAGAAAATTCTGTCAGAATTGTCTTCTCACAATTTTAAAAAAAAGGAAAACATAATTTAACTTTATAATCAACGATTCGTGAAACTATAAAAAATTTCTACTGAATGAAATCTATGTCGAATTACTAATTTGTACGAATTATTTTTTGAATTCTTAATTTTTAGGCATAACTAATTTACAAATTCATAATTAGTGTCGACGATAAACAGAGAATTATAAGCAACAGCAAGAAAGTACGTGTGCTGTGCTCCTACTGTTGTTTTTTTTATTGTTTTAAATTATTTTCATGAAGTTTTTTTTATTAATTTTTTTTTTCTTTTCTGAATGCCATGTGGCTATTTTTGGAAAATATTTATCTGTTTTTCTGGTGTCTCTCTATGCGTTACACAAATTTTGTGGGCGCTTTAGCTCTTTTTAATAATTAAAAAACGTTTAATTTTTTTGTACTGCTTCCTTATTTACTGATTTGTTTCCTTTTTTTTTTTTTTTTTTTTTTTTTTTTTTTGCCAATTTTCACATGAAAATCATTTGAGTAATACTTTATTATTTTAAACGTTTTGGCAATAAAATTTGTTTTTTGGCTGAAAAAATAAAATCTTGCTAAGAAAGGATTCCATGTAGTAATACTTTACTTGTTTAGTCTTTCAAAGTTAGTTGAAATTGATTAGGGAATAGGTGGAATAGCTGGCCAAAAAAAAAAGTCAAGTCAGTCTTTCAAAGTCAGTTGGAATTAATTGAAAAGTATAGGCCAGTGAAATTGACACTATGTTTATAGGAAAATATAGATTTTCATTCATAAATTTAAAGTATATTAATTAAATTCATTGAACAGATTTGTTTTTTCGTTTTTATGTTCTAAGATTAAAATTCTACTGTTTTAATTTTATGAAAATATGCACAAAAGTAAATTTTTAAATATATTATATTTAAATATACAATTATTAAGAAAAATAGGCGAAAATTATGCCACTAATAACAAAATCATTTTGAGAAGCTTTCTGTGTACATTAAATTTAATCTATTACTTAATCTTATTTAAATTATTCAATCGGCATTTATTTGCATTATCTACATATACATATATTTCAATGTATATGTGGAAAAATATGACTATGATATTTTTGCATGTGTTTAAAATTCGGGTTTAAAAAAAGAAAATATATATATTCTCTATTGAATATCACATCATTTTTGCATATAAAATCATGCATTAAAGATTCTAATTTAATATACTTTACCGAAACATTTTATTTATATTTTTTCTTATTTAAGCTATGGCAACAAAAAAGAAAATGGAAGACAATTTTAAATTAAATGTATCATTCGAAATATTTATTCCAATAATGAAATATTGAGATTTATGAAAATTATAAAGAAATTAAAAAGGACCTATATCCTATTGCGCTATTTTGAATTATATTTTGTAATATAAATGATACATTTTTCTTCATTTACATTTAAGATTGGTTGTGTTTATTACGGCCAATTACCAACACGAGGGATGTGGGCCCTAAAGGGGGGGATGCACTCCGTGGGGGTCTTTCTAAGGGAACCTAACCCGTATTTATGCAAGGAAATCCAAGGTTCCACGAAAACTCCGAACGGTTAGGCCGACAGGCGCGATTCGGTTCATTTACTTTTAAGAAAAAGTAATATTCTAGATTATTGTCCAAATTTCGATTCCAGAAAACATTAATACACATAAATACCAGTTTAAGCCTAGTTTGTGCCCTTTTTATGGATCCTTGTGACAATTGACACATTAAACAATGTAGTACATAAAAAAAAAAACTATTTTTTCTTTTACTTTGGTTGTTTATTTTTACAAATCGATTGTTGATCATACCACAGAAGTTTTTACATTTAGTTTATACATTTTTAATTTACACGGGAAGAGTTTTAATTCCTCCCCCCCCCCCACACCTCTTCTTTCTTCGCTGTGTCAGTGTCTATATACAAAAACATTATTAATGCAGTTATTTATAAATACACTTCACAAAAGCATATATTTTTATCCTTACATGTGCATATACGTCTTTTTGTTTGAAAAAAAAATCAAAGCACTTTTTCAAGCGCTTTAATTTCTTGTTTTTCAAGGAATAACCACAAATATTTATAAATTATTTACTATTTTGTTATATTGAATTCATTTGTTAAAAAGGTTGTATTCTAAAGCCTTTATACGTATGCAGCCGTTTAAACATTTTATTCATGTAAGGGAAAATAAAAAATAAAATTTTGATAAAATTATAAATTAAGTTTCAATTTCAATTATTTTTGATTTTTCTTCTAACGTATATTTAGACAACCAAACTATACGTTTATTTTTTCAATACACTGATAAGATATCACTTTCACTAAACCTATATTATGCATTGAAATGTATTTATTGAATAATGTGGTTTATCTTTTGCGCCATGCTATCCGAAACCTTAACAAAAAATTATGTAAATTGTTTCATTGCGTCATATTATTTATTTGCATACATTTAACTTAATTTGGATACTAATGACGCAAAATAACCATTTACATATTAGGGTCAATCCAGTTCAAATCACCCAGGTGGTGTCGCTCGACATTTTTAATTTTCCTAATCTTTTAACAAAGGCTTCTTCATAGTTTTCTGAGTTTAAAAACATGACTAAATTTTTTTTTCATCATATAGTGTTTTGGAGGGGCCATTCTTAACAAACTACACAGCCATTTGTGGGAGAAAAGCGTGTTTTACGGAAAAGGATGTAACTGCTTTATTTTTCTACTTTGTCAAGAGGAATCAAAAACCAAAATCTTTAGCATAAAAGTGTCGACATTTTATGTGATTATAAAATTTTCATTAGTCTTAAAATTGTCACATTTAATGTAATTATAAAATTTTCATTAGACTTAAGGATCTAGACCAAAAACATGCTTAAAAACCGAAGAAATAAAAGGTCAAACACCGCATTACTCTGCCATTGTTTTTTATGAAGGAAATGAGACTCACCTTAAATAATTTTTTTTTAAAGATCTCTTATAGGACTATTCATTTTTATAAATTTCAATCCTGAAAATCGTTTCCTTTTTTTTTTTTACAGCTCATCAAAAACTGTGTTAAGTCTGCTTTTGGCAATTTTCACTAATTAATATCTCAAAAAGGACTGACTAAGAAATTCTGAAAACTTAGGATAATAAA
This sequence comes from Maratus speciosus, assembly GCA_963932465.1. Classification (NCBI taxonomy): domain Eukaryota; kingdom Metazoa; phylum Arthropoda; class Arachnida; order Araneae; family Salticidae; genus Maratus; species Maratus speciosus. Next base: position 201,821,648 of record OZ010796.1, on the reverse strand, counting down.
CATCTTTGTACTATGAACTTAAATTGTAAATTTTATGGCTGAGACTTAACTGGTTTTTGCATAACAGTTCACTAAAAATGCACCGCCCCCTCCCCACCTTCTTTTCCTTTTTGTTTTGTTCCAGATACATAGCATTACAGGAACTTTTTGCTTAGGTACGTTCAAATTGACGATAAAAACAAATTTTACGCATTATTGCTTAGTTAAATAGGGCAGTGGCCTCATTTCAAAACTTTCTTGAATGGGGGGGGGGATTCTTTTGATTTTATTGTGCGCATCTGAGGAGCACCTGATACAGTTTTATTTTGACATTTTTTGAAATTAGCCTAAATACTCGCACTAAGAATTTTATAAAATATCTCGTTTGTTTACGCCACTGCCCCTTGCCTTTTACGTATATTTGCCTTCCCTCCAGGGCCGAAAGTAAGGGGGGGAAGAGGGGACATGTGCCAGAACGAAGGGGTGCCAAATGAAGAATTATACCTTTGGAATGGATCATTTTCTTCTGATGGACTGACGGCTTCTATTATTATGAAACAGCCATTATAAATGAAGTGTTAGGTGAAGATGAAAGAGCAGTAGTAAAACGTTAGAACTCTGATTTTCTGGTCAGAATGGGAAGAAAAATTATGGCCATTAAAAAATTACGGCCATTTTTGTCATTTCAGAATATTTTTGTTGGTGTTCAGAGGGGGATAATGACCCCGTGACATCCGCCATTGTAGATTAAGTAGTTCAGTATTACATATTTTATGATTACATATTTTAAATTTTAAAATAAGTCGGCGATTAGAAAATTAGTAAAATTCTCTTTGTAAATATACTTTGCGGAAGGGGGGGGGGGTCCATGTTTGCCCCGGGTGCAAAAAAGGCTAGTTTCGGCCCTGTTCCCTCCCTCCCCCCTCCAACACACACAAAGAAATACCGGTTCTATGAGTGACTAATTAATCAACTTTATGCAACGTTAGCAACTTTTATGAATCAATTCTAATAATCTTCCATAAAGTAAGAGTTATTCGAAAAGAAAATAAACAGTCTGTGTCTTTTGCATTTCAGTAAGGAGAAAGAAATAGTGACTCTTCGTGACCCCGGAGATAAGGGTTTGACTGGGGTGCGGAGAACAGTAATGAGACAGTGTTGAGAGAGAGGGTGAAAAGGAAATAAGAAGAAACTGGATTCCTTATCTCAGTTCAGTATTTTAATTTTTAACTGTCCCCTGTAGCTTTTGGCTAGAATTTTTTCGGCTTTAAAGGAAGTCACGGAGATTTACACCACAGACTCTGCCCGCTGGGGCACAAATTGCCCCCACGCGAGAAAGAGCAGGAGAGGAAAATGAAGCATGGTGCAACTGGGGTCCCACCTGCTGGGCTAAAATACCCCTCGCGACAGGCAACGGTTGTGAAGGGTGCTATGATTGCTGCTGCGAAGAATGCGTGCTGGAACACACCAAAAGTCCAGAATTTTTTACCTTCACGTACTAGATCACCCAACCGGAGCGCCCACCAAATTTGGCATAAGCTATATGCTCCTTATCTTCACGTACTTAATAAACTGAAAATTTTCATTTCAAAATTCTGGTTCAATTGTGGTATATAGGGATAAAAAATAAGTGGTACAAAAATGAACCACCGCCCTTCAAGGTGTTAACACAGGAATGACGAGAAATTTTACTCAAGTTTTATAAACATACTTTAAACCAAAGTTTTATTTAAACTGTTTAACTTTTTCTTTCTTTGTATCTTTAAAACTTATTTTATAAAGATTTTTCTCGTTCGAACCGAAATATATTCATTCGGTACAGGCCAAAATTGCTCCTCACCGTCATTCAAGTGTTAAATGAAAATAATCGTTTGTCAATAGAACTTGCAGCTGTAAATTAAAAAATCATGACCACAAAGAAAAGACAAAATCTCTCGAGTATATTAAAAAAGATAAATGGATATTACCATCTATCACCAGAACCATTAAGAATATGAATCAAAGTAACTGCTCTTTTTGGTACGTAAAATTAATGACATTGATTGTATTTTATTGAATCTAAACGCCACAAAACAGTAATTTAATAACACTTAATATTATGAAGATATATTATAGAAAATATAGCTTAATATATATATATATATATAAAGAAAAATAAAAGTAAGAATGTTTTGATGGGTACAGAAGATAAATTGTCTTTTATTGAAATTTTACTTTTATTTTTTTATACATTTAGAACTTCTAACAATATCAGATTGCTTATTTAGATCATTTGAAATATCAACTAATAGTTAGAACAATTTATGAAAGTTTTAAAAGGAAATTAAATTTAATTAAAATTTTTATTTAATTATTTTTTTTATTTATGTGTGATTTCAAGTAAATAATGAAATTGGTATTTCTGTGATAGAAACATGCTTCCAGCAACTAACATTATCGAAATCAGGTACAGAATTTTCATTCGCCATTGGTTTTATAAGGACTGTACTTATCAAAATGCAAAATTTAACCTTCTATACGTTTTCCGGTCGTACAAGATATACTTATGAAAATTTTATCCTTAGTCCAAGAAAGGGGATTAAAAAATCATACTTTTACGGTCATAACTGACCGAGTTGTGATGCTTTGAATTTTATGAAATGTCAATATTTTTTGGATCTGAAATCCCGCCCATTCGTTTTTCATAAATGAGTAGGTATACAGTGCTCAGCAAAAGTTTAGACAATGATCAATTATTCTTCTGTAGTGAGAAGTATGTAACGAATTGTTGGAACTCAACTGTCATATATTAGTGTGGACTTGTCTTTAATACACAAACAATAAATTTTAAATTTATACACATTACATACTATATAATGACAAAATAACAAATTTAACATTGTAGCAAAAGTATAGACAATTTGTCTGTTAACAGAAAAGTATCCATAAATTAAATTCGAACAGCACCTACATTGTCTGCTATTAATGCAACAATGTGAGTTCCCATCGAAAAAACTAAATCCTGCATCACTTGGTGGTCCATTTCGTACCAAACAGGTTCAACAGCAGATCGAAGTTCATTATTGAGGAGTATTGTCAAAAAATGCATAAACCGTATGAGATATGATGCCACAAAAGTTTTCGATTGGGTTCAGATCAGGGCTACACGCGGGCCAGTCGAGAACAGTAATATTTTGAGAGTTAAATTATTTTTTGATTTGTATACAACATGAATAGATGCATTATCTTGCTCAAATGTATACTTTGGAAGAGCTAAAATTTCACCAAATGGCTTTCCAATGTATGTATGTAGTCTTACGCTGTTTGGCGACCACTGAAAAGCTCCAGAGATACTTGAGAATTAAAACAAAGTGAGGCAAAAATCATTAACTCTTTCGAGGGCGGTGTTCTTAGAAAGCACACTTAATTTTAATTCCAAAACTGACAGGCGGCACCAAGCAGAATTAATTAAAAATTTCCTTTTATAATATACGTGAAAATAAGCAAGTTCGTACTTTCTAATAAATTCGTTTATAAATTCTGATTTCAGTCTATTATTTCATTAGTTTTATAAACAGAATTACTCCGCGACGGAAATGGGTCACTTTGTTGTGAGATTTCAAGGCTGGTTGTTTTATCATTTTCATGTAAACTAATGTACATCTTTCTGTAATTCATCTACGAAGTAACCGTTGACACAGAAAGCTCTGACTCACTTTTAATGCGATTAGCAGTCATCATTTGTCTAGGTACCAGTTTATGGCTTCTTCTATAATATCGTTTTCTGGCCACACGAGGCATTCCAGATTTATGTTTTGCTTTGAAAGAGTCACCCTTAGGCAGTACTTAATAGATAGATTTCTTTGGACGATTCAAAGTGGCTGAAATTTCTGAAAAAGCCTTCCCTTTCGATTTCAGCTTCCATGCTTTAATTACTTCATCTGACTGAAAATTTCTAGCTTGCGTCATCTTCACTAACCGATATTATCGTGAGGTGCAAGTAGTATATAGGGGGTCCTTTGGAACACTTTTTATATTCCACTAAACGCTATTATTTAACGATTTTTGTAAGATTTTGCTCAAAAAATTAGACAGTCTAAATATCGCTGAGGTAACGATTTTAGTAAGATTTATCGAGTAAATGATGATAAAATAATTGTATGATTTGCATTGGCAGGATATTTTTATTTTTTCTACTAAATTATGTAAAGAAGAAGTTTTAAGAAAGGGTTATAGAATAAACAATCAAAATTATTACAGTGATGAAAAATTTTGCCTGACGCACTTTCTTAATAGTCTACGAAATGCTAATAAACAACCTTCCTCTAGGATAATATTGATAGGAATAAGAAAAGCAAAGAGCTGCGTTGTATAATAAGTTATTGGCATTATAACCAATCCTAAAATCTTTAGTTGCATTAAAAGCTATAGAATAGTATAAGTTATTATTTCCTGGAATATAAATATCGAACCATTCTTTTGTTTCGGGTATTAAATTCCAATTGTCATCACATTTACTTTCTATCCAAAAATAAACACCAGGTTGAGAACATTTAGAGGTTTGATCCATTTTGTATATTTTAGCTGTGAAAGTTAATTTTATTGTATCATTGAACCTATGAAATATAGTATAATTATTAGAGTTATCGGTGCTATGATTTGTAATAACGGGGTCAAATTTAAAATAATGAAAGGTAGGCGAAAGACAATTAAACAGTAAAGTACTTATGACAAAATATTGTAACATTTATTTAGAAAAAAATTTTTGATAGATTAAATAAAACACACTGAACAAAGTTTAGACAGATTAAATAAATAAGAAATATCAATTGCATTATATTGCTATCTAAAATAAAAGTTAAATGATTTTTATCATATTTTTGTTTTAAATTTTTAATAGAAAACCAATTCTCTCTTTTTTATTTACAATTATAAATACTATTCTGATAGTTTGATATTTCCATAGTTCTATAAAATAAAAATAAAAAATAGTTTGTGTCGAAATGAACACGTCTAGGACAGAAAATAAATTTGTACTTAAAAACAGATAATTTCAGTAATACTATTCTGTTAGTTTCATAGTTCGATAAATGGTCCATCCGATTATTGTAAGATTTAAAACAAATTGCAGGATTAAGCTTTTTCTAATTCATAATCATAATAACCGTCATTATTTTTTCCTTTAAAATGAAAGATATAAACCCCCTTTATTCAGTTTTGTTATTGCTGTTTCAGAAATTTTTCCATGACTCTTTTTAAGAAAATAATCTTTTTCTACATCCTTAACTTCTAATCTTGCAATAGTCGCATTTCCAAATTTTGTTTGAATTTTCTTCAACGAAATCAGTTTGTATTTCCCTGTCTCTAAATCTTTTAACTTATGAGTTACAGGGAACGATCTGAGACTGTTGAATTCTTCCATTTATTAAGAAACATTTTTTGAAACACAATTTTTATAGTACAGACATCTGTACATAGAACAACCTGGTCCTAATATTCTAACGCATCTCGGTACTTCTAATATTTTTATAGGAATTCACCATTCTTCAAAGGTACTTTTCGGAAAAACTCCTCCTTTAAAAGCAAATGTGCCGCCATATATCTGATGCAATTGTATGAAATAATCTTTTACATTGTCACTACTAATCCATAAGCCTGTATTATCTGAATATCTTTTAAATCTTAAACCATGGATATCGTTAGTACATCGACGAACTATTCCATGGTCTTGATCACTTAATTCATAGTTAGGTGTAAACACAGAAATCGTTTCACCTATTCCTTGTTTTAAATGAACCCAGCTTATTTCCCTAGCTATAGATTTAAAAGGAAGTATAAAACCTTGAACATTTACGATAAGAGTGACATCGTCCATTTATTAGAAAACATTTTTTATAAATTAAGGATCGGCTTAAAATCCAAATGGTACAGTATCAAAGTTATCTAAAATTCTTCTTTTATCATATCCAAACATATATCTTTTATTCATTTTATTCACTTTAATATTTCTATCTTTTTGTATCTGAAATTGATTTATTTCTACATCTATATGGTCAATTTCCCCAGTTATTGTTTTCATTCTCTCTGCAAAATTGAGCTTAGTTTCGCTCTCATAACTCATTTTAAATCCTTTTACTTTCCCTTTTACAGAACCATCGTTAAGAATATAACCATAATCATTACTTGCTCCAGATATCCAGGATTTCATATATTTATCTTCTCCTAATTCATCGGTCCATTCGCCTAACATACAGCCTGTTTTTACTTTATTAGAGCCGTCATCGATATAAACAATACTATCTGTATCGTAATACATTACTTTGTCTCCTAATTTATCAAGCATTTCATATGATCTTATTCTAGCCGAACTGGTTGTAAAAGCTGCTATATAATTATTGGTATTAAAGTTATTCTTGACATATTCATCTTTCATCTTATAATCCATTTGCACACAATCATCATTTAAAAATATCATATTCAAGTCTTTAATGCGGTCGTTCAGTATAATTCTATAAAAGTCTGCCAATTCTGTTACATTTTCTGTATGTTTCATATTTTTTTTCTGTCCGAACTTCCCCCATAAAGAGTTTAAACAAATTTTGGATATAAATCTCATTCCAGGGTTTTCTTTGATTTCTCCTAACCTTATACCCAATTTCTTTTCTACGCACCTTTTATATTCTTTTTCAGTTTTGAAATTTTCAGACCATTTATCATCTGTTTCTAATTTGATTTTCAAAAACATTTTAACATAATCCTTAAATAATATATTAGATTTTTTTTCAAAATGCCAAACTTCATAGATATTTAAAATCTTATAACCTTTTTCAATAGCCAGTTCAACTTCGGTAGTTGTCCACGTACCAGTAAAACTTCTCTCCTCATCCGTATGATTACATTCTTTATTCCGCATTTCATAACATTTTTTTACATTGTTTCTTTTCGCATTTTATAGGTTTTGAACATAATTTACACAAACTAAATATTAATTTTTCTCCTTTATAAGGTAAAACAGGATGGTAGAGCTTTCTTGCCGGCACTATTTTGCATTGTATCAAACCATACCAATTCTTATCATATTTTTCCGGATTATAAATCTTTACCGGATGACCAACAGGATAGTAATCAAAGTAATTCACTGTTGGATAAAGTGAACAAACATCGATATATCTACCCTTTTCGTTTTCTTTCATTTCGTATATTAATTTGGTAGGTTCACACCTACCTCCGCTGAATGCATTTCTAGGATTTAAAGGTTCTACAAAATCTCTTTTCCATTCATTTTTCATATATTTTTTAATTTCTTTGTCACTATCAAAATCGCATTCCCATATTTCAACCAATTCAAATCCTTTATCTTTTATTTATTTTTTGAGTTCTTTCATACAAATCTTTCATACATATCTGATTTTGAAGATTGACAGTGGATTCTGTAAAACAGCGAGGACAACCGTGCCAATGACATCCTTGAAACTGATAAATGGTATTATTATAAAAACCATCTACTTTATAAGTTTTATCATCTAATTTAAGTTTTTTCTCCCCCCCGTTTAAAGCATGTTGTATTTTGATATTGTGTTTTTCAGACAGATAGTCTAACCAAATTATCGATTTCTTACTGTATTGATCCTTTTGAATACACTCCTCATCAATCGCTATTGTATCCACTGGTATGAATTTATCTCTGTATATAGCCATACAAACGCCAGCTAAAGTGACATATTTAAAAGGATCAATATTAGCAATGTTTAGAAATAATCTTCGCAATTCTAAACATCCTTTTCTTAAAATATCAACATCGGATCTACAATATTTTATAATTTCTTTTTGAAAATCAAATATTTCGTTTTTTACCGCTTTATACCATTTATCAAAAGTTTTTCTTTCATCTAAAGTCATAGTATCATAACTATAATAGTATTTTTCAGGATATTTTCCTACATAATTTTAATTTCCATCAGTGTTAAACAAATAAGGAAAATAACCTTTTGCCAATTCCGTTAATCCAAACGTTTTAGGAAATTTTCTTAACGGAATCAGTGTGAAATTTATAGAATCGATAAACCTTATATTATATGCGTTTGCTTGCATATATATGAGTTTATTTCCTTGATATATTGTAAACACTTTAATTTTATTTTTAAAGCAGTATTTAGCTAGAAATTGAAAATCGAATCCTTTTCCGGAATGCGCTAATACTGTATAACCACAATGTTTATATTGGAATAACCATTTACAATATTCATTTTCATTCTTAAATATTTTTTCTTTTCCGTTAAAATCATGATTTATAACTAGATTGACTTGGTGATTTCCTGTCTCTTGGTTCGTTTCAACGTCAAAAAACATATATTTTTCTGTAAATTCCGACGTTCGACATTTCTCACACCATTTCTCCCTCTTTTCTATATTTTTGGACAGATATTTTTACAAGTCCCCCCCTTAGATTCTTTCCTACGTATATAACATTTATGATCTTCCAAAACCCATTTTCTGCAGTTTTTACATTGTCTTTCTCCACAATTATGATCTTTCGGTTTTCTTTGACTTCTATTGATATTTCTCTTACATTTTAAACATTTCCATAGTGTTTCACAGACTGAGTATTTTTTTCCCTCTTTATTTTTATGATTTTTGAAACAGTTTTTTCCTTTACAAGATCTAAAACAATCATTACACTGAATATCATCGCCTTCGCAATTACTCGCTTTCCTAAAACATCTATTACATTTTAAAGAACATTTATGTTGATCACTTCTTTTATAACTGACTTTACAATAATCACAATAATTATTTTTTCCTAAAAATCCTGTAACCGTTGTAATGACATCAAAATGATTTCTATTTTTTAGAATGTAAATATAATTAGATTTATAGGTACCACTGTACAATCTATGATTAAAATTTTCTCTGCAAAATATAGTTATTTGTATATTTAAAAAAATTTCGAATTGTTTAATATGCTCTAAATTATACATTTCTAACGGAATATCACACATTTCATGTAGTTTTATCGCTAAATTTTTTTGTAACTTTCTACCCATTTTTATGTATTTAACTTCATTATCTGTCAATTTTTCTAGATTCAATTTTTCGCATAAAATTTTAGGATTTTGAATAGCTAGGGCTGTAACGATTGATCTAGCCAAACAGATATTATCGTCATTTTTAATTTGAAGAATACTTTTTTTATTGACAATATCGTTATCGTTCAGTAATTTCGATCGTTTACCACCTTTAGGCAAATCAACGACAGTAAAAAAAAATGTACAGTCTTTAATATCCAACTCTTTGTATTCAATTTTATGCGTTAAAACATCTAAATAGGTGTCATAGGCTTCTTTCGTTGACATCCTATCAGGGTGAAAGGGTTGCATCAAAGAGGGATTGTCTACAACAATTTGGACCATTCCTTCAATTTTTCCAATTGCTTTTCTGAATAAATCTTTTAAGATACTATAATACTGGCCCGGTGTGAGTTTGTTTATTTGTTTTATTTTATAAGCATATCTATAAGTATTAAATTTTTTTACAAATTTTTTATCTTTCTCAACAATTTCGTAATCAGGTCTAAACAGATTTTCTAAATTTGCTTGTAATTTGACTTTCTTTTCTGTCTTTTTGATCAATTTTTCATCTTTATATTTCAAGCCGTAATAATCAAAGAGTTTTTTAAGTTTTGGACGGTTTTTCGGTTCATTTATAAATTGTTTCAATTTTTCATTCAAATCAGGAAATAATTTTTTAAGGTTTACCACTGTTTTTATCTTTTTTTCTTCGTTATTTTTTGGATTAAATTCTGCAGTGTTATTGTTAAATTTTAAATCAAAAGAATCGAATATTTTTTTCAACTGATTTCTTTTCTTAGGACTTTTGATAAATTCTCTCTTCATTTCATTTAAATAATCTGTGACGTCTAAATTTAATAAATCTACTAAAACATATTTATATTCGCCTGTTCTTTTTATGTATCTCATTATCAATCTAATTAATTCATCTTTTTTACATCCTTTGGGTTGTTTTATATTTAAAAGTTTTACAGTGTGTCTCAATTTAGACACAGATATCGATCTTAGAGTTACCTCCATTTAAATAGAAGGAATTTTATCAATAGTTTTTGCTACACATTTTTTACTAGCGACCACTATCTATAAATGCTAGTTAAATTGGACCAATTTCTGTGGCTGGTAATTTTAAATTAAGCGGCTTAAAATGAATGTCGTTAAAATTATGAATTAAATTAAATTGAAGAATTTCTGAAAACGACTATTAATAAATACGTTTAAATAAATACTCAACAATCTGTATAATATTTTCATTCAAAATACGTTCGATTTTATTTCTATATAATGAAATAAATGTATGAAATGTTTTATGATGGGATAAATTGATAAATAAATCTTTATCTTTATGAATTATAATATCGTCTAATCTTTGAGCAGACGACACTTATACAGAAGTATATAAATACTTTTCCCCCCACGATTCTAATTTTGAAACTATCAAGGTCCAATTAAATAATTTCTGAAAATGCAACATTTAATATAATATGTTCAAATAAATACTCAGCATCCAATAAGTAAGAAACTTTCATTCAAAATATGTTCAAATAAATACACAACATTCAATATCTTATAATCTGTTTAAAATAATAAATAAAATACGTTTGAATAAAAACACGACATTCTATATCATAAACTTATTTTGACGTTCTTTTTATGTGATAATCGCTTCTTAAATGTCTCTTTTTATGAGCTAAAGTGTAATTCTTACCACATTCGCAATCAATTTTTTTTATTTTTAATAGCTAAATGACAACTTTTGCAATTAGCGTAATGTTCTGTTTTGCCGTAACGAAATCTAGTATAAAATTGATCTAAGGGTTTAGTCATCTGACAATGCTTGCAAACTTTAGACATCACCATTTATGAGAAAAGAAATTTTATAAAGGTATTCCAAATGTCTTCGTTTTTTATATTAAATTTTATTTTCAAATTATTTTCTATTTTACAATAATCTAATATTTTTTTAATGAAATACAAATAATTTATCGATTTTTTATTGTACGCAAAATCTAAAAATTTATAAAACATTTCTTCAGCTTCATATGTAATATTTAACTTAAATTTCCATTTCAATGCGTTAAAGCGACTAATTCTGAATTTGCGTCTTTCGCATAAATAAACATCTATATTTTTATATGGAAAATAACAATCATTATCCGAATCGTATATAATTTCGTATCTCTTCATTTGATCACAAATTTTGAGATATTTTTCGGGTATTTGACATTTTGTTTCTTTATCAAAAGACTCCATTGAGTCAGAATCCGAATCATCTATTAAAACGTTTTCAAAAAAGTCGCAATTCATTTATTTAAACTTATTTCTTGCAATGCATTCCACTTCCTCACTCAAAGTAGATAGAGAAACGTTTTTTCTACCGAAGACGTAATAGCATACGTCACTTTCTTCTAAGTACATTTTTTGTCAAGAGAGTTCGTTCGTTGATGCGCGCTCCAAATAATTCAACTCCGTTTAGAGGTCAGCTGGCCTTCCTGATAAAAGATAAATATATTAAGTTACGCTATTCTTACGGAGTATTTAAAAACATATTTTTCGACCGTTCGAACTTGATAATGATATTCAGAATAATAAAAAATATATATTAATGATTATTAAAACTAGATATTATTTTTTATTTATAAAATCATAGAAATTTTTAAAATTAAAATGCTAAAAGTTACTTAAAGCAGAGCCATTCATTTACTTTTTTTAAACTGAATAATTTCTGAAAATATAAAAGAAAAGTAATTTCTGCATGAATAATTTTAAGTATGGACTTGTTTTATTAACGAACTAGGAAGATTATTATGCTGTAACAAAATAATTTAAAGGCCTCTGGAAATTAGCTAATTTGTTTAACAGAATTAAAGAAAATTTATATTATATAGATACGATTATTTTAAAAGTAGATAATTTTGATATTTTAGCATGATTATATTTTAATACTTGATTATTTGATAATTTAACATGTTTATAATTTAATATTTGTTGATACTTTAATACGGATTTCTAAATTGACTTGATATCTTTTTCATCAACCCAAGAGTTAAATTCGTCGGAATAACCTAACCATTTAACTAGACATTTATTGCCTTTCTTTTTTATTATTTTTTCAATTTTAAACGTTTTATCTTTCTGATTATATTTAACTAATTCCGGTTCATAATAAGTTCCTTTTATTTCGTCGCCATTCAAATCCTTTATTCTATAAGTAATTGGGTCAGTGTTTAATATTTCTGAAACGATGAAAATTTCTTCAGTAAAAGTAGGCTGGTATCCGCGGGTGAAAGCAGTCTGGTATTTCGAAATTCTTATTCTATCGCCAACCTTGAATTTCGGTTTTCTTATTATTTTTTCTTCGTATAAATTTTTATAAACTTCAGATTCGTTTTCTTCTCTACTCGCTTCGCTAGGCGTCATTTTGATAGACCTATGCCTGGTATTATTATAATTTTTAACTAATTGGTCCAAAATATCTATATATCTTTTAGTATTGTTGGCCGCTAGATAGGTTCTAATTTTTTTATTAATTGTTCTGTTAAATCGTCCGACTACAGAACATTTTATTTCAACATTTTCAGTTGTAAACCACTGAATATTATGATCTTTAAATAATTTTAAAGTCCATTTATTTACAAATTCGGTTCCTTTATCACTTTGTAATCTTTCAGGAATTCTTTCTTTAAATATCTTTTTAAATGCCTCAGTAACTTCTTGCCCTGTTTTTCTTTTTATCGGAATGGCATACGCGTATTTACTAAATATATCTATCACTGTCAATAAGTAATTAGTTCCGTTATTATATTTACTAAAAGGTTTGATAAACAATAAACCTGCTTGCCATTGGTCATCGATATGACTTACATAAACCCGTCTTCGTTTAAATTTGCGAATTAAAGGCTTATGTCTGGTATAAACATCTTGGCTGTGTAAAAAATCTGTAATTTGCTTTTGACTGAAACCTGTTTTCCGTTTTAATTCATTGATACCACAGTAACCAGATTTGGGATTATAATATATTTTTTCTAAGATACTTTTAGGATCTTTCATCCCTAAGGTTTTCCTAAAAAAACACTCTTTTTAGAACCACAATCTAGACAAATAACTTTCATTATCGGTCTGTTATTTTTAGAAATTGCATTTTTAACATCTTTAGTTTCTGTGTGGTTTTTACATTTTAAACAATAGATCTTTGTATTTATAGATCCCATACCAAAAGATTTTTTAGCTTTAATAATCGGTTTTACAATTCCTCTTTCAATTCTTTCTCTAATCGTAGGATTTTGAATATTATCTAATTCATCAATCATATTCTTATCGCATACTTCATTTCTACTTTTTGTATCTTTATTTTCTAAATAACATTTGTCATGCTTATATGCAATTTCATCCACTCGGTTAACAGGTTTAGACGAATTTTTATACGTTAAATCTGGATTTAATCGCGTTTTCCCCCATAATAATTGTGTCCCCGGGCCTGTGAAGTTATGATTAGGTAAATGCATTTCAAAAGGTAAATTACTAATGACTTTGTTCAGAAAACCCGATCCAGTTTGTCCACATTTTAAACACCCACCTTTAAAATTACCTTTTTTAGTTAAAGACGTAACAACAATTTTTTTACTTTTACAACTCATTTATTAGACAGCAAAAAGATGACGCTTTCTAAGAAGAATATTTATATCCATTCAACTGTACTTTTTTCACATACTTTTCGATTGGGAAATATACTAAATTATTTATAAAATCTTGTTCTCTAACATACACTTCTTCTTCTGAAATTTTTTTTAGCTTTCAACAAATTTAACAGTTGTTTATAAAAATTATAACATTGCTTGTATTCTTCTTTTCGTTCCAAAATATTTAAAGATTTCTCAATGACTTCTACAATTCCAACAGTCAAACTCAAAGCAACCAGTGGTATTAATACAAAAGCTGATAATCCCGAAGCACTTAGCATAAATTTGCTAACAGTTAAGGAATCACTTATCTTTTGATACAAATTGTAACTTTTCCGATAAACATATAATCTCTTTTCTAAATATTCTTCCATTTATGTAGGTTCAAAATTTTTTCGGTATCTCATTTCAGAATTTACTAAATCTAACATAAAGAAGTTACCCTTACAAGAATTATATTTTTCTAGAAATTCTTTTTTCGTTAGATTTCCGTCTATTTCTCTGATTATCTGATTGATTTCCCTAGGCTGTAGCTTAAAAAATATGAAGTAATTACAATTTTTTCTAATATTTATAGGAGTTGAGTAATAAGACTGCGTTAAATAAATAATGGATGCATTTTTCTTTCGACCTCTTATAAACAAATCCTCTATAACTTTCTGGTCTTTCTCTGTAACACAATCGTCAAACACAACAAGATTTTTTTCAGAGGAATCTAGATCGTCGACAGTAATAAATTCACTCAAATCTGAAGAAAATAATACATTCTTTTTATATTTATCATACAATTTTAATAATTCGCTTCTTTTATTTTTACTTATTTTTTTACATTTGAAAATATCGTCTCTTTCAACACCTTCAAACAGTGTATAATCTTCTTGCAATTTAGAATACTTTGGCTCGGAAATGTCTTTTGCGCATAAATATAAAGCGTCGAAATCTAATCTTAAATTACTAGGATTCTCAAAACCGTTTAATAAATTTATTAGTAAATTTGTCTTTCCACAACCTGATGGGCCAATTATTAATAATCTGAAAGGATGTCTGGGTAAAAAACGATGTTGTTTGGGGTCAGGCAATTCTTCCGGTTCTGTGTAATTTTTAATTTTAATCATTTATTAGACAGCGAAAAGCTGACGCTTTCAAATGTTGCTGTCAGTAAAAACATATTAGCTGTCAGTAAAAACATTATCGCCTCTAATTAGCTGTCAGTAAAAATAGACGGCGAACTGTCGCTTCTAATTTAAAACTATATAAATGGATAAAATAAACGATTTAGAAAAAGATCGAAATAAGAAACAAAAAGAAGAGTTAAAAAATGCAATAAAACTTGTCAAATTACAAGCAGATATTAGAAAAAATAATGAAGCACAGCGTGATAGAAAGCTAGGTATAGACAAAAGTTTAACTGAATTTCATAAACCTGTCACTAAAAAATTAGAAGAACAGGATAAAAGTAGAAAAGAAAATATTAAATCTATCAGTGATAAATTGGACGAATTAAATATATCTTTACAGCCTATTGCAGAATCATCTAGAATTATTCCTGAAGCGATCGAAGATGTCAAAGAATTATATAAAGAACCGTCGCTTATTTATAATGTTGATCAGTATTTAGATACAGATTATTTAATAACTGAAAAATTATACAGACCTTCGAAACTCCTAGACAATAAAGTAAAATTAGATGAAATGTATGCAAAGGCTAAGGAGTTAAAAGAAGAATTATCGAGGAAAAAAGGCAACTTACAAAGTACAATTACGAGGGCTAAAAATCTTTCAGAGGAGGAATTAAGTCAGAAAAAGGATGAATTAAAAGTTGTTAAGTATAAAGAAGATGAGCTACAAAAATATCTGGCTAGATTAACTACAATTCGACGTAGCGAAGTAATGAAAGTCGGTAAAGGTTTAGATTTATTATCTGGATTAATTGATAAAAGATGTCAAGGTAGCAAGTCGAAAAAATTAAAAAATGAAGTCAAACTGCTAATAGACAAACTTATTAAAACTAAAAAAATAACTAACGGAGATAAAGAACGATTATACAATCAATTTCTTCTTTGAAAGCGTCAGCTTTTTGCTGCCTAATAAATGAGTTATGTAAAAAAGAAGATTCATTTGAGTGACGGACAGATTAATAAATTGAAATCTGCTCTCAGAAAAAAAGAAGAACTGACACTGCAGATAGACAATTCTAAACCTCCCAATTATGAAATGTATTTAACTAAAACACAGATTAATCAGATTAGTAAAGGTAAAAGAATAAATATAAGCAGAACTCAATTAGATAAAAACGGTGGATTTTTACCTTTTTTAATTCCTATTTTAACATCACTAGGACTCGGTGCCGCGAGTGGTGCAGCGGGTTGGGGAACTAAAAAAATCCTGGATAAAATTTCAGGATCTGGCGTTTTTCAACCTTGGGAAAACAAAGGATCTGGTATTAAAAAAACGCCAGCTTCCCTGTCTAAAAAAAAAAAATCCCGATAACAAAATTAGGTATATCGGATAAAACGATTAAGGAAAATATGAAAGATGAAAAAGGATTCAGAGGTATTTTTACCTCCGATTTACTCCCTAAAAAGATTGGAAATTTTGAAAGCGGTATTATTAATTTAGATATTTCGACTGGTTCTGGAACACATTGGGTTTCTTATTATAATGACCCGAAATATAATTATGTAGAATATTTCGATCCTTTCGGTGAATATATATATAAAAATATTAAACTCAAAGAAAAATATATTCCTGAAAATATTATGAAATTTCTTAAACTGTCCAATAAAAAAGTCAATATAGCTCACAATGATAGTTTTTTACAAAAACCTACTTCTGTCAAATGTGGATTATTTTGTATGAAATATATAAAGGAAAGAAATAACGGTAATTGTCCAGAATGTGTACTTAACTCATTTACTCAACAGCCTAGCGATTATAACGAAGAGCTTGTTTTTCATCTTTAAAGATTTTTTCTGTCTAATAAATGATCAAACTGAAACCAAAAATTCATGAAAAATCAGAGGATTTCACTGTTGAATTTCCTAAACCTCTTAAATTAAAAAAAATAGCATTGCAGTCTTTTACTATGACAGTTTCATGGTTTAACATAACAGATAAAACTAATACGTTTGACGTATACACAGATGAGAATAATGTTAAATCTATCACTATTCCTTATGGTAATAAAAATGTTGAAGATTTAAATATAGATGTAATGAAAGCGTTTGGTTCAGACGATCCTCCGGTAAAATTTGGTAGAATACAATCTAGACTGAGAATGCTTATTAAATTAACTAAAGGTTGGAATATCGATTTAACAAAAAGCGACTTTCATAAACTAATAGGCTTTGAAAAAAAAGTTTACGAAAGTCATGATGAAGAGACTGTAATATAAGGTGAAAATATAGCAGATATAACAAACGGAAACGACATTATATATATTCATTGTGATGTAGTTAATGGATCGTTAATCAACCAGAATAATTCAGAAGTTATTTATTCTTTTACACCGAGGGATGTACCGGGTGTTATCATTTCGAAAGAATTCAATAATTTAATATATTATCCTGTGAATAGGGATTCAATTCGTAGAATAAGGATGAGAGTTACGAATCAAAATGGTGAATTAATTGATTTAAATAAAGGTTTAATTGAATATAATTTTAGAGTCGTAGAGGAAAAAGAAGATTATGTTGAAAAAATATATCAACTGATATTAACTAAATTTTCTCAATAAATAAATGAATCAACACAGATTATATAGGAAAAGTAAAAGAATTCAAGGAAAAGGATTTTTTAAATCTAAAAAAGTAGATTTGAATGAAAAAACAGTAGTTGACAGATTGAGTGATGCTGACATATTGAATGAAATATTTTCAAAAAAGATGAAAGGAACAGGTCTAAAAATTCTTCCTAAATAAATGGAAAAAATTTATGATCTAAGAGATACTCATTATTATTATAATAACGATATAAAAAGTAGCGAATTAAAAAAAATAAGATTGCCTAGTACAAGCCATAATGACAAAAAAGAAAATACTACGTTTCATTTCGAAATTACCGATACAAATGATCCTATTTCATTATCGGAGAGTTACCTTGAGACAAAGTGGAAAATTATAAAACCCAGCGGTGCATCTATAAACGATGATAATGTCGCAGCTGTGTGTTCTATGAAAGGCGTAAAACTTCAGATAGGTAAACAAATAATCGAATCAGTTGGAGACTATCACTCCTACATTCTACAGGTTAAGAGACTTAAGGATTATACCAGAGATTATTCAACATCAGAAGCCACCAATATAGGTTTTTACCCAGATACCAGTGATAGTACTGATAGAAATAAAAGTTTACTTCAAAGCGATGGTACGATAATTGCTACAACCCCTGTAACAGATGTCGTCAGTAAATTAAAAATTGTAAAAAATGAAAACTACAATAAAGGATTTAAAAAAAGATGGGAATTGTCGAAAAATAGTAATTCAGTTACAACAAGGACGCCTTTAAAGGAAATTTTTGATTTCGTCGCAGAATATAAAAAAGCCATTTCTGGTTTCATAATAAGACTGGAATTCCAAAGAGACGATAGCAGAAATATGATTTACACAGACGCTGCAAATCCAGATTATAAAGTAGAAATTGAAGACATAGCGCTGTGGGTGAGATACGTCGACTTTAAAAATGGTGCGGAGATTCTCTATAATGAATTAAAATTATCTAATACGGATATAGAAATAAACTGGAATCAGTATGAAATTAACAGATCTAGTCCTATTAATAAATATAAAAGCGGTTCCGATTCTATATCTGCTACATCCGATGAAGTTTTAAGATTATTTGTAATACCGCAATATTTTGACAGAAATGAAAATCCTAAAAAAAGTAATATGATATTTGATAATTTGGATATGATCGAATGTTGGTTGATGATTAACAGATCGCCGTTACCAGCAGAGCGATATACGATGGATTTTGGTAAAAAGGAATATAATAGGTTATATGAATCTTTTCTGGAATCAGGTCACAATAATCTAAACACAGAAACCGGATGTATGGTAAATTATTCAGATTTTGGTAAATTATATCCTGTAATTCATTTTGATTTGTCAAATCATGTAAACTACACCACTCTTGAAAATTTGAGAATAGAATTCAATTGGAAATTAGAAAAAGAAACAACCAAAGAATATGTATTTTACTATATTTTAGAAGTAAGAAAGAAATGTATATTAAATATGAAAAAAAAAAATTACTATGATTAAAACGTTAGGAGAATAACATTTTTTAGTCTTTATAAATGGCTGTTTATTATCCACCGTATGATAATCCAGTGCGAAAAGGCCCTATCGGACCCCCCGGTATAGGTTTTAAATTAACGGACGATGGTCATTACAATATGGAAAATAAGATATTAAAAAATGCTTCAGATCCAATCGATGATTTAGATTTAACTACTAAAAGTTTCGTTTTGAATAAAATAGAGAATAATCATTTCCAATTAAGAGATTTTATAGAAAAAAATAATACTAATTACGATAGTAATTTTTTAACCTTCGCTGAAGAAACGGGTAAGAGAATTAAAGAATTGGATGAAAACACTTTACATCTAATCGATGGAAAATCTTTTGACGCTAAAGGAAAAAGAATAGGAAATGTCGCAGATCCGAAGATGATAAAAATGTTGTGAATAAACGATATTTAGAAAAAAATGCGTTAATATTAAAGAATGATAAATTTGATGCAAAAAATAAAATAATTACGAATATTTCGGAACCCGAAAACGATACAGACGTAGTCAATAAAATATATGTAGACAATAAAGATATCTGGGTTACAGTGAAGGATTTTCAGACTTTTACAGGAAAAGAATTTAAAAAAGTAAATTTCGACTTGATAAGTTCTAAATTACTGGATCAAGAAATGCGATTATCTACAGATATGCATATCAAAATTACTATATATTTAATAGATAATAGTTTAATAGGAAGAAATGTGGATATAGAGATAGAACTTAAAATCGAAGATAAAAAAAATTTATACAGAGAAACAAGTGATAAATATGAAACTTGTTTTGTTAATGGAAAACGCGGGGACATCATTACATTCTGGATAAAATCCAAAAGTAAAAACTTTCCAGTCACTTTAAAACCTTATATTCATATTGAAAAAATCCCCTTTTAAAAATATTTCATTATTAAATGGATATCAACTGGGACGAATTTTCTAAAACTAAAAATTTATCCGAAGATGTCCTACGAAATTTGAAGGATCAACTCAATTGGAAGTTAGTTTGTAGATATTCAATATTATCCGAATGTTTTATGGAAGAACTCATAGATTATGTTGAATGGAATGTTATATGCATTTTTCAAACACTTTCCGAAGAGTTTATCGAAAAATACAAAGATGAATTTGATTGGAATTTAGTTTCTAAAAATCAAAAGCTGTCTGAAGAATTTATATTAAAACATTCGAATTATATAAATTGGGTTGTTATATCTCAATATCAAACCTTAAGTGACGAATTTATTCAAAAATATCATGAAAAATTAGATTTACATAAAGTATCCAGGTTCCAAAAACTTTCAGAAAACACAATGTGCTCATTGGAAGAAGGTTTGAATTGGTTGCTAATAGCACGCTTTCAAACATTTGGTGAAAGGTTTTTAGAAAAATATATGCATAAACTCGATTTTTGTAATCTCATTGAATATAAGTTTGATCAATTACCAGATAATTTTTATAACGATAAATGGAAAAAAAATTCTTTCCGTTCAACTTGGTGAATTAAATAAAAAATTTGGCCATTATTATGAAGAAGAAGAACCTCATAGAGAAAGATTAATAGATGAAGTTTTGGAATTAAAAAATATTTTAATACGATTTATTAATGAATTGCGACTGCTTTTAAATAAAGACGAAAAATAAAAGTGTTTATAAAAATGCTTCTATATAAATGGGGTCGGCTCAAAGATTAGACGATATTATAATTCATAAATATAAAGATTTATTTATCAATTTATCCCATCATAAAACATTTCATACATTTATTTCATTATATATGAATAAAATTGATCTTCATTTAAGTAAAAATATTATGAAATTGCCCATTGAATTTATAAGAAAATTTAACGATAAACTTAATTGGAATTGTATATCACAGAATGAAAAATTATCAGAAAATTTTATTAGAGAATTTCAAAATAAAGTTGAGTGGCGGTGTATATCATTTCATCAGACATTATCCGAAGATTTTATTAGAGAATTTCAAAATCATGTTGACTGGTATTATATGTCATTTCATCAGACACTATCAGAAGATTTTATTAGAGAATATAAAAATAAAGTTGACTGGGAAGGGATCTCCTATCATCAGGTCTTATCCGAAGATTTTTTAAAAGAATTTAATGATAAAGTTGACTGGGAATGGATATCATATATCAACGGTTTTATTTAACATTTCAATTTTAAGCCGAAGGATTATATCCTTTATTTGACGTCCAATTTTTTTCTAAATAAATGTTACAATATTTTGTCATAAGTACTTTACTGTTTAATTGTCTTTCGCCTACCTTTCATTATTTTAAATTTGACCCCATTATTACAAATCATAGCACCGATAACTCTAATAATTATACTATATTTCATAGGTTCAATGATACAATAAAATTAACTTTCACAGCTAAAACATACAAAATGGATCAAACCTCTAAATTTTCTCAACCTGGTGTTTATTTTTGGATAGAAAGTAAATGTGATGACAATTGGAATTTAATACCCGAAACAAAAGAATGGTTCGATATTTATATTCCAGGAAATAATAACTTATACTATTCTATAGCTTTTAATGCAACTAAAGATTTTAGGATTGGTTATAATGCCGATAACTTATTATACAACGCAGCTCTTTGCTTTTCTTATTCCTATCAATATTATCCTAGAAGAAGGTTGTTTATTAGCATTTCGTAGACTATTAAGAAAGTGCGTCAGGCAAAATTTTTCATCACTGTAATAATTTTGATTGTTTATTCTATAACCCTTTCTTAAAACTTCTTCTTTACATAATTTAGTAGAAAAAATAAAAATATCCTGCCAATGCAAATCATACAATTATTTTATCATCATTTACTCGATAAATCTTACTAAAATCGTTACCTCAGCGATATTTAGACTGTCTAATTTTTTGAGCAAAATCTTACAAAAATCGTTAAATAATAGCGTTTAGTGGAATATAAAAAGTGTTCCAAAGGACCCCCTATATACTGCTGGTGCACTTAAATACTTCATGCATGTGACGTCATAAGTTTGAAATTTGCGTTTTCCCGTCAACAGTTGCCAAAAAATCACAAAAGTGTCTAAACTTTTGCAATATGCAAATTTCACTTTTTTCAGTTAAATTAAATAATATCCTGCATTAAAACCGTTATTTTTGTCCTAAAACATTTAAAATATATTAAAAAATAAACACAGCCATTTGTATAACCCAAGTGTTCGTACTTTTTATTTAAAGGTTAAAAATCACCAGTGTCTAAACTTTTGCTGAGCAGTGTATGTATATGTTCAGGATCCAAAAAGTTTCCCATTATTCAACGTGCCTTAAATTAAACAACAGAGTAGCGACATGCGCACAGGCAGGGTCGAATTCATTACATGTGAAAACTTCCATCAGTAAAAAAATAATAGTTATTTTCGCTTTTTTAATGGCTGTTAACCCCTTAATTCTCAATCCAGTGATATTCACGGGCTGTGTCAATCTGAATAAAATGTTCAAATTGTTTGATTCCCACCAGTTTTATAAAATAGTGTGATTGGCTTTATTATGGTATCATTCTACCTCTCATTAAATAAGGTCAATATAACTTTTTCAAAGAAATGGTGAAGTTATAAGCAATTTGAATTTTTAAACCGCAATTTAATGTGACCGCTAAGGGGTTAAATAAGTCTAAAATTTCTGTTCTTTTTTTGTGGTCTGGAAGTTTGGATATGCTGTCCTCCTTTAACACTCTCGCTTTGTAATTGTTTTATCAAAATAGCTTCGCGAGGAGCGTCTTTTAAAATTTTTTATTCTTTTGTCATCGGTTTTTCAGAATAAATATTTTCGTATAATTTAAATTGGAAAATGCTCCGGTTAAGTAAGGCAAAATTTCCAATAAAAAATTACTGGTGGGAATAATCAAGGAGGTTAATTAGATGAAAAAATGCATCCCCGAGAAAATCTTGGGTTGCGCAGCGAGAGGGTTAACCAGTGGTGGAAAATTGGCGCAGAGGAGGAGCCTATTGACACCACTAAATTTTAGTAGTATTTTTCGCCTTATCTAATGGCAGAATTTATGCGTTTTTATTAAGGTGAAGAATACTATAAAACTTTAGTGGTGTCAACAGGCTCCTCCTCAGCGCCAATTTTCCACCAGTGGGTTAACACTACAACTCAGTGTTGCCAGATGGGCTATTTTTTTTTTAAATAGTAAAATATGCCTTATACAATGACATATTAATTGAGGCAAAAACAAAGTGAATTTTACCGTTTCAAAAGTGTGGTGCAAATCAAGAAATCTGAATTAAAAAAAAGTAGCCAACTGTCAACACTGCTAGAACTACCGGAAATTTGAGTCAAGTTTTATAAAAAAGTATTTCAGACCAGAATTTTGATTTAAAGCAGTTTAACTTTAATATTTAACGTTTTTTTTTTCTTTGTATCTTTTAAACTTATTTCATAATCAAATTTCTGGTTTGAACCAAAACATATTCATACGGTAGCCGTCAAAATGACGACTCACGGTAATTCTAGTTTTAAAAATCGGATTTACGCAATATACTATTCATTTTGTTGTCCAAACTATGGCAAGCTTCATTTCGGATCATGGTGATATTTGCCTGAGCGAGTTGCTTTAGACGAGTGAGGCAAGCCAATAAGTATTATCTTGCCGATGAAGGAATTATCGCCAAGTTCAACACAACAGCAGATTTGCCAGGACTCTCTCCAAATTTCTTTCGACAAATCAGAATTTACATCTTATTTGTCGCCACTCTCTTCTGCGTAAATGCACTGCACATTTCGTAATTTTTGTACAAGAGCTACGCTATACTAGTGACAAAATTCACAATCAGCCACTGAACGAGGGTTGCCAGTTAGGTCTCCTGTTTTATTTATAAATTCCGATTTCACACCGGAAACTATTAATAGTATTTTTAGCTTTATTTAGTGACAGACACATCGCATCATTACCTCAAAAGTGCAATAACACAAAAAATTCCGTTTTTCAGGAAATGCAAAAAATAGTTTCCTGACTGCGAATGGGTCAATGTTGCCAGTGTGCTAATTTATTAAAATTTAGATTTCTTGATTGGAAACATTTTTCATTAAATAGTCAAATCGCCTTATTTAATGACCATTTTAATTAAGGCGAAAACAAGGGGAAATTTATCATTTCATAAAAGTGGTGCCAATAAAGAAATCTGAATTTTAAAAAAGTAGCCAACTGGCGCAACTGCTACCTGGTGGCTGGATTTTAAGTGCGCTATCTGGTACTTTAGGTAAAGCGTCTAGAATATCTAGTGTGAAAATGTACCATCCAAACAATGCTAAAAATTTGTATTCCTTAAATGTGCGTCGATACTGCTAAATTCCCAAGTGTCGATCGCAGCGACATGTGCGGGATTTTCGTATTACATTGTATAGACTAGCAATATCTTGCAGTTGTAGAAAATATCCTGCAGTTGTCGCTGCGATCTTCATATTTCAGCTACATCGTTGCACATTTAAGGGATACAATATTTTAGCGCTTTTTTAAGTTTTACTGGGATAGCCGATTTTCACCACTGTATATTCTAGGTGCTATACTTTAGGTGATTGATAAAGGCGATGCCATCTAAATATTCAAGGCCAGAGGACACGAGTTGTGACATCATCACTAATCGACCGACTTCTTACTAGTGTTGGAATTCACACCGGGAAATTTTGAATAGCAATTTTCTTTTATTTGTGGAATATTTATCATCTTATAAAACAATAATAATTGTTTAAACTTACTGGTGAGAATTTGGAATCCCCCAATAAAAAATCAGCCAGATGCGACAAAACTGTGGGATTCGCATCTGGCTGAATTTTTATTTAGGGATTCCAAATTCTCACCAGTAAGTTTAAATAGTTTTTATCGTTTTATAAGATGATAAATATTCCACAAATAAAATGAAACAAAATTGCTATTCAAAATTTTCCGGTGTGAATTCCAATACTAGTGAGAAATCGGTCGCTTAGTGATGACTTCATACTCTTGTCCTCTGGACTTGAGTATTTCGATAGCAGCGATAGAGGCGTAAAAACCAAGTAAAAATGCAACCAAAACTCAAAAAACACAATTTTTGAGTTGTGGCACTTTTGAAGAAAGGGTGCGATATCTTGATCACAAAGTAAAAAATTTTCTATCAGAATCGCCAGTGTTAATTCGGAATTTTGCAATAAAAATTGAGGCCAAACTGGTATTCTATAAAATTTAAAGCATACTGAACATTGCGTTCTGTCATTAACCCATTTGCTGCCAACTACGAGCATACTCGTAGGTTTAATTTATTAATTACTTTGTGACCACTACTTTAGAATTTAGAAAATATACCTTATTTATTGGCAGAAGTTTCGCAGTATTAATAGTTAGTGAAATTTACCTTTCTGAATTTGTGGTGGCAAACGACATTCAACAAGAAATTTGAAAATTCCTACTTTACGCTTTTGGAAGTGAGCGTGTTAAACCCCTCGCAATGAGCGTCAGTGACACATCTTTTAATATTTCGATACCACATTTTCTTACTGGAAAATTTTCTATTATTAAATCTCTGGCAAATTGTAGTTAAATAATGCGATCATTTCTGCATGAAATTACTGTGTCCACAGGATTTCGGCTAATATATACAGCGTGTATACGCGCCGCTCGTGGCAAATCGGTGACGATTTTATAGAATGTTTATAATCTGTAATTTTCGTATATTTTAAAGCAGGAGTGTCAAACTGTGATAAAAATATGTAGATGAATATATATATATATATATATATATACCGGGTGTCCTAAAAAGGACCGACTGATTTTAAAATTCAATAACTTGTAAACGGTGACAGATATTTAGAAAATTCTTGCAGGAGGGTTATACAAAAGTCAGGGTCAAAAGGAGGGTCAAAAGTTTTTTTACAGTGATTTTCGATTTTAGTTTGAAGTACAAACAATAGAAGGCGCTGCGATCAATAGACGCTAAATTCAGGCTCTATTTTTGGTACTTCGTGGCCCGCATAATACATTTCCATCTCCTTTTTCTGCATCGAACTAGAGAAAGGACCAAAAATCGAGCCTGTATTTAGCGACTATTGCTTACAGAGCCATCTATTGTTCGTAATTCGAACTAAAATCGAAAATCACTGTAATAAATCTGTTGACCTTATGCATAACCCTCCTGCAAGAATTTTTTTAATATCTGTCACCCTTTGGAAGTTATTGAATTTTAAAATCAGTCAGTCCTTTTTAGGACACCCGGTATATACAATGTATGTAGTGCGAAACGCATTTAAAATATTAGATCATTCAGTAAGAAAGGTCCGAATTTAAAGCCGTTTTTTAAATTTGGTAATTGCGAATTCTCATTCGAAAGTTTTAATAGTTATTTGTACTTTGTAGCATGATAGATGTTCCACAAATCAAATAAAAGAAAATTTCTATTCAAAATTGTCGGGTGTAAATTCAGAATTTCTAAAAAAAAAAAAAGGCGCTTTCAAAGTTTCATACTAAGTGACCTAATATATGCCTGATTTTTCTTTTCATTCCTTATTTATCGTGTATTACAACATAAATCTTTTTAATTCTGTTTTTCGCAAAATTTAACTTTCAAAAAAAAGTTTCCAGTAGTTTACATTCCACCCCAAATATCTTAAAACAAACTGGAATTCTATTGATTCGTAGAAATAGACTCGATCGTAGCGCCCTCGGGTGAAAATATAATTTTTGGATACGGTTTCGCTTGTTGATTTCCACACTATTTACTTATAGACACTGTACTCAATGATTCGGCAAGAAACGGGAAAAATATCTGTATTTTAACTTATAAATATTTGTATACAAATGTTTGTAAATAATGGAAATCATTAAATGTTTTTTGTTTATGTATAAGTTCATTTAATTGTTTACTTCTGAAATTACAACTGGTAATTTTTTACAAGAAATCTTAAAATGGATAGGTTTCTGCAGCAAAATGAAAAATGTTGGTTTGGAAAGAAACTAAGTTAATTTTTTGTTCCTCTTTTCTATCTGAATCTGATCCTTAAAAACTGAATATACTGTAGTATTTAGCTTTCTTTGGGAGGCCAATTAATTCTGCTGAATGATTTTTTAGCATTTATATTTTATTATTATAATTTATTCTGCAAAAGGAACAATATTACAATCTTAGTTGCAGCATTCAAAATTTTCTGACTTCATAACTGTCTTGTGGAGGTTTTTTGACTAATATTAAATTATACTTTATATAAGAGCTGATGCTCTTCTTAAAAAGATATCAAAAAACTTTTAAATGTGCTAGGCCTTTCGAAATATTTGAGTCTTTCTTCGTCAGGCGCAAATAAGGCGTGCTTCTACTATGAATGCAGCTGCAAGCTTGAAATGAGAGATAAGGGAAAGGAAACAAGCTGAAAAAAACAGCCAATAGGAAAGTAGAAATCTACAGCCAATAGAAAAGCCGAAGACAACAGCCAATCACAGAAGAGTATAATCAAAACTAAAGAACACAGTGCGGAATGGGAATATGAAATCAAATTGGAAAAAAATACATGAAAATAAAATACAATTAAATTAAAAATAAATTAGAATAAAATGAAAACACACACATGTTTTAAAATATGAAAACACATGAAATTAAAAAATAAATAAATATTTAAATATAAAAAACAGACTAATGCTAAGAAACAGACATTTAAATGTTTTTGATGGTGTTTTAAAAAGATCTTTCAGTTCTTATTGATTCCCACCAGTTTCAACTGATTTTCTTTTATACGTTATATAGTTAAATAATAGATATTTTACAATAAAAAAACATTTAAACATTTTCTTTTATTGTAAAAAATCTATTTTTACAGGGTTCGCACGCTTCTGGAACTTTCAAGGACCTTTTACCAGAATTTTCTTAAAGTAATATTTGACTTATTTAATGGGGGGGGGGGTGCTATTTTTAGATATAGCGATCAGCGTTTTAAGAATTTCACGTACTAAAACACCTAAAAGCCCCTGATTCGTACGAACCCTGATTTAGATCTATTGCGAGACATATAGAAATCGTGTACCCCATTTACTTTTGATTACATCTAATACTCGTTAACCGTTTCAGTCTGGGCTTGGATAGACTATATATTTCGTATATTTGGGTAATTTTTAATGTTACGTGTTTTTAGCATACCGTGACAGGTTTTTTAATTGACATGGTGGAAGGTATTACTTCAGTTATAATAATGTGGTTAAAACATAAAAATATTTATTTTAAAGATTTAATCTTTGGATCATTTAAGTACAAAACTTATTTATGAGTCAATTTTTGTCACATACCAACCAACACACTATGACATGGTTTTCGCGTAGAAATATTATCATAGGCGCCGACTTAACAGCAGCGACGAGGTCAAATAAAGAATACTTCCACCACTGAATTTAAAATGTTATTTTTATCTTAATCATTAAAAGTAATTAAAGAGGACAGTTAAGAGTGGTTTTAAAATTAGTTGCAGAAGTAGACCTGATTGCCTTTTTCACCCCCTTAAGTCGGCACCTATGATGATCATACTTAGGTTCAAAACTGGATCAAATGTTTTGTATTTATAAGTTTGACACGCGGTTGAACATACGAAACGCAGCACGATTCACCCAAGTGCATGTGTACCGGCTCTTCCGTTTATGTATTAAGGGGTCTCAGGACTCTTAAAATTGGAAAAAGTGAAAAAAAAGACAATTTTCAACATTTAATATCTTAAAATGTATTTGATTTTAAGACACAATCTTAATTGGAATAAAATATATAAGTATGTTCTTTCATTTCATGTGTTTAAAAAATTATAAGATACAGAATTAGCATTTACAGTGGGCTCCAAACTGTTAGACATTTTTCGAGCAAAAAATCGGCATAAAAGCTTACGCGCACGATTACAAAATAAGTGCTGCAACTAGAATGAAAATTTTGGTACCTACTTATAATTCAGATTGTGATAATTACCCTGAACCTAAATAAATTTGTATTTAAAGCTTTTTTTATATTTTTAATACAAAGTTCTATTTAGCTAATGCAAAATTAAGAAAATTTCAACAGTATAATCACTTTAAAAAATATTGTTTTGAACAATAAAAAGAAAATTTTAGGTTTAGTTTATACAGACTAACATGAAACATATGTTTTGAAAATTTCATGAAAAAATATTCGTAAGTTTTTGAGATATTGTGCACGTTATGGCCAAAAACGTCATTTGGAGAAAATTGGCTTCAAAGTTTCCGCAACGACGCTTCAGCTATTGAACGTGTATAAATGTAAAATCCATAACTTCAGTTCTAATAGGAATTTCAAGGAAACAATTATATCAGAATGTTCAGAAAAGATAGGAGTTTAACATCTAAAAAAATGAAAATTTCGAAAATTTTACGGCTTTAAGAGTCCTGAGACCCCTTAAAATTACATTCCAAAACAAAAATTAAATTTGGCCTAAAACAAGCTTGAATACATTCCAAAACATCAATAACATTCAAATAAAACTTTCCAATGTTTTACTCAGGCAAATATATTTATATTCACCGACAAAAGTTTTCAGTACATACATATCATGCGCTTTCATTTAAAAGAATTTGTCCAAATCCGTGTGGTTTTATTGTGTCTTACAAATATCTTTTACACATTTGCACAGCTTTCTCTTACGATTAAAATTTAATAGAAAACTTTGCCATATTCATTCGTCGAAATATGCGAATAAGCAAGTTAAAAATATATATTAACCTAGAACGGCAAATTTGATTTAGATAAAATAAATATATTTCGATTGGAACGAGGAATTTCTTAAAATAAGTCAAAAACATATCACTGTGAGGTAACTTAAATAACACAATTAAACAGAATTAACCCCTTCGGGACAAGCGTATTTTACAGAACTTTTAATCTTTTCTCACAAGTTTTTCAAAACAGAATTTTTTTCCTGAAATGAATCGGGAAAATGCTCGGATTAAATAAGGCAAAATTTACAATAAAAATTTTCTGGTGAGAGTAATCACGGATTCTGAGCACCTTCCTCGGCACGTATACCGGTCGATCGTTCCCAAGGGTTTATATAAAAATTCGGGTTTGAAGAAGTTTTAGAGAACTTGATTAAAATTCCCACGCCTTTGACGTTAACTCTTTCAGTCGCAAAGCACTTCCATTGCAAAAATGTTGAAATGAATGTATACCACAAAAATTTACAAACAAATTTATTTGGAAATAAGAAACAGCTATGTTTTGCATACATAGTAAACCGAATTTTTTTTTTGCCAAAATTCTGGTGGCAATGTGATATTTGTGAATTAAATTTAAGTGGTTTCACAAACGTACCACTAACGCTGAAATGGTTAAATTTGAGTTGTAACAAGAAAGCGTAAAATATGGCAACCATGATTTTATCAGTTTGCATAAACCTAAATATTTTCGTTATTTTCAAAGTTATAACTTATAACGTACTAAAGTAATTTTCATATAATAAAGTTTTGAAACTTCTAAAATCTGCTTTGATAATTTAGTCCTTCACTCTTATCTTTTACAGTCACAATTATTGAATACCTGTGCAACAGGAAATAGAATTTACAATTAAATGATCCAGACATCATCCGATAACAATTTTAATTTCGACGTACTTGTAGTGAAATCTACCTAAAACTTGAAATAATAAGCAGTGGAATCTCCAGTCACTATCGGCTTTAATTATTCTTTTTAATTGAAAATCTGCCAAATCGATATTTAAGCGAAGCATATCTTAAATTGCACATCAAAGCAACTAGAGAACTTCGGCAATTTCGCGAAAGCAGATAATTTGAAATCAATATAAATAATAGAACGATATTGTTTTCCTTAAACGCGTCCTGTGATTTTCGAAACAAAAAGAATGTAGCTACACAAAATGAATATATTTGATGTGACAGATAAGTTCCCTTTCCCAAAACAATCATTTGTTACAAAGTATTATTCATAGATTATGTATTTATAATGTTAAATATCCAGCATCGATCTTTCCTATAAGTCGCAATTTAAAACTATCTACAAATCTTTCTGGATACAGGGTGTCTCTTTAAAATTGCATAAAATCCGAAGAGCGATAAACAGGTGTATATAAACAGATATTTTTTTCTTAAAAAAAAACGACAATCTTGTTTCAAGTTATATGTAACCTTTTATTTGTCAGAAACTGGTAAAAGTAAACCCTTTGAGGGGCAAGTAATTGTGTTTCTGTAATGCTGAATTCAAACCAGAATTTGCAAAAAAAAATATTGCAAAATAATGAAAAGCAATTTTACGACTTTTTTCTCTCCAAAGTTAGAAAAGTAAAATTTAATAAACAATTTCAGGTGCAAATCTTCATTAATCGTATGTGCGATAAAATATATCCCATCGCCCCTCATGCGGTTAATATAGACACAAAAAATAGAAATCATAATTATGAATTATTTATATAGTAGGAGTGGTAACTCCGCGTGATAGCTGGTAAATTTCCTTTTTTTCAGAATAGTCATCTTTATCTTATTTAATATATGAATTGAACAGGTGAATATATTTATTCGTAAATAGTGTCGATAATTGGACCGCTGGAATGCAGTTTCTATAACCCTATTATAGGGGCCATGTGTGGGCAATTAACTTATTTATTGTCAAAATTGTAAGCTATAAAAGTTTAAAGTGTTTTCCCTATAATAAAGTTTCGAAATTTCAAAATTTCGATTTCATAATTTGGTCTGCACACTTTATCTGTCATAATTATTGAATTTATGTGCAGCTGAAAATACATTTTAGAATTAAATGCTGCAGACATAATTCGAAAACAATTTAACCCTTTGCGGTCGAGTGTCAGAAAATAGCCGTTCAAGTTTATACATTATTCTATTTTTATAGCCTATTTGCAACACTATATTTGAAGAGTGCATTTTTTAGCAAATTTCTCTTGCACGTGTTGCCAAAATGTAAGTAAAAATGCTTCTTAAAACGAGTGGTGACAACCGAATACATTCGTTTAAGAGATGCATGTGCTTCGGACATCTGTGCGTGCACTTCGACCGTTAACCCTTTCAGGGGAAAAGTACTTCTATTCGTAAAATGATGAAATGAGTGATGGACATCAGAATCTGCAAAAAAATTATTTCAAAATAAGCAAAAGCAGTTATTCACGTATTTAATAATAGGAAAATATTTACTTCAATATTTTGGGGGCAATGTGGCATTTAGGAATTTAAATTAAGTGATCTAAAAATGAACCACCACCATTGAAGGGGTTATTGGTTAATGTCGACCTTCTTTTAGTTAAATCTACATCAATCTTTTCATTATATATGTAATGTAAACTCCAGTTACTATCTCAGAGAGAGTGAACTGAAGAGTGCAAACGTGTGAATTGCCTCCGCTACAAAACTGCATACATATTAAGCGTCCTATCTTAAATGGGAGAGATAACCGCGAGATTAAACTGGGTGTCACATCAATCAAGGTCACGCGCTACGTAGCGGATGGGGTTGAACTACAAGAAGATGCCTAACTACTTCACACCACTAAAATTGTAAAGATTTTTCACCTTGATTAATAGCTGAAATTATAGCGCCTGGAATATATAGTGTGAAAATCGGCTATCCCTGTAATACCTAAAAAAGCGCGAAAATATTGTATCCCCTAAATGTGCAATGATACTGTTGCAATATGCAGATCGCAGCGACATCTGCAGGATATGTTCTACAACTGCAAGAAATTGCTAGCCTATACAATGTAATACTAGTAATACGAAAATCCCACAGATATCATCGGTACCATGTCAAACTATCCAATGTGAAAACAGTGGGCTAATTTTTAAAAATTCAGATTTCTTGATTGGCACCATTTTTTTGAAATAGTAAAATTCGCTTTATTTAACCTAATTTAATGACATATTATTTATAGAGAAAAAAAGAGGACTTTTACCTTTTCAGAAAAGTGGTGCCAATCAAGAAATTTGAATTTTCAAAAAGTAGCCTACTGTTTTCACATTGGATAGTTTGACATGGTACCGAAGATATCGCTGCGATCGACACTTGGGATTTTAGCAGTATCGACGCACATTTAAGGGATACAAATTTTTAGCACTGCGTGGATAGCATATTTCCACACTAGGTATTCTAGGCGCTGTAGCTGAAATGTTGATTAGATAAGGCGAATAAAACGTCGCAGTGTCTTGACCCCACCACCTTCTCGCCACGCTATTATCTACTTACAATAAAATCTGAGCAGGAAACTGTCGGAACTATGCCGGTGCGAACCACTCTGGTCTGCGAATCGACCGTAACTAAACGTCATGATAGGCTTAATGGAAAACATATCCTAGCATATCGTTGGTACCATGTCAAAATATCCAATTTGAAAACAGAGGGCAAATTTTTTAAAATTCAAATTTCTTGAATGGAACCACTTTTCTAAAAGGGTTAAATTCCCCTTGTTAATTACCCCTTGTTGCCTTAATTAATATGTCATTAAATAAAGCGACTTTTACTATTTCAAAAAAGTGGTGCCAATCAAGAAATCTGAATTAAAAAAAATTAGCCCACTTTTTTCAAATTAGATAGTTTGACATAGTACCGACGATATGACGGTTAAATGATAATTTGTTCTACTTGAAATCATATCTGTTCAGCATATTTTCACAAAAAAATGTGTATCACACCCATTTATAATGTATTAAGTTCTAAATTAAAATTAAGCTGTTATAAATATAGAAATCAGATCTAAACAAACGATAGTGTTGCCATTCAGATTCAAATTCCAGCAAATCTACAAAAAAATGAATGACTCTTTGAACGCTTCATTAAAACAAAATACAGGTTAACGTGAATGCTGATCTTAAAATATTTGTAATAGTATATTAAAACTTTAAATGTGTTAACTTTGTTTAAAACCCTCAAAAACTTTCCAATTAAGTTCTAAATTCAAGGGCCAAATCATCACGAACAACAACAACAGCAAAATCTAAATTAAAAATAACGGATAACTACCACCATCTGGTGGAGAAAAGATATAACTTTCGCTCTAAAAAGTCCGTGTAAGCACATCGCATTACCTGTATTTTTAATTTATTCAGAATGATTATTCTTTAGCACAATTTCAGGTTTCCTGTGACATTTGATTTCTGTCTTATATGCAAAGTAAAAGTTATCCGAATTTGTATATTTAAAACTTTCAAATGCATTTACAATAAAGAATTATTTCAATGACACTTTAGCATTATTTAAAGGGAAGTTAACCCTTTATATACTGAATTATGAATTAATGAAAATTTCATCTTCTAAAGCATTTTTCGTGACTTTTTTAAACAAAATTAGAAGATTTACATAATCATTTAATAAATTTTAGAAGGATTTTAGAAGGATTGAAGGATTTAGAAGGATTCATTAAATTTGAATTTGTAGGGATTTTTTGTAATATTTATAACCCCATTCAAATCTTTTATTTTAAATATATTTCTTAGTATTTTCTAGGAATTAGGACATCGACATTAGAAATTAGGAAATCTGCAAATATAATGTTCTTATAATAGAAATATAGAAATATTTCTGAATTGAAATTCCCCCCCCCCCCCTCCAACGCCAAGAAAGCTGAAAAGATGCAAAGGCCAAAGAAATCATCCTTTAAAAATATTTTTGTTTTGTGTAACCCATAGTGCTTTTGGAACATCTTAAAGTAATGCATCTATAACTCATTCTAAATTGTATTACTACTAATCGATGTATTAAATTATTTTTATAACAAGTAATTTTAATGGTACTTATAAGTACCGTCAGTATATAAACGGTTAAAGGGACAATTTTTCTGTACCGAAGGCTGCGAACATCGCCTCTATAGGCCACGTTAATTCCCAGTAAATTAGGACCTTATGTTTCTTGCTAATTCTTTTGGCGTCAACTTTCTGTTGTAATCGTAATTTTTTTTACAATGCGTTTTATCAGATTTGAAGACGTTGCAAATAAAATGAATATTTCTTATCTGTACAACATATTTTAATTATCTTGGAGATAAAATTGTGAATTTTTACATAGTTTGTACCGAAATAAAAAGTCCTGCTAAACAACAAATTTTTAATGTAGAGGAAACCTAAACATGCATTTTTGCCATAGAATGTATAGCTGGAAATGGTGCCTTTAAGCGCTGGTGACTAAATTGTAGTTTACATAATTTCTTTGTTCTAATTATAAAAAATCAAAGGATAATACTTTTTGATTGACAAAAGGTATGAAGCATTTTTTTTTCTTTTTTAAGTCAGAAAAATATTTTTTTAACTATTGTTTTGAAGATTTATCATTTACTTTCCGTCATTTTTCTTCATAGAATGTGTAGCTGGAAATGGCATTTAAGCGCTGGTGACTAAATTGTAGTTTACATAATTTCTTCGCTCTAATCATAAAAAAATCAAAGGATAATACTTTTTGTCTAAGAAAATGCATGAGACATCTTTTTTTTTTTATTAATTCAGAAAAATATGTTTTTAACTATTGGTTTGAAGATTTATCATTCACTTTCGGTCATTTTTGACGGGGATTATATAATAGTTTTGCAAGAAATCTGGTAAACAAGATTCATATTCCATGCGTGACTAAAGATTTAGAAAATACGCGCAGATGATAGATATTCTGTCATATATGACGTCACACTAAAATCCCGCGTATGTGGATTATCAACCACGGGCAAAAGATAGCGCAGCTGTGTTAATTTACGCCCGCTTCCAGCATTAAGTTTGTTCGCTTAATATGTATGCAGTTTTGCTCCGCTATTTTGTAAAATACTTCTTTGACTTACTTGATGGAAAAAATTCTGTTATAAATAAGGCAAAGAAAACTCATCAAGAAGAAAGTGGTGGCAACTGAGCTTCTGGTACACGGGTTTGCCGTCCCTGCACGATCAGCTTTATCTATATAAGGATCGCTTAATATACAGGGTGTTTCAGCACATGTGGTTACAAACTTTCAGGAGAGATAGAGTATACCTAGACGCAATGGTGCCAGATGGGCTACTTATTTTAAATCAGATTCTTGGTTGGCACCACTTTTTTGAAATGGTAAAATGTGCCTTATTTAATGACATATTAATTAAGGCAAAAACAAAATGAATTTTACCGTTTCAAAAAAGTGATGCCAATCAAGAAATATGAATTAAAAAAGTAGCCCACTGGCAACACTGCCTGGACGATGAGAAATCACATAATAATGCATGGTCGGAAACACTTTCCGTTCGTGGTATTGACGACAAGTGTTGCCAGTTGTCCCGCGTAAACCAATGATAAAAATGATCTGGAAACCAGTAATTTCTTCTAGTTTATTTCGCCATCTTTAACCGCCGATAATTCTGCACTTAGATACGGCGAAGAATATTATTTTAGAATACTGGTGTTCAGAGCATTTGGAGCCCCAGTTTACACGGGACACATAGCAAAACTAGTGACGACACAAAACACAAGAAAGACTGGGCACGAACAGAGTGAGAAAACATGTTTATTATTCTTAGCACAACAAAAAACTAAGAAATAAGAAATAAGTACAGAAAGACAGACAACGATTGTCATCAAGGAAGTTGTTGAAAATTACGCTCCAGAGACGTGATGCAGGCCTCGTATCTCTGGCGTACAGAAGTTCTAAAGTTCTCAAAAATACCGGTCGTGTCCCGGACTTCCCCAGCAAATGCCACAATGAACGCAACAAGTTTCTCATCACTGTTCGGCATTGTTGCAGAATTTTTGCGGTACTAAGAATAATAAACATGTTTTCTCACCCTTTTAACCCATTAACCGTCAAAACTATAAAGCAAAAATTTTCAAATTTCTTATTGAATGTCGTTTCCACCAGAAATTCAGTAACGTAAATTTCACTTTACTAAAATTGCAAATTTTCTACCAATAAACAAGACTTTTTTTTAAATTCTAAAATAGTGGTTCCAATGTAATTAATTTAAGCATGAGCAATTATTTTGACTGTTGCGTGAACGCAACGTCAGCGGGTAATGGGTTAATGTTCTCCCTTTCTTGTGTTTTGCGCAAGGGGTCGAATTCTATAGGGAAAATTTTATTGTTCCTACCACTATTTTGAAAATAATATCTTTATCGTACCTCTCTATAGCATGTTTTAACTAAAATGAGGGTTCTGATAGGAACAATAAAATTGCCCCTATGCAATGCGACACCTGTGTGTCGTCCCTACCGCGCTAAGAAAGCGTTTCCGACCATGCATTGCTATGTGATTTTCCATCGTTTAGGTGCACAGTATATTTCTTGAAAGTTGGTAACTACTGTGCTGAAACACCCCGTATATCAAAACCATAAAAAAGTACCTATTTTTTATTGCATAAATTGAGTTATAAGATAGCTAAATACAAACTGCAATTCGTTGTATGTTTGAGACGAAAAAAAAAAAAAAAAAGATGTTACAGAACAAATTTATATTTGCCGAAACGCCATAATGTGGGAAACTTGCGACTTAATATTGTTAATTTTTTCCGGTTTCAGAATTTTTTTCCGCTTTTAAATCTTAGACCCATCAATATCAATGGAGTTATGAATAAAGAGAAGGAGACATATAGTGTACTTTCTACCAGTTGCGAGTGAAGTAACTGAGGAGGTTGTCATAAGATGGAGGCTGGTTTTTTTTTTTAATCGGATCTTCAGTTTCTGATTACCGCCAGAGCAAACATCCCACCACTAAAATTGAATAGAAAATTTCGTCTTAATTAAGCGTCTTATCCGTGAAAAATTTTCTCAAATATGTCTTAAAAATTTCTATTTGTTTTTACTGGTGTCAGTATGCCTTTTAAAACTGTCAGTTTGTTTCCCTGGTTGTCACAATATGGCGGAAACGCAGGGTCTAACTACCTCCAAAGTAAACTCCTACCAGCTAAAATGAAAATCTGTTTCTACCATTATTTATGACTGAAATTTTGTGATAATAAGGCGTTTAAGTAAGTTGAAAATTTCTATATAAATCTCCTGGTGGAAGTTTCCGATGGCGGTAAACAGCTCCTGCGATAGAGGTTACTGTTGAAGCTTCATTATTTTATGGCTATGTCAGTTTCTCTTTATTAATAGTTCCATGGCAATATCACGGGCGCGAGAAATATACCAGTCATTCTCTGAAAAGTGGCAATTTTATGTCCCAGAGGACTTGAAGATATATTTTTAAAATTACAAAAAGAAAAATTGTTTTAAACCATCAATATTAATCAGTTATGCATACAAACTGTAATTATTTCCTTATTGAAAGTGAAATATGATAAATTAAATGTACTTTTTAATGCAAATATTATTCCTTCACTATGTCCCCATTCACATATGTAGGAAAGAAAATGCTTTCTCTGCCATTGCAGCACGTATGTTTATAATTATTTTTTTCTCAATCCATTAAACATATCTAAATAAATATTTAGCAATTTAATTATATTTATATTTTACATAGTGAAAGAATTTAGGCACTTTATAATGATGTCTCTAGTATTTGTCATCATTCCCTCACATAACTATAAATTTGCCATTATTTACTTAGTAGAAAGCAGCACGTGCTTTATGTACGCCTAGGACAGCTCTTACATGAGTAAAGTGAAGCAGATATCCTTTTTTTTTTTCTTACTTAGAAACATTCCTGAATAGTTCGCACATGGCTTTCAAGTACTAGATCAAAATAAGCGTTTTTATTATCCACCATTCCCTCATCTATTATAAATTTAATAAAAACAAATGAAATGTCTTTTTTATGTTGTTATATTATTAGAAATGCGTTTAAAAAGATATTTAGTAACTGAAAATATACATTAGACTAATCATTTTTTTATAAAATGGTTTTCAAAAGTATTTCATCATTCCCTCATAATTTTAATACGTGAGGGAATGATCTAAATCCATTTATATATGTACTAAACAGTAAAATAAGAAAATCTAATGCAATAAAATACACATTAAAAAACTCATACCACTTTTAATTAGCATAAGTAAATATAATACATTTTTTTATTATTTTACTGGGGGAAGTTAAAATTAAATAAAAACATTTTTTTGTACTAATTCAAATAAACATTAACTACGGAAATGTTAATGCTTTATCTTTATTTTTTCAAATGACATAGAGTAAAAAAAAAAATATTACTTATTGACAGCATGACTTCTAATTATATATTATTCTCTTTTTTAACCCTTTGAAGAGCGGTGGTATGTTTATGAAACCACTTAATTTTAATTCCCAAGCGTAACAATGACACCAGACTTTTTATAGACTACTTTCTACTTAACATGCATGTGAAATATAGCATTTTTCTTATTTACAAATAAATTTCTTCTTAAAATCCGGTGCCAATGATTATTTTGAACATTTTAGCAATGGAAGTGCTTTGAAATTAAAATGTCAGAAGATCTATCGGTGCAGCTTGGTCAATATTATTTTTTGATAAATATAGCAATAAGGTACTTGTAGGCTAAATCTTGAGATTTTTGAGGCAATTTTACTGGGCCGCATTAAAAAAAGAAAAAAAAACAGCCATTTTTAGAGAATGATCCATACAGCGAGAACAAGAATTAAGTGGTTAATTATTTTTTTAATTGAAACTGTATCAAATAGACAGTTAGCAAAGCAGATAATAAATTATAGAACAAAACGTCCAGGGAACCCTTGCAATTTCGCTAAAGTAGATAATTGAAATCAATATCAGTAATAGAGCGATATTGTTTTCCCTAAACACGTCTCCTGATTTTAGAAACGAAAAGAATGTAGCTACAAAAAATGAATATGTTTGATGTTACTCGTAATTTCCTTCTGAAGAACATATTTGTAAAATGTAGCATTCATAGATTATATACTTACATTATTAAAAATCCAATATCGCTCTGTGCTTTTTACAGTAATCATAGGCGTCAACTTCAGCTTCAAGAAAGGGAAAATTCGGCATATTTAACCTTTGCGGTTGAAGTACTCCTCCCAGGCACATGCATCTCTTACACAAACTTATTCTGTTGGCGCCACTTTTTTTAAAGAAACATTTTTACTTGCGCTTTGACAACATGCGCAAGTGAAATTTACTAAAAATGTACTTTTAAAATATAGTGGTACAAATAGAATATAAGAATAGAATCATGAGTATAAAACTTGGGTGGCTATTTGCCGAAACTCGACCGCAAAGGGTTAAACCTCTAATTTTGAAAAGTTTTTTGCCCTAAATAATCAGTGTGATTTATTAAGACAAAAAATGGTACATTAAAGTTAGTGGTTGAAGTTTGCCTATGTCACCTCCGTTAAGTCGGCGGATATAGTAGGAATTTAGATCTACATAAATCTATATGTAATACACAGCGTTTCGTTAAAATTGCTTTATGGTCTCATGGCTCTCAGTGGTCCGTTTTTTTTTTAACCAGTATATTTTTAGAAAGAAATTTGTGGTAGGTTTCAGCAACATTTGTGAGAAAAACGTTCTTCCCGACATGTAAAGTCGTGGGAAAAAAAAAGTAAACCCCATACTAACTCCTCAACAAATAATCGTAGAAGAAAGTTACTGGTACCGAATGATTGGAAATAAAGTCTACTTTTAAATGATGTATGTAAAATTTGCTTAGGGGGCCATCTAAATATTAAAACGAACCATAACTTTGTTTTTTGCAATAGCTGTACACAATTCTGACAGCATAAATGAATTCTGAACCCTTCAATTAGCCTAAAAATAAATTTTCATGCAATTGTACCATAAGTTACAGAGAAATTAATTATTTTAAAACAAGCGTATTTTAAGGGCTATGTCCAAATTGAAGTTCGGTACTGGATTGTTAACCGAGAGAGCCACCTTCTTGATCAAGGACCTTAAGCGACGCTCAAGCAATAAACGATGCCTGTTAGATTACAGGATAGGAGAAGAAATTTCAAAATATCTACTCATAGTACAAGAGCCGGCAGCACAAAAACCTATGTTATCAAGCACAAGAAAAAAACATTTATTTTATGGAAGAGTAGAAGTATGGTGATCTAATTATATATGTCTGCCGGAAGTGAAGTGATGCATAAGCTAAAAATTTATACCACCAGTGGTTGACTCGTAGGTTTATTGTGTTTTCCAGCACCCAATCCTGTATGTTTCCATACCTTTGTTTGTAGGACAAACACAATGATAAAGTTACGAGTCAACCACTAGTGGTATTAATTTTTGGCTTATGCACCACTTCACTTCCAGCAGACATGGATCATTAGATTACTCTACGTCTACTCTTCCTTAAGATAAAGGTTATTTTCTTGCGCTTGATATCATAGGTTTTTGTGCTGTCGGCTCTTGGACTATCACTTCTATCATAGACGGCCCCTTAAACCATCATTTTGCTGTTTTTAAAGCATAATTTGAAAACTACTTGGGAAAAAACGTGAAATTTTGGATTTCCATAAAGCAGGACTTAATAAATCATCAAAAAAATTGTAAGTTGCAATTCATAATTTTTTCGAATATTAATTTCATAATTCATAATTCATATCATAAAATTATAAAAATCGCAAATTCAGCGTATTTATGTTTGGGTATATTGGTATTATTGCTACACAAAAAATTAGCACATTAGGAGCATAATTTCAGGAGATATAAATATAAATAAAAATATGAAAATGTAATTTAACATTAGAAGCACTAAATTTGGAATGTTTATAATTCAAAAACTTATCACTCAAATGACTTGAAATTTTGTGTCTAGGCATAGTTTGAACCAAAGATTTGAAATATCTCGTTAAAACTGGGTATTGCCATTAAAAAAAAATGAAGTTTGGATTCGTTTTAATATGTAGATGGCCCCTTAAGCAAATTTTATATACATCATTTAAAAGTAGACTTTATTTTCAATCGTTTGGTACCAGTAACTTTCGTCTACGATAATTTGTTGAGGAGTTAGTATGGGGTGTTTACTTTTTTCCCACGACTGTACCTACAAAATTTATAAAGAAGATTTAAAAAAAAAAGTGGTGTTCAAAAACCGGACCGAGTGGGAGCCCTGTAATATTTATCTCTTACAGACAACCCACTAAAATAGTGTTCCAAACTCACGTTCCAGTGGACCAATTGTCGCGGTTATTTAGGAATAGTGAAATTCGACATATTTAATTACAGAAATTCAGCCATTAAAAATGTTACAGATAACTATTAACCCCTTAACTGTTTCTTTTTTTGACAGAATAAATTTAAAATAAGGACTCGGCACCACTTTTCTTTTTACTAAAATATTTGGATTTGTACAATCGAAAAAGGTATGCCCTTTAACAAACCAAAGATTACGGTTAAAATTAAGTGGTATCCATAAGCTTTTAGTATCGAAGAAAGCGAACTCGTTTTGCCCGAGCGGCACCCGCGCGAAACAGTTAAGGGGTTAAGAAAAATATTGCGAAAATTGCCCGCTGGCAAGATTCAATACTCCTGCACTATAGCTAACTCTGAATTATGATTTCTATTTTTTGTCCCCATTTTAAGAAAAATAATATCTTGGAAATTTATTCCGAATTTATATTTTATGATTTTTAAAGCTGTAAAATCTATATTTGTTTACTTTTAAATATTAGCACTGTAAAAGTATTAACCTTTTGCACTCCACTGACACCTATACGGTGACATACTAAATTTGAACAAAAATCCACTGGCACCTATACGATGACATACTAAATTTAACCACAAATCCACTGACACCAATATGGTAAATAAACAATTAAATTTAAAAAATCAAAAAACCCGACTGTCTAAAAAGCGAACTAATTAATTATTTCTCATCAATGTGAAACTATTTATTTTTTCAATTCCTACTATTAGCTCACACTCTCGCTATATATATCTTGTTCACATTTTTAATCGTTAATAAAATACTTATTATTCATCCAATCAAGCTCAAATAAATTTTTTTAAACTTGTATCGGATGACACTTGATGTTAATCGAGTTTTTCCAAATATTAATTCATTAATTAA
Source organism: Maratus speciosus (assembly GCA_963932465.1). Classification (NCBI taxonomy): domain Eukaryota; kingdom Metazoa; phylum Arthropoda; class Arachnida; order Araneae; family Salticidae; genus Maratus; species Maratus speciosus. The sequence goes on along the minus strand of OZ010796.1, from coordinate 201,778,743 downwards.
ATTAAAATAATTAATTTTCAATAATTGAGGGAGCCCTCTTCTTGTTCAATGTATTTTAAGACCGAGAGAGCCACCTTTTTGATCAAGGCATTTTAAGCTCCACTCAAGCGGAAAGAAGAATGGGAGAAAAAAAAATTCTCTTATTGACCTAAGTAGGAATTGACTTAAACATATTTTTTTATATTTCTTGTTTATATTACTTTTTTTATTTACTTGTATTGATGACTTTTAAGTTGTGTTTAATTGTTAGTTCCTACCTATAAACACTGTTTTGGTGAGGTCTATAGATGTCTACAGTGGCGCCAACTTATATGGGCCCGTGGGGCTGGAGCCCACCCAATAATTTGTTCTTCCAGCCCACCTAATTTTCATTTTTCTATTTTCGTGCTTATTTATTTTTCAATCGCTGAAAAGAAATTATTTGCTAGACGTTCATAAAACTTTGTTTTCGAAAATACTGTAAAAAGCAATAACAGACACACCGGAGCCTGAAACACAACTTGCCTTCTCCACCACCACCATCATCATCCTAAAAGGCATATAATCAATTTTCTCTCAAAAAAAAATTTCCTTCATATTCGGGAATTAATTTTTAATTCTAAATGCGCTAAATTTGCAGTTATTATTTAGCACTTTCCTTTTTTAGGATAAGGGGTATTGCAGAAATGCTGCCAAAGTGTTTTAACACAATTTTCAACATGCGTCAGGTCAGACGGATTTTTAACGCCAGAAAACACTGAAAGTTCAAAAAATATAAAACTCAGTATGTTTTGTCTGTGAAAGATTTTTTTTATCGTCCTTCTTAGGACTTTTGTCTAATGTCATTCATTCTTTTTCAAAATATACGTTATAGGAAAAGGAGACCGTATTAAAATTGAATTTCGTATTTTTATGTTCAAGCAGCCTTTTTTTTTTAAATAAATGCCATACGTGATAGATGTTCTTGATTTGTATACTTTTTGTAACTGGAAGTATATTTTTGTTATCAGTGGTTTAAGATATTGTATTTTTTTTTTTCATCTGGAATATCTTAAGTAAATATTACTATTAATACAAGCAATTCAGGGTATTTGCATAAATTTTCATTTTAATACTTTTTAGTCCTTTGCGTTTTAATCTGTAGTCAAATTCATGGCATAATACTAGAGTCCGTAAAATGAAGAGCCCATGAGAATATAATTAAATAAAATTGCAGCTTTATATTCTACTCTAAAAATTCCTAACTTTTCTTATCTTGAAATGTCATCTATTCACAAACTTTCAAAGAAAAAAAATTGGCAGTGTCATTTTAAGCTAAAAGAGTTTCGAGCACACCCAATATTTTTCAAAAGTTGGCGCCACTGGATGTCTATGATGGTTAGAGTTGCAGTAAAGCTAGAGATCCTACATACACAACTTCCAGGTTGTATTATAATTTAACGGAGCTTCTGACTGTAAAATAGTCAATAAAACACCGTCTTCCTTTTTAAAGACCTATCTAATGATATGCCACTCGATAGGGTGCATATTTTATTTTCGTCACTACCGCCATTTTGTATTTTACGGCCGCCATTTTGAAATTAAAAAAAACAAAGCCTAACCTATAACCATAGGGCCGTTAAGACGAACTGATAGAGGCCTTATTCATTAAAATTCATCCAGCCGTTGGGATGTTTCGAGGGTATAAAGAAATCCACTTACACAGATACGCGTGAAACACATAACCCTTCTTTTCAGTCGGGTAAAAAGAAATGAACATACAACAAATAAACATACTTTTAGGGAGTTCCCCACATATTATGTCAAATATGTAAAAATTGCGGGGAGTTGCTGGTAGGTGATTGAAATTTTGGTGTGGATTGCAAAAGGCAGGGCTCCTAAATGGTCCGCCAACTGAATACCAATATTATTTAAAAAAAAATTTCTTTTTAGATTATTCTTACAAACTGCCCCGGAACCACCTTTGAAAGTTAATTCTAGCGTAAACCTACCATAAAATTAACTGTTAAATATTATTTGTATTCAGTTGGCGGACCATTTGGGAGACCTAAAAAGGAGAAATATAATTTCTGCAATTTTTTTTCCGTTATCCGTTTTATTAGATTTACCATACTTTCCGGTGTATAAACCGAGGATCAAACAATCATGTTTGGACCCGGAAATTTTATTTAATACAGTGCAATACCTTAACATTCACGAGGGTTAGATTCAGCGAATGTCAAAACCGCGACCGCGAAACTGCTATTTTTATATTCCGTTCGCACCACTATTTAAAAAAAAATACATTTTGTATTATACTTTTCTTCCAAATGTTGGCAGCACGTATGTAAAATATTTTTCTTTTTAAAAAGGGGTGCAATTTTCAAATCTTCTGCATTTTCTATTTCAAAACGCGCAAATTTTAAGGGATTACTGTAATTGAAATCAAATATTTACAGTGATCTAATAAGTCACATTTTAATAAATGAAATTTCTGTGTCCGAACATGTTGTTTAATCCACGGATTTTACGTCGTAAATTACGGTACTTGGATAATTTAACAAAATCAAATTAATAGTAGCATTTAAACATCTCAAAATAATTATTTTCATAATTCCCAGTATTTCTTGCAAAATTACGAAGAATGAATGATTCAGTGTCATTCAAATCATAAATTGTATGCATTCTCTATTCAGACTAGATTGCAGTATCGCTATTTATTTTGATACTGAAACAATAATCATAGATTTAATTCAAGCGTTTTCAGAATTACAGTTTATCTAAAGTTAGCAAGTATCCATAGGCGTACATTAAAACTTAATGTATAATGAGCCTGTATGAGACAGCGTAAGAACATTTCATATACTATAAGCAATAAAAGACATTTAGAAAAGAAATAAACTTCCTTATCCCAGTATTCTCTGTGAAAATTTAGTGAAACACATTTACGAAATCTGTGATATTTACCTCATTAAATTTTGCTCTAATTGTGATATTAATCATGATATTTTGCTCTGAGTCTCGGTGAAACAAATATGAAATATATATTTCAGATTTTGAAATGCTAGTTTACATAATATTGATAGGGTATTTAAATATTATTAAATTTGAATTAAATGGCGTAACTTATTTTAAGGATAGACAATATTAATGCAGCTAGGAGAGCTACCATACAGGAGACTGTGTTCATTGGTGATTTCTTGTATGAAATTAGGTTATTTTGTTCCGAATTTTTTACAAACACATTCTAAAGATTATATTATAAAGAATTTTTTTAAGCATTTCATTTATGCTAATATTTGTGATTTAATAGAGAAACACTTATATGTTTGGGAATATGATGCACTATTCATATGAATTTATGAAGGGTTCACTTTGATGTGTATTTCCAATTTTGAAATTATATTTTACATAATATCGATCGGGTATTTATATATTTGGGGTACCGAAAACTTCTTACGCATAATGTTTTCCAAGCATACTTTTTTTTAAATTCCGATTTCTTCATTTGCAGCACTTTTTTGAAATGGTAAAATTTCTATTGTTTTCACCTTAATGTGAAATGTGAAAACCATCGGCATTTTAACATTTCACAAAAGTAGTGCTAATGAAGAAATCAAATTTTAAAAAAAGATATGCGTGAAAGAACATTATGCGACCGAATTTTCCGGTACCCCTAATTTAATTAAAAACGGAATTAAAAGTCGACGCCTATTTTAATGATAAACTATATTTATTCACCTAGAAGAGCTAACTTAATCTTTGCTAACATTCTATGGTGGTTTCATCTATAAAATTAGAGTTTTTTAAAGATAATTCTGCAGAGACATTTTAAAGTAAATATTTTAACGAAAAATTTCAAAAACATTTTTTATAATAATATTTGTGATTTAATATAGCAGCAGCTCAGTGTTGCCAGTGGGCTACTTTTTTAAAATTCAGCTTTCTTTATTGTAGTCTCACCACTTGTCTACTCACCACTTTTTTGAATTAGTAAAATTCGCCTTATTGAATGACATATTAATTAATGCGAAAACAAGAGGAATTTTACCATTTCAGAAAAGTGATGCCAATCAAGAAATCTGAATTTTTAAAATGTAGTCCACTGGCAACACAGAAACAGTTGTGTTTTTATAAATATGGTACACTATTCATATGAATTAATTAAAGCTTCACTATAACGCCGTAGCTACCAACTCTTATGGTTTTTTGTACCATAAAAATTGAATAGTAAACCATACCTTTTTTCAATTGCCATAATCTGCCGATTAAATAAGGCAGAATGTTCTATTAAATTTTTTGGTACGAAAAAGCGTAAGTGAAGTAAGTAAGAAGCTAGCTAACTGCCTCCAATGTAAGGCCTTTGCGGATTTATTTATTTATTATTATTTATTTTTTTTTATAAACGAAATACAAATTAAGATTTTAAAAATCAAATTACGTTAAATTATTATACACATATGAAATTAGAATTCTGTGTTTATTTTGTTGATAGATTAAAAAATAGCGGCTTGAAAAATGATAGACTGGAGAAGAGAGTGTCAAGGTGTGAAAGCAATAACGTTTAAAGATCTACGAGATTTGTAGCTGAATTTTTTTTTAGATCTTTTCTCTACCAATAAGATAAATAAAATGCAGAAAAGTAGTAAAAGCAAAATTATAAGATTCGAAATATATCATAATGTGGAATAGTCTTTAGTTTTGAAATTCATATAGAATGGTAAAATATACTTAAAAAAAATCTGGATATCGCTAAAAACATAATTTATTCTCGGTTTATTAGGTAATTCCTAAATACCGTCAACTACTTTGATCCGTCCTATAAAAAAGATTTTAGTCTTTGTATTGAACAAGCAATGCAAGATAATACGGAGTTTTTGACCTTGAAAAATATTTTATACCCTACTATAAGGTATTTGAATAGTTTTGGGGTAATTTAAATTTTTGTTAGTGGCAACACTGGATGTGTTTGTAAACAATTGTTTTCGTGTGCAGATTTTAACTTCCCAAACTTTCTATAGTGAGGGAACCTGGATAGTAGATACAAATAAGGTAAGTGTCAAAATATTACCTTTAATAACCTGCAACCCATGTGTGATCGCAGTTTTTCTTTTAACTTTTTATTTTGTCTGAAAATGTTTACGTTTTCATAAAGCTAACATGAAAACTAGTTTTTCGGGGCTACTTTGTGCTAGAACTTTTTTGGTCCGGAAGTAGCCCCAGTTACTTAGAAATACCTTTTATACAGCCAAACCTCTTATGAAATGTATTACCCCTCTCGCTGCGTATTTGTTTTATCAAAATAGCTACAAAAATTACGTATTTATAGAATTTTAATTCTTTTGTCACCGGTTTTTCAAAACAAATTTTTTTATCTAATTTAATCGGGAAAATGTTCAGATTAAATGAGGCAAAATAGTTACAATAAAAAAATAACTGGTCGGAATAATCAAGTAAGTTTAATTAATAGGGAAAAAATGCATCCTTGATAAAATCTCGGGTTGCGCAGCGAGAGGGTTAAGTTAATTTTTTTTTCAAATTTTACTGCAGCAAAACATTATATTAATTATTTTTGTTGCAGTTGCTGAGGATAACATGATGAAAATTGTTTATCGTGTCTTTAATATTAACAATTGTGCTTAAATGTAAAAAAAAAAATGTTTATCAAGTTTCTAATGTTCATTCATTAGCAGATCTTATTGCAAGGGGGTTTTAGTATTCCAACATACAAAATATATTCATTTTATATGAAAATAAGTGAATGGACCAAAGAAGCCCCCAGCAGGGGCTACTTTGTTCCAAAACTTTAAAAATTGTTAAAAAATAAAAATAAATAAATAATTGTCTGTTTAAAACCATACAGTTTGCTTCATTGTTTCTAGCTAATTGCTTACGACTGAATTTCAACGTTGAAAAATCATGTGTAACATTTTTTAATAATGCAAATGTTAGTGGAACTAGGAAAAAATGGCTCAAAGTACCGTATCGCGTTATTTTTGCAGTCAACTAAATTTTTCCAAAACTAACTTAGGAAAAACTGATTTTTTGAATTACCAAACTAAACAATTCTCTTGAAAGATCTACTACTTTCGTATTCAGAGTATTTTGTGGCTCTTATTTCTACGTAAAATATAAATTAAATGCAAAAAAGCTTTGACTGAACAAAACGAGGGAATTGGAGCTTGTTATTTAGTAATTTGCAAAAGGAAAATCAAAGTGTGAACCGTTTATTAACGTAAAAGCCATTTGAACCACCAATTGGAAGAAGGGAATAAATCCAAAAAATAAGAATGGAGATAATAAAAAAAAACTTTATAACTTTTTACTTTCAACTTATAGGCTCATGTGATATCAATAATAATGAAGAAAATATCAATTTTGATTTATTTAATAATAGAGCTGGCTGAAATATATAATATTCATTTATATATGTACATGTAAATGTGTTGGATTTATTCCCTTCTTCCGATTTATCATATACTATATACAAAATAATTTGAAATAATAAATAATATAATGACAAAAACTATTTATTTATTAGAAAAAATGTAAGGACACTCTATTATTCATCTATTTCTTAACTTTCGGATCTTGCAGTTGGCCAGGTCAGAATAATATCGTAAAAATCATTGAATTCGTCAGGAATATATTGGATTATTTTTTGTATGTCGTTCATTTTTTTCTCATTTATGGGTATTTTAGTAACATATGCCGGAGTTTCTGGTATTTTCGGGTTTGTAGAAGTTTTATGGAGCAAAAATGTAGCTTTAATGAAACCATCGATAAATTCGGAGTAGGTCAAGTAACCTTTATTGCTTGAACTATACTCAAAGCATCTATATTGCGAAATCTTCAATGTTGTTGCCTTGTTTAATGACTTACAGCTTTTCTTGAAACATGGCTGCCATGAGTTTTTAAAATCAAGTATGTCGTTAGAAGTAATGTGTTTAACTGAAAAAACCCTGAATTTTACTGCCAAATTAAGATTATATTCATTTGGAACGTAAATTCTGTCCTTTCTCCTTATGAGTCTTTAGCGGCCCCGAAATTTCTGTCACACTGTAAAAACGAATGACCACGCACAGAAAAGTACTGATATACTTTCTCAAAACGATTCATTGCAACAAGAGTGAGAAAGAATCTTATAAGGGTGTTATTTCTATTTTGTCTCCAGCAAGCATCGCTAAAAACGTGCAGTTCTTTGACAGAGGGATCCATGTTCTGCATAGTTTTCCACAGTAAACTGCACACTCTACCCGGGCCCCGTTTAGCTTCACCCTCATGGTAATTGAAGAAATCAGCTGAGTTCGTCTTTCAGTCGTGAACACAAAACACATACAGCCATAGTTTTGTTAAATAAAATATCTCTTGAACTGGATCTTAGGAATGGGCAGATTTTGCATGTAATTAAATACAATGGCTCCTACATTTTCTCTTTCCTGGCACAAGCCAAAATTTCTTTCTGTTTATTATAAAACTTTTAGCACGTTTAAGATGTATAATTTTTTCGCAACCGCCACTCTCTTCGCATTCTCATTGAAAGATGAACTTTTTTATTTTTGCATCGAGTTCTTCGCAAGTCGAGCAAACGTCTACATGTGGCCGACCGAATCTGTAGCCATGATCTGCAGACCTTACCAAAGTTACCGACCAATTGTAACGCAGTATGAAATAAATATCAAGGCGAATTGTGACGTCAGCTATAGTTCAACAGGATAGCTTTCATTAGTGCCATTGTTGAATTGTATCTGACGTCACAATTCGCCTTGATTTTTATTTCATACTGCCCTACAATTGGCCGGTAACTTTGCTAAGGAAGGTCTGCTGAACGCGCTCTAAAATAGTGGCTATTAGATCGCTAGTATGGTGTCCCCCATCAATAGCGATGCGTTTTTGTTTATCAAAAATAAAAACAGGCAAAAAGAAACACTATTTCTATACTCGTACGGTTGATAGTTGGAAGAAGGGAATAAAGAAAGGATTTGTCTCCTTCTTCCAACTAACTATTTTTATGGCCCCATGAATCGATACGAAGCGAATGGTTTTTGTTCTTTTCTTCGAACGCACAATTAAGCCCTACGTCTAAAGAATGTAAAAGTGTAAAAAAATGAATTTGTCAAAAAGGGGCGTTTATTCCCTTCTTCAATTGGTGGTTCATTTTAAAAGTGCAAGGTTTTTATTTAAATAGCTCCACAATAATCTTTAAAGTGCGTTTTATAGAAAACAATTAATTTTAAAATTGATAAAGAATTAATAGAATATAAGTTTAACATTATTTGTATTTACTTCCTTACATTGTTTCATTTATACATAAATATTAACACAACAATTATTTTGTGCATAAAATGCTTGTTTTGTATTATAAAGATAGCATCCAAATGTCCGGATTTTTTAATAGCACTATCCCAGAATAGTTATTTATTTTTTTCGTTTTTAATTACAAAATTTCTGCATTCAGTAAATAGAAACATTTTTTTAAATAGTGAAATTAATAAATACGGAGAGTTAACAATTCTGATATTGGTATAAGCATTGCTGCCGATTTGTACGCATTTCTTGTACCACTAAAACATTATAGAAAATATTATCTTATTTAATCGACGAAATGTCACGGTTACACAAGGCGAAAATCTCTGATAAATTTTAGTGGTAGTACAAAAGCGTAAAAGTTGGCAGCTATGGTATAAGTAGAATGGAAACATTTTGTAATGGCTCCTTTCTCATTTTTAAGACTTATAATAAAAGCCATCTGTAATCTCATCTGTGATAAAAAAAGGAAAAATTGTCTAATATACGTTTAAATTTTACGTGTATCCGTCGTACCACAGTTGGCCACCCCTGGAATATATAGAAAAAATAACTATATTTAAATTAATTTCATTCTTAAAAGAAACTATTTTTTTTCCACTTCTCAAAAATATTATTTCTCTAGTTGAAGCAAATTTAAAGCTACTTTAGGAAATACATATTTAATTGATTTACTTTTTGGACTTCACAGGTGTCACAACTATCTATATTTTCTCTACCACCATTTCAGGCAATAACCCAGCAAAGAAGAAATTGCTGACCAGCAGCAAGATGGGTGCTGGCAATGATGGAGAAGTGCTGGCTAATGGTCTACCACTGCTGAATAGCTTCAGTCAACTTTGCTGTTGGAAATCATCAGATAAAATTCTGGTGGGCTTCCGTTTTATCTTATGCGCTGGCCCACCACTTCATGGAAGTGCACGAAATTTTGCAGTATTGTTGCTGGGAATCCTTACGCTAGGTGGCGTTGCGAATATCGAAGACATTGCGTATTTGAACACAAATCTAAAATGAATATCTTAACACAATTTAAGCTGTGAAGCTATTTTTTTCAAAACGGTAAATAATATAGCGCCACTGCCACCAACAAAATAAATAAGTAAATTATTAAATAAATAAATTCTTTATTTCAATGCACTTTTTTTTCTCCTTAAATCTGCTTTTACTAAGTTTCAAAGGATTTCAGTTTTCATAATTTACACAGTTCAGAATAAATAATTAAAAAAAGCGCATAAAATGTATAGGATTTCTGTACAATACAATAATTTCTATACCTGTTTAATCATTGGAAACGTAAATCAGAAAAGAAACAAACTTGAAATAGTGTAACGAGAGCCTGAAAACAACGAGCGGCCATAGCATACGCTGAAAGTACTAGTTCATGTCCGATCACGAAAACCAAACCGCATCGAGTGCGGTTAGTACGGTGGAGGGTGACCACATGGAAACCGCTGCCACTTCAAGTATTTCTATAGACATTTCTATTATAGATACTTCTACAGGTATTTCTATAGCTCTTGGTGTAACTAACTTATATAAAAAAGAGCCATAATACTTTGATTTTTTATAGAATTTTATTCGAAATTTTTGTAAGTGGAAGTACTGGGACTGCAAAGGAATAGCAGTGGGACAGATGCTAGCACTGCAGGAAAAGTGCCGGATTGAAGTAATGTGATGGCATACCAATGCTGGCCTGCTGCTGCCCATCCAGCTGCATTCCGCACGGGCACTTTTGTAATGGTTTAAGTAATGGCACCATTGCACTTTACTGCTGATGGCAGTGCTGGCTGCCATCTTTTTTCCAGCTGATGGCCCACTGTTTCTTTCTTTTCTGGGAATCTTCGTGGAATATTTCTGCAACATTTGCAATAGAAATCTACCACGGAAATTAGGGTAAAATCACCAGTGATAGCTAGTTTAAGGATATAATTTTGATTTATAGCAATAAATACTATGCCAAGGAAAATTTTTTCATGGCGATGATTAACCTTTAACCCTTAAATGCGCGATATTTTATTTTGTGTCGATAAAATTATATATGATACTCTGAAAGGTTTATAACACAGGAAAACTAATTTAAAAAAATCAGAAATGTTTTCTCATATAATGCGTCAATCTTGTCTTTTGTTGCACATCTGCAATATAAGTAAAAACTCCTGAGGTGTTTTACGTTAAAATATTACAAATTAGTAAATATTTTAATAAGTATGTCTCCAAATACCTTATTTTATACACTATATGGCCAAAGGTGACAGGTCACTTGCAATTTTTGACGTTTTGTTAAATATCTAGAAAAATACACGAGGAATGAACCTGAAACTGCAGGTGGGTAAACAGTATAGTATAGGTCATATATTTCCGCGAAGATTTTTTCCTGAAACCCCATAGGGGACCGTCAAAAAATTGAAAAAGAACGAATATCATTTGGGCAACCCTGTAAAAACTAATGTTGTTAAATTATGTGTTAAGGATTTCTGTTTTGAAAAAGTGGAGCCAGTTACAATTAAAAAATATTCGCCTGTGGCAGATCTGCCTTTTCAATATTATGAAATTGATATGTATTTATGAAGTGCACTAAAATATACAATCTGTTGAATATGAGATGCAAAGAATATATATTACTCATTTACAGGGCCACACAGAATAATTACGTTACATAATGGTATAGGGGAAACAATGTTTGCAGCGTATTTTAATTATGCTAAACTGTTGCACATATAATGAAATTCATATACGTTACTAAGGTTTAAAACAAGTTACTTCATGTATAATAGAAAGTGCATAGTATTTACAGAGACACACAAAAGATTTCGGTACTATACTGTAACCGAAGTATTTTATATTAGCGATAATTACTGGAAATGCATTTTTAGTTGTGATATGAGTTTTTAAGTTTAACTAAATTTTTGCAAATTACGTTGTGTGCATAAATACTATATAATATATACAATGCTACACAAAAGAATGCGTAAGGCTTATTAGTGTGAATGAAAATAGCTTAAAGGTGGTTTTTAATTGAGTTAAGCATTTTTATGCTGAACTACATTTAGTATACTAAGATATCCTTTAGAATATAGATAAAGGGATATACAAGGGAACGCAAAGAATTGAATACATAGCCATATTTGGATGATAATCTTTGGAAAAGTGATTTCAGCAGTTTTAGGCGTTTTTAGTCTTAATTAAATTTTAGCTAAATATTGACCTGCATATAAAGACAGGAAAAATGCAGGGCTGTGCAAAAGTATTCAAGAATGTTTCCGTCTATTAGCATAAATTACTGAAAGTGAAATTTCAACCTATTATGCATTTTTAACACTTTCCATCAAACTTTTCCATCCTTGAAAAGTGTTTATGAATTCGGTTTGCCTGGTCTTCTGTCTGTCCGAACTCTAACTTGCGCTAATATAAGTTATAGAGATATATTATAATTGTTCTGTAATTAATATATGTTATAGAGATTTGCTGTGCCATGTTTCGTATTGAAAATAAAGTATGTAGCGCTCATTGTTTACTTTCAGAGACACCCAAAAGTATTCCATTACTTTATGGTCTACAGGGAATGCCGTAATTATATAAGTACGTAGTATCTATACTCATCGTCTGATCCGTCCGTATCTCTGCCCATCTGTCCGCCTATACCAGCGCAAAAACAACGCTACGGAATGATTTAAAATTGAATATGTATAATCGTTGCAGAATTTTGTGGAGTCCTTTCAAATTTTCTGAAAATCGAATCAAAACTTTAAAAGATACTAGCTGCTTAACCCGTTCAACGCACGGGATTTCATGTTCAATAACTATTCGATTTAGAAAAAAGATTTTTCTACTACTGAGCATGTTTTTAAAGAAATTTAATTTATCATGTCGCTATGGCAGCAGACGATAAAACGATATATTTTGCATAAGGTAATAAATAGAATAAAAGATTTTGCTGATGTTTGTGAAAAACTCTTTTTCTTTATTTTTTAAAAAAGGGTAATAACTATGCGCAATTATATAATCTCTAATTATTTGCATGCGAGGTAAAAGAATTATCGTACTAACCACCACAGCTTCTTAGTATTGTTATTTCACATTGCACTAAATACTTAGAACTGTTTAGAACTCACGTGATTACAAGTTGAGCATAAAAATGTCTAAAATTCGTCAAAAACATTAAAAAATTTTAATTTTTCGAATTTTTTTATCCAATCGTTCATGGGTCCCCTATTAACAACCCGTTTGTCAAATTTCGTAGCGCTGCGCACTGTAGTTTCCGAATTTTTGAGGTTACATAGGTAAGCGCACGGATTTTAATAGGGTAGAATAATAAAAGTTTTTTTCCTATTAAATCCTATCATACGTAATTAATTCAATGATATCTCGTGATAGGTAGTATTTCTAGTTTTCCATAGTGATTACGTCCTATTTAAGATGGAGTCATATTATTTCCATATTACTAATTTTAATATACATAATCGTAATAAATTTTGTATGCATGCATTTTTGCGGAAGAGCGCAACATATATTGCACCAAGATTTGAGTATTTATAAATCTAGTTATAGTACAAACGCACCTAATTTTCCACGTTTGACAAACAATTTCTGACTTGTTGGACTTAAAGGTCGCCTGTGCAAAATATTAGCATGCAAACAAAAGGAGCATGGCGGTCGCGTCTATGGTCAACTGGAGAAACTTGCTACGCCTGTTTGAACATTGATAATGTAAATAACTGATGTTATTTGATGCGTGTCAGCTCTCAACGTAACAAATGTATAAACCAATCTGCATATCAATTTTTTTGTTTAGCTACCGGAACTTGATTATACTCAATACGAAGACATGCTTTTTTTTATAATGATTTTAATATCAATGCGTTTACACGTTTCTTGCGCTTTTCAGAAGTCATTACAACTCGCATTTCTTAGATTGTCTTTCTTGAAATTTTTGTAAACCACACGAAACTCAACTTTACTTCCTAAACGTTTTACTTAGAAATCACTTCTGAAAGAAGAAAAAAGACAAGCTTCGATGGAAGGAGCTCTCGGCCACATGACGTGCAATGATTTGTTGAAACAAAGGCATAATCGAATAGTTAAAGGGCTTTATATCACTGTCTTATTTTCGTTCAATTTTAATTCTGTGTGTTTTGCTTCTAGGGCCAGCGAAATATTAAATAGGCCATCACTGGTATATGGGTCATGATTAGTGGTTTTACCCTGCTTCTTGGAAATATTTTATTAGAAATTTTAGGAACCTGCGACTCCTTATTTCAATTATTTACATAAAAATGAATCTCTTTTAATTTATTTGCAGATTTTAAGCCATGTGATTTGTTTTCTGCAAACCTCATCTACTTTTTCAAAAATCACAAAAAATATCTAACATTCTCATTCTCAGCTGACTCGAGCTGACTCGACCCTTTGCACTCGAGGGCTCCGCTGCGGAGCTAATTTTTCTTTGCAAAATTTGTTTTTAGCACCAGTAATAAATGAAAATAAAATGTACCTTATTCAATCAGAGCATTTTTGAAATTGTGTACTTGAACGAAACTTCTTTTAAGAAATTGGTGCCGATCGAATAAAATTTGTGTAAGAGACGCCGAGCACAAAGGGTTTACAAAAAGAAATTTTCTAGATCGCGTGTAACTCATAACTGCAAATGCAATGCAATTACTACATAACTAGAAATACACTGCATAACTAAATAAATATACTTTCCCCTTTGGGGCAGCATTTATTTGAGCTATCTGAAAATCAGTGTTTAATATTACATATTCGAATTTTATTCATTTGCCTAATCAAATATCTCGAATGTAACCTAACTAATAGCTCTTTTATCTATCATTTGGAATTCTTTAATAATTTAAACCAATTACTATGCATTTAAAATCCATTAAAATTCATATTACAACTATTATATATCCAAAGTTCGTAATATGTTCCTAAATAATGCGATAAATTCCTAAGTGACAATCGATTTATTAGGTCTTGCGCTTTGTAAAAGGAATAATTTACGTATATTGTATGATGTCCTTAAGCTAAATTATTAATACATTTTATTATTAAAATCACTACAAAAGTTAAACTTCTAAATTTCTAACTAAATATTAATTGATCGTTTAAATTAAACAGTTCCAAAATGAGTTAATATAATTAACTGAAACTCAAGGGATTAGAAAATAAGTTATGGGAACATCCACTGTTACTCTTGTGACCATTCGTGCGGTTTTTTACAAATACTTGCAATTATTTTACTATGAAATATAATTAAGATAAAAAGTGATATAACCAGTAAAATACTACTGTGCTCCACTCATTTAATATATATCTAATTCATAACCAAAAGCATTTCCCTTGTCTATATAATCAATCAAAATTTTGTTACTCTTGTGACCAGAGTGTCACAAGAGTCATTTAGTATATATATAAGTAATTTTTTCTTTGTTATAAATTAGATATATGTTTGTGTGTGGAACACAGTGGTATTTAGCTGGTTATATCAATTTTTATCTTACTTATATTTCGTAATAAAATAATTGGAATTATATATGAAAATTTGCTGTAATTATCACAAGTGTAACAAATGGACGTTCCCTTATGTTCTCTTGCATCAAAAGATTATAGCACATATTACGATATACAGAAACATAAGGTATTTCCTAATATTTTTAATAAGTTTTTACTTTTTCCAACCAATCAGGGTTGCCAGTTTGGCCTCCATTTTAATTTCGAAATTTCAAATTTACATCGGAAATTTTGAAACAAGAATCTTTACTTCATTTAATCACAAAATTTCTGTTACTAAATGAAGCAAAAAGTACTACTTTTAATTTCTGGCACGAATTTGGATTTTCTGAATAAAAATGGGGGCCAAACTGGCAACACTGCAACCAATGTTAGTAACCGTAATTTTCGGCGTATAAGGCGCGGATAAAGAATCTGTCTGAAACCAGAAATTTTATTTACTTAAGAAAGTTAAATGAATACCAAGCCGAGCGAAGCTACAATACGTGGTGTTGGTTAGTCTCCGGCTATTTTCACACCGTTAATATCTTAGAGAAAATCTGGTTCTTTTTAATCGCTTGAATGTTCCAATTAAATAAAACGACATATTCTGTATTAAAATACTGGTATCCAAAAAGCCGGAACTTGGCAGCTGTGCATTATGTCATATAAAATATAATGGAGTTATGAATAAAGAGGAGGAGACATAGAGAGTACTGTCTACCAGTTGCGAGTGAAGTAATTGAGGAGGTTGTCACAAGATGGCGGCTTCTTTTTTTAAATCGGAACTTCAGTTTCTGATTTCCGCCAGGACAAACATCCCACCAGTATAATTGAATAGAAAATTTCGTCTTATTTAAGCGTCTTTTTCATGGAATTTTTTCTCAAAAATATCGTAAAAATTTCTATTTGTTTTTACTGGTGTGAGTATACCTTGTAAAACTCTCAGTTTGTTTCCCTGGTTGTCACAATATGGCGGAAACGCAAGATCTAACTATCGCCAAAGTAAACTCGTACCAGTAAAATTGAAAACCTGTTTCTACCATTATTTATGACTGAAATTTTGTAAAAATAAGGCGTTTAAATAAGTTAAAAATTTACATATAATTTTACTGGTGAAAGTTTCCACCGGCGCTAAACAACGTCTGCGATAGCGGTTACAGCTGAAGCTTCACTATTTTAAGGATATGTCAGTTCCTCTTTATTAATAGTTCCATGTAAAATATCTGGTTTTCCTACGATCGCAAGAGCCTCTGCTCGTGCTTTTGACCATTCTATCAAGAGATACATCTCCAATGGACGCTTGAGTATCTGCTCGTGCCATCTTACGTGTGCCACACAAAGCATTACATCTCCAATGGACGCTGAGTATTTGCTCTTGCCATCTTATTTGTGCCACGCAAATCATTACATCTCCAATGGACGCTTGAGTATTTGCTCGTGCCATCTTACTTGTGCCACGCATTCCATTCTTTTCCCTTCCTGCCGCCCCTTGTCGCGAGAGGGGTTCCTACCCCGGCGGCCAGGATCAGTGATGTTTATTATTATTATTATTATTATTTATTTTATTTTATTTTTACTTTAAATGTTCTCATATTCCCGCCCTCTGTCGCGAGTAGGCGTTTTCCTGGCGGGAAGGCATTCGTCTAATTTTTGTAATCCCACTTTGTTCTTTTAAAAATAAATTCTGGGTTCTGTGGTCGGTGGTGCATAGACGCCCTTAGCGGGTGAGCGTCGCCCCTTGAGCATTTTGTGTTTGTCCGTCTGCATACGGCCGGACAGGGCTGTACTCACTAACGAGCCCCAACGTGTCGGGGAACATACCGGGAGAGACGTTAAGCTCTAAGGGGCAGGCCTAGCCGGCCCTGAGCAGTCTCTCTTAGGCTGCCTAAAATATCTGGTCCTTCTTTAAATAAAATTTGAGCCGCAGCTGATACGCCGAAAATTGCAGTAAGAAAATATTTTCAAATCTATTGAAAATTAGTTTTAGTGTAGCTCAAGTCAGTAAACTCATTTTGAAATAAGTAATAAATTTATTGAAATGGTGGTTCCAAAAACGACCAAAAATTCGAATGTTTGGTTTTAATAACTTGCTAAAATTAAAAAAATATATATATATATAAATGTCACATATCCAGACCTCGTAGCGGTCGCTTTTTAACCACTGCAATTTTTTTTAATAATTTTTATGGCAGATTACTACAAGATTTGCAACTAAAAGCTCACCACGATGCGGGTTTCTGGATACTTGCAAGATAAATCTAAATGGAAAATTTTCATAAGGAAATGGCTGTGTTAAAAGTTTTTATTTAGTGTCTATAAAAATAGTCCTTTCCGAGGCCTGAATATATTTCTTATGTTTACGTAAAATGTATGTTTCTGTACTTCTTAACACTAGAATGACAGTAAGGGGTCATTTTGGCCCTTACCGAATGAATATATTTCGGTACAAACCCGAATTTTTCTGAGTTTTTAAAAGTATAAAAGAAACAAAGAAAGAATAAGTCAACACTAGGATGGTGGTGAGCGGCCATTTTGGCCCTAACCGAATGAATATATTTTGGTTCGAACCAGAATTTTTCTGAGTTTTTAAAAGTTTAAAATAAACAAAGAAAGAATAAGTTAAGTGCGTTAACACTAGGATGACGGTGAGGGGCCATTTTGGCCCGTACCGTATGAATATACTTCGGTTCGAACCAGAAGTTTCTTTACAAAATAAGTTTAAAAGAAACAAAGAAAGAAAAAAATCAAATGAATAAGTTAAACATTTTAAAATAAAAATTCTGGCTCAAAGTATTTTTATAAATCTTGAGCAAAATTTCCCGTCTTTCTAGTATTGTTGTAGGATACGACTTCAAACAGAGGGGAAGGTCGCCATCACCAATTTTTAAAACTTTTGCTTCTTCCTCTGATCTGTATTTTATTATAGGATTATTTAAGACAAAAATAACATTTTAAAAATTGGCGGTGGAAGTCTTGTAGCCCCCTTAGAGTCGTCACCTATGCTTCTTAAACGTGATGTATCATAATGCATTTCAAATGACTTTTCTCGAAAAAAGTTAAATTGGAACCACATTTTTTTCATCGTAAATCTAAGATTAATTAATTTAACATTACGACATTTAAATAAGACAACAATTTAAGTTGGATATACTTGTATTTAAATTAAAAAAAAAAAAATTGGCCACTCTAAAAATTTTGATTATGTCAAAAGTAAGGCTGTACCCGACGACTACTTTTCGTTAATTTTCCAACCACTATTTTTGAACAAAATGTAAGTTATTTAAATTTGCCACTTATTTTGCTTTAATTTTTTAACTAAAATTTATGCTTTGAAGCAGGTTTAATTTAACAGCGGAAATTAGGGAAAGCGTGGCTCTAATGGTCCGATTTTTGAAAACCAGTAATTTTTTAGAAAGAAATTTGTAATAGGTTTCTCCAACAAATGAAAGAAAAGCTATTTTTCTGGTATGTTTCTACAGAATAAGTACATTTTTCTTTAAATAAAAGTGGTGTTTAAAAAACGGACCGAGTGGGATCCCTGGGTATGTGACTATCGGATTTAAGAATGAATTAAAAAATTTTAAATAAGGTATTTTTAATCATTAACACTAGTAGGGCGGCGGGGGTCATTTTGATCCCTACCATAAGAATATATTGCGGTTCGAATTAGAAATTTCTTTATAAAATAAGTTAAAAAGACACGAAGAAGAAAAATGTTATATAAGTAAGTTAAACAGTTTTAAGAAAAAATTCTGGTGTGAAATATTATTTATAAAACTTGAGTAAAATTCTTGGCATTTCTAGTGTGATAATTTAAAACTGTTACGCATTGAGCATTTTAAATTATTTTTAAAAAACAATTTGATAGCATTAAAATTTTTTAAATGTTCTGTAAACTCTTATATTTTTTTATTATTTATTTGGGTTACAGAACACTTTACCGGATATATTATTACTAGGAGAACAAAAATAATAAAAAAAGAATTAATAAATTCTCCCGCCTCCTTAAAGGTAACACGACTCTGACGTCCTGAAATTTAAGGAAGTGTATATTCGGAAATTGTTCCTTCAGAAATGCGAAGTTTTTCTAAAAATAACTTCACTCTGAATTATTATACATATATTAATGTAAGAAACTTTACTTTTTTCAGTAGATATTTTATAAAATAGGCGGCTTGACTAGTGATGGGCGATTCTCGAGATTTTACCAATCGAGAAAAATCGTCATCGTAAAAAAATACAATCGATACAGTCATCGATTACTTCCCGGAATCTACAATCGAGACAATCGAGATGTTTTTACAATCGATTATTGATTATTATTTTACAGGCTTATAGAGTAATTTTTAAGTTTTTAGTAAATACGTGGCAACTAAAGATAGATGGAGTAAAACAACATACCAAGAGATCGATGTAAATTTAACACTGAGATGCTCTGAAAAAAGATCTTCCTTTGAAGCTAAATGAAAGGTTGTGAAAAAACAGAAGCAGTAATGTAGTTTGCTGCTATCGTTTTCATTAACTCTTTCATCCAACTTCAATTGATGGAGGGGCACCTGATATGAAGCCTTTAGAAAGATGTATTCTAACATTTGTTAATAATCTTAATACAACTTGTTATGTAATACATCTTATCAGTTTTTAAGCCTTCAGAAAGAAATGTTAATCCCTAAACCTACCCCCTTTTCTGTACTAATGGTTTATGACAATTAACAAATTGTTAGAAATGCGTTTAAGAAATTAACTTTAATGTTACTACATCTCCGCTATAGTATTTATCTTTCAAATATTATGTGCCATTCTATATTTTAATACAGGCCAATAAACTCTAAATGATTAATGTCTTTAAGATATGTTCCGTATAAATTTCTTTAATAAAGTGTGCATACTAATGTTTCGATAAAACACTGTAAAACATTTTAAGTTTGTAATGTTTGAGCATATTAATAATAAGTATCATGGATTTTCATATCAAATTTTATTTTATGTATGGCAATGTGTATTATGTATGCAAGTCTAGTAAATTGAGAGTACTACAGATGAACTAGATGCCAGCTAAATGAGTTGAACACGTTAATCCCAACCCCTCAGAATTTTTCAAAACACTCTTTTCAAACAAGTTTTTTAAATATAAGATCAATATGTTATCAAGAAATATGTTCAAAGTTTTAATAAGAACAACGCTATTTTGGAACGCTAAATAACTTAAGAAAATACTTTCAGTTCATTTACCTACTTTTAAAAATATTATTTAAATTATTCAAGGATTGTAATATCTTTTTGCTAATTTTGTTTTGTTATAAGTTCCCTTTTATTTTAAATGAAAGTACGATGTCTAAATCGCGTAATTATGGCGCATTCGATAGAATCGAATAGCTTTTTCACATTTTCGATAAAGGCAAAAATTTGATACAAGTTAAATTTCCCCTAAATATCTAATGCTGTAAGATTTCCCGTTGATCGAAAAAAAAAGAGCTTTATCGAAAAAGGGGAAGAAAAAAACCAGACAAATATACTTGCTAAAAAGGGAACCTGTGTAAACCGGAAACTGCTTACCACTCCCTATAGATGCCAAAATGATTCTTTAAATTTGCATTCCAATTAAAAATAGTTACTTTCTGACACATTAACGAACTTATTTTTATTCTCAAGCGTATTAGCTAGGATCGAATTTTTTCCTTTTTCGCTGAAGGCAAATGTTTAAAATTTTCGTAAATGCGAGCCTAATATTGAGGAATTTCACCATTAACCCCTTGGGGACGAGCGACACGTATACGTGCCGCATGAAGCGCTCAAAATCCTTGTTTTTCCTCACCAATAAAATTTTACTGTAAAATTTGCATTATTTAATCAGCGCATTTTCTCGATTCAAAAAGACACAAATTTCTGTTTTCAAAAAACGGTGACAAAAGATTAAAAATTTCGTAAAAGGCTCCCGTCCTGAAGTGGTTAATCGAAAACAAAAGAACTTTACCGAAAAACAGAAGGATAACCGGACTCATATACCAGCTAAGTGGGAACCTACCTAAGACGGAAACTGGTTTCCATTCCCTAATGATTCCAAAATATTTTTTTCTGTTTGTACTTGTACTTAAATCCAAAGTAGTTACTTTTTGATTCATTTAAAAACTCAATTTTATTCTCAGGTGCATTGTATCCAAAAATGGAAGGATAACCGCATAAAGATACCAGCTAAGAGGGAAACTGTCTAAAACGGAATTGGTCTTTGGTCCCTAGCGACTGAAACATAACTCTTCTTTGTCTGTACCCAAATCTAAAGTAGCGCCTTTCTAACTCATTTTTATTCTTAGGTGCATTAGCTAGAATCGATTTGCATTTTCACATTTTCGATAAAAGTAAAAGGTTTGATTGAGGAAAAGTTCCTAAATGTTGAATGCGTGTCTAATTCTGTGCAATTTTCTGGTTGGTCAAAAGAAAAAGAGCTTTATCAAAAAATGGGAGGATAAGACAAACCAGCTAAGGCGGAATCTGTCTAAAACGGAATTGATTTCCAGGTTCTAAATGGGCCCCTAACATGACTGTTGCCCATCTGGTACCTAAATCCAAAGTAGTATCTTTGTGAGACATTCACGAACTCATTAGAATTGAACAGCATTTTCCTTTTTTCGGTAAAGGCAAACGATTTAATACAGATCAAATTTACCCTAAATGTCTAATGCTGTAGAATTTCAAAGTTGATCGAAAACAAAAGAGCTTTATCAGAAAGGGAACCAGACAAATATATTTGCTAAGAGTGAACCTGTCTAACAAAGAATTGGTTCCAATCTCTAGCAATAGCTAATGAAGTTTGATTAAATTCCGTGCATTAGTTTTTGAAATAGAGCAGCGTTACCTGTTGGGCTATTTGCACAACAAACAAATCAACATCATTTTACATCTAGGTCTAACTGAATATGAAGTATTATTAAATTTTGCGTATTACTTCTTGAGATAGAGCGATATCAAAATTTTTGTGACATAAAAGACAGATATTTTCTAAAAACTGACCAATTTATCATGAATCCAATACTTCCTTCTTGTAAAGATCGATGAACGTAAAAATGGAAAAATGCCCCACACAAACTGAACACCCTTTTCAAGTTAAGTATATGTAACAAAATCACACGCCTCCTAATCTGTATCCTTCTTTGAGAAACTATGACTTAAACCAAAAACGCACCAAGTGTCAATCTGACTGTGAAAGCTAAATAAATACCCAAAGAACTTCTAACTCATAAGAAAGGGCTCCATTACTGTTTTTCTAAGCTGGGATTTACATCACATTCATTTCGGTGACTTCCCTCCTTTACGCTAGCCAACCCAGCCTACGTAATCATGACGTAGATGGAATATGCTCATTCATTTCTCTCTCGCTCTCTCTCTCTCTCGCACCTCAACTAAAGTCTGCTCGATGCAAACCTTTCGTTTATCTCGAGAGATACCTCTCCTCCACGAAAACCTCTCGCTTACCTCGAGAGATACCTCTCCTCGATGAAAATCTCTCGCTTACCTCGAGATATGTCCTCTCGGTTCTAACAAAGGCCGAGAATGGGAAATCACTTTTCTTCCATTCTCGACACGTTACTCTCGATGATTGTCAAGAAAACTGATTTCTCGTTCTCGGTCAAGAAGGGCCCAGAAAAGATATCGAGGGGAGAGCTGGAAAGAGAGATAGGTATGACAATGAGCAGAGAAATGATGGAGCCTTCCGATAAATATTATGTATTAAATAAAAAAAAATTCAAAGACAGAGATTGGTGAGTTTCGGGGAGCGCAAGAGTGGACACACGGGGCGCGGGGGGATTTTCATATTTTTACCGAACACGTCATTTGATACATCACCGGAATTTGACAACCCTTTCATATTATGAACCTTTCTCCCATTCACAGTTGAATTTCAGGAAGCGGGGGGTGAGGGTGTGCGCGGACAAATCTTTAAAACTGTAGCGATATCTAGAATAATTATCATTAAAATGGGTTTTTTGTGGGAGCCTTCAGAAAAATAATACTTATTAAATATAAAAACATTAAGAGTTGGGGGAATTCCGGGAGTATTCAAGGGGCGTGAGAGTGGACCCACAGGGGTGCAATTTTCAAACTTTTATGAAACCTCTCATGTGATATATTTTCGGAAATCTTTCTGACTACTCTTTCATATTATGAACCTTTCTTCCCCCAAAATTGAATTTTGGGGGTGGGGAGGGGCGAACAAATTTTTAAAACCGTAGCGATTTCTATGATAATTAGCATTTTAGATGTGAATTTTTTTTATGGGGTCTTCCGGTATTTATTATTTATTAAACATAAAAATTTTGAAAGTGGGGGCTGCATCAATTCCGGGGCGAAAGAGTGGACCCACTGGGGAGAGGGGTCGGAGAAGCAATTTTCAGACATTTTTTGAACCCGTCATGTGACATATCATAGGAAAGCTCTTGGATAACTCTTTCATATTATGAGACTTTCGTCTCCCCAATTTTGCTCTCACTGTGAGGGGGGGGGGGGGGTCGTTTTCAAACTTTTTTGCATTCTCATCATTTTAGATCGGATTTTTTTACGGAGCCACCCGGTATTATTTATAATACATGAAATATCAAAAAGTTGGGTTGTATTCCGGGGAGTGCGGTAGTTGGCCCCTTGGGGTGGGGGGGGGGAGCACTTTCCTAACTTTTGTCGACACTCTTCATGTGATACATCATTAGAAAATCCACTTATTCATATTATGCACCTACCTGCCCCTTTCCCCACTTTGCCGCCGGGGCATTTTTAGGGTTTCGTTCATCTGACGAAACCCTATTCGTCTCGCTCCTCTGACGGTCTGCCTGTCTGTCCGTCCGTCCGTCCGTCTGTCTGTCTGTCACAGAGCCCGTTTTCAGAAACTATACATGTTGGAGACTTTAAATTTTGCATACTTATAGATGAACACCACACATCATACGACAAATCGTAAAATTTTGAAAAAGTCGTACATTTAACCCTTTGGGCTCCCACATGTATATTTTAAACAGTTCTTTCTATGTAAGCCTCTAATTAGATTGGAGGCGTGAAATTTTGCATATAGCTGAATACCTCACATCAAACGACAAATCATAAAATTTTGAAAAAGTCATACATTTAACCTTTTGGGCTCCCACATGTGTATTTTAAACAATTCTTTCTAAGTGAGCCCCTATTTAGATTGGAGGCGTGAAATTTTGCATACTTATAGCTCAACATCCCAGATTACGCGTCAAATAATAAATTTTGAAAAAGTTTTATGTTTAACCCTTTCAACTCCAGCTCGTGTATTTTAAGCAATTCTTTCTAACTGAGCCCCCAATTAAATTGGAGATTTTAAATTTTGCATACTTATAGCAGAACACCTGAGGCCAAGCGACAAATCATAAAATCTTGAAAAAGTCTTACGTTTAACCCTTTGAGCTACCACACATGTATTTGAAGCAATTCTTTCTAAGAGAGCCCCTAATTAAGTTGGAGACATGAAATTTTACATACGTATAGTTGAATACCTCAGACCACACGACAAATCATAAAATCTTTAAAAAGTTTTATATAATAATTAACCCCTCCGGTCTCCAACTTGTGTATTTTAAGTAATTTTTCTAACCTCCGCCCTTTTAACCCGGGGAGAAATTTTCCAACTTTTGCCGACACTTGAACCTTCTTTCATATTATGCACCATAGCCTTACATATTTTAGTTCCATTTTTTACTGCCAGGTGCGCCTACTGATCTCGAGTGCTATGGGCCCAATCCCCTCGACTAATATATCTACGGATAGTATGTAAAACGGGTTTTCGTTCGGATAGATGTTTGTTTAGAATCGAGTGTGCCCCCTGGTTGCGAAATGTGGAACTAACAGATTTTTCAAAAAGAAAAAGTGTTTTGAAAGGAATATTAAACGAAACCCTTTGTGCGATCTGTGATCACACTCACCCACTTGTTCTAAATTTTGCTGACACTCATCATGTTACATATTGGAAAGGCCGTGACCACTTATTCATGTTATGCACCCCCCCCCCCCACACTTTGCCCCCACGGGGAACTTTTCTAAATTTAGCCAAGACCCCTCATGTGACATATCGTTGGAAAGGTCTGTGACTACTTATTGATATTATGCACCTCCGGTGTCCACCCTCCCAATTTTGCCCCCACGGGTGTACTTTTCTATATTTAGCCAAGACCCCTCATGTGACATATCGTTGAAAAGGTCTGAGACTACTTATTGATGTTATGCACCTCCGGTAACCGCCCCCCCCCCACACACACTTGCCTCCATGGGGATATTTTTCTAAATTTAGCCGAGACCCCTCATGTGACATATTGTTGGAAAGGTCTGTGACCACTTACTCATTTTATGCACCTCCCGCGGTCCTCTCCTCCCAACTTGTCCCACGGGGGCCATTTTTATAAATTTAGCCGGGAACTTTCATGTGACTTTTCTAAATTTACCAGAGACCCCCTTGTGATATATTGTCGGAAAGGTCTGCGACCACTTACCCACGTTATGCACCTCCCGCGCCCCTCCCCCCACTTTGCCCCCACTGGGAGTGCATTTTTATAAATTCAGATCGAGATCCCTCATGTGCCATGTGACATATAGTTGGAAAGGCCTAATGCCCCATGACGACTTATTCCTATTATGCTGCTGCTGTGCTCCTCCCCTCACCTTGACCCCCCCCCCAGGGATCCGGTTCGAGATTATTTTTTTACAACATTTTATAGTCCGTGCACACCACGCCTGCTATACACTGCCTTATATAGCGGGGAGCCAGTTCGAGATGTCATATTACAAGATTACGTATAAATTAGAGGCCCCGACTAAAGGAAGGGCCCGCTAGCGGGCGAAACCACTTAGTCCTTATTAACGCTGACTCATTCCAGTTTACCTGCAGACGATTCTTGATAAATTTATGAAGTATAAAAGCAGTTGGCAAACTGGAGTCATCGAGAAAATATTTACACAATCGAAAACTATCGAGATGTCCATACAATCGAGAGAATCGAGAAAAACATCTCGTTATCGCCCATCACTAGGCTTGACAGCTCATAGAAGGCAGAGCTTCGAAAAAAAAAGAAGGTTACTCGGTTGACACGATACCTCATCGTAAAGTTAAACTTTAAAAATAAGACAAAAATAAGTTTCTTTTAAACCAAAAGCTAGTGAAATGCATATAGATTTTTAAAACGTGCATTTTTAGTGAAATTGCATTAACTCAAAGTAAAATGTAAATGTTCAGATAAAATTTCATTACAATTGGTGTACATTTGTACAAATGTGTACAGTTATCGAGCAAAGTTAGATATCAATATTTCAAAAAACATCTGTGTAATTCACTAGAAAAATACGTGACAATTCATTTTCGATTAAAAAAAAAAAAAAAAAAAATGACGATTATAGGCCTCAGAGCAGTCACATTTAACCCTTAAATGCATGGTGATACATATCTGAATCGCCTTTTATTTAACTCTTGTCAACTAGTATATTAATATAGAGATATTAATACTGTAAAATTGACCAGATATAAGCTACTAAATAAAGTTAAAAATCTATCTTAAAATGTCTGGTGTCCAAACTTCAATATAAAAATAAAAAACACAATTCTAAAAGAATAATCCGGGCATTTACTGATTAAGTTTTACAAAATAAAAATTTATATAAAATAAAGTATTTAGATTCATAATTATTAAAATATTTACTAAATTGCAATATTTTAGTTATGACAGTAGTTTTTACTTGTATTGCAGATGTGCAACAAGAAATGGTTGATGTTTTATACGAAAAATGTATCTCTGATTTTTTTCATTATTATTCCTGTGTTCTTTCATAGAATCGAATATAATTTTTTCGAAACAAAATCAAAAAATCATGCATTTAAGGGTTAATGGTACAAGTAATTTTATAAAATTATTTTTATGGCATATGGGTCAATTTATGGCAAATTGGACAATTTGCGTCCAATGCCCCTAATATTTCATTAATTGTACTAAAACCAAAAACTGAAAAACGTAATATATTGTAACATGTGTTATATCAATTACCAATGATAAACGGACATATAATCATGTATAAATAATTAGTTTTAAGCTTTAAAGAGGCGAAATCATCATTTCAGCCCCTGACTTCAGGTACAAATATCCAATATTAAATGTACGCTGTAAACATTTATATAAATATTATTAACTTTTGCTATTATATATTTATACCTATATATATATAAAGTATGGGGAAATATAATTATCCTTTCTTAGTAAAGATTGTATAGTAAAATATTGTAGTAAATATATTTGTCCCCGAGGTTGACCATCTGCTCAGTCACTCTAAACACACATTTAGGTTAATAGATGCTAGGTGGCGCTGTCAGAATCATTTCCATTACAACAGCAACTAAAGTTCAACTAGCCACCGTGGATGAAGGTAAGTTGTTTTCTCTTTGTTTCATATTTAGAAATATTTAAATTTTGTTCTGATTAGGGATGAGTATTTTTTATAGCATCATTCATGTCCCCCTATTTAACTTTTTATTTATAAACAAAAAGTTTATTGCAACATTTTTTACGTAGCATACTAATGTCACATTGCATATTTAATAATTTACATGTGGGCAAAATGATTCAACAAAATGGCTGTGCAGCTTTTAAGACAAAAACATCACCTCAGTCCCCATAATCTCAGTCCCAATTATTAGACACTGATTATGGTGTTAACAAACACTTTCTTCCATAAAAGTTTATCCTACGCATAAAATATACATCCTCGATCTCAAAAGACTACAGCATTCAAATGACAAAACATGTAAAATAGTATATAATTGTATTTGGAAGTTGGTACTTTACTTCAAAAAATAAAAATTCTGGAGTGAAATTGTCCAGTTTTCAGATAATGTCCCATATAGATTACTACAAGAATCACAATAAAAATCATGAAGCGGGTTATTTCGACATTTCCAAGATAAATCTAAAACGAAAAAAAATCGCAGGAAAATAGTGGTGGTAAAACTTTTGATTTTGTCTCTATAAAAGGAGACTGTGATTACTATATATTGTAAAGCAAAAGCGTGTTCACGAGTAATCCTTGAGTTATGTTGCCGGTGAAATCCCCTGAGCAACAAATTTCATTTGCAATATAATATTTTTAACTTCTAAGCATAGTACAATTTGAAATTTTACAACGTCGAATAGGAAATAAATGCTCATGCAAACGCAATTTATTTTAAAGCTGCATCTTAAATTACTAATTTTTTGTAATCGTTTTTATAATATTTTTTAAGAATAAATTTATAAAAAAGCGATATCTCCTCAATTCCGATTATGAAAGATTTAACAGCTTGCACTTAACAATATAAGTAGAGTATTTCTTCCCTTCTAACATTCCATAAGAAATTAAAACTTCATCAATAATTAAATTAAATAAATAGCATAAATTAAATGCAAATTTAACAGATACGTAATCCATAGTTGCCAACCTCCCGATTTTTTTCATACCAATAATTTTATTCTAAAATACTTGCTTTATACAATCGCACAATTTATGCAATTAAATAAAGCGAACGTTTTTGTAAGATTTTACTGGTATCCAAAAAATCGGGAGGTTGGCAACTATGGTAATCAATGTCTGCGATAAATCAACTAAAATTACCAGAATCAAAAAGACCCCTGTAAAGAGGGAAATTTGGCTGCTAAATACTGGCATACAGCTAATTACTTTTATTAAATATCAAAACTTTATTTTGAATATATAATTTATATATTTTATATAAAATGCTTTTTGGTATAGTTAACGAGCAACCTAAAACATATATATTAAATGTTAAAAAATCTATTTGAATTTTCAATTAAAAAATTGGTTTTCTATGAATATCCTGGTTTAACGCTCTATTTCCCATGCAAGTATTTATGCTACCAACAGTGTTCCCAAATTACAGAATATTTTTTATTTTGATATTCCGAATTCATACCAGAAATTTAAAATGGCAGGCATTTATTAACTGACATTCGGTCGTTAAATAAACCGAAGTTTATTATTTAGATTTTATGGTATGAATTCGGATTCTCTGAAATACGGAATTTATAAAATGTATTCTACCCAATGGCGGAGCCATAGGGGTCCGGGGGGCATATCCCCCCCCCCTCCGTCGGGCACACTTGCCCCCATCTGACCGTCGGGGTCAAATTTAATCGTCGTCGGGGAAATATTTTTGACTTGAGTGTTGAATCCTGCATCTAGTCGGGTAACCCGATTTTTCCTGCACACGACCAGAGTCGTGTTAAGTCGGGTGCAGGTTAATTTTTTTTTAAATATCTTAGGTTAGTTTATGGAAAACGCGACCCACGGAATAGCAGGCCGCTGATTTTTTTTTCTTCTGAAGTTGGATTGGCTTGGCTATTATTTTTTCGGTTTCAGGATGAGTTTTGATTCTTATGCGTCGGTTTTGTTTAAGCTCATTTTTCAAAAAAAAAAAATCCCTAGAATTATATATCAAATTAGAGTAATGCATCGATTCATGTTGCCCGATTTTATCTACATCCGATCCGACCCACGGCCCGGATTGAGGATAACTTTTTTTCGTTGTGGTTGGATTCGGTTTCGGGTTCAGATGGGTTTGGGGTTGAGTTTTGATACTTACGAGCAGTGTTGCCAGGTGTCCCAATTTACTAGAAACGTCCCGAATTTTTCCAAATTGCGTCAAATTCTCACGAGTTTAATTCAAATTAAAATATTATTCCTTAGTCTGATACGAGAAAATATAAGAATTTAACCACATATCGATTAACCCTTTGAAGGGCGGCGGTATATAACATATACCACTTAATTTTAAATCTAAAATACCCCATTGACACAGGAATTTTTGAATGAAAAATTTCCCTTTTATTAAGTACATGAAGAAAAGCTTTCGCTGATTTCAAATACATTTTATTGTAAATTCTGGTATCATTCAATCATTTCAACATTTTGTGAATAGAAGTGCTTTGCCCCCGAAGGGGTTAAAGGCTGTCATCACAACGGCCGGGTGTTACCGAAAACCTTATACATTTTGTCTAGAATTCATTCATGTGCACTCCTGTTCTATGTTTATTCGAGTAACCGCAAACTTAGGCGTCTATAAGAAATACGATTTGGAGAGGAGACAGGACGTTTAAATTCAACCGCTCGCTCCGATCTTCTCATTAAAAAGCGTAGGGTAAGTTTTTTTTTTTTTTTTTTTTATAAATGAATGAGTAAATAAAAAGAGTTTTGTGTAATTATTCAAGCAAACTTAGTATCAAACTTAAAATTCGTTCTTTGTTCATTAATTTCAATATACAATGAGTAGATTCCCATTTTATGGCTATTAATCTCTATTTAATATATAGAAGAGAAATGGAAGGTATAAGTAAGAAAATAATTATATACATGCATAACTTCATTGTAAACTGCGGGGAGATGTGTATGTAGACAAGATGTGTATATACAACTAAAATCTTGCATCGGGTCAGTTAACTCGATTCCACCGGAACGTGTTGGCATTTGGCTCTAAAATTTCGCAGCGGATCGGGTTGACTAGTGTTTCCATTTTCGGGTCATCTCAGATTAGAGTTTTGGTTTCTTGGGAGTCGATTCGAGTACGCCAAATTTTTCCAAAGAAAAGTCCGCCCCACTAGTGGCCGAGAGATTCTGTGCTCTCGAAGCTGGTAGACGGGAGGGGCTGGGTTCAAGCCCAATCGCTCCCGTCGGCCTAATCGTTTGGAATTTTCGTGGTTTTCTTCGAACCTTGGATTTTCATGCATAAATACGGATTAGGTTCCCTTAGAAAGACCCCCCCCCCCACGGAGGGCGCTCCACCTCGAGTCTATATCCCTCGCGTAGATAATCGACCATCAAAAATCAACCCAACCCAAAGAAAATCCAGATTATTCTTTCAAATGATAAAACAAATAATTGCATATGAATAAGTAAATCAATAGTGCCCTCATTTTAGAAATATAAAATTGATTTTAGAGATATGATTGCAGACTATTTTCCTGAAATGTTTTACATTTAGGATTGATTTTTTTTCATTTCATACTTAGGATCAAGTTGCAGGTTCGAAAAAAATATTTTGTTGATTTCGCGTCTGGCACAACTCGAACCGTGCAGGGTTGTAACTAACAATTCATGTTTAGGGTCGTAGGTTCATATTTAGAAATTTAAAAATCGTGTAATACAGAATACTGACTTACTTGATAATTTGAACTCGATTGTATTGTTAGACAGAACAATTTAAACTAATAACTTACAAGTGAACCACTTTTGGTGTTGCTCACACCTAGCATTGAGACCTGGTGCATTTTAAAGCTCTATATTATGAAGTTTGAGAATCGATAAAATTTTTCTGTTAAAATAATATTTCTTGATTATATAGCAGCACAACTTTCTGAAAATGCAATTTTCGAGACCACTTATCGGAATATTAACATTGAATTTTTTTAAAGAAAAGCATTTAAAAATAAAAATTAGTTAACAATAAGTATAAAATGTTGAAAAAAGTTTGAAAATCCCTTCAAAAACCCACGAATTTGGTTTTGAAAAATTGCAACTTTATATTAATATTTTTGGCGGGGAAACAGTTAGCGTTTATTTTCAAAAGTAGAGCTTTCCAGCAACCATAGCCAAATGTCATAGCTGAATTTGTAATAGCTAGAAATTGCTATTTCGCCACAGTTATTTTTCTAAATTGTGTAAAAATATTAATTTACTTTATGATTACTTTTACTGAAAGACCATTTAATACAGCAACATTTCATTTTAAACATTCGAAACTTTATTTCATTCGATTTCAAAAGAAAATAATTTGCTTTTTTTGTATTTCACTAAAAAATAGTTTTCAATGATCTTCGAAGCTTTTATAGAATTATATTTATTACTTATATATTTAAAGTCTGCATAGAAAAATAAATAAAAACCTAATAATTGTTTCTTATGCTATCAATTATAAAATAAAATCGCAATCTGATATAATTCTAGTAACATGTTCTGTACATTTTCTCTTTGGATAAAGCGGGCGGAAAAATTGTAGTACCATATTTGGCGACTTAACTCACTTCTGGCGTGAAATAAACAAATAAATATGTAATAATAAAAAATTAAAAGTATAAAAATGTACATAAAATATTATTTAAACAGAGAAATTTTTTCTGTTCTCTAACTTTTATGTATAGGGCTACAAACCGCACCAGGTCTCGATGCTAGGTGCGAGCAACACCAAAAGTGGTTCCCTTGTTAATTATACTTTTTAGAGACCTGTACAGGCCGAAATTTCCAAGTTCGGCCGCGGCTCGACTCGTAGTAAGAAACGTTCGCCCCGGCCCGGTGTAAAAGTTAAAACTTCGGTCTTAACTGGCCCGGCCCAGTATAAAAATTAAAAGTTCGGTCCGAGCCCGGGCCGGAAACATGTTAAAATCTCGACCCCAGTCCGACGGAAATTTACGTCAATTTTGTTAAAAGGAGTTCTGACCAACAATACTTATTTTAGTTCTTTTTTCAGGTTTATAATTTTCATTTTTAAAGAAGTACCGTAGGTTGCGATATATATATTTTTAATGCAACTTTATTTGTATGTAAATATTTCAACTATAATTAATATCGTTAATCAAAAAATTATGTATTGGAGACCTAAAAATCTGAAAAATGCTATACAGTAAAATCTTCTAAGACATCGCATAGGAAAGAAAATAAATGTATTATAATCAAGTTACCTTCTAAGCAAGTGTAAATGCATTATATTCTTTTTTCACGTATTATTATTTTGCATGAATCAATAAATTTTTCATATAAGACAGGATTCCGTCATAGGCTGGTTCTTTTTCGCAAGTTTTACTTATGAATATCAGTATTATGGATCGGGTTGTAGGTAGACAGAATATTTTTGGTTGGTTTCGGTTCAGGTTGCAGCTTGGCTTTAAATAAAATATCAGGGCTTCAAATCTTTTTATTACCTGGGCAGGACCCTAGTTAGGTGTAAGGTTTAACTGCTAGTTTTCACAATGACACTTTCACTAAGAAATTAAAATAATTTTAATTTAAAATAATTTTTGGTCACTATATGCGTTTTTGATAGGGATTTGCTAACTGACTTTTTTTTCAGTTACCTCCGACATTAAAATACATGATCAACCCGGCCTGAACACGAACCGCGTTTCGAAAAAAAATTTTACTCATTTTACCTGATGCGCGACCCTTGTCTCTAGGCCTTTGCATTTTCTTAAAAGTGGGGTGGTCCGCAGTGGTACGACTCATAACCGGAGAACTGCTCCATACTTTATTGTTCACACACTGCTGTGTAATGCTATATATGTGCACGTAAAATCTGTAATACTGAATGAACGCTTATTAGGAGGTTGCTGTGTGGAAGAAGAGTACGAAGCAGAGTTTTTCCTTTCGGGTAATGCTCAAAATTGTGGAAACTTTTACTGTTGTGGATTCTTCCGCCTATTAAAATTAGGTGACTAGTAAGGAAATAATTAAGTTTTTCAAAAATAAACTTAAGAGCTGTTTTTCACTTTATTTATCTACAATATTCTTTGACAATCTTCGAAATTTATGGTTCAAATAAAAATCGTTTGGCCCTCTGCAATTTATCTCTAATTTAAATATCAGTGTGAGTGTTAGACATCTGCGCTTTTCGGGATATGCCAAACCCGGACGCGAAAATTTTGTTTTTCACGTGATTAACCAACATATTCCACCTATTATTTAAAAAAAGGGAAACAAAGAAATGTTTTATTGTTCATTGCTCCAAAAAAATTTTGAAGTATAAATACAGTCCCGGTCCGACCCGAATCTACAGAAAAAATGCAAGACCCGGACGTGTCTCGAGGATAACGAAGTTCAGGTCCGAACCAACTTTTCAAAAGCTAAAATTTAGCCAGAGCCCGTACCGCGGTTTCAGGTGAAATTAAGCCAAGCCCGAGTTTAATGAAAGAAACCTTTACCGAGTACGGGCTTCGGGACAGACCAGGGCTCGTGGAAACCTCTAATATATAATTTGAATTCGGACCCCCTGTCGGGGATACTGTGCCCCCCGTCGGGCAAGTTCTGGCACTGCCCCTGATACTACCATGCGCCCTACCATGCTACCGATACTACCATGCGAGTATTAACCCTATCAGGGACTAGGGACTTTTATTCGCAAAATGCTGAAATGAGTGAATTGCACCAGAATTTACAAGCAAATTTATTTCAAAATATGCAAAAGCTTATGTTCACATACTTAATAAATATAAAACTTTCATTCCAATATTCTAGTGCCAATGTGGTATTTAGGTATTAAATTAGGTGGTCCAAAAATGAACCACCGCCCTTGAAAAGGTTAAATGCTTAGTGATGCTACATCACTTTTTATTTAACTTTTAAGAAATAAATTAAGTTCTTAGAAACCACTATATTTATATAGAAATATTAATCCTCTAAAAATTACAAAAATAGGCTACTAAATAAAGTTAAAAATCTATCTTAAAATTTCAGGTTTTCAATCCCTCATGTAAGAATAAAAAACACAATTCCAAAAGAATAATTCATGCATCTAACAGTGTTGCCAGTTGGCTACTTTTTCAAATTCAGATTTCTTGATTGGCACCATTTTTTTTTTTTTAAATAGTAAAATTCGCCATATTTAATGACCTATTAATTAAGGCGAAAACAAGGCGAATTTTACCATTTCAGAAAAGTGGTGCCAATCAAGAAATATGGATTTTAAAAAAGTAGCCCAATGGTATCTGGGACGTTCACTGGCAAAAGTATAAAGTAAAAATTTTCAAATTTCTTGTTGAAAGTCGTTTGCCAACACAACTTCAGAAAAGTAAATTTCGCTTAACTAATACAGCGAAATTTCTGTCAATAAATAAGGCAATTATTTTAATTCTAAAATAGTGGTGATAAAGTATTTAATAAATTAAAGCCACGAGTGCACTCGTGGTTGGCAGCTAATGGGTTCAGGGTTAAATAAAGCAACAGTGGATATTTTTATTTCAATAAAGTTCGCCTTTCTGTCTAAAATTTACCTGCATGCTGACTGATGTATGGGAATACGGTAAGAAATAATTTTCATGTAAACAACAGAAATACTAGAACAATAGGATCCTGCCTTTTTCGAATTGTAAAGCACATTTTCGTATTACTTAATCGCAGAAATTTTATTCTGCTATTCAATTAGGCGAACTTGATCGGAAACATGTCATTAAAACTGAAGGGCCCACAAACCCACAACTGCAACATTTACGATTTTCTGTTGCCATTTATAAAAAATTTTTGCTTTATTTAACCACAAATTTCGCTGATTAAAAAGTTAAAATTTACTGTTAAATTTTATTGATAAGAAAAATGCGTACAATTTAGCAATTATGCGATTCCTGAATAATTGAAGCTCAACGAACCAATGGTGCTCGAAGCTTTCTATGTATTCACAATAATAAGAAAATTATATGAACACAATTTCTCGCCAATTACCATGAAAATTACTTACCACAATAACAGATTTAGATAGACAGACGTAATAAATCAACCCTCGTTTTTGAAATCACGTATATGGACTGAATCAAAAAAGGTCAAATTTCTAATACAAAACCTATGTCCGTAAACTTCTGTAGTCTAGGCAATGCCGTGGTGTATATAAGTGTAGCCCGTCAATACCATCCTATCCCGATCATCGCCCTGAAGCTCAGAGAAGCTTCCTATGCATCAACTGAAATCTTTCAATGAAATGAACATGATATCTTTTCAATGGTTATAGCAATTACAAAATAACTTACTACAAACAGAGATCTTAAAGAGACAGAGCAAAGAAAAAGGCCTGATTTTTTAAAATTCAATATGTGGCTTGAGTAACTAAAACTCAAAGTTCTAATGCAAAGTTTGTGTGTAGTATCATGCTGTAATCGGGATATGCTGGGGTCGCGTTATATAGACAAAATTTTATTGTTCCTACCAGAACTCTTAATCAGTAATCTTCATGATCGTTTTACTTAACCCCTTTATTCTCGATCCCGTTATATTCTCGGACTGTGTCCTTTATTCATGTTGTTTGTTTCCCAGCAGTTTTATAAAACGGTGTAATTGGCTTTATTGTGGTATCATTTTACCTGTCATTAACCCCTTGACGGGCGGCGGTATATATTATATACCACCTACGATTAATGAAGTTTTAAACCAGACATATTTTACTAAATTTTACTTTTCTAACTTTGGTGGAAAAAAGCCTCAAAATTGCTTTTATTTATTTATTTTGAAATAATTTTTTTCTAATTTACGTGCGAGAATTCAGCATTTCACAAACGCAATTGCTTGCCTCTCAAGGGGTTAAATATCCGAATATTGCTTTATCAATAAAGTGGTGCCAACGAGGAATTTGAATTTTTAAACCGTAATTTAATGTGACCGTTAAGGGGTTAAGGGGCCGCTACACTGAAACTCCCCGATCGCGAAATTCCATGCTAACCTATGGGAAAATTTGGAAGAGCGATGACTCATTACCTTTTATATTTATTAAAATGCGTTTCACCATCAGAAAGTAGCCATTAAATGCCGATGATGTGCGTTTTTAAAAATAGTCTACGTAAATTTTAAGTATTTCTAAGAAGATGATAAAATAACAATTTCAAAATTTATAGGGATTTTTTGTGTACTTAAAATTTACAGAGATAATTTTTAAAAAAGCATATCATCGGCATCTGACGTCTACTTTCTTATGGCGAAAACTGTATTTTAACAATTAATTATATTAGGTAATGAGTAATCGCACTTCAAAGTTTTCCCATAAGCTAACATGGGTTTTCGTGATCGGAAACTTTTAGTTCAGCGGAACCTAAACATTTTCTATAGAAAGTTACGATGAAGATATTATTTTCAAATAGTGGTAGGAACAATAAAATTCTCCCTGTAGAATGGGACCCCTGGTCAAGGATTGATGCGTTTTATGTAGGTGTCAGTCGGTCCTTTCACCCACTCCGACCTCCGTAATGATTCAGCCATTTCTTCGAGCCATCTCGAACGCCGATGTATTATCCCAGGGTTCGCAGTGTTTAGAAAATTTTCTACCATTTATAATATTATTTTAATACAAAATTATTAGGTGTTATATACCTATAGCAATAGCTGCCAAATTTTACGCTTTCTCTGCATCACTAAAATTATACAGAAAATATTATCTTATTTAATCGTCGAAATCTTTCGATTAAATAAGGCAAAAATATCTATTATATTTTAGTGGTAGCAAAAAAGAGTAAAAGTTGGCAGCTATGCTATGGCAGATATTAACACTTGAACGTCCGGAAATTTTACTCAAGCGTTATAAAAAAATGTTACACCAGAATTCAAATTAAAAAAGTTTAACTTATTTATTTAACGTATTTCACCGAGGAACATATTTAATTTATTTTAGAAAGAAATTTCAATTTCGAATCGAAATATTTTTATTTTGTACCAGTCACAATCACCGCTATGGTCCTTCTATTGTTAAAGAAAGATAAAAGGAAAATTATAGTTGTAACACTAGAACAGCCGGCCGTTTTACTCAAATGTTATAAATTTATTTTACACCAGAATTTATATTTAAATCTATTTAACTTATTTCTCCGTGGTACATATTTAGCATGCTTTAGAAAAAAAAATTTCTGGTTCGAATCGAAATATTTTCATTATTTTCCATTCAAAATGATGGCTATGGCGGTTCTAGTGTTAAAATAGTAGTAGCAATAGTAGAAAAATTTAAAAACCTTTGCGAGTTTGATTAACCTTTTGATTACTCTATAGGACTGGCGACTATTTTTATATACAATCGTGCGATAATTAACAAGAAAATTTCTATGTGATAGATATTTCTTGAAAATATCCTTGTATACTTCTATGGCAAGGGTTATTTTAAAAAAAAGTGTACAACTAGAATAAAAGAAAGAGTCACTGGGATACGTCGCGACACCGTTATCAATGGGAAAACGCTTCAATCCCGCTTTTTCATTGACCTAAAGATATCTCTGCCCACATTCGGAGCTTTTTTTTTAACGCTAGAACCGCCGGAAATTTTACTTAAGTTTTATAAAGATAACTCGCATCAGAATTTTTATTTAAAACTATTTAACTTATTTCTTTAAATTATTTTTGTGCAGCTTCTATTTAATTTATTTTATAAAGAGTTTTCTGGTTCGAATCTACATCTATTCATTTGGTGCGGGTCAAAATGACACGCCACCGTGGTTCTAGTGGTAACCCTCTCGCTGCGCATCATAGCTGCCAACTCTTCCGCTTTTTCAGACCACAAAAATTTAATAGAAATTTTTGCCTTATTTAATCGGCAGATTACGACGATTTAAAAAGATAAAATTTACTATAACATTTTTGTGGTCTGAAAAAGAGTAAGATGTTGGCAGCTATGCGTAATTGTTTTATCAAAATAGCTTAAAAAATTGTGTATTTAAGAATTTTTATTCTTTTGTCACCATTTTTTCAAAACAAAATTTTTTGCCTAATTTAATCAGGAAAATGCTCCGATTAAATAAGGCAAAATTCACAATAAAAAATAGCTGGTGGAATAATCAAGGAGGGTTAATTAGACGTAAAAATGCATCCCCGAGAATATCTCGGGTTCTGCAGCCAGAGGGTTAATGTTCAGACGTTGAAAAAAAAAGTTAACACCCCCCACTAACTCCTCAACAAATTATCGTAGAAGAAAGTTACTGGTACCGCACGATTGGAAATAAAGTCTACTTTTAAACGATGTAGATAAAATTTGCTTAGAGGGTCATCTACATATTAAAACGAACCATAACTTTGTTTTTTTCAATAGCAGTGCACAATTCTGACAGCATAAATGAACTCTACACCCTACAATTAGCCTAAAAACAAATTTTTATGTAATTCGTACCATACGTTTCCGAGAAATTAATTATTTTAAAACGAGCGTATTTTAAGGGCAGTATCCAAATAGAAGTTCGGAACTCGATTGTTAACCGAGAGAGCCCCCATCTTGATCAAGGCACCTTAAGAAGTCGATGAAGCCTGCTAGATTACAGGAGAGCAGAATAAATTTCAAAATATCTAGTCACTTCTATTATAGACGGCCCCTTAAACCATCATTTTGCCGTTTTTTAAAGATAATTTGAAAACCATTCGGAAGAAAAATGTGACATTTTGGATTTCCATAAAGCAGGACTTAATAAATCTAAATCCATCAAAAAAATTGTAGGCTGCAATTCATAATTTTTTCAAATATTAATTTCATAATTCATAATTCATATCATAAAATTATAAAAATTGCAAATTCAGTGTATTTATGTTTGGGTATATTAGTATTATTGCTATACAAAAAATTAGCACACTAGGAGCATAATTTCGGGAGATATAAATAAAAATATGAAAATGTAATTTAACATTAGAAGCACTCAATTTTGAATGGTTATAATTTAAAAACTTATCATTCAAATGACTTGAAATTCGGTGTCCAGGCATAGTTTGAACCGAAGATTTGAAATATCTCGTTAAAATTGGGAATTGTCATTGAAAAAAAGGAAGTTTGGATTCGTTTTAATATGTAGATTGCTCCCTAAGTAAATTTTATATACATCATTCAAAAGTAGATTTTATTTACAATCGTTCGGTACCAGTAACTTTCTTCTGTGATAATTTGTTGAGGAGTTAGTAAGGAGTGTTTACTTTTTTTTCCCACGACTGTACAACATTGAATAAATACGTATATTTTTAGTTCAATTGTAATTAGTGTTGCCAGGTGTTCCGCATAAATCAAGACTCCAAATGTTCTGGACACCACACTAATTTCTTACAGTTTATTTCACCATCTTTAATCCCTGATTATTCTGCCTTTAGATAAGGTAAATAAATTTACTTTAAAATACTGCTGCCATGAGCATTTGAAGCCCCGATTTACGCGGGATGCCTGGCAAAACTAATTGCAATAGAGAATGGTGAAAAAACATAAAATCCAGCAATATCTTCATAACCTTTTAAATAATTAGAATTTTTGGCGATTATTTATCAAAATTTGATGCTTATGCCAGAAAGCGTACACTCAATTCAGCTAAATATACTTCAATTATCTTTGTACTACATACTACTATAACGCTTAGCTGTGCATTGAACTAAGTGTTTTACAATATTTTCAAAATTCACTCAAATATTTTAAGCCTTTCGGGGGCAAAGCACTTCTACTCGTAAAATGCTGAAATGATTGACTAACACCAGAATTCACAACCAAATATATTTGTAATAAGTAAAAGCTTTTCTTCGTGTACTTGGACACCCAGCCAGGACGCCAACCGTTAGGCTAATGGACCGCATGTCCTGGCGGGAAAACACTCTCCACCAATCCAGCTCCACCTCATCCGCCGAAACAGGCTTACCAACGGCAATTATTTAATCAAATAAAATAGAAAAACAAAAGCACAATCCTGTGCAGCATAGATTCCTGCTATGCCAACAAAAATTAACAAAAACGCATGTTTATAGGTTCCATGCAAATATAATATAAAATAAAAACTAAGATTAACTAACCTGAATGAACAAAAATTGCATGTTTAGAGGTTACATGCATCTCTGGCAAAAACAAAATTAAACTAAGATAACATAATTCGCATGTTTATGGGTAACATGCAACCAATGGCGTGTCAAAGTCTATACTGATAAATAGTTCATGCATAATGTCTATACAAAGTCCCAAACTTAACGCACCAGATTCACAGACAGAGTCAGAGAAGACGATCCTCAAAGTTCAGTCATTACACTTCAATATCCATAGTCATGTAACATCACGAAAATGAAACTCAGTAAAAGGTCCACTTCAATGACCCTCTACCATCTCCAAAAGTCTGGAACACTGCAGCACCAATGTTGCTCCTTTTTAAAAGCATATATCACTTCCACAATGACCAACGTTCAGATCATCAAATGAATGACACCCCAATCCTCCGTAGAAGACAGGAAGTCCCAGCTCAAAGAGCATCATCCACATACTAATCACTATCTGACAATTGTATAGGATAGTATATTCTGATAAATTAAACAATGGTTGTAGCATACTACAGACACAATATATGATATTTAAGAATTCTGAGTATTATTAAAAACAAGTCAGCAGTAACTGATGACGATCCATGCATCAGGACCAAAGAACCACCCTATATTAGGTTTAAAACTTGTATCTTATGAACGAGTACAATTCATTAAGGACGTTATAGTTAGCACAGAGCTTTCTATAGTTTTCTTTACAAAAAAGAACTCTAGATATATTTTGGCGAACTGTAAGTGAGTTATTAAAATAGAAAAAATAAGGCATTTTGGGGCATCTTCCAAATAAATAGTGTCTAACATTCCCTTTATAACCACAGTCACAGAGGTCGCTATTTCTCTTTCCGATTTTCTTCAGGTACTCGGGAAAGCTGCCATGAGCAGTAATAAAATATTGTAATAACTGGCCTGAACATACAAAGTTTTCATACACCCTATTTAATACTGTATAAGTGTCTCTACCTTTACCACTATGCCTCCACTCTCTTTGCCAATCCTTTACCGTATTGATTTTGCAAATTCTCTTAATTAAGGTGACAGGAAAAGGAACATTCTCGGTAATATTAGCATTTTCACGATTAATAGCCTCTTTCGCAAGAGTATCTGCTCGTTCATTTCCAAGGGTTCCGACGTGTGCACGGGTCCACCCAATAATCACAATCTTGTCAGGATGCTGTATCAAATTAGTATAAATCTCTTTAATTATCAAATTTGCTGGAAAATTTCTTTGTAGAGCTAGAGTTGAATAAAAAGAAAAGTTTCATTCCATAAATCTGGTGTCTATGTGGCACTTAGGAATTGAAATTAGGTGGTTCAAAAATAAACCACCGCCGTTGAAGGGGTTAAATATGCCAAAAGATACATTTTTTTGTATTAAAAATTACCATTTTTTTATATTCGAATAACTATAAAATAATTACATTATCACATAAGTCTTAGATTCTAGTTCAGAACATTGTGGGTAATATGGAAATCATTCTTACAAAATATCACTGAGATATGTTTAAATCATTTTATGTAATAAGTTTATCGAA
The DNA here is from genome assembly GCA_963932465.1 of Maratus speciosus. NCBI lineage: Eukaryota > Metazoa > Arthropoda > Arachnida > Araneae > Salticidae > Maratus > Maratus speciosus. The sequence goes on along the minus strand of OZ010796.1, from coordinate 201,736,927 downwards.
CATGTAATTAACATAAATATTGATTTTCAATCTCATTTAAATATTTCTTTAATATTTCACATGCGCACAAAATTAACCTAAACGTGTCAATTAAGGTTTATTAGTATCTTTATATAAAGAACATATAAAAATGATCCATAGAAACACTGTTTACAATTTTTATGGCGTTCCTACGCCCAGTTCCGGTGTTTGACTCCTTACTTCCTGTTTATTAAAATAGCCATAATTTCTCCTCTTGTAATCGTAGGAATAAAAATAAAACTGATTTGGAATCGTAAAACATTTCTCTTTCAAATAAAATAATAAAAGAATTTAAAAAAATTTCAGAAAAACGGCCGTTTTATTGTGATTAATTAAGATAAATCGCTTTAAAAATTATCTGGTGGATGGTACTGCAGTTGGGTAAAACATTGTTGATGTATACGTAGACATCGGTCATCATTCACGATGAGAGTAATAAATTAACATCTTCATTAACCCTTTCAGGGCAGAAGAACTCTGTTCGTAAATTGATGAAATAATTGACTGACACCAGAATATTCAAACGAATTTTTTAGGGAAAAAATAGTATTTTGCACTTACATCAGAAAAACAAAATTTTATTAAAATATTCTTGGTGCCATTTGTCAGGTTTAGAATTAAAATTATGTGGCTAGACCGTTTAGCCACCGCCCTTGAAAGGGTTACAGTTTATTTCTTCTCAAATTTGAGTTCAGAGCAAGAGTTTAAACTTATTTGTCTCTATCATATCCAAGGTTGGAGTAGCACAGTTGAAATTTATTCAAACAGAGCGAAAAATGTCCAGGCCAGGAATCGAACCTGGATACTTGGCGTGCCGCCAATGTCTTAAATGTCAGGCTATCCGGACGATACCTGTGCTACTCTAGCCTTGGATATGATTTAATACAGTTGTGAAAACATATTCGTTCCCTTCATTATGACCTTATTTGTCCCATTCAGAATCTTCATCCTACAACTGCGGTAAACGCTATGTTCGCGCTCTAGTGGGCTACTTTTTAAAAATTCAGATTGCTTGATTCCCACCACTTTTTTATGAGAGTATAATTCTATTTATTCTCGCATTATTTAATTTTTAATTAAATAAATTGAATATTCCTACTTTAAAAAAATGGTGGGAATCAAACAAACAAGGGTCTAGCCGGATAAGCATAGCGAAATGGCCCCCACGGCCGATGATTGAAATAACATGTATGGTAATAAGGATCACCATGAGAATACAATATAGAGTGTTTTTAGCGCCTGACCTTGAACTGTGCTTGAGATAATCGACGAGTTATGCGCCGGCGCTACTATTTTTCAAATACGTTTTTCTCAAAATGTATAAAGGTTATAAAAATTAAACCAACGCCAATTATTGAAAAATATATTAGCTCATATTATATTTTTTTTCACATTTTTACACAAATTTTAACATAGAAAAATAAACAAAAATATTTAAAAAAAAAAATTATTGTTGTAATTTTATATTTACACCAACCAAAAAATTAAAGAATAATGCACAAAGTATGTATTTTTAAGAAAAAAATTTCGTTATAATCGAAGATGCGCTTTTTGAGTTATAACAAAAATAATGCTAGAAACTTGCTAAAATATTCGTAACTTTCCCTGTTTGCATTTGCAGTAATACGCTACTATCAATGAATTGGTCGTTCCTGACATTTCCACTCGGGCAGAATGCGCAGTACGCCAAAATAAGAGAATGTTCTCATACCTACCACTTCCCTATAGGTTTGTTTCGTGTTTGTAAACACGAAACATATTCTGTTATTTTGGCGTACTGCGCATCCTTCTCGCATAATAATATCAAGTCGATTGTGTAGGTGAAGTTGAATAGGGGCTGTAAATATATAAAGTTATCAACATTTTGGCAATTTCAAACCTCCCTCCCAACGTTCCAATATCATATGTTAACATTTCTTGAATCCCCCTCCCCCTAATAATATTGTTATCAGTGTCTAAAAATTCTTTTTATTTTTACAATTTTTTTCCATTTTTTTTCTTTTTAGGCGTTTGCAATGATATACAGATATGGTTGTACATTTTTTATTTGCATATTTTACTGATTTAAATAACGAGAAATAATTCATAAAATATCACTATTATATAAGAAATAACTTTATATCAAATAACATTTTAAAGAAATACATATTATTTAAATGTTTTTAATAATAGATCTTTGTTACATAATGCATTGAACTGTAATATTGTCTTCTTGCACTTCGCCCTTGTTCGGGCTAAACAGAACTTCTTTTATACAAAATAGGTGGCCAATATCCTTCCCCACTTTTTACTAGCGAAAATAACAAATATCATTTCGAGTCTGGTTTTTCTAACAACGAATTATATACGCATATGTCAGGAGAATATTAATGGTGAACGTTGGGTTATTCCATATTTTGGAATGAAATGCTTTATAATCATTCAATGGTTTCAATAATAACTTTGTATTTTCATAAAAAGAAGAAAACAGACTTAAATTAATTAAGATAACAGGTGTAAAGTAAAAGATAAGAAAAAGTATATATTGTTTTTTTCAAAAATGATAACGATATCAAATGACAACCCCCCTCTCCCTACAGATATCTTCCGATGTAAAGTACCAGGACCCCCCCCCTACACGCACACACACTCACCCCTAAAGTGATACGTTATATATGTACAATGTACGTGTTCAGCCCCATAGCCTTCTACAATGTGAAAATCATAGTAGGCAAATGTTGTCATTTTATTTGCCAACTCTTGATATTATTATGCAAGAAGGATGTGGAGTACGTCAAAATAACAGAATATTTTAAAACACGAAACAAACCTATAGGGAAGTAGTATAAATGGAAACATTATCTTATTTTGGCGTACTCCGCATCCTGCCCGAGTGGAAATGTTATGAATACACTGACTCATTGAAAGTAGCGTTTTTCTTCATATGCAAACAAGGAAAGTTACAAATATTTTAGCAAGTTGCTAGCATTATTTTTGTTATAACTCAAAAAGCACATCTCCGATTTTAACGATTTTTTTTTCTTGAAAGTACATACTTTGAGCATTATTCTCTAATTTTTTGGTTGGTGTAAATATAAAATTACTACATTAATAATTTTTTTTTAAACATTTTCGTTTATTTTTCTATGTTAAAATTTTTGTAAAAATGTGAAAAAAATATATAATGTGACATAACATATTCTTCAATAATTGGCATTAGTTTAATTTTTTTAACCTTTATACTTTTTGAGAAAAACGTATTTGAAAAATAGGAGCGTCGGCGCATACTTCGCTGAATATCTCAAGGGCAGTTGAAGGTCAGGGGCTAAAAGCACTTTATATTTTATTCTCATGGTGAGCCTTATTACCACACGTGTTATTTAAAACATCGGCCGTGGGGGCCATTTCTCTATGCTTATCCGGCTAGACCTTTAAAAAAAATAACCCACTGCAAAAGTCGCCCGCGGCTGAACGGTTAATCATCGAAGGACATCATTCGGCGATGCGGAATTACTATTATATGTGTGTATATGTGTATTCATATGTGGTATATGTGTATATTATATGTAAATAAATCCACATATGTATACAATGGAGTTATGAATAAAGATGAGGAGACATATAGTGTAGAGTCTACCAGTTGCGAGTGAAGTAACTGAGGAGGTTGTCACAAGATGGCGGCTGATTTTTGCATCGCATCAATAGCTACTAATTACCGTCAAAGCAAACATCCAAAAGTAATATTTGAATAGAATATGTCACTTTATTTTAGCAGCTTATTAGAGCAAAATTTCTCTTAAAAATACGATTAAAATATTTATTCGTTTCTGCTGGTGGAAATAGGCCGGAACTTTCTAATCTTTTTTGTCTAATCTCTTTCAATTACACTGACATATCGACATTAGGTTGTCACAATATGGCGGAAACGTAGGACCTGACAACCGAAAAAGTAAACTTCCACCAATAAAAATAAATATATGTTTTTGGCCATAATTATGACTGAAATTCTGCATGAATGAGTTGTATAAATAAGGAGATGTTTTCTAGTCAAATTTATTGGTGGTAATATGTCCTGGAGTAAATGAGCCACTTCAAAACAGGTTACAGTTATAGATTCACCATATTGTGGACATGTCAATTCCTCTTTATTCATAGTTACAAGATTTTTACATGAAACAATAAAGCTTACATTACTATTTCAAAAGAGTGGCAGAAATCAAGCAGTCGGACTTCAGCAAAAAACACCCAACAGGAAACTCTAAAATACCAGCATGTTTTAAACTAGCAATGTGGTCTAATAAAATACAGATTTATTTTAAATGCAGAGCTAATAGGTCTCCGTATTTTGGAATAACAGAACTTTCATATAGAAATTTTTACGTTAACATTTTCAGTGGCAAGGTACTTGTATCCGTAAAATGTTGAAATAATTGAATGACGCTGGTATTTGCTCAATAATTTATTTGTAAACAAGCAAAAGTATGTTTTCGCGGGCTTAACACGTTGTGTACCACGGTGACTGACACTGAAGCTGAAAAAATTGCAATGTTTTAAGTAATTATTAAGAATGTATAACCCTGTAATTAATAACAGATAAGTAAATTTTAAATATGTTTTCAGTAATTACTTAAAGCGATATATATATATATATTTAGTTTTACATCATATTTTAGACCGTCAGTCATCGGGGACAGTGTTGCCAGACGGGCTACTTTTTTTAAATTGAGATTCTTGCGTGGCACCACTTTCTTGAAATGGGAAAATGCGCCTTATTTAATGACATATTAATTAAGGCGAAAGCAAATGTAATTTTACCGTTTTGAAAAAGTGGTGGCAACCAAGAAATCTGAATTTAAAAAATGTAGCCCACTGGCAACACTGATCGGGGAATGACGCGTTCTAAACGGAAAGTTCAGTGCCGGTGACGTGGCGCTTAACGTGTTAATGAAAAAGAAATTTTCATTGAAAAATTCTGGTACCTATGTGGCAATTAGGGATTTTAATGAGCTGATGTTATAACTGCACCACCGCACATCAAGGGGTTAACCCTTTGAGCTATGGAGGTGAATATCTTCAAAATGCCCAGATGTCACACGAGCGCCAGTATTTTGTAAACAACAGATTCGGCTTATAATAAACTCGAAAAAATTCACTAATCTATTTTCAAATAAATTTGGTTCAATATTCCGGTGCCAATGTGACATTTGGAGATTAAAATTAAGTGGGAAGAAATTCACCCATCAGAGCTCAAAGGGTACTTTTCCGGCGCAGGGCACTAACCTTGCGAAAATGTTGAAATGAATGGTTGACACCGGAATATGCGTTCAAATTTATTTGAAAATAAGAAAAAGCTATTTTTTCCCACACATAATAAACGGAAAATATCTTTACCAGATTTCTGGTGTCATTGTGGAATTTGGGAATCAAGGTGGGTGTTCTATGTAATGGAACACAGGGCGGAGATATCTGAGATTAAATAAATAAGAATTTTCTATACAAAATAAAATACTGCTTTTCAAAAATCCGAAGGATTAACAGATCTGTCAGTGGATTACGTTTGATATTTCCGTACAAAAATTCCCGTTTAAAGACATATTTATCTGAGATTGGTAACACTAACCACCGAAGAGGCTCAAATGTTAAACGTTAAGAAATTTTCGAATCCCAGATTTTTTAATCTCATTCTTTGTCTAAATTTCTTCATGGGCTACAGGGTTCGCAGTGTTCCTAAAATTTTCACAATTTGCTACCACTATTTTAAAACGATAATCTTTATAGTATAATTCTATTATAGATGTTAAAGGAATCTACCACGAAGAATTTTTATTTAAAATACGGGTAGCAAAGTGCGAAAACTTTAGGAACGCTGCGAGCCCTGAGGATAGTTCCATGCGTAAGTGTAAGTCACATGCTACGATTTTTGGCTACCAGTATTTTAGAGTGGAAAAATGTGACTTATTTTATGGGTGATATCTCATTAATTGAATAAGGCAAGGCAAACTTTACAAAAATAACGGTGGCCAACAAGCATAGAAATTTTCAGCTATATGACTTACACTACAAAACCCCATGGAATTAGCCCTTAGTGATAATATTCGTTTTCTTATCTTTATCATTCTTACATGAAGAGTTTTATGTTTTTGTGGTAATTTTTATGCTAATATAAATCTGTTTATCTATTTATAATGAATGTAAAATTCTGTAACATTCCAATATGAATATGTCCCAACGATGAATATGTTCTTAAATCTCCAGCTATAACCTAATATCAATCTGTTTGTCTATTTATAATGAATGTTAAATTCTGTAACATTCCAATATGAATATGTGCCAGTGATGAATATGTTCTTAAACCTCAGGCAATAACCTAATATTAATCTGTTTATCTATTTATAATGAATGTAAAATTCTGTAACTTTTTAATATGAATATGTGCCAATGAAGAGTATGTTCTTAAACCCCCAGTAAACAACTGCACTTCTTTACCACGTTTTAGATAAATAAAATATGCTCTTTCGTGTCGTGCGTGTTATTTCACTAGTGTGTTTATATTTTATAAAACATTAAATTTAAACACATTTAAGAATGTGCTGACATTTCGTACATGAAATCATTTTTACATTTACAATATTCACCGAATCTATGGTTACAGGATTGTGCGATTCTGTAATTTTTACGCCTAAAACTGCGATGTATGAAAAGAATTTTTAGCCAAAACTTTTATATTACATTATTTTACACTTAACTAACTTTTATTTATCGTGTTAAAGCAGCAAGATTTCATAAACCAATATTTTCATGTTTAAAAAAATCATTTTATTTTTTAACACGTAAAAATAATTTTTTTAACCTCTTCAACAACGATTTTTTATGGTGACAAAAAAATGTCTTATTTTTCTTACGATTTATTCATTTTATATTAATAAGAATTCAAAAAGCAAAGAAAAAGTGGGAAAAAATAAAACGCCACAAAAAAATATTTGTGTCTACTGAGCGTTATGGGTGAAATGATTTCTTATAAAATAAAAAAACTATCTGTAAATTTCTATCTTAAATTTCTACAAATTATTAAAACTTGATATATTCAATATATCTGATATTATTTTTGTCAAATAGTAATGATTTTTTCAAATAATCCAAAAATACTGACGACTAAAAACGCATTTTTTATATCTGTAACTGTACATTGGTGCAGCCAAAGTATCATTTTTTTTTTATTTCTCTTGTTGGGGGATTCTGTAGTGAATCAGTTATCAAATTTTTGTTCTTTTTAGTATTGACAGTAATTATAATTGTAAATACTAAACATCTACATATGTGGCCAAGGGCGTGAAGAGGTTAACCCCTTGAAGAGCACCGGTATATTATATATACCACACCGTTTAAACGCCAATGTTCCCATTTGGGAACATCAATTTTAAAAAATCTTCAAAAATTTAATTTTAAAGATACCTTTATGAGATTTTTATTTCATGAACTTAAAAATATGATTGATTTTTTGAAATGTGTTAAAATGGGATACTTTTGTTTTTTTTATATCGAAAAAAATGTTGAAATTTGCAAATTTTGCCATATTTCATATTGCTAAATTGTAAATTTTTTAAAGAATATATACAATATAAAATAATTTTAAATTCATGTGAGTTATGAAATAGTAACCTTAAAACAATATGTAGAATACAATTAAATTATAAAAAAGGGTATAGTTGAGTAAATATGAAGAAATATATTTCGATGTTCCCATTTGGGAACATTGGCGTTTGCCATGAACTTTTTTTATATGTTTAAACTCAATGCAATTAACCGATTTGAGTGATATTGTACAGGTATTTTCTGCATGAATGCAAGGTATAATTGAGTGCAAAGATGATTTATTAGTAGAAGATTCAAGTTTATCCCAAACCGCCCCCCCCCCCCCCAACAAAAATAAAAATTTCAACTTTCAATATTTCATTTTGTCTGTTTCCTACTGCCTGCACGGATGTCAACTCTTGCTAAAGGATATCTATTTCTGCTGAGTACAACTGAAAAATATAAAGAAGTGAGTCACAGTTGCAGCTTTATGATGTAGATTAGAGGAGAATTTTATTTACTTATCTTCTTCTTAATTTTATTTACGTCTTCTTATCAGATGTGTCGAAAGGTCAAAGTTGAGTTCCTTTACCACGTGTTTCAGGAAAGAAGGAAGGAAAATTCACGCTTAGAAAGGAATAAGTTGCTCTGTGTTTCTGTTGTGCGCTTATTTTGTTGATTATGGATCACGCTAAGCGTTTTAAAACTGTGGAAGAAGCTCTCGAATAATTCGATACGCTAAATTCAGATGTTGATATATGCATTATTCCGCCAAATGAAAGTGGTGATATAACAGAAAATGAGGATATCAATGATGAAGATTTAGGGGAAATTATTCCGACGGATGGAACAGGAGAATTGGATATTCTGCGTAAAGATGAGGCTTGTGATGCACCATCAACATCACACACAAGAAGAGAAGCAGAGAGCATGGGTAAAAGTGATGATGATTTTTCTACATGAAAAAAAATTAAACTGTATGAAGCAAGATGGAGTAAGAGAAAAGAATTTAATCATACATTTCTTGATGAGGAACCAGGTGATTTAAAAATTGATTTTCCAGAGTTACAAGATTTGGATCCTATTCAAATTTTTGATAAAATTTTGCCTAAAGACTATATCGGAACATTGGCATGCATGACAAAGTTATACGCTAGTCAAAAAGGAGAGATAATTGCCATTGACGATACAGATATTGCCCAGTTTCTAGGATTGCTCCTCTTGAGTGGTTACCATTGGGTGCCAAAAGAAGATTATTATTGGAGCACTGCTGAAGATTTGAAAGTTGATATTGTTCGAACAGTCATGTCAAGAAGCCATTTCCATACAATCAAAAAGTTTTTTCACTTAAATGATAATTCTAAATTGAAGCCAGGTGATAAACTTGGGAAAATAGCTCCAATTTATGAAGAATTGGGGAACAATTTGCGTCAGTTTGGAACTTTCCATAAAAAATTGAGCATAGATGAATCTATGGTACCTTATTATGGACACCACACTTGCAAAATGTTTATAAAACGTAAACCCATAAGATTCGGGTTTAAAATATGGATGTTATGTTCCTCGTCTGGATATCCGTATGCGATGGAAATTTATTCTGGAAGGAAGATTGAGTCTACGGGAATGCCTCTGGGTGAGGATGTCATGATGCAGCTAATCTCCACAGTTACAGATCCGGGCAGGCACAAAATCTATTTCGATAACTTTTTTACATCTTATAACTTATTAAAAAAATTGACAGACTCTGGAATTAGAGCCACAGGTACAATCCGAAGTAACTGCATCCGGCAGTGTCCTTTACTAGACAATAAAAACTTAGCCAAAAAGACCAGAGGAGCAATGGATTACCGTAGTGATGGAACTGTATTCATTTGCCGGTGCAATGACAATGCAGTTGTGACAGTTGCCTCTAATCATCAAACGCATGAACCGATTTCAAACACAGAGATATTCTAAATTGGCAAAAAAGAAAATTGATGTTCCACAACCTGCTCTTATAAAATTACACAATGAAGGTATGGGTGGAGTTGATGTTCTGGATAAACTTCTTTCATCGTACAGACCGCAGCTACGAAATAAAAAATGGTACTGGAATTTATTTGCAAACGCTCTAAATGTTGCTGCAACAGCATCTTGGATAATTTATAGAGACATTCATGGAAAGAATTCAATGTCACATTTAGAATTTCGTCGAGATATTACGATGAACTTACTGCGTTCCAAACCAAAACTTATATCTCAACCTGGACCAAAAATGCATATTCAAAATAAACTTAGAAAAACTGATAATCATTATCTGATGTCTGCGTCACAAGGACGCTGTGCTCTTTGCCAAAAAAACTGCCGCAACATGTGTGTTGAGTGTGACAAGAGGTTGCATAAAGATTGTTTTCCCTTATATCATGGCAAATAAATTGGATAAAAAGCTAGAAAAATTAAAAGGTAAACAATTTTAATGTAAATTATTTTTAAATTGCCAAATATTTTGATAATCTTTTATTTTTATGCCTTTTTTTTCATTTGATTTTTGTAAAAAGAAAATCTTCAAAATCTATAAGAAAAGTACTCATTAGACGCCAATGTTCCCATTTGGGAACATCTAAAAAATCCATATGAAATATTTTTTTCTTTAAATGTTTTTGTTAATTACTTATAAGGGATCTATAAGTATACTTAAATAAGCAAATTTAAGTGCCAGTTCGATCTACTTCATAATTCGGCGTCTAAACGGTTAATTTTAATTCCCAAATGCCACAGTTGCACCAGCATTTTAAGAATGAAATTTGGTTTATGATATATACTCGAAGAAACGCTTTGAGTTACTTTCATATAAATTTTCTTGTAAATTCTGGTGTCAATCAATCATTTTCCATTTTAGCGACCGAAGTACTTTGCCCCTCAAAGGGTTAAGGTGGGAAAATGATGATCTAGAAAATATCTTGTCGAACTTTCCAATGTGAAATCTGTGTTGCCAGTGGGCTACTTCTTTAAAATTCAGATTTCTTCACTTGCACCACTTTTCAGAAATGTTAAAATTCCCCTTGGTTTCGCCTTAATTAATACGTCATTAAATAAGGCGAATTTTACTATTTCAAAAAAAAAGGGGTGCCAATCAAGAAATCTGAATTCAAAAAAAGTAGTCCACAGGCAACACTGTTTTCATATTGGATAGTTTGACATGGTACCGACGATACTAAACTCTTTAACCCTTTCGCGGGCAAAGTACTTCTATTAATAAAATGCTGAAATAATTGACTGACACCAGAATTTACAAACACATTTATTTCAAAATAAGTAAAAGCTTTTCTTCACGTACCTAATAAAAGGGAATTATTTCATTCTGGTTGAATGTGGCTTTTAGAAATTAGAATTAAGTGGTCCAATAATGAACTACCGCAATTCAAGTGGATAAGGTGTAACGATACTTACATCGCATGAAAAATTACTGATTTTTCATAATTGTTTTTTTTTAATGAATTTCATCGGAATGAAAATTGGTTTGAAGGTATTTATTATAAGTCATTATTAACATATTTTTACATTTATTTTTTATTATAAAAAAAGTCCTTCCGGCCAGTGCCGAGAGGAAGAGGTAGCTTTCATATTCCTTAATTTTTAAAAGCCAGCTTATATTATTCAAACACACGGAGCTCAAATTAGTGCAACCCGATTATAGAAGATTAAATACTATTTTTTGTCAATACTGAACATGAAGGAGAATTTCGCGAAATTAGACGCGTTATCAAAGCTGGTTTTATTTAAAGTGATTGATATTTGGTCGCTAAATTCGGTGATATCTTGAAGTGCCCGCCATTTTAAAACAACATAACGTGTGCAACAAAGCTAATCAATGAACTTGGCCGAGACTTTAGTAATTCCTGTGCACATGCTCACTCACATCTAAATCGGTTGATAAAAACGAGTGCTGTTGCAGGCAAAAAATCAGATTTTTCAAAATGTCACCCACATTAGAAATTTAAACTGTTATATCTTAGCCATTTTTTAAGATAAAGACAAAACAAAAAATGCTCCGGAATCTTTGTATCAAGCTCAAACACATAAGAAAAAGAAATTTCAATTTCTAATTATTTTGTACCTCATTTTCAATACAATTTTTTTTTAAATTTTTAAATGGCCACCATTTTGAAACAAGATGGCGGATGAAGTTGGCACATGAACTCGGCCGAGAGATTGCTATGTACTATGCACATGCTTTGTCACAATTTAATCAGTTCATAATCATACGCGTGTTATCGCGGTACGAAACTCAGATCGTTTCAAAACGTCAGCCATGGTAGAAATTCAAAGTGCTATAACTCAGTCATTTTTTAAGACATAGATGAAACAAAAAATGCTCCGAAATCTTTGTATCAAGGTAAACACATAAGAAAAAAATCTTTTTCAATTTCTAATTTTTTTTGTACATCATTTTAAATTAAAATAAAAAAAAATAAATGGCCGGCATTTTGAAACAAAAAGGCGGATGAAGTTGCCCATCGCACTTCGTCGAGACATTGGTATGTACTATGTACACAACAAGTTATATCCAAATTCGTTCATAAATACGCGTGTAATCAAGTCACAAAATTCAGATCGTTTCAAAATGTCAGCCACACAAGAATTTCAAAATGCTATAACTCAACCGTTTTTTAAAATATAAACGAAACAAAAAATCCTCCGGAATCTTTGTATCAAGCTTAAACACATAAGGAAAAAATCTTTTTCAATTTCTAGTTTTTTTATACCTCATTTTAATTTTTTTTTTAATTTTCAAATGGCCGCCATTTTGAAACAAAATGACGTATGAAGCTGGCCCACGAACACGGTCGAGACATTGCTAAGTACTGTGCACATGCCTTGTCACATCGAAATCGGTTCATAAATACGCGTATTATCCCGGGACAAAGATCAGATCGTTTCAAAATGTCAGCCATGCTAGAAATTCAAAGTGCTATAACTCAGCCATTTTTTAAGATATAGAAGAAACAAAAAATGCTCCGGGATCTTTGTATCAAGTTCAAACACATAAATAAAAAATCTTTTCCAATTTCTTATTTTTTGTACCTCATTTTAAATTTTAAATTAAAAAAAAAAATTAAATGGCCGCCATTTTGAAACAAGATGGCGGATGAAGTTGGCCCACGAACTCGGTCAAGACATTGCTATGTACTATGCAAATGCCTTGTCACATCCAAATCGGTTCATAAATACGCGTATTATCGCGTGACAAAAATCAGATCGTTTCAAAATGTCAGTCATGCTAGAAATTCAAAGTGCTATAACTCAGCCATTTTTTAAGATACAGACGAAAGAAAAAATGCTCCGGAATATTTGTATCAAGCTTAAACACATAAGAAAAAAATATTTTTCAATTTCTAATATTTTTGTGCCTTATTTTAAATTTTAATTTTTGTAAATTATTTAAATGGCCGCCATTTTGAAATAATATGGCGGCTGAAGCTGGCCAACGAACTCGGTCGAGACATTGGTATGTACTATATACACACGAAATTTTATCTAAATCGGTTCATAAATACGAGAGTTACAGTATGACAAATATCAGATATATATATATATATATATATATATATATATATATATAACCATTAATTAAACATAACCTACCACCATCAAAAACCGTAATATTATGAATTAAAGCTGTAAGTATAAAAAAATGCCAAATAATTTATTATAAGAATTATTATGGAAGAAAAAATAAGAAAGTGGACACCGACAAATAATGGAATAGCTTATATATTGAATTACGTTTTCAAGGGCACAGAATTCAATGATATAAGCAATATGGTTGTTTTCTGTGAGAAAAACAAGCTAAAGCTAAAAATTATTTTATCTGTGACCGAACAACCATTATAATCAAGTGAATAGATTAAAAATGAAAACAGAATAGAAACAAATAATATGAAATGGATAAATCAATAAAACCTGTTTAAATATTTATAGGATAAAACATAGAAATAATACACAACATACCGATTAATATTTCAGTATTTTTCAATATATCCACTCGCACATGGCTACCAAAATATCGTAAAGGTTAAGGTGAATAAAACAGTTAAGAATTCACAGTAATTGATACCAAAGGATGCAGTTAATACATTTAGAAATACCATGATAAATGGAATTAATATAAAATAAAATAAAATAAATAGAAAGTAATTACAATATTTAAAATAACTAAAATGCACTATTAAATTAATTAATTACTATTTAACAATATCGTCCAAAATTTAGCAAAAAATCCACCTGGTGTAGTAAATTATAACTTAAAAGGAGCTGCAAAAGACAAAATTTATAACTTATCGTCAAAAGACAAATTTTGGTGCTGCCATCTAGTATTATTTTTATTATTCAAATGTCACAAGATGAACATTTGAAAGCCTTTGAATGTAAAAAATTTTTTTTAACAGCAAAACCAGACAAATCCTTATATATAGATAATTATAAACCTAATATAAACCACATTATATATTTTTTAAAAAACTATTGTTAATAAAAATTTTAAAAAAGCATTCAAAATATTCTATTATCTTACTCATTTAAACTGCACTAAGAATTTAAATAATTCTATAACATTGATAATATATAGCATATAGCTATGTGCTATAAAACAAAATAAATTCAATAATAATTAATATAAATATATATTAAAATAATATAAAAATCGTGAATAATAACTATTATATATAAGATAATTATAAAATGAACAGGAAATAAAAAAACATATGGAAGTAAATAGAAGATTATCAGATACTTAAATTCCCATTACCTAAAATTCTGAAATATAGTGTGTGGATTATTTTCATACAGCCATAAAAATATTAAAAGTATGAATGTGGGACATTCAAACACATTAAACCGATAGTAAATTTTATAACACAAAGTGAAAATAGACCAATATTAAAAAGAATAGAGGAATAATAATAAAAATAATTACCCAATTTTAATACATACAGTATAACTTTATTTATATTAAATATACTTATATGTATATTAATCACTATAAAAATGGCATACTATTAGTAATTAATATGATATTGTCCTTAGTAAATTAAAATTTAATAACAAATTATTGTAAATAAGATAAAACTTTAATTAAGCTAAATATAATATTAATGAAAGTCACCAATTACATATCAAATATCAAATCAACATCCTTATAAAATACGTATCAAAAATATAGTAATAATACAAAAGCCCCATTTTTTTTCTTTAAAACCACTTCACCGGCGACAGGTATAGGGAAACAATGCTTTTAACCCCGACTTATCTCGGGGCATCCGGTGAAGAAATTAAATTAACCATTGCGTATTATCCAGACAACACCACCCTCGTCCGTACTCTAACATCTACCCACCCATCCAACCTATAATAATTTTTTTATATTATTTTACAATTTTTAATTTTTTATAGATTTTTTTTTTAATTTTATATATTTTTTTGTAATTTTGTTTACGCATGTGTTAATTTGTTTTAAAAGATCATGTAAGTAAAGTACTAATTGTATATTAATGAATATATGAATTTTTTTGGAAAACCATGATTTAATGCATCATAAATTAGTTTTTTAATATTATTGTTAATTAGAGGAGAAGAACATAAACATTTTATTCTATATAAATGATTAAGTATTATATTTCGAAATTTAGAATGATGCAGACAAGATTTAAAATTTGTAAATTTATTAACTTTGAATTTAAATTTTTTACGTTTGTTATATAAATCTGTGATTGTTTTGTTGTCTTTTATTGTAATTTTCGGATCTAAGAAGTTAATTGTATTGTTAGATAAAAGGTTTTCCGTTAATTCAGAATTAGTGGGATAATCTACTGGAAATTGAGTAATTACAGATTGATCAGTTTCAATTAAAATTATGTCATCAATATAACGATATAAATGTAGATTATTATTAGTAAAAGTACATTCATTATGATATAAGTATAAGTCTGATAGTAAATTGGATGTACAACCGCCTTGTGGTATACCGACATGCTGTAAATATAAAGTGTTATCTTGCAATATATAATTATTATAGATAATGAGGTTTGTTAAAGATTTAAAATATGCAATATCTATATTAGTTGGTAATTCCAGTTTTTTATAATACTTTTTAAATAATGCATTTATAACTTTATGTAAATCTAATAGGTCTATATTATTAAAAAGATCTTTGAAGTCATATGTCGTTATATTATATGCACAATGAA
The DNA here is from genome assembly GCA_963932465.1 of Maratus speciosus. NCBI lineage: Eukaryota > Metazoa > Arthropoda > Arachnida > Araneae > Salticidae > Maratus > Maratus speciosus. The sequence goes on along the minus strand of OZ010796.1, from coordinate 201,721,130 downwards.
GTTTTTTTTAAATATTGACAAGTTGATAGCTATTTTTTATACAATGTGTATTATCATTGTTTGAACTAAGTACATATAATTGATTAAGAATTTTTAAGAGAAGTTTATTGGCTTTATTATTATATCTATTGCAACCAATAGTTACAGTCCTAAATTTAATTGGAGTTTTATGAAATTTGGGAATAAGAACTAAATATGGATAATTAAAGTTAGTAGATAAAATATTTAATAGTTTATAATAACTTCGAATTTTACGATTATTTACAATTACATTTTCATTAGTTTTTTGAAATGACTTATTAGAAGAAATACAATATGTAAGAAGTTGGTGATAATAAGATTTACATATAATAGCATAATTATTAGGAGATTTGTCTACATATGTAATAACGTAGTTTTTTTGTAATTTAGTAATTTGTTGGAAAAAATGCTTTGTATTAATAGAAACCAAACCAGCAATATATATTACATTATTAGATCTAATTCCACGATTTCCTTATCTTATTCTAAATTACTACTTTATTTTCACTAAATCCTTATCCTTAAATATTCTCTATCGTTAACTCTGTTAAATTCCCGTTAATTTAATGTCTCACTTGTCTTAATCGCTTTAATATTACGCTTTTAGTATTCTTAAATTAAATGTTCCATTCCCGTGCTTTTTTCTTTCGAGAATATTGTTTTAGCTTCCATTTTTACTTTACCGCGCATTTCTAATATTATCCTTTTTTCCTTCAAATTCATCCACTAGTTCTGTTTGCACTCTTTATATCGCGTGACATTCTTAATTATTCATTGGTTGAGAGCGCGACCTACGTCATATTTGTATCCTTACACGTGAGGAACAAAAAGTTGATACTCGCTGTGTTTCGGCAGAGTTAAGTCGTATTTCCAGTTTACATCCATCCCCTGGTCACCGTCCTGTTATTCGATTATCTGGAACTTTGTTTAAACCTAATTACTACTACGGAGCGATGGCTAATTATCTTCGTGGAAACTGCACTTTTTGCAAGCTTTTCTAATAAAGTGCTTAGCTGATCTTATGAGTTGTTTCAATTTCTTCTGGGGAAACTTCACGGAACGATTCATTCCGTTGTTTTCACTCGACAACTGCATTTCAACAATTTATTCTACTAATATCACAGATTCGAATTATCTGTTCTGATCACTTCTTTTACGCCATTATCGCTGCATGTGATCCACAGCTACTATCGTGACAGCCAGTACGGTATTTTCAACGATAAAGCCAATCCAATGTTGCTAGAATGCAACATTTAGCCGGTAGGATTCGAGACTTCAACGCCACTCTAGAATTTATGCAGCATGAACACCATATTAAACGTCTAGCCAGCACAAATTCGAATCATCGAATGTCAACTAAAATGTCCGAATAAGCCTTACTTCAGTCGACGGTCTCCAGGAAGAAACAAAGTTCAGATACCTTTTAACATCATTAAAATAAAAAAGAATAACAAAAAGTTGTTCCAGCCCCAATAAGGACAGCATTCAGCATTACGTAAGTCATTTTAAAAAATGATCTCTGTTTGTGATGAAAAAATTTTATGTTTATTCTTTGTTATTGCATAACTCTTTTTATTTTGTTTTATTTGATTATTTATTCGAATTAAGTTGTGTTTATTTTAACTGAAAATGTTCATTAATGTGACAGGTGTTTCATTTTACTTACGTAATCGTAACCAACTATGTTTATTTATACATATTTTCAAAGATTACGAGTATTTAAAAGATAGAATATTTTAATATTTTGAGATTTTTTTAATGTTTTGTTAATTTATTATTTATTATGAGATTTTTATTATAAGTTTTATATTTCTGTTAAGCAATATGATAAAGATTTTGAGGTATATTTGTAATGCTTTTACGATCTGGAAGTAAAGTTATATATGCTAGTTTTATTACGTGGAAACAAAAAAGAAAAATGACTGAAACTAGTATTGTATCTTTTGACCCCGATTTGGGAATGAACATTCAACAATGGTTAACACACTTTGATAATTCTAGCATTAAACAAAATGATACTTGGAAATTTGAAAATATTTCAAGATATTTAAAGGGAGAGGCCTTGAAAATTTATATCAATGATTGCCAGAATTGTGATAGTTATGCTCAAATTTCAGAGATTTTAGTAGAAAAATTTATCAAAATTGAAGTACCTAGATTTTCTGATTTTTTTTCACTTAAATTAAACGATCTAAAAGATTTTGAAGATTACTTCCATAAAAAAGTAGAGATTGGTAGGAAACTAAAATTATGTGAGACAATTATTGTGCAGGGTCTTACTGATGGCTTAGCACCACAGCATCAGAATGTTTTAATTGTAAGTTCCCCAAATAATACCACAGATTGGTATAAATTAGTCAGACAACTTGTAGTCACTACTACCCCTAATCCAAATACCACAAGAAATACCTTTTCAAATGATAGATCTTTTCAGCAGAATGCTAGATCTTTTCAACCCAAAGGCAGAACTTTTCAGCAACATACTCGACCTAGTCAACCACGATATGATGCTCCCAGAAACTGGGTTCGTACACCAAATTTCAACCCCCCTTATACTAACTTTAATTCCAATGCACATTGTTCTAGATTTTCGAATCATAGAATGCAGAGCAATCATTATCAAAGAAATTATCCATCCAGACCTTGTAGAATTTGTTTGAATCAAGAAATACTTAATGCTTTCCACGGGGAGAATAGTTGTGTTTTTAATGTGACACAACACCCTTTACAATCTGAAACTACTTCCACTCCCCCACCACAAAATACTGATAATGTTTGACAATTAATTGTGTCTGGTTATACGAGAAAACATCAATTACCTTGTGTTGTGGATACAGGTTCTACGATTTCAATTTTGCCACTTCATTTTGTACATTTATTGAATGCTAAACTTAAGAATATTTTTCCTATTAATGTTGGTCAAGCCAAAGGTTTTGTCCAAATTAAAAAAGCTTGTGACTTATTTGTTAGAATTGGTAATATTGAACAATATGTTAATTTTCTTGTGTGTGATACCGATTTAGAGTATGTAATTTTAGGATTACCAGACTGTGCAAAATTTGATTTGAAAATTAATTGTACTAGTTGTAGTGTCACTCAGGGAGATACTGTTTTAAATTCATGTATAACCAGAAACAAAGGAAGATCTCTTTATTTCAATGTTAGAAATGAATATCAACATAGGCTATCCGATTATGGAAATACCATGGCTCCTCAATCCTTCGCGCAATCTAATGATAATAATTCTAAATTAATTGGGGAAATAAATGCTATAGATAATGATAACTTAAGGGAAATGTTAAGGGATTACTTAGATATTTTTTCTAGAAACAAGTATGATGTAGGGAAGATAAATATTGAGCCACAGCGAATTTTTTTAAACTCTGACCTACCAGTATCTATGAGACCTTATCGTACATCGATAGTTGATGGAAAGGAGATTTCAACCCAAATTCAATCTTTGTTAAATGCTGGCCTAATAAAAGAAAGTACTAGTCCTTATTCTTCTCCTGTCACCCTAGTAATGAAAGGCGATGAAGGCAAAAAGACAAGATTATGTGTAGATTCCAAAAAATTGAACTGTATAATGAAAAACGATGCAGAACCCCTTCCCCGTATTGATGATATTTTAGATAAATTGTGTAATGCATAGTATTTTTCCACATTGGATTTAGCCTGTGGCTACTGACATATTCCTATTCACCCTTCAGATACAGAAAAACTCGCTTTTACTACTAATTCTGGTTTATTTGAGTGGAATGTTCTCCCCTTTGGTGTAAAAGTTGGGCCCTCCATATTCAATAGGACTCTTAGAAGAATCCTTACAAAATATATAATTGATTTCGCATGCTATTATTATGATGATATAATTATTTTTTCTTCCTCCCTAACTGAACATATCCAACATCTAAACAAAATTTTTGATTTGTGTAGGCTTGAGAATATAAAACTTAAACTTTCTAAATGCAAATTTGCTCAAAATAAAATTAACTTTTTAGGATATGAAATTAAAAATGGAACCCTAACCCCCTCTAATGCCAATATTGATGTAATTAAAAAATTAATACCCCCTACGAATGTTAAAGAACTCCAAAGATTTTTGGGATCAGTTAATGTGTACCGTAAGTTTATAAACAAAAATTCCGAAATTAGGAACCCTCTCAATAAACTACTTAAGAAAAATGCTTTGTGGAAATGGAGTACTGAATGTCAAAATTCTTGCAAAAAGTTGAAAGACTCACTAATAGCAAAACCCATCTTAAAAATTTATGACCCTAAATTACCTCTCCATATGTTTGTTGATGCCTCACAGGTAGCGGTAGCTGCCGTACTTAAACAACCGGATGATAATGGGTTTTTACATCCAATTGATTATTACTCCAGAGGATTGAGAAGCTATGAACGAAACTACTTTATTACGGAATTAGAGAGTCTTGCCATCATTGACACCTTAGACAAATTTTACCATTATTTCCACGGTGTAAAGTTTACTATTCATACAGACCATGCATCTCTTGTGTGGCTTAAGAATGTAATACACCTAAGAGGTAGACTCTTTAGATGGTCTTTAAAACTGAGTATGTTCGAATATAAGATAGAGTATTGAAAGGGATCTTCAAATGTCGAAGCCGGCATGTTGTCCAGAAACCCTTTTTCTCATTTTAGTCGACAACTCACGCTTTTGTTAGATGTTAAAGAGGTACTTGAAATGCAGGAAAGGGATAATGCGTGTGGAAAAAATTACTTAAATGACAATGGATTAATGATAATTAAAAGAAAGGGCTTTAGGAAAATAGTAGTCCCCATGTCCCTGAGAAGAAAATTACTTGGAATTGCTCATGAAAATTTTGGTCACCTTGGAATTCAAAAAATGCAAAATCTAATTTCTCCCAATTATTATTGGCCTGATATGACTCAAGATATAACTAACTTTGTAAAGCATAGCGATATTTGTCAAAAAAAATAAAAAGCCTAGACAGAAAAAATTGGCTTATTACAAGCTATGCCTACCACAGATCAACCTTTTGAATGTCTTTCTGTTGATACTGTGGGAGGATTCAACTACTATAATTCAACTAAAAAATATCTTCATATTGTCATCGATCATGCAACCCGTTATGTGTGGGCATTTCCCTCGAAGAGTGTCACCACCGAAACCTATACGAATTGTTTAAAACAAATTTTTAATATTCGAACACCACAACAATTATTCTGTTTTAATCAAATTGCTAACGTTAGGACACCTCAAAAAATCTTAAGCGATAGGAACGCCACCTTTACTTCTTCCAGATTCAAAAAATTTTTGCGGAACCATAATATTAAGCAGCGTTTAACCTCATCTCACCATCCTCAAACGAACGGAAAATGCGAAAGATTTAATCAAACGATAGTAACTAGGCTAAAATGTAAAGATAACTCTACTACCTCTAAAGTTCCTTGGACTAAACTTCTTGCTGAAGTTGTAAATGAATACAATAATACCCCCCCATTCAACAACTAATTTTCCTCCTGCTTATTTACTCTTTGGCCAATTACCCTATAATTCCCCCCTTCAACAAGATTATTACCCTCCAGTTAAAGAAGCACATAAAATCGCAAAAGCGCGAACTGATGAATTCCATTTAAAAAGTAAGAAATATTATGATCAAAATTATGTTGAGCCAAAATTTGAAGTAGGCAATCTCGTTATTTATGAAGAATTTCATTACCCAAATACTAGAAAGCTTTCACAGGTATTTACTGGACCATACCAAATTCTTCGAAAAGTATCTGATGTAAATTTTGAGATCGATAGAAAAACCCCATTTAAAGAAACGAAATCATTCATATTTCAAAATTGCGTTTGTACCATCATCCTAATAGCTTAAATTTGTCTCATGAGCAATTACCACAACAACAGCGGCAGATGCAGGTTAAATCACTAACTTAAACTTAATTTTCTAACAATTATGAGTTTGTAATTTAATATTAAAATTTAAAGCTTAAGTAAATTTATTATTTCACCATTACGGATGAGTTTTGGGAGACGTCCCAAGAGTTTATCTGTTTGGGAATTTATTTAAATTAACTGAGTTATGCGGGCATAAATTGGGTGATTTATGTAGAGTTCTAATTAATGTTGGATTATAACTTAAACAAAAAAAACTTAACTTTACTTAATGTATTACTAGTAATTAAAAACTTAATCTTACTTGCTATAAAAATTTAATAGGGTCAATCCATTTCAAGTGGTCACGCACTGGTTACTCGACCATTTTTAAAAAATCTGAAATTTTTTGTACAACAACCCTAACATGATGGAAGTTCAAAATGACTATTATTTTAATTTTATTAATTTTTGTTTGTGCATGGAGGCCATCTTTGTTTCATCGTCTGAAGCAATTTTCTCACAAGAAGGGTTTACGGAATTGTAAATAATTCATCGTTTATTTATCCAATTCAACTGCGGATTAAAGCAATTTGTACAGAATACATTGGTCTAAAAATCTGGTAATGGAGTAGTTTCGTAAACTAACTGCTTATTGATAAAATTTAAGCATAAAGTTTCCGTTTTCTTCCAAAATTTGTCCGTTTACAAGAGGAAATTTTTCTAGCAAGGAATACTGTCAGCATGACATAATTTTTTTTTTACAAATAGGCCGAAAGTACTTGTACTCACACGCCAAGTTCCAGATCTGGGACTTGCTTTCTCTTCGCTAAAACAAATGCCAAATTTTTCAAAAATGACAAAAATCGCACTTTTCAGGCTTTGATATCTCTGGTGGGGCATGAGATAAAAATCTGAAAAATTTTTTATAAGTGTATTGTATGGTAGTGTTATGCACAAGAAATTTCAAGATGGAGATTTGAATACAAGCTGAGATATGGCAAGGGCAACATGTCAAAACAATACTTTCAAACTATTGTTTTGTTGTTGTCACAGCTAATTATTTATCCCAGAGTGTCATTTAAATTTATGTTTTTGATTATCTTTAAATAATAGTAACAGAAAATAAAGCCCTTTCCAAGGCTTAGCAATTAATAAAAAAAAATAATTATGCCTAAGGCCATACATTTTGTATGGTTTAAGTAAATTTTGTTGTAAGTATTTTTAGTAACTAAAAGAAACCTCAGCACTTTTACATTAAAAAAAGAATATTTTTATACAAGACCTGAGACAAAAACAACATAGGGATAAAGAAAAGCTGTTAATGTTGTCATACTTGTTGAGACATGATCAAACGTGTCAAAACACATTCTTGCTTGTTGGTTCAAAAACCACAATTTTGATCTTTCTCAAAATTTTATTTGTAGGAACCAAGTCTTGTCATCTCTTGATAACTTGATTGAAGATCTTGGCTCAGCTGGCTCACAGAAATGTACTTTGAAATCACGATGTTCAAGTCTCAATTCATTAATAATTCCTAGCTTACGTCTTATTAAAAAATGTGATTTTTCTGCAGTATAAATTTTTAAAAGGCTTTGGGTATCTTTACTTTCTGAAAATTACTTGAGGCTGATGCATGGTAACATCCCATAATGTTTCATTTACAGGAACGTACTTATGGTAGGAACAAGTTTCAGGGACTGGCAAGCAGCATTAAAATTGTGGTTTTTAAACCAACAAGCAGGAATGTGTTTTGACACGTTTGATCATGTCTCAACAAGTATGCCAACATTAACAGCTTTTCTCTTTCCCTATTCTGTTTTTGTCTCAGGTCTTGTATATATATAAAAGTGCTGAGGGTTCTTTTAGTTACTAAAATTACAACAAAAATTACTGAAACCATACAAAATGTAATCCTTAGGTATAATTATTTTTTTTATTAATTGTTAAGCCTTGGAAAGGACTTTATTTTCTGTTACTATTATTTAAAGATAATCAAAAACATAAATTTAAATGACACTCTGAGATAAATAATTAGCTGTGACAACAACAAAACAATAGTTTGAAAGTATTGTTTTGACATGTTGCCCTTGCCATATCTCAGCTTGTATTCAAATCTCCATCTTGAAATTTCTTGTGCATAACACTACCATACAATACACTTATAAAAAAATTTTCAGATTTTTATCTCGTGCCCCACCAGAGATATCAAAGCCTCAAAAGTGCGATTTTTGTCATTTTTGAAAAATTTGGCATTTGTTTTAGCGAAGAGAAAGCAAGTCCCAGATCTGGAACTTGGCGTGTGAGTACAAGTACTTTCGGCCTATTTGTAAAAAAAAAATTATGTCATGTTGACAGTATTCCTTGCTAGAAAAATTTCCTCTTGTAAACGGACAAATTTTGGAAGAAAACGGAAACTTTATGCTTAAATTTTACCAATAAGCAGTTAGTTTCGGAAACTACTCAATTACCAAATTTTTAGCCCAATGTATTCTGTAGAAATTGCTTTAATCCGCACTTGAATTGGATAAATATACGATAAATTATTTAAAATTCCGTAAACCCTTCTTGAGAGAAAATTGCTGCAGACATTGAAACAAAGATGGCCGCCATGCACAAACAAAAATTAATAAAATTAAAATAATAGTCCTTTTGAACTTCCATCATGTTAGGGTTGTTGTACAAAAAATTTCAGATTTTTTAAAAATGGTCGAGCAACGAATATGACATTTTCTGGACCACTTGAAATGGATTGACCCAATAAAAACCTAATTGATATTCTTTCAAATGATTTAAATATTACTCTAACGATTGCATTTTCTCAGTTTTTATAAAAAAAAGAGAGAGAGAAAAGAAAATGTTTCATATTTTAATTCTGAGCCCACAGGTGTGAAGGTTATTGCGAAACCGCTTGCTTATTCGAATGCAAGACTTAATGATAATTTTCGTCTGCGATATTTTTTTTTTTTTTTTTTTTTTTTACCACGAAAGTCAAATTTCATTTTATAGCGACAGATTTGATTTTTTATTTTATTATTTGAGGTTAAGGTAATTTACATGTGCGAATTAAGAAACACTAGTGTATTCAGCTATTTTTTTACTCCCTTTGCAAAAGATTTTTTTTTTCGAAGATGTTGATTTATTTTTTTATATTTTTATTAGTTGAGATATTTATAGACATGAATTTATTATGTGATATAGGATTAACATTATATTATTATTATTTATAAAAGAAGAAAATACTACATATAAGAATGTTATTGAATTGAATTATTTCTATAGAGATTTAAATAATTTTTGATGATGACTATACTAAAACAAAAGATATAAGTTACTGAAAACAGTGATGATGGTTTAACCCTTGGAAGGACCTTTGAGGCAATGCACCTCATAATTCTTCATTTCTGGTCACAAATCATTACTTTTTTCGAAAACTTATCTAAGATTTAATATAATACGAGGAATAAAATTACGTAAGATTTAACATCAGTTGTGATTGATACTGTTATTATACTGAGAGAATACAAATCTGTAATAATGAAAAGACCATGGCAAAAACTATCAAAGATTGTACAGTTGTAAATTACATTATAGTTGACAAAAATTTTATTTACTATTGTTTATTAATTGTTTGATATATTATTATTATACAAGGTTATTATAATTATTTATTTACTTATTATTGTTATAATTTATTATTTATTGTTATTAGTATTTAATATTATTAGTGCAACAAAGTCTGTGATATAAAATCTCAGCGACCAAAAACTCTTATGAACTCTACAAATCCATATTTCAGTACGGACTAAAAATCACTAGAGGACATATAATTTAGTGAATATGCTGAATAAATATGGTATGGTTTTGAAAATTGTGTCATTGTTGCTAACTAATGAACAGATATTAATTTTGCTGTATTAATTCACAGAAAGCAAAACTGTTGCTAATTTCGAATTTTAACCAAATATTATTATAATTGTTTTTATTATTGTACATGTACTTATTACAGCAGTTTTCACTAAGACGCGAATTTTTTTTTAAATTTTTAATTATAATTTTTTTTTCTTCCTTTCAAAATGAAAATAGCTTTGAGCAGCGCGATTTGGTGACCAAGTGACGGTATCATTTTTAAAGATGATTGTAAAACAAAGAAACAAAAATTGTAAAACGAGTATCTGCTTTCTCTCAATGAACTCGCAGGTCATCGGGACCTACTAGTTCATTCATTTTTTGAGGGGAGGGATTTTGTTACATTATTAGATCTAATTCCGGGAAGCAGGACGTTTCGGTCCGGACACTTCGGTCCCGCCATTTCGGTCCCGCCGTTTCGGTCCCAAGACATTTCGGTCCCGAGACATTTCGGTCCCAAGACATTTCGGTCCCGAGACAATTCGGTCCCAAGACATTTCGGTCCCGAGACATTTCGGTCCCAAGACATTTCGGTCCCGAGACAATTTGGTCCCGAGACAATTCGGTCCCAAGACATTTCGGTCCCGAGATATTTCGGTCCCAAGACATTTCGGTCCCGAGAAAATTCAGTCCCAAGACATTTCGGTCCCGAGATATTTCGGTCCCTTCTCCAGCAAGCTGAATTTTGTGCACTTGAAATAGGTGACAATTTTATAGGGGACATTGTAGAGTTTTTTAAATAAAGGCCTTAAAATTTTAGTAAACACACACAAATTTCGTATGGTAATCATTTTAAAAAACAATGGGGGGGGGATTGACATTTTCTATATTTTAGAGTATCATAAGTATAAGGGTCTGATAAATTAAGACATTTATAACTCGATCTATAATTATCGCAAAACACTCATATTTTGTATGGTAAACGTAATCTTTATAAAAGGAGGGACATTATCAAATTTTTTAACTGAACCCTTGAAATTTTAGTATAACCGAATATAAGGGCCCGAAAACCGCAAACACTTATAACTCGCAATCAAATTGTAGCACCCCATGCAAATTTTATATGGTATAAGTAATCGTTTTCAGGAGTGGGGAAAGGGAGAGTTCTGTGGATTCTTTATAGAAGCTCCTCATATTTTAGTCTATCATAAATATAAAGTCCAGACAATTTTAAAATATTTATAAGTCGAGCTTTAATTTTCATATGCAAATGCCCATGCCAAAATGCACATATTCAATTGTATATAATTTGCACACTATGTGATTAATAATGAAAAAATCTGCAAATATTTTTACAAATCTTTATTTTATCCTATTATTTAAAGGCGCATCAATTTTAAATGTATTGCATTTTACATATTTTTTAAAAAGGGGGGGTTCTTAACATGGAATTGTGATAAAGACACATTATTTTTTAAATTCTGCACCGGAACAGACTAGAACTTTCTATTTTATTTTAATAATTATTTTAATTTACTATTTTTTGAAAAACTATTTAAATTTTGCATTAATCTTTTTACATGTAACAATAATATTACCACTATTTCTACCGGTGTCGAATGACAAGTTTAAAAATATTTTTAATTTTGAACCACTTCACCGTTTGCCCCGAGATAACTCGGGGATAAAAGCACTTTTTCCCCATACCTGTCGACGGTGAAGTGGTTTGCAACAATTACAAATCCTTTTTAATATATTTAAGACTTTTATATGCTTATTACATTCAAAAACTACGAGCACAATAAACATAAATCAAAATTTTAAAATTTCTGTTGTTATAAAATATTCTTTTCGTATTTAAAATTAATTCTGTATTTCAAATATTTCTTTGTTATTTATTTGACTTATATACTTAGAATTAAAGCAGCCTACATGTTTTAATATGACAAATAAAAAATAAAAATGAAAATACAAAAAAATAACATAAAATCTCAAAATAGTAATGTATAGTGAATCACTTTTACGTAAAATTTCATTTAAATTAAGAAATTTTATAAATATATCACAATGAAGAAATTTGGAAATTTAGAAAACATATTTGTCTTTTCTTGATATCTATATGTTATTCATTCAAAAGAATATTATACATGTATATATATATGTCAAGTGTAGAAGTCCTGGCTTACCCCATTTGATTATGCTAAATAAAGATCCAGATAGAAGAATTATTCTACTCGCGCTCTCTTTGTTCTAGTCAGCCGGCGCTTTTTTATGGCCACACGGCATTTTTCATCTTTAATGGCTTAAAAAAACCGGGACGACATGCAGTGGCATAGCCAGTATTTCGTTTCGGGGGGGGGAGGGTCCAGAATTTTCCCTTCATGTTATATATATAGTAAAACCTGTCAAGATGAAAATGTAAATATTGGTAAAAATTTCCGTTTTACACAGGTTTCCGGTTTTTTTTTGGTGTATTTGTATAGTATTCTTTTCCGTAGCACTATGGAACATTTATGTTTAAGACAGAACTCCGTTATAGGCAGGTTCCATTTTTAAAAGTTTTGTGTATTTATATAAATATACTTATTTATATCATATGAATAGAATAAAACTTGTCAAAATAGTAATTGTCTATAACAGAATCCTGTCTTTAACGTAAGCGTTACATGGTCTTAACATGAATTGCGATACAATTAAATTTGCTGAAAACCTGTATGAAAAGGGGATTTTCACTCTTCTTTAGTGAAGCATAGTGAAACCTGTGAAAGCGGAATCATTCTATAACGGAATCCTGTCTCAAACGGAAGAGTTTCAGAATCCCTGCGAAACGAACAATAGATCTTATTGAGGTAGTGTATCTTAGAAATATAATTAATTACACTTCTTTACATGGAAGCCTGTCTAAAATGGAGCTTTTTACCAGTCCTTGGAATCTTGTCTTGACTGTGTATATATGATAGAAGTATTTCGAGTAACTTTAAGAATTTAGATATATCCTTATTTAATTTCTTAATTTAAAAAAAAGCATGGATAAAAAATATAAGGCCAATCTCTATAACTGCAACTAATAATACATTCAAGTTACATTAATATTTACCAGTGAAAAAGATTCACTTATGATGTAAAAAGCTGAGCGCATACTGAAGAGTTAAATTTAATTAACCCATTTGCTGTCATTCACGAGTATACTCGTGGTTTTAATTTATTGATTACTTTGTCACCACTATTTTAGAATTTAAAAAAATGCCTCATTTATTGGCAGAAATTTCGCTGTATTAGTAAAGCGAAATTTATCTTTCTGATATTTGTGCTGGCAAACGACCTTCAACAAAAAATTTGAAAATTCTTAGTTTTGGCAGCGAATGGGTTAAATCAAGTTTCATATTACATAACATTTGCTACAATAAAGTTAGGGCCAAGTGGTTAAGTGTAAAACAGCAATTTTCATGTTTAATTTCTTGCCATTGAATTAAGAATTTGTGCTATAATAGATATTGGATAATGATTTCACATAAGTGTCAATCGCATGAGCCGTTCATGCGATCCGCCGCGCTCCCCATGAAAATTTTTGAGGTAACCCAGATAGCATGAACATTAGCAGAAAGTTTGATTTTTTCTGATATTATCTTGCCGTGACAAATTTGAATTGAGAAATTCGCAGCAAATTTCCCGCAAGGTATACCATCACCCATTTGCATGAGTAGTTTGTTGTGAAACTGATGGCAAGACTGTCTTTAATTCACGAAAGTGTGACGAAAGCAAAAAATCCCTCTGTTGAGAGACTCAACAACAATGAGAATCAGCACATACGCAGAAACTGCAGAAATTTTATTCGGTAGGCACCGTTTTTTCTAAATGCTATACTTATTAAATACCAAAAAATGCTCGAAATGAAAAGTACAAATATTACCTAAACTTGTTTATGGTGATAAAACCTATGCATGCGCCTTCTGACGGCGCTTTCGGATCAATAGACCTGATCAGGTCTATTGACCCCTTCGAAGGGGTTAAGCCTATAGTGTGAATATGGAAAGATTACTACTTTGCAGTAAGTTTGCAGTATTTTTGATTACTTGTTTGCCGTTAGTTTGCAATAAATTTGATACAGCATGAATTTAACTTGCACGACAAGTTGAAAACACTCATAGTTATATTGTTAAGTAAAAAAAAAAAAATTCAAAAATTAAATTGTTTTTATTAAACGTATTTATCAATTCAAAATTATTTTAATTATCAATTGTTTACATAACTAATTTATCAGTTGCTTGTTTAAAAACTATTACATGAACTATATAATGGTTTTTATAGGGTAAATGCAAATATATATTTTTGTAATTTTCGGTTATTATAACGTTATTAACTTCATTAGGATGTATAAAAGTGATAAGGGTTCTGAAGATAAACATGTTGTTTATTCTAGATTATTTTAACACAATTATTGTAATTGGTAAACAAATCATATTAGATGTAAATTTCCAATTAGATGTAATTTTCGCCCAGTTGGAAATTTACATCTAATATGTTGTTTATTCATTTATTAGTTAGCTTATAATATTATTTGTACTCTTTAATTAATAATTTAATTAATAATTAATAATTAATAATTTAATTAATTAATAATTTCTTACTTTTTGCGAATTGTAAATTATAACTGTACTTAAAAAAATAAAATCTGCATAATATCACCTAACACTGTTAAAAGGTATTTTTACGTATTTGTACAATGTTGCATTATTATTATTATTATTATTATTATTATTATTATTATTATTATGTTTAATTAATTAATTAATTATTACTTAGACTTTATGTTTTTGACTGATTTTTCAAAAAAATTCCTATATTATTTTTTGAAATTATAAATTAAAACCTTTGAATAAAAACTTTACGTGCTATTAATAATTGCTATTAATTAATTCTCAAAAAGTTAGGAATTTTAGTATAAAAATTAAATTAATATTTTATTAAATATATTTTTTATTTAATGTATCCTTAATTTATTAAATTAATAACATTATTAATATACATTACATTTTTTTACTTTAAAATAAACTCAATACGTAATACATTTTATATTCAATTTATCATATAGTAGTTATAAACTGAAATTTATCTTTTACATGTTTATTTATTTTATATTTAATGTCATCGAAATTTAAAACTATTAATATAATTAATAATAAAACTAAAATAAAAAATTATTAATTTTTTTTCTGGGAAAGTGGGAGGAAAAGGATAATATTAAAAATCAATAAATAAACGACAAATACAAACAAGTTGGAAATTGCTCGTCAAACGTGGCAAATGAGGTGCGTTCGTACTATGACTAGTTTTATAATTATTTTTTGCACCCCATATTGTACTGAATGTATATTTTTTTTGCACTTCATGAGTGCATTGAGTGTGACATCATTAAAATGCACTTGCAATATTTTTTCCCCATTCCCCTTAATGTAACGCAAAACTTTTGACTGTCTCTGTAATTAAACTATACACCGATTTTCATAAAATTTCAAATGGCTCGACAAAATTTTGTAACAATTATATATTTAAAATTTCAGACCACTCGGAAGGCTGTAACATCATTAAAATGCACTTGCAATAATTTTTTTTTCCATTGGCCGTAATGTAACGGAAATTTTTTGACTGTCCCTGTAATTAAATTATACATCCGATTTTCATAAAATTTGAAATGGCTCGACAAAATTTTGCAACGATTATATATTTAAAATTTCAGACCAATCGGAAGGCTGTAACATCATTAAAATGCACTTGCAATAATTTTTCCCATTGGCCGTAATGTAAAGAAAAACTTTTGTCTGTCTCTGTAATTAAACTATACACCGATTTTCATAAAATTTCAAATGGCACGACAGAATTTTGTAACAATTATATATTTAAAATTTCAGACCACTCGGAAGGCTGTAACATCATTAAAATGCACTTGCAATAATTTTTTCCCATTCCCCGTAATGTAACGCAAAACTTTTGACTGTCTCTGTAATTAAACTATACACCGATTTTCATAAAATTTGAAATGGCTCGACAAAATTTTGCAACAATTATATATTTAAAATTTCAGACCATTCGGAAGGCTGTAACATCATTAAAATGCACTTGCAATAATTTTTCCCATTGGCCGCAATGTAAAGAAAAACTTTTGACAGTCCCTGTAATTAAACTATGCATCCGATATCCATAAAATTTGAAATGGCTCGACAAAATTATGCAACAATAATATATTTAAAATTTCAGACCATTCGGTTGGGTTGTTTTTGCTGTGTTATATGCGGACAGACAGACGGGCAGACGGACGGACTGAACGACGACTAGAGGTGCTACGTATTTATATAATTACGAACGCACCTAAAAACCTTAGTTTTGTCAGTTAAAAATTGAAAATAAAATTAATTAAAATAATACTTACACTATTACATAAAATAAAAAATAATCATCTTATTACAAAGAAATAGGCCCAGTTTCAATAAAATTAGTTCACAAAAATCGTCTGCAATGGGTGAGAAGACTGTTAAAAATGCAACCAATAATTATTTTTAAAAAAATGAAGCGGTGGGTGGAGTTTTCTGCCAACAAAATATTTTTCCTTGCACACCTAATTACCAAATCACTATTGTTTTCCCAATGTTTATAATGGTAAAGTAACTTATGAAAACAAAATTATAACTTTGTATTATAAAAGTAATAAGAAAAATTAAATATATTTGCTTCAATAAATATATCTCATTTCTGAATTATTAAAGGAGAGGATGTAGAAGAATGATTTGAGGAAATATTTACCTACAATAGCTTATAAGTGTCCAATTGAATTATTGAAGACATTTATTATTAATCTAATTGTAAGAAGGAGAAAAAATAAGAACAGTTTTTTAAATTTGCAGCACAGGTGTTACCAAACTAGCATAGAAAATTTCTTTTTGTGTGTCTTAACTTCTTAATCGCTGCAATCTGCCGATCAAATAAAGAAGAAATTTCTATTACCTTTTTGTTGTTCTAGAAAGTTGAAGAATTGGATGCTATGCTTAATGTGCCGATAACGTTTTGAAATTTTTGATAGCTAACAGTTTTGAGCAAAAACAAAAATAAATAAAAAATAAAAAATCACTTTTTTCCTGCATCAAATTTGCATAAGAAATACACAGGTTAAATATAAAATAAACTTCTCTGCGTCTCTATAGGAAAGTGTATGGGATATGTGGTTTAAATTTGGAGGTGATCTATGAAAATTGTAAAACTGATGCTACAAGCAAACGTCTTGGTATTACCAAGTTTTAAGAGCTCTGGCTCCCCCCCCCTTTTTTTTTAATAAAACAAAAACAAATATATCAATGATGTTAAAGATTGATATAATAAATGAATTCAAAATAGTTCAGCTTCCATACCGATGTATAAGTTTCTTAAAGTAAAAATCAAAAGACAGTGGTTTTTGATAATTTAGGCGGAAAGTGTTAGGCACACCTCGAAATACTGCAGCGAAATCTATTTTTATTATGGAAAAACATATTCTGTTAATGGCAGCGTGTGTCATATATTATACACTCAAGATATGCATTGGTACTAATATATTGCTTCATGTCTACCACTGTATAAAAACAAAAATCGCCGTGTATTCATTTTGAAACAGCAAAAATTGTTTTTTTTTTTCTTTTTATTTAAACAAACATTGTTTTTAATATTAGAAGCAAATATATACATATTTAGGAACTCTGCCAGCCTTGTATGCTGTAAAAGAGATACACAAAATTAGGATCTATACTTTTTTTTTCTCCAAATTGTTAGCTATCAAAAATTCCAAAATGTTATCGGCACTTAATACTAAGCTTTCAACTCTTACTCTTTTTTGTACAACAAAAATTGAATGGAAATTTCTTCTTTATTTAATTGGCCGATTGCAGCGATTAAGAAAGGTAAAATTTGCTAATAAATTTTTGCGGAAAAAAGGCATAAGTGTTAGCAACTATGCTTTATGTATTTAAAACAGTTTCTGTCACTAAATAAGGTACATTTGTTTTGTATTAATATAGTGGTTTTGCGTGGTGCGCGGACCACATGTTGAGGAAGCCGTCAAGAAAAAAAGAATAAAATTTTCTAACACTTTTTAAATGCATTAATTGAATAATTGATGCAATTAAATTTTTGTTAAGTTTTGAACTTTTATCTCCATCATCAACTCACCGCTGCCTGTTGCGTAGGAGCTTTCTACTCCAGCGGATAGTTTAATATGTGTTTCTATGTGTTAATGTATTTATGTTTTTTTTTCTTCCTCGTTGGCACGTGCCTTCCATCCGAGGACTGGAAGTTTCTGCAATGAATCTCCGCATGTCGGGGGATTTGCCGTAATGAGCAAATAAGGTCTATACTAGATCCTACCAATCTGGTGATCTTGCTCCACTTATGAAATATAAATAAATCAATTATGTTTTTGTAAATTTTAAATACGAAACTAAAAACAAGTACAGTTATTAATGTTTAAATGAAACTGTGCCCTTAAATATTTAAATAACTACAATTATATATGAAAATAAATTAAATTAAATTTTATTTACATCTTGAGCTAATTCATCCTTGCTTTCATTAAGAATTTCTGTGATAAGCAAACATCCTTTTTCTGTTCTCTGTCGTTTCCAACTTCCCTAATTTATTATATGTTTTAAGATTTTGTCATGAAGATTTGTTAGAGACGAAGTCTTTGAAGTCCTTTCTCATGAAAAGGAAGACACTATAGATAAAGCATAATTCACAAAGCCCTGCGTCTATAATGACAATTTCAATTTTATCATGAAGACGCTTTGATAGTCTAATCTAATGAAAGCAGTAAAATGTACATATCCTATGATCCTATTGAATGAAAATATTTTACATTTCATGTTCATGTTTTGAATGAATAATATGAATCTTAATGCATGTTTTAAAATTTTCTCTATGTATCAATTTGTGAAATAATTTAATTTTATAAATATTAAACAGCAAGAAACGAACGCTTAAAGTTAAATTCTTAAATAATTTACTTTCGTATATTTAAATAAACATTAAGAAATTTAAATAAATAACATGTTTTACTGCCGTCATTTCCCGCGTATGCGCCGCGGCGTAGTTAAGTCTTTTTCAAAACGAAAATTTAATTGAAAAAAAGAAGTGAAATAAGGGCTAAGCAGAAGTAAGTCACATTTTATTTCAAATAAATTCTGGCAGAAAACTGAGTGATCCGAGGTGCGGCGGATGCGAGCGAAATTACGGTATTTCATTATTAGCTATTGTTTGATATTATATGTTGAAATTGAACTATTATAACAAAATACTCCAGAAAATAATGATAATTGCACGCTGATTATCATATCTTTTAAAATCACTCTTGAAATGCGCTGATTTCCATTGATTCTATATTTTAATTGACCCTATCACGCGCAGTTGGTTGGTTGGTTTATTGGGGTTTAGTAGCACAAAGTTCTTTTAGAGACATTCTGTGGCATTAACAATTTAAAATAAAAAGAGAATTATATATTTACATTAAAAGATTGCGATAAAAACAAGATGAGCGAAAAAACACTCAATCTAATGTAAATGTAATGCTTGCCAGGCGCAGAGTAATTCTGTTTGTGAAACGGTGTAATGAGTGATTCACACCAGAACTTACAAAATAATTTCTTAACAAATAAATAGTCAATTTTCTTCAAATTCAATCTAAAAGCAAAATTTCCTTAAAATATTCTGGTTTCTTTTAGAATTAAAATTACGTGGTCACATTTGTGACCCGCTTGAAAGGTTTAACCCTTTATCTACAGCATTATGATCTCCTATATTTTTTTCGTGTAATTTTTTTTTTTCTGTTACTACAATGAAAATTAAAGGATAAACACACACAAAAAAAATACTCACCCGTAAGAAATTTAATTATTTAGAGGTTTTTTCTTTATTAGAGGAACTTTATTAAAGCGGTACTTCAAAGTACTGTCAGTACTCTATGACTAAAATATCGTAACAGAAAACACACAATGTATTTCAACTGGCACCAGAAAATATTTTTTATTTAATAAGCGTGTGAAATATAGGCTTTTTCCTATTTGCAAATAAGTCGCTTGCCAAATTCCGGTGCCAATCATTTATTTCAACACTTTAGAATTGAAAATGCATTGCTCTTGAAAGGGTTAAAAAAACTATTTTTTTTTTTTTTTTGGTTTCGATCTTTCCAGCAGTCATTTAGTTATGCGACGTCAATATTCCAGGGACAACATATTCTCTTGCATCTCCACATATACAATATATGTATTTACATATGCCATTTCTAGCATAGCAAAAACGAGCCGGTGCCAAAACTTTTTCGATTTCCTATAAAAATTAACAAGAAACAGAAAAGAAATACCAGGGAAATAATTACTACGCTACATTTTAGTAATTACATTTTAAAGCAGATGAAAACGATGGATAACTACACAGACGAACAGTAAACAAGAAGTTTTTCTCCAACTCCCGGTGTACTGACGGTACTTATAAGTACCATTGAGTAATTTAACTGTTAATTCAAATACATGCACCGTTCACCTAAAATAGCTAGTCAAATTGTATTATAAGATCATAATGAACACATAAAAAAAATCCAACACTTATCTTATATCCTTTACTGTGTTTGCTGCAATGAAAAGACGAGCTTGGCTATCTGTAAAAAATATCGGCACAAAACACATCGACTGCTTCAAAGATAGCCTCATTCCTCTCTAAAATAACAAACCTAGAACTACTGCTGCCATGTATTTGGATAAAGTGGAGTTAAGAGAGCGTTTTTTGCAAAGTACCATTAGAATATTAGTAACATTCACTATGGTGTAAAAGTTTAAAGTGAGTGGTACATATAAGTGCCGTCAGTAAAAAAAGGGTTAAATCGGGTCTTTTAACCCTTTCAAGGGCAAGGTACTTGTATTCGTAAAATGTTGAAATAATTGAGTGACACCAGTATTTACAAGAACCTTTATTTGTAAACAAGTAAAAGCACATTAATGCGAGGTTATTAAAAGTGGAATTCATAAATTCGTTTGCCAATAAGTGTTGCCAGTAGGTTACTTTTTAAAAATTCAGATTTCTTGATTGACACCACTTTTTTGAAATAGTAAAATTCGCCTTACTTAATGGCATATTAATTAAGGAGAAAACAAGGGGAATTTTACCATTTCGGAAAGGTGGTGCCAATCATGGAATCTATATTTTAAAAAAGTAGCCCACTGGCAACACTGGTGCCAATGTGGAAATTAGGGATTAAAATCAGGTGATACCACAGCGGCATTACCGCCCTTCAAGGGGTTAACCATAGATGCCAACATAGGTTAATTATTCCGGAGTCTGATCTAAGACAAGAATGTTTCTAATCGGAAAATATATATAAGGAAATATTATGTTTTCTTTCAGTGAGGTACATTTTAGGTTTCATTTTGATATTTTTAAAATAAAATATCCGGTTGAAATATGTTCGTCTTGGATCAGACTCCCGAATAATTAAGAGATGTTGGCATTTATCGGTTAACACTAGGTCAACCATAGCGATCAATTTGACCGCTACCATTTAAAACTACTCCGATTCAAACCAGAAATTTCTTTATAAAATAATTTAAATTTGTTCCACAGGGAAATAAGTTAAACCTTAACTGCATGAATTATTCTTTTAGAATTGTGTTTTTTATTTTTACATTAAGGATTAGACACAGAAATCTTAAGATAGATTTTTAACTTTATTTAGTAGCATATTTTTGTAATTTTTAGAGGATTAATATTTTTATATAAATATAGTGGTTGTAAGTACTTAATTTATGCATTAAAAATTAAATAAAAAGGTGATGGAAATTTGCATCACTATGCATTTAACTGTTAAATAGTTTTGAATAAAAATTCTGGTGTAAAATAATTTTAACAATTAGGTAAAATTTCCGGTCGTTCTAGTGTTAAATGGAAGTACAAACGCCAAGAAAAGTAGAACTAGATAAAACAGGTTTCCTCATCCCTATAATATAAATGCTAAAGAAAACAATCTAAGTTAGACAATTTCTACAAAAAATGACCGACAACAAAAATTTATTTTGCATATCACTGTTTTCGTATAAAAATAGTCACCTTATTTAATTTCAGAAAATTATGATATTAAATAACCCATTCCATTCATAGAATCCATTTCAATCTTTTTTTTTTCCCTCGCACTGAGAAAGGGGGATCTAGTAATCCTCGAAACGGCCGTATGTGATTTTTCGTGTACAGGGTGTTGTACGAATTTGTGCGTTAAAACGTTGTTTAGAGGTTTTAGATTATGTATTAAAATTCGCACAAAGTGATTGTTTTAATCTTACAAAACTCTTTGCTTTCCCCACTTGTGTAATATTTTTTTTTCCGTTTCCGGTGTAAAGAGTAATTTATAATTAACCCTAGAACTACCGGAAATTTTACTCAAGTTTTATAAAAACATTCTACACCAGAATTTTTACTTAAAACTATTTAATTTGTTTATTTAACTTATTATTGTCTGATTTATACATTTAGTTTGTTTTGAAGAAATTTCTGGTTTGAATAGATATTTTGAATGTACATGTCGGGTCCATTGGACCCTTCTGGTAGACAGAGGGTTAACACTAGAAAGATCGAAAATTTTACTAAAATTTTGGAAAAATATTTCACACCAGAATTTTTATTTTAAATTATTAACTTACCCATTTAACTAGTTTTGTTTTTTCTTTGTATCTTTTAAACTAGTTTTATAAAAAAAATTTCTGGTTCGAACCGAGATATACTTATTTGGTAGCAGTCAAAATGACTGCTGCGGGCTTTCTGCAGTTAATCAAAATAGGGGAGCCAATCCAGGATTCTCAGATTATTGAACATAGGAGTAAAACTTGTTTTTTAGACTCTATTAGACATTTACGCTTAAAAAAATTTTCGACATTTTCATTTTTTAACGTTTCCAACTTCTGCCTACAATAGAATGATTTTTTAAATATTCAAGCTTCAAAAAAATAAAAAAAATTAAACCATAAGAACCACTAAATTGGGGCACAATTTTCAAACAAATTGCATTTGATAAGACGTGTTTTTCCCTATTCGCCGACGTAAAAATTGAAATTTTGTAGTGTTTAGAAGTTAAAAAAAGTGCAGTAAAAGCTAAATCTATTGGTCATGTGTTGCTACCAAAGCGATATAATTAAGCGTCCTACCTGTGGGGGAAGTAAGTGGGGGAGGTAACCGCAAGAATAAAGGCGAGGTCACAGCAATCAAGGTCGAACGCCACGTAGCGAACGGGTTTAAACTACAGGAAGATGCCTAACTGATTTTTTACTTCACACCACTAATATTGTAAAGTTTATTTTCTCCTTGATTAATAGCTGAAATGTTTCTGACAAGGCGAAGAAAACTTCATGATGTCACGTGTATCTGGACGCCCTTGTCACTACGCTATTATTCTTCAATAAATGTGGTAAACAAGGTTCATTTCCATCAGTGGCTAAAGATTTAGAAATTATGCGCAGGTGGTAGATATATTGTTACGAGGCTAACGAAAAAGACAGGGTACCGCGGTGGGACCGATTGTTCTTTTTTTACAGACCGCTGGAGTCACCTGACGCTCGAATGAACCAATGAAGTTGTGCGAAAACAGCATCACGTGACTGCAGCGGTCTGTAAAAAAAGAAGAATCGGACCCACCGCGGTAGCCTGTCTTTCTCGTTAGCCTCGATATTGTTATATATGACGTCACACTAAAAGCCCGCGTATGTGGATTATCACCCCGTCCAGAAGATGGCGCAACTGTGTTAATTTACGCCCGATTCCAGTATTAAGTTTGTACGCTGACTTATATCGCTTTGGTTGCTACCGTCACTATGATATCATTGATACTCACGGATAGTTTGTCGCTTTATAATATAGATTGCTGCCGTTAGTTTTAACAAAAGTAATTAAATTTTCATATAATATAAAAAGCATTTGAAAACTCCCTTGATCGTTATTGTTTTATTTTCGCGGATTACATGCCCCGTAAGGCATGGTGACGTCACGTCGACGTCGTTGTGACGTCACGCTGTGACATTGTGACCGTCGATGTGACGTCACGTGACGTCGATGTGAAGTCACTGTGACTAGAATGTGAGGTCGTTATGGCCGTTTTAGAGCTCTTTTGTGACGTCACATTGTGACGACTTTGTGAAGTCACGGTGTGACAAATATGTGAAGAGTGTGTCATTTGTGACTATTTTGGTATTAACTTTGTGACGAATTTGTGACGAATGTGACAATGCTTTAAAGTCATATTGAGATCAATTTGTGAAATATGTGTCATTTTTGACGAATTTGTCTTTAACACTGTGATGATTCTGTGAAGACAGCGACACTGCTTTGAAGTCACATTGTGACAATTTTGTGAAAATTGTGTGATTTGTGACAATTTTGTCATTAACGTTGTGACGAATATGTGACTAGCGGCAATGTTGTGAAATCACACTATGACATACTTGTCCAGTTGTAAACACGTATGCATGTCACACATAGTCATATTTATGCATGTTGTAAAATCATTTACATCTATAACGTTAATATACTTCGGCGATACATCGCAATTAAAACTTGGGGGCCGATATAACAAGGGTATACCAAAAGAATTTTATTGAATCAAAATGCAATGGCCCGCAGACTTCAATTTTTGTTGCACCTTTCTTTCCTATTGCAATAAATGAGAATATTGAAGACAACTGAATGATCGATCTATCACATTTTTTTTTTTCAAAATTAGCTATTTGTTAAAAGCATTAAAATTACCAAAGAAACAATTTGTTTAAATTTTCAAATCTTTATCAAGATAAAATTTGTGTTGAAAATATAATATTTTATAATATATACAGTACTTTTTATATTCTTTAAACTATAGAAAATACTGAATGAAATTAATTTATTTCATTTAATACGCATTACAAACTCGAAGTCACTGCTGAGGTTGAATTTTTTTCGATTACACAACATTTATAATAAAGAAAAATGAAAGATAAAAAGAAATACCGATATTAAGTAATTAAATTTTATATGTTTTATGATATTAATTACCACAAAATATATATATATATGATTGTAATTCAAACAAGTTGGGGCTGAGAAAATAGGAAACTTCTTTGTTATAGAGGCCCCTATAAATTTGATTATGCAAAAATTGCAGTAACGACATTGCTAAGATCATTGTGAAGTTTATGCATGCGTTATATACATATATATATATATATATATATATATGCACTCGAAACGCTCATCATGTGCCATATAGTCATTATATATGTATTGTTTACGTCTTTTATGCGCCATACATGCATTACAAAATTTCCGAAGTACATTTTAGCAATAACCATTTGAAACTACTCAAATGAAAAATACAGCTTTGGTATAGAAAATTAACTGAGTATCACTAGTATCATTATTTTGAGAATTCTAAGAACAATTTCGGCAATAATCGTTATGTTGGAAGATAGCAGCAATAAATAAAATCGTATTTTTATGCTCACAGTAAAAGTAAATAAAACTTTTAGGTATGCATAGAACTGTGATACAAAGGGTTAATTTATTTTACATCAGGGTTTGCTTGGAGTAAAATCCATATATAAAACAACTTTTTGATTATTAAAAAATAACTTTAATAATTGATTGCCAAAATTACATTTTTATTTATGAAATTATATATTATAAAAATAACTCTTACTATCTATGATTTTTTAAAACAATAATACCTTATTGTTTATAAAACACAGCACCACAGCTACTCTATTTTGCGTCTAATGTGAAAGTTTTTATGTTTTGCCAAAGATCTATCTGGCTGGATATATGTTGCCATGACATTTATAACTCTGATAGTGTCATAAATAGTACAAACAGATTAGAATCTACAACGAAATTTTTAGAATAAAGTCTGGTGAAAGTTTTATAAATACAGTAGAACGCCGATTATTGGAACTCCAATTAACCGAACTTCCAATTATCCGAACAGCATATTTCTCTCAAAGAATTCTTTTTAACCGAATTTTCAATTATCTAAATATTTGTCTCTCTAAAAAAGAAAAAAAAAACACCTAACTTCCAATTTATTTTTTGCTTAAATTATAATCTCTGAAGTTTAGAAAATGATAAAAGAAAAAAAAAATTAAATAATAAGTAAACAAAAAACAATAAAAAAAAACAAAACAATTTTTAAGCACCCCAGTACTAACTGGTGCTGTCAGTCCTAAACCTAGATAACGTGTGAAGGTTTTAGAATAGTCAGGAACATCCCTTAAACTGTCTGCCCATTTATCCGAACTTTTGTTTATCCGAACTAGGGTCGGTCCCGACTTGTTCGGACAATCGGCGTTCTACTGTATATATTGTATTAGAATTACAAATAATCATATTTATTTTTATATGACACAATAAAACAAAATAATGAACTCAGTATCAAATGGTTAACTACTTTTTAATGTAAATAAAGTATAAAAATTGAGCCCATAAGCACAAAATAGAGCCACACATAGGTTCATTATTATTATTAATATTTTATTTACAAGATTATGGTAATTATAAATAAGAAATCCATTTTAATCACGCTGTTTATAAAGAGTGTATAATATCGATACTTTGAAATTTATCTCGATAAAATCATTCAGGAGATAAAATGATAAAATTATCCAGAAAAAAAAGTAAATAATAAAAGATGATTATTACATTTTAGATTCATACCGTTCAAGTATTTGCGTTATTTTTAAAGTAAAATCATATTTAAACACTTACTGATTGCGTAATTTCTATATTTTCATTTGCCAACAGACAACATTTCAGTAAGAATGTTTAACAACTGAAAAGCTTTCACCCGCTATGACTATTTCTTTATAGATTTTAAAACATTTCTCAGGTTGAATAATACATTAAATAATCATTTTTTTTCTTAACATTACATATCTACGATCTCTTTTAATAGTATACGTTTCCGTTGTGTCTTATTTTTTATAAATTCCTCTTCTGAGCAGATGCAATTTTTTTTAAATAAAAACATGCAATTAAAATTGTTTAAGACCATCAATTAATACAAAATTAAAAAATTATGTTTGCCAATAATTTTATTCCATAAAAAGACTTTTTTTTTAAATAACTTAATTATCTTTAAATGTTTATTAATTATAATAATGACTGATTATAATACTTATCCATATACTTTCATATTTAGGACACTATGTGGTTTTAACCAAATATTTAAATAAGAATATAAACCAGATTAAAATGCAATTTAAATCACTAATTTTAATAATCTGATCGAAGCTGTTGAAAAGGAAGTTAGATATTTTAACAAAATAAAAAATAAATGTAATGAAATATTTGTGTTCTATAACATATTTATTAGAAGATAACTAAAATCATTGTAATTAAAAAAAAAAAGCAAACAGGGAAAATAATATTTTAGATAT
Organism: Maratus speciosus; assembly: GCA_963932465.1. Lineage (NCBI taxonomy): Eukaryota > Metazoa > Arthropoda > Arachnida > Araneae > Salticidae > Maratus > Maratus speciosus. The sequence continues at coordinate 201,693,941 of OZ010796.1, read as the reverse complement.
TTCAACAAAATAAAAAATAAATGTAGTGAAATATTTATGTTCTACAGCATGTTTATGAGAAGCTAACTAAAATTGTTGCGGTTAAAAAAAAGCAAACAGGGAAAATAATATTTTTACTTCATTGACGTTGTATGTGATACTTTGATTTTGGGGAACCAATTAAATCCGATAATAAGTACCATAGCAATGACTTGAATCATCTTCAACAAGTCAAAGCTACCGTAATTTTCTCGGGTTTATATTTTGTTAGCTGAACTAACTTGGATCCTGAGAACGTTCTTGTTTCACTTTTTAAATCCGTGTCAACACGTCTATGCTGTCCAGTGTCCACATAACTTCCCGCGTTTATTCTAAAAAGCTTCACTGTTACTTTTATCCGTTATTCTGCGGTGAGTCGTAACAACTGAAATAGTGCAGATGCAGACGATTTTTAAGTTTCGAAGTTCGAAGCAGATGTTTTTTCGGTTTTATTTGTTTTTCTATACAACAGTTTCGGAAGGAAATTAAATGCGTAATAATTTTATCAAATTGTCTCTAATTCAATTTCCTGTTTGAAAATGTTTTATTGTATTTCACCTTTTATTTTTATCAGTTTTATTGAATTGTAAAGTTTCATTTACGTAATAATAATAATAATATTATCCATAATTAGAGTTTACTAGATAAAATATTGCTTAATTTTTCAAAATGTATATAAATTAATTTAATGGTAATAATGATGACCCCCCTCCTTTTTTTTTAAAATAAAATTTATATCACAGGTAATATATACAAAATATCTTCTTAAAAAATACAACAAGATTATCGAGAAGAGATGAGTTTTTCTTTGCCAATCTGTCATTATCTTTATATTAATTTTCTGTAGAACAAAACATCTTGTAAAATAATTTTTAAAGATATATTTTGAAAACAAAAAATAAAATATGAATAATTAATTATGTCATGGGCTTTGCCTAAATTTTGTACATTAATTTTATATTCAGAAAATGTCAGTTTTATTTTAAACGTCTGAAAGAAGTAGAATTTAAAAAAAAAAAGTTACTTAAAATAGTGAAACACTAAGAGGGAAAAAAATGACTTGAATGCAAATTATAAAGCAAGAAATGCATATATGACTAAACTTTGAAGACGCTTTCTGCGTGCTCATTAAAAGCTGCAGACTTAACTGTAATAGAAAGTTTTTAGTTTGAAACCACAGAAATGTTTCGACTACTCTTTGAGAAACTTCTACAATAACAGATGATCATTTACAAAAATCTTTATAAAAGATAAGTCGGGGTCTGTTTACCTAAACCATTTTTTTAATAATATGAAATTCACATAATTAGGAAATATTTTTGTGTCGCTGATGAATTAATTACATTTTATGTTATATGAAAATAAAAAGTTTTGGTTAGAGGCACAGAGGCAACTTGGACCACGGTTTAAAAAAATTTTAAATCCGGCAGAAAAATATTTTTTACAGTAAATAACATGATTTAATAATTTTTGTAATTTTTTAAAGTTTTCTAAGAAGTTCACATCTCAGTCACAATGTGACATCACTGAGTGGTGGCATTTTGGTCACAGATGTGACGTGACCACAGTGGCTTACAGTGACGTAACAATGACGTCACTGTGACCATGCATGCTATGAGGGGCAGAATCACGTTTGTGTCATATTCATCTATCATAATTGAATAACGATTGAAATTTATCTACCGTATATACTCGCGTATAAGTCGACCCAAAATTCGTGAGGAATAACAGACTGAATACCAGTATTTTAAAAAAGTTATCTTCGTCTTATTTAAATGCAGAATTTGCAGATATTAAATAAGCTGAAGATGGCTACAAGAAAATACTGGTATACAACACTTTTTTTTTCACGAATGTACGGTATTGTATGTACGGTATTTATAAAGCATTTCACTGTAAGTGAGTAAATAAACTAATGAATATAGATTAATTTGAAATGACCCCCGAAAAGATCCAGGATCCCCATGTACACTAAGTTAGTCGTGATTTATATATTTCTCCTCATTTTGGAATATTTTTAAACCTTTAGTGCGTAGCTTTGTATATATGCAAACAACACTGTTTTGAATTTAATAGATTATTTTCAGTCGCATATACCTAATTGACACCAGAAAATTAAAATAGCAATATTTGCTGTAATTAAAAAACAGACATTCCGTTTTTAAATAAAGCGAAATTAACCATTGAAATTTTCTGGTATAAAGTCAGATTCTCTGAAGTACGTAATTTCTAGAACGTATTGTATTATGGGAATTAAAGGGTTAAAGGTTAAGTTTTATAAAATAAATAATTATATAAAATAAGTTATTTGGAGACATACTTATTAAAGTATTTATTAATTTACATTATTTTAGAGTAAAACAGCCACACGATAGGAGTTTTTACTTGTATTGCAGATGAGAAACAGAAGAAAAGATTGACGTATTATATGAAAAAACATTTCTGATTTATTTCATTATTTTTCCTTTGTAATAAACCTTTCAGAGAATCGTATATATATTTTTTTCGGAACAAAATAAAAAATCGCGCATTTAAAGGTTAAACCACTGCCCCCTGATTTTTAGACCAGAGTGCTGACACAGAAATGATGGCTGTTGTAGGCGGATTTTTTTCTTGTCTGTACAGTCGTACGAATTTGAATATCAATAATTTCTAAAATTTCCTTCGGCCTTACTTTTCTGAAATTAACCCTTAAATGCCTGATTTTTCAAAAATCATTGTAATAATGTTTTTCGGCTTTCATTTTTTAAATAAATCATGGGAAAAATAATTTAAAATATCATATTTTGTTTCAAGTATAGTTTACGGCTAAAAAACAGTTTGTTACTAATCCGCAATACTGGTGTTTAATTGAAAAAATAATTTCCCTTGATAAAATTCTATAATATTAAACACATACTAATTTTAGGAATTATAATAAGAAATAAATTTTACTTGCTCACTGCAGGTCAAAATATGGTATTTCGCAAGCTCCCAAGCAAAACAAAAAGAACAAGTAGCAACAATTTAAAAAATAAATCTATCTTTATTCTTAAACAGCATAAGTGTTGCCATCTACATGTTGAAAATTGATTTAATATTATTTCCATAATGTATTTTATTGGCAACATTAGGCATTATAGTTTCAGTATTATTCTAATAGTATTTTAGAAACCAAATTGGGTATGTTGCTGTAAAGCAACACCAGGCATTTAAGGGTTATATAAGCGTTTGAAAGCTTTAAAAAATACTGGTGTTTAATTTCCCGGGACAGTACAAACGCATTAAAAGTCTTCTACGACAGCCGCCATTTTTCTGTTAGCGCTCAGAACTAGTGGTGCTATTACGTAGTAGCGGATAAACCCTCAATTACTATACCATAGTTTTAAAGCCTCACGATTTTATTCTATTACTATTTCATAATAGAAATATTCGCTTTAATTAATCACTTAAATCTGGGATTATGCAAAGCGATTATTTGTTCGAAAAAATGGTATTAAAACATCGGTGGACATGGCAACTATATGGTGTTACGAAATAAACGTAACTATTCATACACAATAAAATCTTACAAACAAAAATACAGTGAATAGATAACTTTTTTTAAGGGGGTAGGATACCTTTGAAGACGTCGAAAAAGTAAAAAATATCACTATGTTCTAAGTTTCAAAACTTGTGTAATAAGTCAAAAATAACAATCAAACTTCATTTAAATATAAAGCTCATATTTAAATTTATGTTTAAAAAAGTAGATATACTTGTAAATTCATAAATAAATATTGAAATGATAAGTTTAAAAATATATGGTAATAAGAGAAAAAAATCTTGCGCGCATGATAAAATCTGAAAATAGGCATATAAAGAGAAAATTTTGGTGAAAATAAATACACAATAGAGTTACCTTCATACTAAAACCAGAATATTTATAAAAAAAATATTGACTGAATTAACAAATTAACAAAAAATAAAAAAATTCACTTTTTGAAAAATATGTTCAAGTACAAAAACAGAAAAAAAATAAAGTATTACTTTTTTCTGATTCTAAGTTGTAGATAATACAGAAATGAAAATGTTTTGAAAATTTCTTTTGATTGCCATGCATAGTTTTTTAGTAACATTGCGCGCATTATCAAAATTCATATTTTAGGATAAACGCAATGCAAAGTTTAATTATCCTATGTAGCTTAATAAAACTGCCATAATTAGTAAACTAATGGAAATTTTTTAATGCGGTTTTTTTTGCATATTGTTCAGAAATGATTATGGAATCAAAATATGTATTAAAAAAATTCGAAAATTTTGTAGGTTTAAAGGTATCCTAACTCCTTAATATAATTCTTTTGTCAATTTTCTTTTAATAAAGGATATAATAGTTTGAATTTTTTTTTTTTTTTAATGATACTTCGTTCTTATTTATCTCCAAAAAAAATACATAATGAGTGAAGTTCACAAACTGTTTTCCTGACTTAAGCCATACAATTAACGAGACGTATCTTCTCATTTGTATTCACGAATCGTCGAGTACCTAATCAAAATAATTATTATTTTGCGAGCGTAAATTAATGATTTTATCAAATACCATTCATTACAGAATCTTAAGTTAATGAAACGTGTTATAATTAATCAAAAGTTTTTTCATAATGCTACTAGAAATATAATATTAATAAACATTCTAATAGCAGATGATTTTTATTACATTTATTGTTAAGATATTTTTTCTGTGATTGAGTGATTTATTATTAAGTTTCGAATACTGGTGTCAAAAGGAATTTTTAGAAAATTTATTTTGTGATGTTATGTCTCTTCAAAATAACTTAATTAACTTTTTAACCCCTTAACCCTTTCCGGCACGGGCAATTTTTGTTGTAAATTTATGAAATGACTGTCTGACACCGGAATTTTAAAACGACTTTTTTAGAAATTCAAAACATGTTAATTTAACTATTCATTGTAAAAGTAAAATTTTACTAAAATATTTTTGGTGCCGTTCGTAAGTTTGGAATTAAAATTAGGTATCCCGACCCTTGAACACCGTGCCGGAAAGGGTTAACGGTGGCATTAAATTAATGTTTAAAAATTCAAATTGCTTTCTGCCACCACTTTTTTGATAAAGAAATACTTACCTTAATTAAAGACAGGTAAAATGATACCAGAATAAAGCCAATTACACTATTTTACCAAACTGGTGTGAAACAAACAATTTGAATAAAAGACACAACCCGTGAATATCGCGGGAGCGAGAATTAAGGGGTTAATAGGCACAAAGGTTACGATATCAACAGGGTGAGTTACAACTTTAGGTTTGTTATCATGTTTTCTTTATTGTAATATTCGCCTTTTTTAATCGCACCCAACCGTTGAAATTCTGAGATAAAAAAATGCGAAGGTTACTGTTCAAAGTTTATGGTGATGAATCTAAATACAGTATATAGTCTATGTATGTCAGGCTCTGCGTCAGGGTTCGTTTGCATCAACGGATTCAAGGAATTTTAAGAGTTTTTGTAAAAGAAATTTCGTAAAGTACTGGTCGCTATGTCTGAAGATATATTTGTTTTTCATTAAATAACGCAAATATTACTTTACGAAAATTCTGGTAAAACATTCTTGAATTTCCTTGAAGCGTAAGAACCCTGTATGTGTCTGTACTTTTTTTCTTTAACCCCTTAATTCTCGCTCCCGTCATATTCACGGACTGTGTCTTTTTTTAGATTTATTCAGATTTGTTTGATTCCCACCAGTTTTATTGTTATCTCTAATAACTTAACTTAAAATTCATAAAAAACTACAACTGTAGTTATCATAGCAATTAACGGCACTTCTAAGCGACAAAATAACTCAGATTCAAAGATTACGAAAAGAAGTTACATGATCAAAACTTTAATGCATACTAAACATTATTTCCCGTTTACAATTTCGTCAGAAAGAGTATCTGACGTCATTGGGCACAGCTGCGTAACATAAGATAAACATATAAAGCAATAAACAACACTTAATGATTTACAAAATTATTAGAACATCAATAAATATTACTTAGCAATTTACAAAAGGATTATGATAGCAATAAATCTCACTGATTGAATGGAAAAAGCACTTTACTTCATTTTTGATTAATTTATGATATCTAAATTATATTTATCGATAACACCCTCCCCCCTTTTGAGTTGCTGACTAGCTACTCAAAACTACATTCTACTTCCCAAATCTCTGGGGCATTTTGGTCACACGACCGAACCTGGTTCTATAAGCAGTTGGCTCAGACTCTGTCAACAAGTCTGAAGAATCTGTCCCCATCAAAGCACCTTGATTACTGCTTTGTAGCTGAAAAGGAGAAGGATAAAAATTAGTAAGAGGTAATTCTAATGGAAAAACTCGTTGTATGGGTCTGATAACAACACCATGTTCAGTTTTTAATTTGACTGTTCTAATTTTGCCATCCTTTCCAGGAATTAGGTCTACAATCTTTGCTAGCGGCCAATTGAGACGTTTTTGTACATCGTCCCCAATGAGCACAAGTTCACCCAGCTTCAAGTCTGGTAACTGGGCGATTTCACGACGCCTTTGAATAAGTTGACCGAGATATTCAGTTCGAAAACGCATTCTTAATTGTTCCATGAGCTTAATTCTGTATCGCAGCCTTTTGCAAAACTGTGTTGCGTCAACTTCATCAATGTCCGTGACACTAGAACTAGAGTGTTGCACTAAAAACATGTTCGGTGTTAATGGAACTAAATCCTCTGAATTTTCGGATTGATATGTGAGAGGGCGATAGTTAATAGTATATTCACAATCACACAAAATTGTTTGCAGTTCCTCAAAAGTCACGACAGCTTTGCCGAGTGTTCGTCGGAGAAGCTCTTTGATCACACGGATCAGCCTTTCCCACGAGCCACCCCACCAGGCGGCTGAGAGAGGATTGAATTTCCAAATGATTCGTTTCAGGTCGCAGAAACGAGTCAATTTTTCCCAATCAATCTTTGACAGATCATTATTGGCACCTTTGAAATTGGTGCCATTATCAGAATAGATTATTCTAGGTCTGCCTCTTCTTGCGATGAAACGTCGCAAAGACAGCAAAAATGCATCAGTTGACAAAGAGGAGACAAGCTCTAAATGAACAGCTCGATAGACTGCACAAGTATAGAGCACTATCCAGGCTTTATCCGCATTTTTAATAAATAAAGGTCCAGCTAAATCAACGCCTTTAGAATCTTTAATGCGATCTAAAGGCAGTGGCACTGGATCGGACTCACGTGATTTAACTTTGTAGCGCTGGCAAGGAATACATTTACTTACAACTTTTCGGACAGTTTTTCTACCTCTTTGGATCCAATAGTTTTCTCTCAAAATACTTAGAAGAATGTGAGTTCCAGCATGACAATTCGCTACATGGAAATGTTCTATTAGTCTAACCGTGAAAATACAGTCATCAGGTAAAAGAATTGGCGACAAGAAATATGGTGTATCAATGCGTTCTGTAATTCTTGTCTTTACTCTAATTATACCGTCTTCATCTTTAAAACAGACTAGGTTAGGTATCGAATCTACATCTGGAAAAAACTCACTTTGTACCATTGAAATTAAAGTTTTTTCAGCATTTTCTAATTCCTCAACTGATAATTTACCATTTTTCCTTGCACTGTATCGCGATTTCACATTATTTATGAATCTTAATACCCAAGCAACTAGTCTAATAATAGATTCAAATTTTGAAAATTTCCTAGCGTACCAAGGAATATTTTTGACTGTTGTGTTTACATTACACAATTTCACTTTTCTCCTTTCACAAGTAATCTATGGAGTTTCACTATCAAGAGTCTCAGTCCTGGGCCATTTTCCCCTTTCTTCCATGAGCCATTTCGGCCCTTCCCACCATCGAGATTTTAGCAATTGCTGGGGAGAACACCCACGCGAAATCAAATCCGCAGGATTCATTTTTCCTGGCACATGGCGCCATTCGCTATTGGGGAAAAGACCTTTTATTTCTTTCACCCTGTTCGAAACAAAAACGGACCATTCACCGTATTCACTTATCCAGTACAACGCAACCATGGAGTCACTCCAAAAAACTGTTTTCATGTTCTGGACACAAAGTGCTTGCTGTTCTGAATGTGCCAATCTAGATCCGATGTTACACGCGATTAATTCTAGTCTGGGAATTGACGCTTGCTTTATAGGAGCAACTCTAGCTTTTGCTCTAATTAATTGAATTTTTACAGCTTCCGGGGTTATAGTTCGAAAAAAGACGCAAGCTGCATATGCCTCTTTGCATGCATCCACGAAAACATGCATTTCGGTAGACTCAATTATTTCAACATATCGCGGAATTTGAACCTCCTCTAATACATTTATTTCACTGAACCATTTTTTAAAAGGTCTTTGAATTTCCTCTGGTAATGGAGAATCCCAACCTAGACCCAATTTCCAGGTTTGTTGTAATATAATTTTGGGTGGCAATGTTGCCGGGCACAATATTCCAATCGGATCAAAAATTTTCTGCATAGAGCTCAAAATTATTATTTTAGTGAAATTTTCATTGTTATTTAATTTATCAAAAGTTAAATTACACTTAAGCATATCCCAATCAAGATCCCACAATATCCCAAGCAATTTTGTTACACCCGAACTCTTTGAAAATTTTTGAGATTTAACGTTACTTTCCCAATTTCTCAAATTAAAACACCCTCGAGACATAATCCATTTAGCCTGCTCGATAAATTCGTCTTGTTCCGCAGCATTCGAAACACCTGTAACACGATTATCAACATAAAATGAATATTTCAATTTTTCTGCCATATTCCTATAATTAAGAGATACATTATCTAACAAATGAGATATCGACGCTGCCAACAAAAATGGGCTCGAACTCACTCCGAAAACCACTCTGCAATGTCTATAAGTAATTTCTTCGTTCACAGAAGGATAAAAAAATCGTAAAAAATCTCTATGATCCGGGTTTATGCTAATCTGCAAAAAGGCTTTTTCGATATCCGCAGAAAGACCAATTTTATAAATTCGAAACCTATCGATAATATCCGGTATTTGCTCAATTAAATTCGGGCCTTTATACAAAATATCATTTAAGGAACACTTTCCATATTCTCTAGCGGACGCATCAAAAACGGGCCTTTATTTTGGTCGTAGCACTGTCCACTTTCACCACAGGCCGATGCGGCAAAAAATGCTCTTTCTGTACGTCCTCCGTTACTTTTTCAATTATTTCTAAATCTTCCCATTCTCTGAAAACATTTTCATAATCAATAAGTAGACCCCCCTTTTGTGCGCGTTCGCACATCTTTTTATGTCTCTTCCACGTCATTTCTTTATTACTGGGTAATTCAATCGTATCAGATTTAAAAGGTAAACAAACTTCATATCTACCATCTGGATGAATTTTAATATTGGTTTTAAATTCCTCTATTATTTTAGAATGCTCATATTGATTTTTCAAACTTTCTACAGGCTCCCTAATACCGATCGTTTCAAGATCCCATAACTCATTAATAGAAGCATTTTTTACATACAAAGATACAACAGACAAAACAGTATTACTATCATAATTACTACTCAAATTTTTATTGGGTTTTCCAGTTAATACACAACCCAATCGTGTTTCTAACATAAATAAACCTGAATTTAATTTCATACATTTATTAGTGAATAATGTGCCAATTAAATCGGCCCCTAAAAGTAAATTAATTTCCGAATCTTCGGATTGAAGATCAGGTAAAATAATTTGTTTTTCTCTAAGTTCAATAAGTGCCTCTACACTAGAAAGTTTGGGTACAAAACCAGTAAATTTATTTTCAGAGAATACCTCAGCTCTACAACTAAAGGAATCATTTAAGTCAGAAATAATTAAATCATAAACGTCATGTATTTGAACTGAGGTTTCTCTCCCCCCAAAAAGGGTATGGGTCATTTTAATTTTCCTCTTAGGAACCAGATGTAGATTCTCAACCACCTTTTTACTAACATAACTGTTTTGAGAACCAGAATCAATAATAGTGCGAACCTTTAGTTCCACATTCTTATTTTTCACTTTAACCATTAATGTCATGAGATAAACATTTTCACTATTAGAATGATTTGTCATAGTATTAGTTTCATGACTTTCATTTTCTTTCTTATCATTTTCACTATTATAATCTGGGCACATAAGAAAATGATGATATTTTTTACACTTAATACAGGTACTTTTAAGTCTACAGTTTTTAGATATATGGTTAGGCTTAAAACAATTAAAGCAAGCATTTTTCTTTAGTAAAATCTTTTTCTTATTTTCTAAAGTCATATTTCTAGCGGCAAAACAATAATGCGATAAATGCTTTTTGTCACAAAAAATACAAGTAAATTCTCGCTTACCTGTATTTCCAAAAGAAGTGTTTACTAGCGATGAAGCTGTGGCAGGAGGGGAAGTTTTATTATCCCGGTCATATCTTTTATTAGTAGTATTAGCACCGAAACCACTGCGCGCTAAAGCAACCATCTCCTCGCTTTGCACTTCGTGTTTTAGAAAAGACATTAAATTTTTGAGGGAACGTTCTTCGTGCATCGCATCTTCGGCATTTCGTTTTCTTTCCCATGACATCAAGACTTCTTCAGGGAGGATCGATTCTACTAACGGGATCAGGAAATCGCCGTATTTTTCTTGCGTACGTCGTAAACTTTCCAGAGATCGCAACTTTCCCTCTAATTCATCGTACAACTTTGGCAAATCTGTTTTTACTCGGCCAGCGATAGCATTTTTCATAACCATTGTTAATAAATCCCGTATATAGACTTGTACGAGCAAATCTTCTCTACCAAATCTTTCTTTGATTTGGTTTATTGCTTGATGATAATTAGCAGCTGTAGCTGGAAAGCTCTCCACCACTCTGGCTGCTTTTGAATTCGGAACGACCGCTTGAATTAAATATTGAAATTTATCCGAATCCGAAATACTTTTATCTTCATGTATCTTCTGAAATTGAGACCAAAGAGACAAATAGTCCTTAACATCACCATTAAATTTTTTCAATTCAATCTTCGGCAATTTAAAACTTCTCTTCTCAGTAGATTCATTCCTATTTTCAAAAACAGGCGTCTGCAAAGAAATAATTTTTTCTTCTACTCCAGTCTTCAACTCAAGGTATTTATCCCGATATTCTTCGGCTGCATGAAAATCTTCCTCACACTCCTTCTCGGAACTTTCTTTCAACAGTATGCTACTTATATTTTTCTGACATTCCTCTAACCTTCCAAATTTATCCTCTAATTGTTTCTGTAACACAGACAGACTTTTAAGATCAATCTCTAGTTTCAATAATTCTTCTGTAACTTTATTCATGTACGAAGTAAAACTTATTCGCAGATTTTTTCTTTCTAGTTTCAACGCTTTTATATCCATAATTGCTATGTCGGCCCCACGTTGGGCGCCAAATGTTATCTCTAATAACTTAACTTAAAATTCATAAAAAACTACAACTGTAGTTATCATAGCAATTAACGGCACTTCTAAGCGACAAAATAACTCAGATTCAAAGATTACGAAAAGAAGTTACATGATCAAAACTTTAATGCATACTAAACATTATTTCCCGTTTACACTTTCGTCAGAAAGAGTATCTGACGTCATTGGGCACAGCTGCGTAACATAAGATAAACATATAAAGCAATAAACAACACTTAATGATTTACAAAATTATTAGAACATCAATAAATATTACTTAGCAATTTACAAAAGGATTATGATAGCAATAAATCTCACTGATTGAATGGAAAAAGCACTTTACTTCATTTTTGATTAATTTATGATATCTAAATTATATTTATCGATAACATTTATAAAATAGTATAATTAGCTTTATGATGGTATCATTTTACCTGTCATTGAATAAGGTGAATATTTCTTTTTCAAAAAATTGGTGTTACTAAGCAATATAAATTTTTAAACCGTAATTTAATGGGACCGTTAAAGGGTTAACTCGATAGCAGTTGCGCCAGGTATGACATACCCAGGGTACATACGGTATTTAGAATTGTCACCAATATTTTTCAAAAACTAATCTTCAACGTACTTTATCGCAGGATTTGTAACACTTGACTCCGACTAAATAAGATTAGTGTTGCCAGATGGGCTACTTTTTTAAAATGGTAAATGTTCCTTATTTAATGACATATTAATTAAGCCAAAAACAAAGTGAATTTTACAGTTTCAAAAAGTGGTGCCGATCAAGAAATCTGAATTTAAAAAAAAAGCCCACTGGCAACACTGAATAAGATTATGATAGTTATTTGTTTTTGTTGGTGGCACAGAATAAATCATTCATACCCAGGGTACGCGCGATATCCCTAAGGATAATCCTTTCTTGAACTCATTCATGGTACGTACACATTTAGCAGAATTTCGAATAGAATTTTTGGTTTTATTTCACTCCCTAAGCGTCGCGCCCGATAAGTGTATGTTACTTTTTTTAATCGAGATTGTTTGATTGTCATGACTTTTTTGATGCAGAAATATTCCGCTTAGTTAATGGCAGATAAAATGGTGCGGGAATAAAGCTAATTTCAATATTAAAAAAAAAATTGGTAAGAATCAAATTATCTGAATAAAAAAAAGTAAACTACACAGACCGGGAAAGACACGGGGGCGCAAGAATTAGGAGGTTTAACACTGCAACGACTTTGAGGGGCCATTTTGGTCCCGACCGTATGGATGTATTTCGATTCGAACCAGAAAATAGAATAAGTTTAACTCCTTAACGGTCGCATTAAATTACGATTTTAAAATTCAAATTGCTCATTGGCACCACTTTTTTGAAAAAGGAAGATTCACCTTATTTAATGACAAGTAAAATGATATCATAATAAGGTTAATTAAACTATTTTATAAAACTGGTGGGAATCAAGCATATCTGATTAAATCTAAAAAAAGTCACAGCCCGTGAATATGACGGGAGCGAGAAATAAGGGGTTAAACAACAACACAACGGAAAAAAGGACGAATTAAATAAATTAAACAGTATTAAATATTTTTATAAACCTTGAGTAAAAATTCCCGCATTTCTAGTTTTAACACATATCCCCGGTACAATGTTAAACTAATGGAGTTAAGAATAAAGAGGGAGAGACAGTTAGTGTATTGTCTATCAGTTACGTTTGAAGTAACTGAGGAGGTTGTCATAAGATGGTGGTTGATTTTTTATATCGGATGAACTGTTTCTCATTACTGCAGACTGAAATTTCCACAAGTAAACTTTGAATAGAAAATTTGTCTTAATTTAGAGGCATTTAAATGAAATATTTCTCTCATAAAATGGGTTATTTTTTTCTATTTGTTTTCCAATGTATTAAAATCGTTTCCACGGAAACTAATAGGTAGTTGTCGGGATTGTCACAATATGGCGGAAACACAAGGCTTGGCCACCGTCGAAGTAAATTTCCACCAGTAAAACTGAATAGCTGTTTTTTCCATTATTTATGACTGAAGTTTAGAACTAGTAAGAAGAAAATTTCTGTTTGAATTTGCTGGTGGAAGTTTGCACCTGAGACAATCAACTCCAGCGAAAGTGGTTACAGTTGAAGCTTCACTATTTTAACCGGTTGAAGGGTTAAAATAGTGGTGATGCCGTCACGGCATCACATAATTTTAACCTCTAATTGGCACATTGGCACCGAAATTTTATAATGAAAATTTCACTTTTGTTATGTACGTGAAAATATGCTTTAACTTCTTCACAAATAAATTCTCTTGTAAAAACTGGTGTCATTAAATTATTTCAACATTTTATGAAAACAAGTAATTTGCCCCTGAAAGGGTTAAGGGTAGTTCAGTTCCTCTTTATTAATAGTTCCATGGTTAAACTATCCAACATAAGAACAGTATTTATTTCCAGTGGGCTACTTTTTTAAAATTCAGATTTCTTGATTGTCACCACTTTTCTGAAATGGTAAATCCCCTTGTTTTCGTCTTAAACAATCTGTCCGTAAATAAAGTTAAATAAGGTTAATTTTGCTATTTCAAAAAAGTGGTGCCAATTAAGAAATTTGAATTTTAAAAAAGTAGCCCACTGGCAACATTGCTTTCATATTGGATAGTTTGACATGGTACCGACGCTACCGTCCACCACTTTTTCGAAATAATAAAATTCGCCTTAATTAATGACATATTAATTAAGGTGAAAACAGGGAGAATTTTACTATTTCAGAAAAGTGGTGCCAATCAAGAAATCCATATCTAAAAAAGTAACCTACTCCTTTCACATTGGATAGTTTGAGATGGTGCCGACGATATAACGTTATAGATTTTACATTAATCATAAAAGGGTAGTTTAATTGAAAGAAAAATATTAGGCAAAGATTTCTACTTTGAAATAGTCGTGATATGTTCTTTGGAAATTGAAAGGCGTGTATGTAACTTGCTTATTTACTCAGTTTCCTGCATATAATTTGTGACAGAACAAACACATTTAGACACAGGAATTTCAATTAGTGAAACATAAGTTATATTTAGCTAATACAGACTAGTTACAATTTTTCAGCAAGTTTTATGTTAGTAACAGATTTATTTAATCCGAAATTTATATACCGGGAATCAGGAAAATTAAGATAAAGATTTTTTTTTTTGTTCAAAATTTGTTTGCCTGATCCGAGACGTATACGGCACGTGTGAAAGGGACGGAACAGGAACACGGGGTTTTTTTCATGAGCGAAAATGCACTGGTTAATATTCTGCTTTCAAAATGAAAAGAAGAAATTAAACTAGAAAAATAAACCATGAGTGAACTTCACTAACTGTAGCTTATTCCATGGAGGCATTTCTTACACTTTTCCATCTAAATTAGTTCTGTACTAGCGTCATCCAGAAATTAAGCTTCCCCTGTCCCGTAAAAAGAAACAAAACATAATTACCTGAAAAGATTTATTGCAAAAGATATATCTATGCTTTAACGTAAGAACCACCGGTATTGTAACATTTTTCATGGCACGGGGTAAGTTTTTGTAGTCCAGTATCGAAGAAGTCTGCAGCCTGTGAATGGAGACAGCTTGTCACAGTTGTCAATGTACGTCTTATCACCCGTAATGATCCTGTTGAAGTACCCGTTGCTCTCATTTTGGTATCGCTTCAGAAATGTCAATGCTTCTCCCATACGTTCGGTTTTGTGTTCGGAAGTAATGTTCTTTGGCACCCACCCGGCGCACAATTTCATGAACAACATTTGTTTCGTGATATATTCTGCACTTTTTTACAGAGATACCACGATGAGGGCAACGAGGATCGTTACGGGCGATGAGACATGTGTTGACAACTGTGGGAAGCTCGCTACGTTCCCAAGCATCAGGTTTATATGACACGGATTGAAAAAACTTATCCCACACTATTATAATTTTTACGATTCCGGTGGTTTTTATGTTGAGAAAAGTTGAAGCATTGCAGCAGTGTTGCCAGTGGGCTACTTTTTTTTTAAATTCAGATTTCTTGATTGGCGCCACTTTTTTGAAAAGGTAAAACAAACTTTGGTTTTGCCATAATTAATATGTCATTAAATAAGGTACATTTTACCATTTCAAAAAAGTGGTGCCAATCAAGAATTTGATTTTTAAAAAAGTAGCCCATCTGTCAACACTGCATTGTTGTATCTTTATCAATAAATCCTTCCAGGTAATTATGATTTAAAATTATATATATAAATCACATAAAATGATCAAAATTAGCTAATACGTGTTAAAAGTGATAAAATACATTTAAAAGGCATATAAATACGATTACGTTAAAATTTAAACATGTAGGTAAATCCCGTGGCATAATTTAGACTTAATTAGAATGCAATATTCGAATTAGAATAAGATTTTTAATATACTTGAATAAAATTAGAATGCAACGTAATTAGAGTAGATTACTTGCTGTAAATTGGTATTCACGTGTTTTTGTACGAGTATTAGACACATAATTAGTAACCGTATTCATGACTGTACACAACATTAATGAAGCCGAAACTCATTATTCAAGGTATTGAGGAACCTAAAACATGTGGTCATCAACCTATGGCTCGCGGGCCACCAAGCTATAGATATTTCGAAATAGAAAACTTTGGATTATTTAATCACAGAAATTTTGGATTAAAAAGGGGGACGAGTTCCTTTCAGAATTTGTGGTGAAAAAGAGCTTCCAGGCAAAATTTTTAAAGACTCAGTCATCTAGAAAGGGTTAAAGCTATTTTCGATTAACCCATTAAACGCCAAAACTATAAGGTTGAAATTTTCAACTTTCCGACCGAACGTTGTTAGTCACCACAAATTCTAAACGACAAATTTAGCTTTATTTGATCGTATTATTTTGTGTCTTTAAGTAAGTCTATTTTTTTATTGAAAAATAGTGGTGTATGTGTAAATAATTTAAACTTGATCATTTATTTTGACCGTTGCGTGAACGCAACACCGGCGGATAATGCGTTAAGTGCACAATAATATTAGAATACTTTAACATGTCTTTTTAATTTCTGTAAAATATGCAATATTCATTATTGAAAAAAATACATTTATAAGTTAAAAATAAACAAAACGTTCTGCTTGCTTACAATGTTGCCAGTCCGCATCTATATTTTTTTCAATTCAGATTACTTGAATGCTAAAACTTATTTGAATAGTATAATTTGCTTTATTTTTCCTTTATTTATTTTTTCATTGAATAAAAACGTTACTACTTCCAAATAGTGGTGGTATTCAAGCAATCTTAACAAAAAAATGTAGGAGACTAGCAAGACTTTTTGCTTATCTATTACCAATCTTATTTACATGATCCCCAAACGGTGAGCTGTTTCGATACCAGTTTTTCAACAAAAAGAAAAAAATCTAAATTCTTCTTATACATTTTGTCGGAATCTACCCAAAGGTTATTTCTATTGCAAACGTTGTAAAAGCCTAACACGAAAATTTTTCTTAGGAAATATTGGTATTAAAAAAGAAGCCAAATGGGAGCAAGTATTTATTTTCATATGTATGAGTAGAATATAAGAATACTAGATAGGAAACTATGACTGTCATTAAAAATTTCTAAAGATCATTCTTAATCGTATTAGATTGCCTACATCAAATTTCACTTGACATATGCAATATCATGAAATAGCGACTGAAAAATATATGATAAATTATCCTTTTTCACAACATTTTATTACTCTTTTCCTTTTCAGACATAAATATTTAAAGAATGGAATAGTAATTTTTGATTCAGAAACTGCTATAAATGTGCGGCATAGCGGTAAACAAATGCGTTTGAAATAACAACATTGAAATAATTATAATGAAACCGTCATCCACTACTTGCTTTTAGATTAGATTCGAGGAAATCGATTTTTCAGCAGAACAGGTCTTTAATTGCGCGTCAAGGGACCAACAGAATTCTCTGAATTTAAACAGAGAAGATAATTTGAAATCAACTGAAAACAAGAAAGAAAAATCATGCGTAACGTATAAATTATAAAACACTTTCCGTGATTTTCAGAATACTGTGACGAAGCGACACTATTTAACTAGAAAACAGAAATTCTGCTTTTTCAGAATTTAGTGTAGACCCCGATGAAAAAAAAAATATATATGTATATAAATGTATATAATGCAAAACACATTTCAACTTTAAGTCTTAAAAAACACGCTTTTATTTTATATAGAATGACGTCATTCGCATCCTCTGAAGAATTCCTCATTTACGACCCAGTCTTAAACAACATCTTCTGTAAAATATTCATAGGACGTCAATATTGCTGAATAATACACACACACACACCAAAAAAAAAAAAAAAAAAAACAGATGTCACTAAAGAATCTCGACAAAAAAGAAATCGGCTATCTCATGATTCATATGCCTTCATTTGTTTGTAATACAGATAATTAAATTAAGTATAGTTTGTAATAGCTCCATGTTTTATCAGAAATCATTCCTTTATATTTTTTTCAAAATAGAACGTATTTTAATTACATTTTTTTTTTCAGTAGTTAGGGGGAAATGGCAACAAAAAGATATAATTAATATTTTCCAACTATTTTTTTTTTCTTTACTTTCTACAGAAATGGAGTACTTGAGCTGCCAACATTAAACAAATGGCGCTAAAAACTGCAAAAACATTAATATCTCAAAAATAAATTTAAATACAGCTTTCCAACAAATTACATTAAAAAGTAACTTTTTCCCCAATACGACGGTATAAAAATCGCAAATGTGCGATGCTTAGAAGTTAAAAAAAATGCAGTAGAGTATGTAGCAGTACAATAATACATCTGGTTTGTTTTACGGCTGCATAATACAACGGAGCATTATTTTTTGGAGACGACAATTTATTTGCTGGGAGAAAGAAATGGCATATCGGGGCAAATAAGATAAAAGAAGATATCTTGACAAACAATTTAGAAAACAGATAACACAATTAAGCACACAATTGCATGGATTATCCCCCATAGTCGATAGGATGTATGAATATTTTAAGTAGCCCTGTATATTATCCATAGATTTGTTAAAATTTAAATAATCTGTGAAACGTACAACACACATGAAGATTTTTTTTCTGCCTTTACCGCCCATATATATAACTAGAAATGTTTATACAGCCCATGCATAGGATCAATAATTTTATGCACATCACAGATGAAGCTGAAATTTAATTCGCATAGGAATCTCATAACACACTAAAATCGTACTTCCTGCAATTGCCACCCATAGACGATAACATATTCAGTTCTTTGGGTTACCCTGTATATGAATTTATATCTATACAGACATATGTTTGTATATACTAACTAAATACAATTAAGCTGGAACAGTGTTCGTCAGGGAATTTCCAGACCAGGAAATTATTGGGTACCAGTATTTTCTTACAGAAAATCTCTCCTTAAATAAGGCAAAATTTCCGCATTTAACCTAGATTTGTTTTTCCATAAAAAATACTTATATTTTACCTGGAAAGTTCCCTGAATCGTAGAAAACAGGGTTGCCACATTGGCATCCATTTTTATTTAGAAATTTCCAGTTCATACCAGAAATAAAGAATATTAATTAATATTTTATTCAATAAGAGATATTTAGCGATTACGTAAAATAAAAATTCTTCTTTCGAAATTTATGGTATGAATTTGAAATTTCTTATTAAAACTGGGGGACTCATATTAACATTTGATTAGGTTTAACCCTTAAGTTCGCGATTTTTTATTGTGTTTCGAAAAAATTATACATGATTCTCTGAAAGGTTTATTACACAGGAAAAATAACGAAAAAAATCAGAGATACATTTTTCATATAATACGTCAATCTTTTCTTTTGTTGCACATCTGCAATACAAGTAAGAACTACTGTCGTGTGGCTGTTTTACGCTAAAATATCGCAAATTAGTAATTATTTAAATCAGTATGTCTTCAAATACCTTATTTGATATAATTATTTATTTTATAAAACTTAACCTTTTACCCTTTAATTACCATGATAGAATACATTCTAGAAATTACGTAGTTCAGAGAATCTGAATTTACACCAGAAGATTTCAATGGTTAATTTCACTTTATTTACATAAGGAATGTCTGTAATTAGTTAAAGCAAATATTGATATTTTAATTTTCTGTTGTGAAATAGGTATATACGAAAAAAAATTATATTAAATTCAAAACACTGTTGTTTGCATATATGCCTAGCTGCGCACTAAGGTGTAAAAATATTGTAACATTTTAAAGACGCACTGCAAATAATTTTTCCTCATAGACGATAATGTAATAGAGATTTGTGCGTCCCTGTAGTTGAAGTATAAATGAATTGCAGTCCTTATTCTACAGAAACAATGTTTCAGTCCCCCTATACCAATTTCAGGTTGTATAACCCCTTAATTCTCGCTCCCGTCAATATCACGGGCTGAGGTTTCGTTCGTTATTTCTCGTGCCCGTCATATTTCCGGGTTGGAGATTTATTGCTGGAAAAAACTTCTGAAACCAGAAAAATTTAACTGGCATTTCCGTGTGAAGTCATTAAATATTACAGTTTTGTTTAACGCATTCACGCCGGCGTGCATCACCGGTGGGTCACGCTTGACTGCCGCATCGGGCGGCGTGCGTCACCGGTGGGTCACACTCGACTATAACATAGACGGCGTGCACTACAGGTGGGCCACACTTGGATATTCGAAAATTCAGTAGTAAAAACAATTCAATATTACAAATCTTATACATTCACGACGGGAAACGAGAATTCTTGTTTTCATTCAAAAGATATCATTAACTAAGGGCGTGGCTTCTACCTTACAGAAAATGCATTTATATGATGTTGTCCATATTTCTTTAGATTTTAAGACATTTTATATTAAATTCGTACATATGCAGTCAATAAAATCATGTCTCTAATGCATTTGCTTACTCCTTACGAACTTTCAGACATTCACAATCAACTCTGCTTGTTATATTTGAGTTCAATGTAATAAATATGAGGTGGGCGTGTCATTACATACAGTGTCTGAATAAGCGAAAGTACCGCGCCGCCAGATGAAGCAAAAGATGAATTCAAGAGCCGCCTCACAGCGAGAAACATGAATATAGGCACCGGCGTGAACGTGTTAACCCTCCGTCTACCAGACGGGTCCATTGGACCCGACAGGCACATACAAAATATTCATTCAAACCAGAAATTTCTTTAAAATAAACTAAGTATATAAACCAGACAAAAATAAGGTAAATAAATAAGTTAAATAGTTTTAAATAAAAATTCTGGTGTAGAACGTTTTATTAAAACTTGAATAAAATTCCCGGTAGATCTAGGGTTAAGATGACGCTGATTGTAGTGCTGGGATTTGTATTGCATATTACGAAATATATAACACTCAAAAAAATTATTAATAACCAAAATATAACGTACATATATTATTTCAAATATTGTTTGTAAACATTTGTTTGATGATGATAAATAAAGATCTAAGATGTGAAAAATAAAGGTGTTATTCGTATTAATTTGCATGGTATAAAACAAACATGAAGACACTGAATTCTCGCATGATGGTTTTTCTACAAATGTGAATTTGTTCTATAAAATCTTTATTTTTTCTCCTTAAAAAACCTAATTGCATATTTTATTTAGAAACCTTATAATTATTCAATTTATGTAATAAAAAAATAGGTACATTTTTTATGGTTTTTCCCAATATTAAGCGGCCGTGAAGGGGTTAATCTAGTGTAATTTTACGAAAATACACGGCAAACAATTTTTCCCCATAGACCATGTATACCACATTCCTTTTTCGAGTGCAGTGCATGTAAACGAATTGTAAATGCTACATACTCCATTTTATACGATATACCGTATGTTAAACATTAATAACATATACCCAGTTCATGGTGTTCTAAGTAGATTTAGATAAGTTTGAGCAGGTAGAGTTAGACGGCCGGACAAAGTCATAAATATTTTTCAAGTATGTCAGAAAAAGTTAAGTAAAACCATTGTTCAACACTCGCTATTTGATTTTCTCAGCTTGAGTGGGGCCTGTGATTGCTTAAGGCTGCTAGTCACTCAGCTTCCAAATTCCCTTAAGAATGTTAAGTCTGTGGGCGTTTGATGCATTCGTAGATTTAAAATATCTCCTCGGGAAATTAATAATCTTCACCTCTTTTTTTCGTGTACTCTTTTTAAAGGGTGTATCTTTTTTTCTCAGTTGTCAAACTATTTCTAAAGTATATACTTAATTTTATGTGAAGTTTTAAAATCGCACTCACTGTTCATCAGCTTTTAACCCTTTGAGGGGGAGGCAATAATGTCTCTGTAATATTTAATTCTCACCGGAATAATCGAGAATTTTTATTCTAAAATAAGGAAAGCAATTTTTCAAAATCCGCTCCTCCCCCCCACACACACACACAAAGTGAAAAATATAAAATTTAGTTAAAAGTTACCGGTACGAATCTTGTTTAAATTAGCTGTCTCTCAAGGGTTAACACATAAAATGATAAATTTAGCATAAATTTTAAAAATATTTTGATAACTGAAAAAAAAAAATCTTTAAACAAGAGTACAAAGAAAAAAGCAATTAAAAATATTAGTTTCCTTAGGGACATTTAAAATATATGAATGCACTCTACGCCCATAGACTTAGCTTTAGTGAGGTAAATTCTGAAGCTAAGTAACTAGCAGCCTTAACCCTTTCCGGCACAGAGGTATTCTATTCGTAAAATGATGAAATGATTGAGAGACAACGGAATTTACAAACGACATTTTTATAAATTTACCCATTAATGCCGGTTGGTACGAAAATCTGTCATTAGAGAAATACGAAAATTTTAAATATGAAAACCAATATTTTAGTAAGGCAATTTTGTTATTACTTAATCTCAGACTTTGTGCGATCAAATAAGTTAAAATTACAGTATGAGAAAACTGGTGTCAACTGATACATAGTTATTAAAAAGGTGTAAAAGGAACTCGGCATTAATGGGTTAAAAACCTGTTACTTTAATATTTCATTGTAAAAGCAAAATTTTATTAAAATATTCTTGGTGTCGCTGTAAATTTGGGATTAAAATTAGCTGGTCCCGACATGGGACCACTGCGTCGGAAAGGGTTAAGCCATAACTGCTAAGTTTTACGCTTTTTGCCGACCGCATTTTTTTAACAGAGAAATTTGTCTTATTTAATCGTCGAAAACATAGGATTAAATAAGAATTTTTTTTCTGATTAAATATAGTGGTAGGAAAAAAGCTTAAAATTTGGCAGCTATGGTTAAGCCCTTTTGTAGACCTCCACACCTGGCTGACCCTTGATCTTCCCAGCTTAATGAAGAGGATATGCAAAAAGACAATAATTTAGTCGTTCAAAATGGATTATTTCTTAACTCTTAAATGTCTAGTGATGCATATCGACATCACTTTTTATTTAACTCTTAGCAACCATTTTTTTTTTTTTTTTTTTTTTTTTTTTTTTTTTAAATAGAGAAATATTAATCCTGTAAAAATTGCAAAATATGCTACAACATAAAGTTAAATATCTACCTTAAAAATTTTCGTTTCCAATCTTTAACCCCTTGAGGGGCGGTGGAATATAACCTACGATTAATGAACTTTTGCACCAGAAAATTTTGTCAAATTTTACTTTTCTATCTTTGGTGGGAAAGAGCTGTAAAATTGCTTTTCCTTATTTTGCAATAAAATTTTTGGAAGATCCCGGTATGAATTCGACATTACAGAAACGCAATCACTTGCCCGTGAAAGGGTTAATATCAGAAATAAAAAAACACAATTCTAAACGAGTAATTCATGCATTTAAGGGTTAAGTTTTACAAAATAAAATTTATATAAAATAAGGTATTTAGATTCGGACTTACTAAAATATTTACTAATTTGCAATATTTTAATTATGACAATAGTTTTACTTGTATCGCAGATGTGAAACAGTGTGTAGATGTGTATGAAGTGGTTGACGTATTATACGAAAAACTTATCTCTAATTTTTTACATTATTTGTTCTGTGTAATAAACCTTTTTGAGAATTATATATAATTTTTTCGAAGCAAAATAAAAAATCATGCAATTAAGGGTTTGATCCAGTGGGCAACTTTTTTTAAATTCAGATTTCTTGATTAGCACCGCTTATTTGAAATAGTAAACTGCGCTTTATTTAATGACATATTAATTAAGGAAAAAACCAGTGAATTTTGACATTTCTGAAAAATGGTGCCAATCAAGAAATCTGAATTTTTAAAAAAGTAACCAACTGGCAACACTGTTTTCATATTGGATAGATTGACAGGGTACCGACGATATACGTCAGAGTGGTCAATTTTTTTATTCTATTCGTGCCACTTTTTGAAAAATAATCTGTCCACTATACATATACATAGATATTTTGAAGCAAAATCGACGCCAAAGAAATATTATTTTAATTGTGCCACGATAGAATATGAAAATAGTTTTCCGTCTTGCTTCGTGATCAAAGTGCTAAAATTATGTAGCTTTTCCTCGCTGTTTTATCTTTTCAGATATAAATATTTAATTTCAATTGAAATAAAAATTTGTAATTTAAAAACATCGCCAAAACTGTAAACAAAAGTTCTCGAAGTATGATCTTTGTAACAATTATAATGAAACCTCCAAGCACTGTTTGCTTGTTAACTGCAATCAAGGGAATCGATTTTTAAGCAAAGCAGGTCTTTAATTGCATGTCGTGGGATCGACAGAATTCTGACAATTTTAACAAAGCAGATAATTTAAATTCGATAGAATTGATAGCAAGATTCAATTCTCGCTAATTTCATACTTGATTTTCGTAGCTTAATGAAGAGGAGACGCAAAAAGTCAATAATTTGGTCGTTCCTAATAAATTCCTTCTCTTATGTAATTATTTGTTGCATAGTATTAAAACGAAAGTATAGATTTACAATACAAAATGCTCTTCTGAACGTTTTCCTATAAGAATAGATAAGAATTAAATCTCATGCATTTTTTCCAAAGTATGTTTCCACAAAATAAAGATTTTTGAATTATTTTATAATTCCGTAATTATCAGTAGCGCCAGTTAAGTGGGTGTTTTTATTCAGATTGCTAACACATTTTTGAAACAGTAAAATTCGCATAAAATATATAATGTGGACTTTAAAAAGTCCACAGCTTTACTTAAAAAACGAATAAAGTAATGAAAAAAGTTACAAGTTTAAAAAATATATTTTATTTAAAACTTCTTAATGCTTCCAAGCTTTCCAAGCTTATCATCAGTGGATATTTTAATAATTGTTGTTTATTTATACAATACTTGTATAAATAAACAACAATTGGTTTTTAAAATATTCTCTGAGGAAGAGCTTGATAAGCTTGAAAGCACTAAGAAGTTTTAAATTAAATTGTATGTATAACCAACAATTAGTTATTAAACTATTCTCTGATGATGAGCTTGGAAAGCTTTAAAGTACTAAAAAGTTTTAAATAAAATGTAGATTTTAAACTTGTAACATCTTTTTCATTACTTAAGTCGCCTTTTAAGTAAAATTGTGGACTTTTTTAAAGTGCGCATTATATATTTTATGTTGAATGAATGTGAAAAAAGTGCGTTTCGTCTTATTATTTTATTAGTGACATTCGCTTTATTTAATCTGTCATTAAATAAAGGAAATATTCATATTTTAAAAACATGGCAATTCCGTAGCGTCAAGGGGTGCGGGATCAATTTTCTGTCAGTATTATTATAAAAATGTGTCCTAATTTAATCATATACCGCTGAAAGATTAAATTAGGCCTAATTTAGTATATAGTAATACTGATAGTAAAGTAATCTACAGTTCCCCGACGCTAGGCCACTGAAAATTGGTAGTAATAAAGCAATCTCAGGCCTCGGAGTGGTCCTTTTTTGTAGACACTAAATTAAATCTTTTACCACTACAATTTCCTTACGAAAATTTCCGTTTTATATTTATCTTGGAAATGTCGTAGAAACAAGTACTCGCTTCGCGGTGAGCTTTTTATTGCGATTCTGGTAGTAATCTGCCATAACACTACTTAAAAAAAATTGAGGTGGCTAAAAAAAGTGACCACTCAGAGCCCTGCAATCTAAATAAAATTTAAAAAAAAAACGCCCAACTGGTAATAGTGGTAATCGCTTCATCTAAAAAGAGAAAATCCCAAAACCGAGAATTAAAAAAAAAATGTGAAACTCAGGGGATATGAAGGCACATGGAGATATCGCCGGTACCATGTCAAACTATCCAAAATGAAAACAGTGTTGCCAGTGGGTTACTTTTTTAAAATCCGATTTCTTGATTAGCACCACTTTTCAGAAATGGTACAATTCACTGTTTTTTGCCTTAATTAACATGGCATTAAATAAGGCGAATTTTAGTATTTAAAAAAATGCTGCCAATCAAGAAACCTAATTTGAAAAAAGGAGCCCACTGGCAACACTGTTTTCTTATTTGGTAGTTTGACATGATACCGACGATATCTAATATGCAACTTTTTCTTTTGCCGTATCTAGAACTACCGGAAATGTTACTCGAGTTTTATAAAAATATTCTACACCAAAATTTTATTTAAAGCTGTTTAACTTGTTATTGTCTGGTTCAGATGTTTAGTTCATTTTAAAGATAAGTCTGGTTGGAATAAATATTTTGAATATACCTATCGGGTCGTCTTGTCGGGGGACTGTGGCGTAGCATCGGGGGGCGGGGGGCGCTCTATCAATTTATTATCAGTATTATTGTATGCTAAATTTTGCTTCGTTTAATCGTATAAGATTCATTGATTATATGAAGCCAAATTTTCTATATAATAGTGCTGGTAGTTAAATGATCGATCCTCCCCCCTAACGCTACACCACTGGTTTAAGATAATCGTTTGTTCCGTTTATCAGTTCTATCGAATGTTAACAACATATCAAACGTTAATATCATTAAAAGTATGGTTTTCAAAATACAAAGTTTCTAGCATATCATAATTCCCTGTGCAAAATCGTTCAGCCAAATGAACATGTTTAGAAATGAAAAAAATATTTTGTTACACTTCAATAAATGTAATAAGAAAAACTAACTTTTATCTTACAATTTATTTCTTTATTTTTAATCCATTAATAAGCAAGATTAAATGTTTGTAACAAAACAAAATTATCAATAAGTTTTAATTTTAAATAAATTCTAACAAATAACTTCCTGTGGTTTTCTGAGCTATTTCAAAAAAATACTACTAATAATAATAATCTCCCATAAATATTATTGTTTTGAAATAGTGGTGTTAATCTCTTTTGCTGCCATTTCTTCCGCGACAAGCATTCAACTTTATCGCTGAGTTTTAAAATGATTCCGAAAAATGTTTCGCTGTTCAAATTTAACTATATAAATTGAATTTTTTGAAAGAAAAATCTTTTTACATACTTTCAGCCGTACACGTAGGCATTTAGATTTCCGGTTTTTGAATGTCATTATTCTTCGTAAAAATTCTTGGGCTTATCTAATGGTAGATTTCTACGATTATTTTAGGCAAACGAAGTTTTTTTTTTTTCTTTTGAAATACTGGTATTCAAAATCCATAATCCTTGGCACCTGTGCCTACATATTTCGAAAACTTCAAAAGTCTTTGAATTTCAATGTCGAGACCCCTCTTTCTATAGGAGGTATCTTTTCTAAAAATAGAAAACATAGCATAGCTGCCAACTCTTACGCTTTTTTGTATCACCAAAAAATTAGCGATTACATTTACCTTTTATAATAGTCGTAATCTGCCGATTAAATAAGGCAAAATTTTGTGTTAAATTCTTGTGGCGTAAAAGT
This sequence comes from Maratus speciosus, assembly GCA_963932465.1. Classification (NCBI taxonomy): domain Eukaryota; kingdom Metazoa; phylum Arthropoda; class Arachnida; order Araneae; family Salticidae; genus Maratus; species Maratus speciosus. Next base: position 201,666,705 of record OZ010796.1, on the reverse strand, counting down.
TGAAAGCTATGATACAGAAAAATCTATGCCTGTATCTCTAATATTTAGTTATAGATAAAATAACGTTTCTAAATATTATATTTGTAAAGCTTTCGTTTTCAACACGCAGCTAATTTATTTACAAGACCTTGTAAATGTATCAATATTAACCTAACTCTAACATATTTTACTTTAGGTATATTAAGGAAAATTTTATTTCTTTTGCAAAAAGGGAAGTTTTTATTTCACATAGAGAAACAAGATTCAACGCTGATAATTCGGGGATTAAAAATTTTTATTTTATTTACTTATGTACCTTATATGCCGGCATATAATATGCAACTCACACAAACATATTTAAACCCAGCAATTGAATTCAATAAATAAATTAAAATAATGCTGTCGCAGTAATACGTAACATTTCATTAATTAAATGCGTATTAAACGCATGGAATTGCGAATAAAGAGGAACTGACATATCCTCAAAATGATGAAGCTTCACATATAACAGGTTTCTCAATGGCTCATTACCGACGTGGCAAACTTCCACCAGTAAATTTGGATAGAAGTATTACCCTTACTTAAACGCCTTAATGGTGCAGAATTGCAGTTATAATTATGATCGGAAAACAGGTATTTCTTTTTACTGTTGGAAGTTTACTTCGGCGGTACTCAGGACCTGCATTTTCGCCATATTGTGACAACCTAAATAACCTACTGCCAGTTTAGCAGATTATTATACCCGTCCCAACATCCACTAGATAAAACGAATAGAAATTTTTATCATATTTGTGAGATAAATTTTGCACAAATATAAGCCGCGAAAATAATGCGAACTTTTCTGCTGAAATCTTACTGGTGGAAGTTTGCCTCAGCAGTAATTATAAACATAAACCAATCTAAAAAATCAGACGCCATCTTCCGACAACCTCCCCAATCTATTCATTCGCAACTGGTAGAGACTAAACCATATGTAACCTCCCCTTTATTCATAATTCCATTATTAACCCCTTAACAGTGACATTTGTTTTCTTACAAAAAAAATTAAAAATGGAGCTGGACAGCACTTTTCCCATACTAAAATATTTACCTTACTAAATCGAAAAATATCTGACAATCAATAAAGATAAATTTACAGTTACAAATTAGTGGCATCAAAATGCTTTTAATAACGAAGAAAGCAAAGTGTTCTTGCCCGAATCCAGTTCGGGCCACACTGTTAAGGGGTTAAAGGCTGGCATAGGTGGTATATATTACGAGTGGATCCAGCTATTTAGACACAAAATCCAATAAGAATTTGCGCATGCGCTGCCATAAAGTCAGCGTGTAAAATCGAAATTTATTTTTGTTAAACTTCGCCCTTTCAAATAAAATTCGTTATCTATTATCATTTTATTGCACATTAGGTGTGTTTATCGAATATTGGATGCATTTGAATTTAGAAAGTTATCTAATTTATTTTTTTATATTTACACTGATGTTCAAAAATTAAGTGGCAGTGACCGGACGCTTTCGATCTTACACGTTTTATCGAATATCTACTGAAATTCCCTACGAACTATTCTTGAAATTCTAAAATGTAAAGAACATGTTTGAATTCATATTTTTGTGAAGATTTAGTCGCAAGAATAATTAGGTGCTAACAATAAATTTAATAATAATATTATAATCGTATTTTCGATCACACATGTAACATAAAATGCTCAAAATGGCTTGTCGCCTATATGAGTCCTGTTCAAAGTTTTTGTGTATTTGTGTAAATATTATGCTGATATTCGTAAAGTTGTTTCAGGTTCTGGGAAAAATTCAAATGTTTTTCCTTTATAGCATACAGAGTTTTCAAAGAATTTTAACACCACTTTCCGAAAACTTTAAAAATAACAGTTGAAACACGATACTGCAATTAACACATGAATATTTATTGAGATGTATTGAGGTACCATGTCAAACTATCCAATATGAAAACAGTGTTGCCAGTGGGATACATTATTTTTTAAATTCAGCTTCAACACCAGTGTTGCCAATGGGCTACTTTTTTAAAATTAAGATTTCTTGATTGACATCACTTTTATGAAATGGTAAAATCCGCCTTATTTAATGTCATGTTTATTAAGTCGAAAACAAGGGGACTTTTACTATTTCAGAAAAGTGGTGCCAATCAAGAAATCTAAATTTAAAAAAAAAGTAGCCCACTGGCAACACTGTTCAACACTTTTCTCAAGTGGTAAAATTCCCCTTGTTTTTGTCTAAATTAATATGTCACTAAATAAGGCGAATTTTACTATTTCAAAAAAGTTGTGCCAATCAAAAAATCTGAATTTTAAAAACGTAGCGCATTAGCAACACTGTTTTCATAATGGTTTGTTTGACATGGTACCGACGATATGGTACCGGCATCTGTTTGAAATAATTTTTAACTGCCCATGTGTAGCATATTTAAAAAATCTCATTTCATAATTCGGTAATCAGCTATTTAGGGCAAATTTTATAAAAACTTCAGAGCGATATCTTGGAAATTCAGAATGATTCTGGCGGTACGGTAAGTCGCTTTCTGAATGTAGCTGGCAGGGCTACCATTGCAGACTATTTTTTTAATTTATTGGCACCACTTTCTCGAAACAAAAATATTTTAACAACATGGGCAGAGAACATATATTTCAAAATTTATTTTTTTAAATAGTGGTGCAATTACTGGTGGCAAAAGAAGTAAATAATTATTTATTGACAGACATTTCGGGATTGCATAAAGTAAAAATTCTGCCTTCAGGATTTCCGGTGAGTATTCTACATTTTTAAACTAAAAATTGGCAACTGGTGACGGGCAGAATGAAGGAATGATTTTCAAATCGATTGGATCATTCGGGCATGCGCAAAAACGTGGTTTACAACCTTTCTTTATATTTTTAATCAATTATCACCTGAAATTTATTTAAGACAAAAAGAAACAAAATCATAGTTTCCAACCTTCAAAACTCCCTTAGTCAATTACCTTCATAAAAGGATCAGGGTCCATAAACTGCGTTTTTGGCTCACGAAATAGACTGAAATTTCGATTATATTATACTGACTTAATTATTTCACTTTTTAATATTAGAAATTATATATCGTACGATTTTATCAATAGTTTTTATATCTTGTTCGGATTTATATGACTTACACAAACTCAAATTTAGTATAATTCGCAGGTTTTGATGAAAAATACGCAATTTCTGCTATTTTTACATAAATTTACTCTCTATTGTTAATATTTTACTTTGAGCGTATCATTGCAACACTTTAATTTTAATATATTGTGTATATTTTGATGAGTTTTATAATATATGTTAAGAAGAGTGTGTGAAGGTTGCCTATACTCCGTGGTCGAAAGACTTTAGGAAACTCGGAATGGCAACAGCCAGAGACAGAGAGAGACGAGGTAATTTCTTGAAGGGTTGTGTTCGAAGACGCTCTTGTGAAATATGTAATTCGAAGATTATTATTATGTTATATTATGTGTGCTGTGTTGTAACTGTGTCGTCTTATGTAAATATTAAACTAAGTTAATCATATCGCTGCTTAGACCTCTCTGCTTTGGTTAGAGCTTGTATTCTTTCTTCATCAATATCTTGGAATACCGAACCGGTCATGATAATGGCGCAGTCGACAGGATGATGATCTTCAACTTAAATTATAAGCAGTGTTACTGCCACATTAAATGGTATCGCGGAATGGTGTTGTGAACAGCAATAAAGTTATTTCGATAGTATTTGATTTGACAGCAAGGGTAGTTCAATGGCTGCCCTGGCTATCACAAAGGTATATATATATATATATATATATTATTCCATCGAGAGCATATTTCACATGTATGTTATTAAAATTGTTATTTAAAGTGTAAATGTTTTATATTAGGCTTTGAAACAACGGGTTAATGTTTATTCAATTAATAGGATAAATATAGTATCTTATTCAGTAATTACGTTTGAAAAATGAATAATTATTGATGTTGCGCTGTTTGTAAGACTTAAGAATTATATTTTTAAGGTATATTTCATAATATGAATGCAGAATTATTTATCATGATTGTTAAATTGATCGAATGTTCAGAAAGAATGGTGTTTAAAAATAACAATGTTTAGCATGAAAGTATAAATTCTGTTATTTAAATAAATATTCTCTAGTTATAGTGTTAAAAAAAAAGAAAAGAAAAGAAAAAGAAACATAAAAATGAGTTAAAATTGTCATTTTAAAAGTTCATAACACGTCTGTCTATGAAGCTATTTATTAGCTAAGAATAAACTTTGTGAAAAAAAAAGTGTTACCTAAGTGAATTATCGTTTGCAGAAAAAAAAAAGAAAAACAGATTTATTTCAAATTTTTATTATTTATTCTTTTATCTTTGGGATTAAGATAAAAAGGTGCTATTTCAAAGTATGTAGAGGAAGTGTTTTTATTTATTTATTTTATTTTATTTTATTTTATTTTATTTTTTTTTTGCGTATTATTCTGGAATCCTTTGAAACTTCTGATGGAAATATGAAATAAAAGTTGTGTAATCTTTGTTCAGTGAAACTGAGAATGTATAAATTTGATTATTACGGATTGGGTTGTTTATTTATTTATTTTTAATTGTGGTAGAATATTAAGCATTTGTTTGTTTTGTTTTTGTTGTTGCTTATTTTCGATATACCAATTGAAAGGAAATATAGAGATTTAATTTGAGTTTTAAATCAAAATAAAAGAAAGATTTTCAGATCTTAAATACAAATTAATTTAACTAAAAGGTGTTAATTTAAGATTGTGATTTAGGAATATTTGGTTCGTTTTTAAATATAATTTAATAAGAGATTGAAGTGTTAAAAGAAAAAAAAAATGTTAATGTATTATGTATTTTTGAAGGATGTATTTATAATTTAATACGCAAGGCATTGACAAATTCGTATTTTGTTAGAACACAAATGTTTTATTTATTTTTTTAACTTGACATATTGATAAAAAAAGTATATATTAATTATTGCAAAAATGGTTTTCTATATATATTTTTTTTATTATTGTGCAAATGTGTTTGAATTTAGTCAGTAATACTAATATAAGTATTTAAATAAAATAAATTTCATTAAATTTGAAGGGTTATTTACAAAATAATGTTAAGGTTTAAATTAAGTTTGGTTTAATTCGTTCTTAGGGAAAGTTCCAATTAGGGTAGAGACACTGTTTGAGTATTGTTGATTGCTTCGATTTTTGAAATTTGATTTATCAAATATGGCGTTTTTAAGCAAAGGTAGTAGAAAAGAAGATTTACAGAAAGTAGCGATTGAACTTGGAGTTCAGGATGTCGAAAAATTAAAAATTATAGATCTAAAAAAAAGCTATACTAGAAGTGGAAGACTACGAAAAAGAGTTTGTTAAGGGATTTTTGAGTTCTGTAATTGAGGACAAGAAAAAGAAAGAAGAGAGGGAAGAAAGAATGCGTGAAGATGAGAGGGAAGAAAAATTACGGCAAGAAGAAAGGAAGGAGCGAATAGCCAGGGAAGCGAGAGAACATGAATTGGAAATGAAAAAACTGGAACAATTACAGAAATTTCCGGAACAAAGAAATGAATCAAAAGTTGAGATAGCTCCAAAAATTCAATTAGCACAGGTTGTCCCGAAGGTTGATGAAAAACGTGATGAGATGGGATTATTTTTGATAAATTTCGAAAGAAGAGCGGAAATGGCACAAGTACCAAAGAAAGACTGGGTAGCTTACCTATTGGCAGTTTTACCGGTGGAAATTGCAAATATGCTAGCTAGAGAACCCCGGAAGATGCAATTAATTACGATTTTGTAAAAACTCTTATCTTAAAGCGATACAAGTTAAATAGTGAAAAATTAAAACAATGTTTTTACAAACATCACAAAACACATGAAATATCATGGAGGAATTATACACAAGAGCTTTTAAGTTATTTTACTGAATGGATCACAGAATTAAATATTAACACTTTCCAGCAATTAAAAGACTTAATAGTAACCGAACAATTAATATTTCGTGTGCCTCTAGAAATAAGAGAACATTTCTTAGAAAATTGGCTCACATTTACTACGCCGTTAGAATTGGCAGAAAAGCTTGATGATTACGAGAGCATTACCGACAGTTTCAAAAGAAAAGAATTTCCAAAGAAAAATTTATCTAACTCTCGAAATCAAAGTTGGAATAATTACAGTTCGGAATCAAAAAAAGATATGAGAGATGGTAAACCGAAATTTGAACCCAAGACTGAAACATCTCTCGGAGTGCAACGAGAAAAGAGAGAATTTCGCACAAAATACACCTGTTTCGCATGTGGTAAGGAAGGGCATGTGAAGAAGTATTGTTCCAAATTGAATACAGTAAAACAAGATGGAGGAAAAACTTCGAAAAGCGATCTTGAGAAAAAGGGTCTAAATGCAATTTGTCTGAATGTGAATATTCCGGTTGAAGAAACAGATGGGAGACTCCTTCAGGTAGATCTAGGAATCGGTAACCAGAAGTTTCAGGGAATCATCGATAGTGGTGCGGAGATTACAGTGCTGCGGAAGTCGGTGGTGCCGGAAGAGTATTTACAGTCATGAGGAAAAGTATTCTTGAGACCCGCAATAGGGAGTCCCGTAGAAGCAAAGCTTGTTTCCGTTCCGCTCACTCTTCGGACAGAATATGAGGTTATTCCGTATGTACGAATACAGGTTGCGGTAGTGGAAGGATTACACAAAGAAGCTTTGATCACTCCCAAGGTTTTCGCTCTGTTAAAAAGAACAGCAGAAGCTGTATTTAGGGGATGAGGTAGATATCACCCCGGTTGAAGAAAATAAAGAAAAATCTGTATTCAATGTGGAGGGAAAGTGTCCAGAAGGAAACCTGGAAACAAACCTAAATAATGAAGATGAAGACAAAGAAGCTTCAGATTTGGAACTGATTCCTACTCCGGTCGAGGCAACTGTTTTGCCCGAAGATGTTGGTAACGAGGACCAGAAGGAAAGTTGTACCGTTTCACAAGCGCAGCTGTTGAAAAAGGAGCACTTGGCTTGTTCTACATTAGAAAAATGCTTTGAAGATGCAAAGTGGCAGGAAAATAATTATTGGGTAGAATCCGGTTTGCTGTATCATAGAGGCAAGGTTGGTGGACAAAATTATGTTCAACTTGTTGTACCTGTCTGTAGAAGACAAGAAATTTTGAAATTAGCACATGAAACACCACCTGGTGGGCATTTAGCTGCTATGAAAACAAGAGATAGAATTGCTATGTCATTTTGGTGGGAAGGAATGCCAAAAGAAGTAAAACTACTATGCGCAGCTTGTCATGATTGTCAAATGCGCAGAAAAACAAAAGTAATGGACAGAACACCTATTGAAGCGGTCGGAAGACCAGAACTCCCATTTCAAGTAGTAAATGCAGATATTTTAGGACCAATTGAGCCGAAGTCATCTCGTGGCCATCGGTATGTTCTGGCTATTATTTATCAACATAGTCGTTGGCCGGAAGCAATCCCTATTAAATCGTTGACAACAAAAGCTGATTGTGAAGCATTTATTGAAGTTTTTGTTAGGACTGGAATTCCTAGAATGATTGCCATGGACAATGAAGGAAATTTTGCTTCAAAACTGACAAAAGAACTTTTGAAACGATTGGGGTGTGTCCCTAAGTTTTCTACTCCAGGTTACCCACAATCAAATGGATTGGTTGAAGGATGGGTGGGAACAATGAAATCAATGCTACATCATGCCATAAACTCTCATGGTAGAGGTTGGGACAAACAACTACCATTTCCGTTATGGACATACCGAGAAGTCCCCAATGCCACAACTGGTGTTGCACCATTCTTGTTGGTGTACGGTCGTCCACCTGTAGGACCATTAGCTATATTGAAATCAAGTTGGGAAGATAAAGTGGTACTTCCCCAAGGAATTGGAGAGTCTGTAGCAGATTATATGCAGAAACTCCGGGAACGTTTAAAAGACGCGGCAGAATATTCAAAGACCGTGGCTGAAACCCAACAACAGCGATACGTTCATCATCACAATTTAAGGTCGAAAGATACAACATTCTACGTCGGAGATGAAGTAGTAGTACTAATCCCCGATTCCACTAATAAAATGTGTTCAAAATGGAAAGGACCAGGAGAGATAGTTCAACAAAAATCGGTGCATTCCTATGCAGTCAAACTACCTGACGGAAGTATTCGCCATCTACTCCAGAACAAATTAAGAAAGTATATTCAACCAATTAGAGCTATTGGTTTTATTTACGAAGTGGATGAAGAGTTTGGAGAAGTACAACATGCTCCGATAGAACAACACAGTGTCGTTGACGAAGAACTGCAGAAAAATATTAATTCAGGCAATTTATCGCCAGAACAACAAAAGGAACTAATAGCACTTATCCAAGAATATAGGGTGGTTTTTGATGGAGAACTGAAGAGAGACAAAGTTGGTTCATATAGCATAAATTAAAACCTGGTGTTGTAAGAAAACAACCACATCTTTATAAAGTACCAGAAACTTTGAAAGCTAATGTAGAAAACCAAATACAGGAATTACTAAGGAAAGATCTTATAGAACCTTCTTCTGCGGAAATAGTATATCCACTGGTGTGCGTAGCTAAAAAGGACGGAACAATCAGACTGTGTGTAGATTATAGAGAGTTAAACGCCGCCACCAAGATCTCCCCTTTTCCTATGCAGAATTACGACAACCTAAAATTTAAAGCTGGTTCGGCGAAATATTTGACCTTGCTAGATATTTTAAAGGGATATTGGGAAATTCCACTCGAAGAGAGTAGTCGAGAATTGACCAGTTTTGTGTCACCAAAAGGCCAGTACCAATGGAAAGTAATACCTTTCGGATTGTCTGGAGCTCCGGCTACTTTTCAAAGAACAATTAATCAGACCTTGAGACCGCATAGTGATTATGCAGGAAGTTTTCTTGATGATATTATAATTTTCTCTTCTAACTGGGAAGAACATTTGCAACATATAAGAGAAATTTTGGAAACTTTAAAATCTCTGAATTTTTCAGCTAACTTGACAAAATGCTCCTTTGCAGCATCTGAAGTCAGATATTTAGGACATATCGTGGGTTCAGGCAAACATGGACCTATTCCCGAGGAGCTAGAAGTAATAAGACATCTCAAAGCTCCCAAAACGAAGAAAGGACTGAGATCCATATTAGGTCTATTTAACTATTACAGAGAATATGTCCCGCATTATGCTAACCTTGCAAAGCCTTAGACAGATCTGACCAGAAAAACTGTTCCAAATGATATTCCATGGTCGGAAGATCCTGAAAAGTCGTTCAATAATTTAAAGGAAAGCTTATGTGAAGTTACAAACCTTTATACCCCAGACATGTCCAAACCGTTCGAAATAAACACCGATGCTTCCATATCGGGTATTGGTGCCTGTTTAATGCAAAGGGACAAAGACGGCATGTTAAAGCCCATAACCTTTGCCAGTCAAAAGCTTACTCCAACTCAATCAAAGTGGAGCACAATTGAAAGAGAAGCATATGCTGTAATCTGGGCACTTGGGAGATTCGAAATGTGGACTTATGGAACCACCATAATATATACGGATCATAATCCCCTAAAATACTTAACAGAGGGAACTCCTAAGAACGTTCGATTACAGAGATGGTCGTTGGCACTATCTCGCTATCAGGTTTCTATTGCTCATAAACCAGGAAGTTCTAATGTAGTGGCAGATGCTTTATCTCGCATTTATGAGTAGAAAAAAAATCTGTATATATATATTTTGTATTATTTCATTATTATATATTGTATAATGTGTATTTGTAATATGTGTATTTTTAGTATATAGTGTATAAGAATTTATATATATTAACCCTAGATCTACCGGGAATTTTATTCAAGTTTTAATAAAACGTTCTACACCAGAATTTTTATTTAAAACTATTTAACTTATTTATTTACCTTATTTTTGTCTGGTTTATATACTTAGTTTATTTTAAAGAAATTTCTGGTTTGAATGAATATTTTGTATGTACCTGTCGGGTCCAATGGACCCGTCTGGTAGACGGAGGGTTAAGTAGTTTAAGTAAATGCTCTCGATGGGACAGGTAAAGGACTTTTTAAATAGAACTTTTTTTTAGATAGGACTTTTTAATTAGGACTTTTGATAGGACTTTTAAATGCAGTTTCACAGTGTGGGACACAGTCCAACATGTAGAAACTGGAGGGAAGGTGTGAAGGTTGCCTATACTCCGTGGCCGAAAGACTTTAGGAAACTCGGAATGGCAACAGCCAGAGACAGAGAGAGACGAGGTACTTTCTAGAAGGGTTGTGTTCGAAGACTCTCTTGTGAAATATGTAATTCGAAGATTATTATTATGTTATATTATGTGTTCTGTGTTGTAACTGTGTCGTCTAATCTAAATATTAAACTAAGTTAATCATATCGCTGCTTAGACCTCTCTGCTTTTATTAGAGCTTGTATTCTTTCTTCATCAATATCTTGGAATACCGAACCGGTCATGATAGTGTGTGTTGCACGATTAAGCTCATATAAATAATTGAAGTAAAAATATACGAAATTGCAATTTTTTTCAAAAATACAAATTATATGAACTTTAAGCTTGGGTAAGTCACATAAATCCGAAAAAAATACAAAAAAGATTGTTAAAATAGTACAATATATTAACTTCTAATATTAACACTTAACGGAAGGGTCACGTCAATTGGCGTTTTCGGGGATTGATGGAAGAAAATATTACTGTTACCGGAAATTTTGTAAGGATGAGTAAAGAAGGTGTAATCCAAGCATTCTTTTGATTGGTTGTGAGCAGTAATAATTTCTAACGGCTTTTGTAAACGTAAATTTCATGCTCGTATTCGAAAAGTGACCGGTCCCCAATGTGTTAAAAAGTGAAATAATTAAGTCTGTAAAAATAATCGAATTTTAGTCTATTTCATGGACCAAAAAATGCATGGAACTATTAATAAAAAGGAACTGACATATCCTTAAAATAGTGAAGCTTCAACGGCAACCGCTTTCGCAAGGGCCAATTACCTCCGGTCAAAGCTTCCACCAGTAAATTTACATAGAAATTTTCTCCGTATTGAAAGGCGTTATTCATGCAAAATTTCAGTCATAAATAATGGCAGAAAAAGATTTGAATTTTAACCGGTGTAAGTTTACTTTTGCGGTAGTCAAGTCCTCCGTTTCTATCATATTGTGACAACTGGTGATGCAATCTGACTGTTTTGCCTATCAAACTGGTACCAGAAAATATTTGTGAGAAAATATTTCCATGTATAAGACACTTAAATAAGACAGAACTTTCTATTCAATTATACTGATGGGAAGTTTATCCCGTTGGTATTTTGAAACAGTAGATCCGATTTTTAAAAAAGCAGCCGCCATCTTGTGACAACCTCCTCAGTTACTTCGCTCGCAACTGGTATACAGAATGGAGTTATGAATAAAGAGGAGGAGGCATATAGTGTACGGTCTACCAGTTGCGAGTGAAGTAACTGGGGAGATTGTCACAAGATGGCGGCTGCTTTTTTAAAATCGAATCTACAGTTTATGAATACCGCCGGGGCAAACTTCCCACCAGTAAAATTGAACAGAAAACTTTGCTTTATTTAAGAGTCTTATTCATGGAAATATTTTCTAAAAAATATGGTAAAAACTTCTATTTGTTTTTACTGGTGTCAGTTGACTGGTAAAACAGTAAGTTTGTTTCACCGGTTGTCACAATATGGCGGAAACAAAGGGTGTGACTATCGCAAAAGTAAACTTACACCAGTAAAATTTAAAATGTGGTTCTGCCATTATTTATAACTGAAATTTTGCATTAAAAAGGCCTTTAAATACGGAGAAATTTTCTATATAAATTTACTGGTGGAAATCTTTCACCGGAGGTAATCAGCCCTTGCGAAAGCGGTTACAGTTGAAGCTTCACTATTTTAAGAATATATCAGTTCCTCTTTATTAATAGTTCCATGGTATACCGTACACTATATGTCTTTTCCTCTTTATTCATAACTCCATTCAAAAATGCGGCTTATGGACCCTGATCCTTTTAATCCTTTTAAGATAAATATATCGTTGGTACCACGGCAAACTATCCGATGTGAAAACAGTGGGCTACTTTTTTTAAAATTCAGATTTCTTGATTGGCACCACTTTCTTAAAATGTAAAATTCAACTTATTTAACCTTAATTAATGTCACATAAATTAAGACGGAAAAAAGGGAATTTTACCATTTCAGAAAAGTGCTGCCAATCGAGTAATCTGAATTTAATAACAGTAGCACACTGTTTTCACATTGGATAGATTGACATGGTATCGACGATGTATACACATTTTGGAAGGTTACTTACACTAATTCTAATTAAAATGAGAAATTTCTTTTTCGATATAAAATGTCTGTTAGAAATTGAATAAAAACGAAAAAAAAAAAAATGTTGGCAGCTATGCTGTTTCGTATGCCCGAATGTTTCATTCGATTACTAAAATCATTCATTCTGCCTATCCCTACTGGCCACAATGTGTGGATTATCCTTTTGTACTAATAATACTATTACTAAATCAAGTAACTGTATTTAATTTCTTACGTGAAATTCAAATACTGCGTCCAAATATTGCCCCTGCTGCTTTGTTTTTTTTTTTTTATCAACAAAGTACAAAATGAAAATTCTGTATTTCCGTTGCGGCTCTACACAAGCTAACCCTAGTCTTGAAATCAGCCCGTTTATATATTTTTTACTTGTGATATTTGATTAAGCTATGTATGGCCCGCAGTAATTGAATATTTTATAAATGTGACCCACCAGCATAAAAGTTGAAGAATTTAGCATACCCGGACACCCTAAGGTATTGCATACTTTAGTATTGTGTTTAGTATTTTATTCAGGTATTGTAAACTTTATTCGTGACCAGGGCTCCCACCCGGTCCGTTTTTAAAACGTCAGTATTTTTCAAAGGAAAATCTTCCTTAACCCATTACCCGTTGGTGTTGCGTTCACGCAACGGTAAAAATAAATGCACATATTTAAGTTATTTACTTTCCCACCACTATTTTTCAATTAAAAAATTGGCCTTACTTAAAACCATAAAATTTAAGATCATATAAAGCGAAAATTATTTTTCAGAGTTTGTGGTGGCAAACGACATTCATCTAAAAAATTGAAAATTTCAACCTTATCGGTTAATGGGTTAAAAATTTCAGATAAACTTATGTGGAAGTGTGTTTTTCTTACAACTGATACAGAAACCTACCATGACATTTTTTTTTCTTTTAAAATGTTGGATATTAAAACACGCACTGTAAAAACGGAGCCGTGCGTAATATAAAAGCTTCTGTAATTAGCCGTCGAAGCAATATAAACATGCTTTTAAATATTATTAGATTTATTTACTCATTTTATAAATACCATTATTTAAAATAACTTATTCATTACTGTAAAATTATCTAATTGAAATTATTTTTCGAAAGGCTTCAGTTTTGTAAGAACATCAATATTCTCCGTACAAAAATCACATTTTCCAATAGAGTTTTTCATAACTTCAGTCATTCAATTTACAAATCTGTTTGCCTCTTTAAAAGAAAATCGATTGTAATTCAGGAGCTTCGAATATCTTCTAATAGATTTCGGCCCTTTTCGAGAATATTTCAGATACACTGAGATTTTTTCTTTTACCGTCATTTGCCTCTAGACAACTTCGTTAGATAATCCACTCTTGCCTAAAGGTTCTGTGTAAAAATCTGCGTACTTTCCATGAAAGTAATTTAGGGGGAACTTTTGATATAACAAATCAAATTAAAAAAATAAATCTATATTAAATCAAATAAATTACTCTATATATCATAGAAAAATATTAATAGAGAATATTCTCAAAATTATATTGACATTTATATAGATTTAAAAATTTGTAAGAGCTTCTAGATTTAGCAGCATGCAGAACATTAGCAGGCAGTAGAAATAAACAGGTATAATTTAAAAACTAAGACTGTTTCCTGAATTATGAAATAACTTAAAATTCTCAAAGATATCATTTCTTTTCTTCCTTCTATATGTCCCTTAATATATAATTATGTTTCATCGTAGTTTTATTTTTTATTAAATTATTAGTTCTCTGAGTAGAATTTTGTATCTAAATATTTATTATTTCTTTATTTTACTAGCATTTATGTCGCTTGATTATTTTGTTTAAAAGTATGATTTCTATTTTCCTATATATCAGTTAATTATTTAGTATGTGAAATCTCTGTTTCTATAGACTAAACTACAGTGGTGGCCAAAATTGTGGACACTTTTATATAGCTTTCATTACAAAAAGTAAAAAGGTACCTACTGCAGACGTCCCAAGGAAAACACTTCGGGAAATTTTGCTAGATTGTAGCCGATTATGACCCCAGATACCAAAACTACCCTCCGTTGAAATGCTGACCTATATATATATATATATTTATTTTTATACGAAATTTGTCATGCGGTAACTGTCAAATTTTTTAACCGATTTGGATGAAATTTTTCATATGCATAACACATACTAGCGTCTCCACAGAGTTCGTTGGCCACCTTTATCCGCCATCTTGTTTCAAAATGGCGGCCATTGGAGTTTTTGATTTTTTTTTATGTTTTCTAACATTGTTTACCTCTAATATACTTCTAATTGCTTCTAATATACTTCTAATTGTTTACTTCAAGAAAATGTTACTTTCACAAAATGCAAACTCTTATGTAGCATTAAACATGTTAGAAACATTATAAGATAGTTTAAAGAGTCAGACAGTGTAAGTTAATAACACAGATCACTTTAAAGAGAAAGTTAGGAAACCTAAAATATTCCAAAAGTGTCCACAAAATTCAAATGGCCGCCATTTTGAAACAAGACGGCGGATGAAGCTGGTCAACGAACTCGGAATTTTTTATTAACTGACTTTCAGAATAAGGTTTGTATTTAGTGACTATCAACGAGTAGATTTGGAAAAAAATGCTTCGATTTTGATACTCCTTTTGATCATGGTATAGGCTCGTTGTGGTGGTTATCTTAGAAGAAATAAGCATCAATAAAAAATTAAAAATTAAAAAAAATTTAATTTAAAAATGACAATTTGTGGGATATACCTTATCATTCAGCTGCTTTTAGAGAACAACTAAAAATTTGCTCTCTCTAACGCCGATATCTTTCTGCATTTTAACGATATTTGACTAAATTTTTTTAATAGGTTGCTCCATAGTGTTGACTATTAAATTATGTAAAATAATCCTTGTTATCGTTTGCGCATGCGCAGATAAAAATTATTTCATACAACTGCTCATATTTCCTAAAATATTTATTATATTTATACTCCAATTACACTATATTGTTTCTACTATATTTTGTTACTTTTTCTGAATCCGGCGTTAAATTTGGTTGAAACCCTGCATGTTATAAGCAAAAAACATGCAAGAATTTTTTTATTTTTTGTAAATAAATCGCTATATCTCTATTAATATACGTGCTATTCTTACACAAAATAATACATATATTGCACAATGTATGTATATTTATATTCTGTAGCGATAGATCTTTTCGTACATTTTATTTTACAGAGTGATCCCAAGTATTATTTTTCTCTTTGATTTTTTGTTGGCCCCATAATTTCCCCCCTTATCAAATCGACATTGCTAAATATGGGGTCATACCTGTTCTTTTTAATCCTGAAATTCCAGAAGAATCTGTCAAGTATATTTCTAAATATTCGACAAAATGTCTGAAATTGAATGTTGGCGGTCATTAATGGCCATATAGTGTATATATATATATATATAGTATACTATATATATAAGTCAGCATTTCAACGGAGGGTGTCTTTGGTATCTGGGGGTCATGATTCGAGAAAATATAGCAAAATTTCCCAAAGTGTTTCCTTCGAACGGCTTCAGTATGTAGCTTTTTACTTTTTGTAATGAAAGCTACCTAAAATTGTCCACAGTTTTGGCCACCAATTTATATGAGCGTGCAATTAAAAACAAAAGGGATATAATAGTTTATGAAACAAGATATTGGTTTTCGTATTATCTTTGACGGTCGATTATCTGAATTTGGGGTATAGGCCGGATGGGGTGTACCCTCCATGGCGGTTTTTCTATAGGAACCTAACACTTATTTACGCAATTTCGAAAAAAATAATGGAAAACTCCGAACGATTATGACGGGCGCGATTGGGATAGCACCCAGCACCTCCCGTCTAAAAGCTTTGTTTGCAGAACCTCTCGGCCACTGGTGGGGCTTTACGAAACAAGAATGAAAAATTCCAATAGATAGTCGCTTTCTGTCCTATTCAAACCGCTGATTAATAAGAAAACATAACATTTTTTAAATAGTGGTGGGAGTTTCCCCCCCCCCCTCGCTAAAGCAAATTAATTTACGTATGAACTTTTATTTTTTAATATTTTGAAAGGTGGTGGTATATCACTTATATAAGTAAATGTTTATCCTAAACAGTCAAATTTGTATCAGAAGTTTTTAATAACCCTTTGGGTACTTTTCTTCAGCCGGGCACCACTGTTCGCCAAAATCCAGCCAACCTAATTTTGGGCCAAATCCTCGTGCAGCAGTCTCTAAAATGTATGAAATTTGTTAAAACCCCAATCAATAACCTCTGTATGAAGCTATGCGCCTATTAAACCAAAAATATCTTCATTGGATGCATGAAATTCGTTGGGTAGCAGTCTCTAAAATTTATGAAATTCGATAAAACCTCAATCACGAACCAATGTATAAGCGCTACGCGCCCATTAAACTAAGAAAAAATATAACTGGATGCCTGAAATTCGTCATGCAGCGGTCTCTAAAATTTATGAAACTCATTAAAACCCCAATCCCAAACCAATGTATGAATGCTACGCGCTCAACCGAAAAAACAAAAACACTGGATGCATGAAATTCGTTGTGCTGCAGTCTCTAAAATGCTTGAATTTCGTTAAAACAGATATCACTATAATATATTTAAATGCAACCCGATATCCGCCACAGTAATGTAAAAATATCCTAATTGTATACACCCAATACAGTGTTGTCAGTGGGCTGCATTTTTAAAATTCAGATTTGTTGATTCATACCACATTTTTGAAATAATAAAATTCTCCTTTTCTCAATGACATATTAATTAATGCGGAAAGAAAAGGAATTTTGCCATTTCAGAAAAGTGGTGCCAATCAAGAAATCTGAATTTAAAAAAGTAGCCCATTGACAACACTGGCCCAATATAATAGATGCAACTCTTCCGCTTTATTGTACCACAAAAATTTAAAAGGAAATTTTAACTTTATAATCGCTATAATATACCTATTAAGTAAAGAAAAAATTTTCTATTGAATTTTTATAGTACAAAAAACCTTAAGATTTGGCAGCTATGCCCAATATTCCAATACTGTTTAATAATATCGTAAATAAATACCTAAAATATATAAACAGAAATATTTTAATGAATGATAACGTAGACTACAAAGAATTTATTTCGTAATGAAAGTATGAAACAGTAACTCACGTTATTGCAGATCCCAATAATTTTTATATCACAAAAAACCGTGAAAATGAATTCACAGCTGTCTTTCTCCACATAAACTCAGCTAAATCAGAATCTAAATGATTCCGGGCGGTACCACGATGTTTTTTATTACGCTATTTTTAGCTACGCCAAAGCCTTTCAAATTTTTGGGTATGAAATCCACTGAAAGGAGTATCAAATCCACATGTCAGGATCTACAAAATTATAATTATGGTTCACCTTGAGATGACTGAATCCTACATCTTCATGTTTTGTAGTATCAAATTTTCATAATTAAAAACAAAGTGCAATAACACAAACATAGTCCAATGACACAATAACATTTCAATAATACCACGCGAAATCCATGCCGGGAAACCAGTGCGAAATGAATCACGGGAAAGGTTGCAACTCCAATAACACCAAACGAAACAATACTTGGCGACTTGTCACAGGCACCCGGCTAACAGAATAGAACCATATTTAGATTTTATAATGTAACAGTCAGTGTTAAAAAAATCGATACACTTGCCATTACTTGCAGAATGTTACGATACGATCACCCCGTTGATGCCTTTAGACATAGGTTTTATTTCAAAACATGAATGCAACTTTTAAAATAGGACTCGTTTACATATTAAAAATCTCATCAACTTTGTTTTTTTACATAGAACCCCTATTTCATACCATTTATGACTTCCTTTGATCAAGGCAGCTCTGAAAAAGTATAATTTATGTAGTTTTTATTAAATTTTCATAAAGTTTATAACTAAAATTTTGTATGGGTTGGGGAGAGTTTTACAAAACCGGGTAGAAAGACAAAACCGGGTAGCTCTGATACCTCCCTAATTTCGACGGTTATCTATCGGCGAACAGCAGGAATTGCTTGTCGAAAGTCATTACTGCATTTGTAGCTGAGCGAAACGCTATTGTGTATGGTTATTTTTTGCATAAAAGATTGCGTTTGAAATTCTCTTAAAATTTGTTTTGTTTGTTTCTAAGTTCTGCGCATATATTAACAGTATTCCAGCATATTAAATATTATTAAGTACTATATATAATTCTTTGCTTTCTTGCTGGTATTTAAACAGTTTTACTGATCTTTTATTATAGGATTGAGAGTAGTGACGCTATGTTTTAGAATCTCTGTCATGTTGTCAATAAGTGTCAAAACCGGGTACTTAAGAGTCGGTTAAAACTGGGTATGCCCGGTTTTGTCTGCTGCCATTGAAATACTCAAGGCCAGGGGACACGAGTGTGACGTCATCACTAATCGAACAACTTCTCACTAGTGTTGGAATTCACACTGGAAAATTTTAATTGCAATTTACTTTTATTTTATTTGCTGAATATATATCATCTTATAAACAGTAATAACTATTTAAACTTACAGGTGAGAATTCGGAATCCCTAAATAAAAATTCAGCCAGATGCGGAATGCAACAATGTTGCCGCATCTGGCTGATTTTTTATTGGGGTTTTCCAAATTATCAGCAGTAAGTTTAAATAGTTATTATTGTTTTATTAAATGTTAGATATTCCACAAATAAAATAAAAGAAAACTGCCATTCAAAATTTTCAGTGTGAATTCCAACACCAGGGAGAAAGCAGTCGATTAGTAATGACGTGTGTATAATAACTCGTGTCCTCTGGTCTTGAGTATTTCGATGGCAGCGTTTCGTCCGACACTCATAGAATGATTTTTTTGGACAGCTGTGACGTGTATGTTGCAGCTTTATACCTACTTATACCCTTTGTCCACCTTCGCACATACCGATTATGTACAATGAAAAAATAAGAAACTAACTATTTAAGTTGATATCTAAAGAGAAAACTATTTTAAAATTGTATCTCAAATTATTGAAATATAAGTTCAAGTAAAAGTTGTTATACACAATAAGGGGGTAGATGAACACATTTGCTTGCTTTGAAAACAATTTACAAATAATTGTATTTCTTCATGACTGAGCACTCATATTATTCAAAATAACTTTTTTTTAAATTAAATATTCCACAAAATAAGAGTGCCACATTTGTTGATAACATAGGACCCTTTAACCCCTTGGCCTGGAAAGACGTGCATTGTACGTCGCCTTGGATTAACACTAGAAAGCCCACAACAAATGAATATACATTAGGGTGGGCAGAAAAAAACTTTTTTTCTTTTTTTTTGATTCGCTATACCGCGGAAAACTTGTGTCTAGGGTAGCTTAGTAAAATGCAATAACAAAATAAATAAATTTTTACGTTTGGCGGTAGCGCATCGGGCTTAAAATTTGAGAAAAAACACGATTTTGATATTTTTTCTAATAAATGGAAATAAATCAAATATCTTATATAACAAGCAGCTATAGACATATTTTACTAGAAAAGAGTATAGGAATGATAAATAAATGAAAAAATAAATACATTTCGCAACACATTGGCAGCGGATTATGTTTTAAAAAAAGGCATTTTTTTTTAAATGGCAAATTTTCATTGAAATAAAAACTACTTTTCTGATTGTACTATTACCTGATCTGATTACCTTTATCTGATTGTACCTGAGTGTAATTTCACTTTGTAATAAAATATAGTCCTTTACTTGTCTTTACTATTTTTTGGAAGTTTGAAATAAGATTTGCTTGAAAAACTAGGCACTGAAGATCTCGAGAAAAGTGTCGTTCTTATAAAACCATCTCTGGACCCGAAGACTTTTTTGTGATGTCTCGGTTACCAGCTTCACGCACCGTTCTACTGTTTGGGATTGACATGGGAATTGGTCAAATTTCCACTGGGCCGCTGTTTCACCTGATTCGACCTTAGACCAAATCTTTTCCTTGGTGGCTCTTCTCAGAAAAAGGTGGTGGTTATAGTGTAGTAGAGTTCCAGTGAAACATTTCGATGTAGTCTGTAGCTAGGAAAATGATTTTGGATGTTTGAAAGCACCTGATTGACTTTCTTTTAGAAGCTAAATTTCTAACCTTTATAATTCTTCTGAAGTATAACCCTCGTATATGATCCCTTTTATCTACTATCATACTCAAAAGCAAATTTTCTGGATTGGCAAAAAATGCGTTTCTCTCAATTATTGGGTCAATGACAGTCAGCAAGTTTTCAGAGAGGAATTTTGACGATTTTATAACTTTCAATACATTTTCCGGCTCATTTGTGACGTATTTATTTTTTTTATACTTAACCATACAGATACATAAGACTTCAGGAGAAAAGAAACTATAATCTTGTGTTCATCTGTTGGATTTTCAATACTTAAATACAAATATAGAATTCTGTTCTCCGTCGTTACCCACCTTGAGTGGAAAGTGTGCCAGGCTCAGAAGAGATAAATCTTCAGGACAGCTCTGCCTGCTTTTATAGTACAAATAATGTCCAGTAGGTACTGCTGATCTTTGCTTAAATTTTGCCGGTCAGTTCTGGAAACTCACACTCAACGCTGTTAAATTTACCACTGGGAGTTTCTCACATTTCCTGAGCTGCGTGCCAATCGGACTAATGATTTTGGCCCAGTCGTTTCACCATCTAAAGTTTGAAAGAAATGCTGGAATGGCAACTCATTGAAATGTAAGAGGCATACTCACCACCTCTCCCCACTGTAGTGGTCTTTTAAATTCTTCTTCAATGTGAATAACACCGGTTTTACACACCGTATTAGTAACAGTGCCATCACATCCAATCACATTTTTTTTTGTTTCCTTTACGTCTACACTTCCAATTTTACCAATACCATGCATTCTTTGAAAGTACAAGAAGTTTAGTTCAATGATGGGTATATTTTTTGCTTTTTCAGAGTTACAAATAATAGGACACTCACAAACCTCAGGGACCATTTTACAATTGCAGTCTAATGTCATTTTCACTTACACGCAGAGACATCAAACAGTAACAAAGATTATTTTATTTTAATCTTCAACTCTCTTTTTCAACTTTTACTTTCCTTTATCACGCTTAAAGGACTCCATAGGATTACGATAACTGTCATGATATGCATTTATTAACTGAACAATTCTGTAAGGCGTTACTGTCAGTATTGAAGCTTTATCAAATACAGATTTAACTTTTGGTGTCACAATAATAGAAACGGGAGAAAAATTAACTTACCTGTTGTTTGATTTCAAGGCTAAGTTGTAATTTTCATGGAAGCAACACTTGAGAACGTCTTCATAAGTTGGAAGTTTATTCACCGGTAACTCTTTTAGGTGGACAAATAACGGGCAGTTAAAGTCACTGCGAGGAATTTCTTTGGAAACAGCCATAACACAGCGATCGAATCACTCATTAAGCGGTCAATAATTAAATCAGTCTTTAAGAAACGCGATTGAAACGCACAAGAAGAACACACTGCTAATCATTGCCGGCAAAATTCTAGTGATCAATTCACAGGAACCGTTGCGTCATAAAGCACACGCATGCGTATCGCACAGTGCATTGTGAAGCGTCAGTACAAGTAGTATTGACGGGCTCCAATTCGCAGCAGGGCTCGTCGCACTGGACTGCTACCAGAGTAAAAGGACTCATAATACAGCTTGAATGCGTCAATTTAAGGATATTTTAATTGCCTAAATGAAGTAATTTTGTTTCTTTTTTTATTATAATGTGCTTTTTTATCTTTCTTTTAAAGCCTTTTCATCATAGCAGTTTTTTATCTTTTTCGTTTATAGCTTTAAAAAATCGAAAGATAGCTACTGCTTTTTCAACAAATTTCAAATAGTCAAGTGCGATGCGCTACCGCCAAACGTAAAAAATTATTTATTTTGTTATTGCATTTTACTAAGCTACCCTAGACACAAGTTTTCCACGGTATAGCGAATCAAAAAAAGAAAAAAAGGTTTTTTTCGGCCCACCCTAATATACATCGGTTCGAACCAGAATTTTTTTTATAAAACTAGTTTAAAAGATACAAAGCAAAAAATAAAACTAGATAAATGGATAAGTTAATAATTTTAAATAAAAATTATGGTGTGAAATATTTTTCTAAAATATGGACGAGATAAAATACAGACAGCTTCTGGCAATTAATTTCCTGCGCAAGGGGTTAAATATTGTAATTTTTTGTGACATTGTATTTATGACGCTGGTACCAGCTTTTCTGTCATGTATATACATACGAGAAAGATTCACATTAACTGTATTTATCACTATTCAAAATTAGATCTTACATGAGATCATAATTTCATAAAATACAAGCAAATGAAAAACAACTAAAGAAAAACACAACACTAAGCAAAAATTTGTAAATAGAAATAAAAGTGTATCCATTTATAAAGTAAAAGTTTTAATGTACAATCTTAGGTTAATTGTTACTGGTATATGAAAAATTTGCGCTTAATGTACAGGACTACCAAAAATGCGCAAGCAGCACGCTCACAAACAGGTGTAGCCCTAAATCTTCTGAAGATACACAAGTATAATGGCGTCAGCTTAGGGCTTCTGCCTTAGATGAGAATGGGGGTATTTTTTTAGATTGCTGCAATTTAACTGAGTTGCCGATCACCAAAGATCAACGTATATTATAATTTGGCATTTGATGAATTTTCACACTGCCGCCCTGAATTTATGTGTGTTGATTAAACTTTAACACATTGTGCTCAAGACATTGCAATAAATGAAGTAACTGTGTAATTACTAGAGTGATTTTTTTAAACTCCTGGCAAGAATACTTAAAAATTAATGAGAAACTGCATACAATTTTTATGTAGTGTAACAAGACACCTTACTCGATATTCCACCTTCAAGCAAGAAGTATCTAATGAAAGTGTTAAAAAATGTGACATTTTAAAAGTCAACTGTTTCTAAATGCATATGTAGTTTAATATGTCATGTGATGGATAACTCTATGTAACTTTGATATGTTTGTACATAAACAAAGTGAGAGTGTCATTGATGTGATGGTGTCATTGATATGTTACGACATTACGCAAACTAATAAAACTAACCTTGTTAAAATTTAAAGACTGGGAAAAAAAAACAAGGATAGTATATTTTAACGTAAAACATGACGTAAAGTTTAAGAGATAGTAAAAGTAACAAAAAAAATAACGGTATGTGTGTGGAGGAAAAAACAAAACGAACTCTTGACCTACTTCTAATATACATATGAACAAGTGTGTATGCCATCATACACAACGTGTAAGTAAACTCATGAACAAAATTGTACAAAACCACGTAAACTAAGTGTAATAATCTCAATGAACTAAATTGTTAAGTATTTGCCAACACAATAAACAGACAGTATGTGTGTAATAACCAAAAACATTCATTTATGAGTGAGATTCATTTGCATAATTAATGAATTATCCGCATAGCATGCTGCAAAAATATACCTTTGTAAGAAAAACCATTGTAAAACATTGTAGACACCTTTGCATGCCAAGTAAATTGTACTCACCAAAGTATGAAATGAATAAGAGTTAACCCATAAATGCCTAGCTGTACCATATGGTATCGGAAGAGTTTCAACCATTTTTTTTTGTTTGTACACCACAATTTTTTAACGGAAACATCATCTTTATTTGATGTCTTAAACTCAGTGATAAAACCAAACAAATAATTATATTTAAAAAAAATTGGTGTAAAATGCAAGTTTTGTATTTTAAAGAAGAAAAGTTTTTCGGATTTAATGGGTTAATATAGCCAAACGAACTACGTGTACTATGTGAAGAAACTCTGGTTAAATTCTAAACCAGATGTGTTATACTCAATGAACTACTTGTGGCAAAAAAAAAAAAAAAAAATAAATAAATAAAAAAGATACTGCCGAATACATCGTTAGCAAAGTACGATGTGTAAAAGCAAATGAACAAAAAAAGTTGTATTTCCACCAGACAACTTGTGTGAATATATATATATATATATATATATATAAAAAACTTATATCCAATACCTGAACTACTTGTGCAAAAAAAAAATGCGTTAAACAAATGGTTATCTAAGGGTTAAAATTAAAATAAAACTATATCTTCCAAAATTATTACTGTACTTAATTATAAAGGCGAGTGTGTGCCTAAAATGCACGCGTGTTCAATTTGACAGATTGCGTAACTCTACGCTAAAAAGTAGAAGTTATGCCAAACAAAACTTGTTCCATGTAAAAGCAAGAAAAGAAAAAAAAAATGCCTGCAAAAATAACAAGTTTTATACTTCATGTTATATAAGTGTATGTATCAGTCAAAAGATACCTGTGAGACTTGAAATCACTAAATAAAAAAATTTAAAAAATGAGAAAATGCCTAAGATTTAGTTTAATGACTATATGTGAATAGCCTTCCAAAAATAAAGTGTACCTAACATCTCACATTATGAATTTCAGTAACTTTTATAAACACCAGCCTTAAAGATATAAGATATCATGTCAGTTATAATAAAATCACCTTCTGATCTGAATAACATAGCAAAGAGTCACCATCCGCGAGTAAACAATGAAATAAAACGGTATATTAAGTGTATGTGTAAAAAAAAATGTACACCCAATTAAATATTTCATGCATAAAATTTAAGATGCATGTGTAAACAATGTACAAAATTTAAATTATGTCATAATTTCTGCAAAACAAATTTGAACACACCAACCAAAAAAAAAAAAAAAAAACCCTAAAAAAAAATAGCATTACCTAAAATTACAAGGTTGTAACTGAAGTGAAAAATTGTAATTTAAAACCAAAACACTAATGCTGAGAAAATAAGTAACCTATACATGCACAGAAGAGGCATAACTGTATTTAACCAAGGTGAGTGTTAATTGTTATAGAACTAAATCATATAAAATGACAGGGTAAATGTGTGTGCATGAAATACCAGGTTAAGAGCGACATCACAAGAACCGTGTGCTTGAGATGAAGAAAAGAATGTATGATTAATGCCTAACAATGCTATCTCCTCATAGCAAGCTAGTGAGAAAAGCGGAAGTTAGTGCAAAACTGGTACTCATAACCAGCATTAGCAAGAATGATGAGAAAATGTTGTGCTAGCTAACTTAAATGTGTTAGCTGAGAAAATGTTGTTCTTTTAAATCGCTCAATTGTTCTAATTAAATAAAACAACATTTTCTGTATTAAGATACTGGTATCCAAAAGCCGGAGACTAGGCAGCTCTGAGACAGACGAGTGTAACCCACAGCGCCGGCGTGAACGTGTTAAACACATTCCACAAAATCGAAAAATGTTTATGAATTCGGTTTGCCTGTCTGTTAGTCCGTCTTCTGACTCGCGTAAATATTGTCCGATTTCCATAAAATTTATAGATGTTATTGGGTAACAATCACTATTGCCTGTTCGGTGTTGAAAAAGAATTGTGTAGCATTTACGGTTCATTTACTGAGACAGTCAAAAGAATTCTGTTACATTACGATGTCCGTGGAAAAATCTTTTGCAGTGTATTTTAATGATATTACACTCATTAAAACATACGGAAATTTATATATATCACTGAGGTTTACTCATCGACGCTTATTGTAAAATATGGTGTGCATATAATTTATCGTTCATTTACAGGGACACACAAAAGAATTTCGCTACAAAAAAAATTGAACAATAATTGAACCACTGAAGCCTATGAGCAATAATTTCTGAAAGAGCGTTTTCAGCTGTGGTACGCGTTTTTAAATTGAACTATTTTTTATATATTACTTGGTGTGAATAAGTTTTATATATCATATACAGGGTTGCGCAAAAGTTCTCAAGTGCATTTCCGTTTACTCCCGGAAATTGCCGAATGGAAAATTTCAACTGTGCTATGCGTTTAACTGAATTAACTTCTAGCATACTATGTAGTATACGTACAAATATATAGATCGCATACACGGCTCCACAAAAAAATTAGGATATTTTTCTGACGTTTGATGTCAACAGCAGAAATTGGATTTTCAAATGCATTATGAGTTTTCCAAATTGTTTATTTAGGAATTATATTTCACATTAATAAACTGTGTAGTTATTCTGAATGCGTTGGAAAGTGTTTCATAATGAATGTGGGACGCATGATTTTTCGTTCTTGTTTCTATTCTCAATTATTTTTTTCTTTAGTTTTATTTGTTTTCTACTATAAACTTCTACTAATTGATATTTAGAAATTTTAACATAAAATACTTATCTTTACATCTCGTATAAAATCAGGCTATATAAACAATTCTGTGGTCTCACATAAAAATATATTAATCTGTAAAATCACACGGGATTAGACTTAATAAAGTAGTTTAAATTCTACGATAGTTTAGTTATATTAAAAACATTTTTATTGGTAAAAGAAGCATTTCGGACGATATGCATCTACTCTAAATTACAGTAAGCACATTAAAAAATATCGCAAAAAGTTTTAATTAGAAAGTTGCATGATGATGAAAGCATTTTAACTAATCTAGAAAACAGATGATGTTTTAAAAAGAGGATTATGTTGCTTCTGCCTTAGTACATACATATATAATTAAAATTACTCTAATATTTCTTTCTTAGAAACACAAAACTTGCTTTATCTGCATTTGGAAAAATTTGGAGATTAGTAATAATAATAATAATAATAAAACCTTTTACTGAAAGTTTTCATAAAATAAATCCTATTTAAGAAGTATTACTTTTATTGGATAACAAATTTATAATTCCCGAGCATAATAACAACAATCATAATTTTAGTAGAAAAAAAAATAAATACTCATAGTCCTGATAGAAAGAAAGGTTATATTAAATTTAAGTCTATTATAAACTATAAAATTACTTCCATTTTAAAATGAAAATAGATTTTTATATCATATATTAAATTATCATAAAAGTAAAATATTTTCAATCCTATTAATATCAGTATTATTTTAAAATAAGTATGCACTTTACAGGGTTTCAATTAAAACAATTAATCCTATTTGCTATGTTTTATCGTAATTGAGAAAATAAGTTTCCGCTTTGAATCTTGGAATTATTGAAATCTAATATATTTGTTCTGAATTATATCTGCATCAGTTTAACCCTAGATCTACCGGGAATTTTATTCAAGTTTTAATAAAACGTTCT
The DNA here is from genome assembly GCA_963932465.1 of Maratus speciosus. NCBI lineage: Eukaryota > Metazoa > Arthropoda > Arachnida > Araneae > Salticidae > Maratus > Maratus speciosus. Next base: position 201,639,233 of record OZ010796.1, on the reverse strand, counting down.
ACACCAGAATTTTTATTTAAAACTATTTAACTTATTTATTTACCTTATTTTTGTCTGGTTTATATACTTAGTTTATTTTAAAGAAATTTCTGGTTTGAATGAATATTTTGTATGTACCTGTCGGGTCCAATGGACCCGTCCGGTAGACGGAGGGTTAAATCTCTTGGACATTCTGAACTATATCGTGGGGCATCCAGTTCACCCATTACCGTCTCAATACTCAAGGCCTTGGACTGATTTCGTGACGTACCAAATGAAGATTAAACCCTTGAAGGGCAAGCAATTGCATTTGTGTAATGCTTAATTACCACCGGAAATTTAGAAAATTTTATTTCAAAATAAGGAAAAGCAATTTTACGACTTTTCTCCACTAAAGTCAGAAAACTAAAATTTCCTAAACTTTTTCTGGCGCAAATCCTGATTAATTGTTGGTAATATATAATATATACCGCCGCCCCTTAACCCCCAAAAATTTTACCACGAGTATTCCCTGACGAAATTATTGGTTTTAGATTTATCTTGAAAATGTCGTAGCAACCCGCTTTGTGGAACTTTTATTGCAATTCTTGTATTAATATGAAATAATAATAATTTTAAAAAATTTGTGGTGGCTAGAAATGTGACCGCTCCGATGTCTTATGGGGCTTTTCTAATATTTTTACACATAAATTAGATTTGTTTTAAAGGATTTTAATGTCCAAAGTTTTAATTAAATATTTTATACTTAATTAATGTTTATTTGCCTTAACACAGAGGTGTTAAACAGTGTTCCGCCGGATACAACTAATTTTTTAAAGAAATAGTCATCTTTTTGAATAACAGAGATTTGATGATTAGATACGCAATGATAACTGTAAATATTTAATAGTATTCGGCTGGCCACAGTTTAAAACCCCTGCCTTAACCCTATTCGGCGCGGAGTAATTATGTTTGTAAAAAGGTAAAATGACTAACCGACACCAGAATTTACAGAAGAATTTATTAGAAAATACATATTTGCTTATTTTGAAGTACGTTATAAAAGGAAAATTTTATTTAAATATTCACGGTGCCAGAAAAGTTAAATTTATGTATCCTTCTCGTGGGCACCACCAGCGAAAGGGTTAACACATTGCCGACTGTTATCATTTTTTTTTTGTCTGGGTTTTAAAACAGTAAAAGCTCATCCTTTTCAGTAGGTTTTTCGTAAATTTATTTCGATAGGTTTCTTTTATTTTTTAACACTAGAACTACCGGAAATTTGAATACAATCGCTTGAATTTGTACTCCAATATTTCCTAAAATATTTCTTTGCCTTAATCTTCTGTTTTTAAAAAAGGCAAAAAATATTTTTAGAAAACAGGGGTCTTCAAACTTAACACTAGAACTACCGGAAATTTGAGTCAAGTTTTATAAAAATATTTCACTCCAGAATTGTAATTTAAAAGAGTTTAACTTTGTTATTTAACGTTTTCCTTTGTATCTTTTAAACTTATTTCATAATCAAATTTATGGTTTGAACCGAAACATATTGATATGGTAGCCATCAAAATGGCGGCTCACGGTAGTTCTAGTGTTAATCCCTTCGAGCGCGGTGATTCATTTTTGAACCACCTAATGTTAATCTCTAAATGCACATTCACACCATACTATTTGAATGAAAAACGTCCATTTACTGAGTACGTTAACAAACGCTTTTGCTTATTTTGAAATTAATTTGTTTTTAAATTCTGGTGTCAGTCACTCATTTCAGCATTTTGCTAATAGAAGTACCTTGCCCCTGAAAGGGTTAAGTAAGTTTATACATCAGTAAATATCTTTCAATGTACACATTTTTCTTAAAATAGCTTAAAATCTAAATAAAATATACAGAACATTATATAAATGCATTTTATGTAAGGCAGATGGTTTGACTTAAGGTTTAAGGTACATAACTTATTTTAGGCAGTAAAATAAACACAAGAACTCTCGTTCTCGGTCAACAATTTGTTAATACAACAACATCCACTTTCATACGGTGGATGTGACAGCCATGCCACACAAGCAACAGAAAAGAAATGCATTTTTAATGTATGAAAATTTTGCTTTAGAAAATTTAATCTGTCGCATTATGATAGATAATTATTATATTATAAAAATATTTAAATTGAAATGCTGGAGTTTCAGGCTTCCGCTCGGTTAGTCCTTGGGGACATGCGACCGGTATACGTGCCACTTAATCTCCTCAGAATCTTTCATTATTCCCACCAGTTATTTTTAATTGTAAAGTTTACCTTATATTATCAGAGCATTTTTGCGATTCAAGTACAGAAATATTTTCTGTTTTGAAAAACCGGTGGTAAAAGTTTAAAAATTAAGCAAAGGGATCTCTTCCCGAAGGGGTTAATCCCTTCAGGGGCAAAGTACTTCTATTCATAAAATGCTGAAATGATTGAGTGTCATCAGAATTTACAAGCAAATTTATTTGAAAATAAGTAAAAGCTTTTCTACGTGTACTAAATAACAGGAATATTTTTATTCCAGATTTCTGGTGCCAATGTGCCATTTAGGAGTTTAATTTAAGTGGTCCAAAAATGAACCACCAGCCTTGAAGGGGAGGTCCATTTACACAACGGCATTGGCGTTCCAGGTGTTAGATCATACGACCCAACCAATCAGCGCCGCGTAAACAACCAATGAAACACACTGATTGGTTTGAAAACCTGTGCTTCGTAGTTATTGTAAACCTGGGAAGACGGTTACGCCAAAATGTAGACACGGGTTTAGGTCCTACACTAGTCACCGCAACACAGTATCAAGTTAATGTTAACCCCTTGATTGGCAAGCAATTACGTTTGTGAAATGCTGAATTCCCACCGGAATCTTTGAAAAATTCTATTTCAAAATAAGTAAAAGCAATTTTAGGGCTTTTTTTCCACCAAATTCAGAAAAGTAAAATTTAATAAAAATTTTCTGATGTAAAACTTCATTAATCGTAGGTGGTATATAATACATACCGGTGACCCTCAAGGGATTAAACTAATTGGCAAGGCTTTTTTTCAAATTTCTGGTTTACATTTGAATAATTTTAAGAATTTTTTTTTTCTTTGCAAAGGATAGTCAAAAACCATCTGTAATCGGATATTTTTTCCTACTTTTTCGATTTGGTGGCTGTTTCTCTTATGAGGGTACTTTCACTTTCTGAGCCGGTTCCGAAATAGTTGTGTAAAAATGTTAATAAATAAGTGGGTAAGTTTGGTCTATGATCTCACAGCGGGATTCGTTTAATATGCTTTTCAAAACACTTTATTCTTCAATTAATAAATCTTTTGTGATTAATTTCTAATTATTAAATCCTTAATAATTTTGAATAAGAACATAGCAGCATCATCAATTTAATTTTAAAATTATTAGAATTGGAAGGTAGCCTTTTAATCAAATTGAAAATATTCAAGAACTGCTTTTCAGGCAAGTGTAAAAGCAAATGTTTCAATATGTAAAAAGAATACTTAAAAACATGATTTTACTTCAGCTATAAAAAAGTAAAATCCTTAAAATGGCAAAAAAATCCGAAATTTCTTTTAAATAAATCCCATCAGACAGTGAAATTTAGTCAATTTAAAAGCTCGCAGTTTCTAAAAAAAAAAAAATAATAATTTTTGGATAAAAAAAATAATTGATCAAATATTTTACAACTTTTCGCCTTAGAATGGAAAAGAAAAGTTACAAAAATTCTTTAGCCCTTAATTGCATAGTGATGTAAATTTCCATCACCTTTTTATTTAATTTTTAATACATAAATTAAGTTCTTACAACCACTATATTTATATAGAAATATTAATCCTCTAAAAATTACAATAATATGCTACTAAATAAAGTTAAAAATCCATCTTAAGATTTCTGGTGTCTAATCCTTAATATAAAAATAAAAAACACAATTCTAAAAGAATAATTCATGCAATTAAGGGTTGAAATTCAATAGAATCTATTAGATAATAAAATTTATTCCTTTGAAAACATTTCAATCTCCGAAACCGACTATCGAACCAGAAACCTTTTCAATAGCAGGCAGATGCGTTATCACACAGCTATCACGTCTGTGCGAAAAAGAAAAATCTAAATCGCAAAAATGGTTGAATGTCATTCAAAAAATTCATTTAATTAATGTAAACTGAGATTAAATATGTATATATGATTTGTCGTGTGATTGGATGTACTGAGTGCAGTCGGAGGAGGATTGGAATACTACAATAGAGGTATCAAACTGTGGCCCGACGGATACCACTATAATTGTATAGTTATCATTCCCTTGTCTAGTCCAGGAATCCCTAAGATTCAACAAGTCGACTATTTCTTTAAAAAAGCCGGCGGGCCACAGTTTGACACCCCTGAGCTATAAGAATGCACAATTTCAAGTCACTAACTTGTACAGTTTCTGAGAACTAACTCTGTGACGAACAGACAGACATACAAACAGAAAAGTGAGACCATTAGGGTTTCGTCAAATTAACAAACCCCTAAAAAGTAGACATAATCTTAATGAATTACTTGCGGTATATGACGTGAATAAACTGTTACGAAATTGCTACAGACATTAACTGACGAGCTAATTAAGTACACGTGTACAAGGGGCGTACTTGGATTAGAATTTTCAAAGATCATGGTACCATTATTTCAGCGCAGAAATCTTTGCCTAATATGCTTTCTTCAATTGTCTTAAATATTTTTTCTTCTTTCACAATCTTTCTACGATTATTTGCAAAATTTGTCATAATATTCTTTGAATAATAAGGCGAAAAATTCTATTCAAAAATTGCTGCATAAATATGCGTACCCTGATGCAAATCTTGTACATTTAGCTTAACCCATTTTTGGTTAAAGGTGCGTAAACGCACCATTTCAATAAATGTTTTTTTATTAACACTGTGACGTATATTTTTCACTAATTTTATTTTTCTGTTATTTATAAGGGTTCTAAAGACATCTATAAAATATTAGTAATTCAATTTGAGTAACTACTTTCTATTAAGAAATTTTCAATATACGCTAGTTTTTAACTTGAAACGATTACTGACAAATTTGACTTTTTGAAAATGTATAATTATTCCACTTGAGGATAATCATATGTTTTTATAATGGATTAAAGTTGCAAGTTCTGTAAATAAAAAAAATATAAAAGAAATATCATAAAAAAATATAATTTTTTTATTTACATTTAATGGTGCGTCATTGGCCGTATGTTTGAAAAAAAGGCAAAAATTTAAAACCCACTTTTTATGCAAGGTTTCAGAGTTTTATTGCAAATTTGGTGTGATTTTATACTGATTTTGGTTGTGGAGTATTTTATCAACATTTTTCAATTGACGAAGAGATAGTGCCTTATTTTGGATGGCGTTCATCAAAAATGTTTATACAGGGGAAGCCAATAAGGTTTGGATTCAAACTTTTGTGTTTGTGCTCATCTGACAGGTACCTTTTCCAATTCATTCTTTGTGGAGGTGATGAGACTAGCAGTGATCTACAAAATATACCATTAGAAACAAGTGCTGTTCTGAAGTTACTTAGCAACAAAAACCTGAAATGCACAAAATTTATTTTGATAACTTTTTTCTTTTCCTATGGTTTATTCGAAATTTCGAAAGAAAGGCTTTTTTTTGCATCTGGAGTAGCTCGCAAAAATCGCATAGCTGGTTGCATATTGTATGACTGCATATATATGAAAAACACCTCGTGGTTCCTATGATTTTGCATTCTACAAGGATGCAGAAACATGTGCTATCAAATGGAACGACAATGCTGTTGTAACGATTGTTACTAATAATTGACCATTTTGCTCCTTGTAAATGCTAGATGATACAGTCACAAAGAAAGAAATGAAGATGTGATTTCACAACCGAACATTATTTCGGATTACAATAAGGATATAGGAGGTGTTGGCCCGAGGCTAACGAGAAAGACAAGCTACCACGGTGGGTCCGATTCTTCTTTTTTACAGACCACTGGAGTCATGTGATGCTCTTTTCGCACACCTTCATTGGTGCATTCGAGCATCACATGACTCCAGCGGTCTGTAAAAAAAGAAGAATCGGACCCACCGCGGTAGCCTGTCTTTTTCGTTAGCCTCGTGTTCACCTATATGACAATGCCATAGCGAATTACCGCATAAAGATTCAAGGTAAGAAATGGTGGTGGCCATTATTTACAAATGTCATTGATAGCGTTATAGTAAATTCATGGAAGTTGCATAGAACTTCTACTAACACAAAAACGGCACTCGTGGACTTTAGATCTTATATAGCGATTGCTCTATTAAAATCTGAATGCAAGAACAATCTATCTCGTGAAAATACATTACAAATGGCACATCCTAATAAAGGTCGTCCATCATCCACAGCTCTACCGAAAGAAATACCAACTGATAGAATCGGAGATACCATAAGTGAACATGAAAAAAATTGTAGACAATATAAAGTGTGCAAAAACCACACGATTTGTTTGTGCCTCAAATTCCAAGTCCATTTGGCCAAAATGTTTCGAAAATTTCCATTTAAAAAATATAAAAATTTGACTATAATACACAAGTTCGACTAAATGATTTGTTGATTGATTTGGCCAGTGTTGCGTATACGCACCATTTTATTTCTTAAATAAAATATTATTTTTCATACACAAAACTTTTTTGTGTCTTAATGAATGTAATTTAAGAATATTTCAATGAAAATAATACCACATTTTATAAAATTTCTATGTTTTGCCTAAATTGGCTTAAAATAACTTTATCTTCTTTTTCATCATTATTACTACCAGGCGTAATTATATATTACATAAATTTGTATATTAACTACACATAAGGAGTATAGTACATAGCGTAGAAAACGTATGTTATTACAGTCGTTTAATTTAGTAGCGATTTAGTAGTGATTTAGTAACCATAGTTATAAAATTATGCACTACACAGATAAGTGAGTACACGAATAGCTGCCAACATCTTACGCTTTTTTTGTACCACAAAACTTTAATAGAAATTTTTGTTACATTTAATTGGCAGATTGCGACGATTTAAGTAGGTAAAATTTACTTTTAAATTTTTGTGCCACAAAAAAGCGTAAGAGTTGGTAGCTATGGTCATAGCTGCCAACTCTTGCGCTTTTTCAGACCAGAAAAATTTAATAGAAATTTTCGCCTTATTTATTCGGCACATTACGGCGATTTAAAAAGGTAAAATTTACTATAAAATTTTTGTGGTCTGAAAAAGCGTAAGATGTTGGCAGCTATGGCTATGGTATATTCTACACAATGAGGCTACCCACATAGTGTTGCCAGGTGTCCTACGTATATCGGGTCTCCAAATGGGGAAACTGCTCTGCGACGAGGTGCGAGAGAGTAAAGCGCCCGAAGCACCGATCTCAAATCTGAAAAGATATCAAGAACTTTGCAAAGAGAGTCCGAAATCACCTCCTTTATAGCATGAATCTCGGCAGAGAAAACGGCCCACCCATCAGTCAGGCGGAACTGACTCTCCTCGACAATCCCGTTCCTGGTGGCGAGGAGATACGTGCAACCCACTTTCTCATCCTCTAGCCTTGACTCATCCGTATAATACGGTGTCCTCCTGCGGAGATCCGGATTCCAATGGGATTTGGCATTCTCCACGAACTAGTCTGTCGAGGTGCGTTCCTCTATATATCCACCGAATCAGGCCCGAGATTGACATTATCAACGTTCTCACCCCATCGAGTAAGGGCTTCGAAATCACGTTCGATACTATCACGGAGGTCCAGAGGAAACACCCCGAACCAGACATTCAACGCATTGGTTGACATCGTACTATAACACTAGGTGACACATAATAGGTGAGCTCGCTGAATGCTCAGTAGTCTCCTGTAGAGAGCAATATTATTCGAGTACTAAATAGGGGCCGCGTACAAGACTATACGCTTGGTTACGACCGAGTAGACTGCCTTTCGGACCTCCGGCTTCACACCCCAGGTGGTAGTAGCTATCCTGTTTAACTTTTACTGGATCTTGGTTTCTTGAAATTGGATGAGGTCCAAGTGGGGCATCCGGCAGTTTCCCCAGTCAAATACCACTCCTAGGTACTTGATCTGTCTGGAGAATTTTACCTTATGGTCATCTATTCAGATGACACGGATTATTCTCCATCTTACACTTAGTTGGAATGACTGTGTACCTATAATGCCATAGCTGAATTCTAAGCTGCATTCAATCGCCCAGGCGTGAATCTCTGCGAGAATCACCGGAAAATATCTGCAAATCGGCAAACAGCCGGACTACCTGCAAGTATGAAAATGTCATCAGCAAAGACCAAAATAGTCCAAGTCTCATCCATTCCTAGTCGTTTGAGTAAGCTATTGATAAAAACCAAACAGAGGATCGCCCCAATACACAAACCCTGTGGCAGCTTGACATGAAAGTAATGCTAATTTGCGTTAGAAATGATTGATCTGTTGCAAAGGAAAGACTCAGTCAAACCCAGGAGGTCCGAAGGAACACCATACTCCGCCAAGAGACGAAGTAGGTCTGTTTGACGTGCACTGTTGAAAGCATTCTTGGCGTGCAGGCTTATCAGGCATGAATACTGACCAACCCTCTTTGACTCTGAAATGTAACGTACGTGGAGCTCCCATTGGTCCGTGTTTTGAAAATCAGTAATTTTTTAGAGAGAAATTCGTGGTAGGTTTCTGCAGAAATCGCAAGAGAAACGCCCATTAACGTATGTCTCTATGAAATTTATAAAGCAGATTAAAAAAAAAAAAATAAAATAAAAGTGGTGTTCAAAAAACGGACCGAGTGGGAGCCCTGAACGTACCACAGCGTGAAGCGCATCTGCAGTAGATTGATTTCGACGGAAACCGTACTGCCTACAGTCTAGCACTTGGACTCTTGCATCAGACGAGTTGCGGACTTTTTGTGTAACACCTTTCCAATCGCAGGAAGCAGACAAAAAGGAGGGTAGGAAGCCGAGTCACTCTTTCCCTTTCCCTCTTTCGGAAAATAGACAGCGACCGCACGCTTCCAACTCTGTGTAAACTGAGAGGACATTGATTGTACAAGGAAAGCAATCACAGGCGGTAGTAGCGGAACACCCATGATTATTTCCAGACTGTATCCGTCGTGGCCTGGCACTTTAACATTCACCATTGAGTATAATACCAACTCTACCTCTTCGATGTGAAACAAATCTGGATCATCGGTCATAGTAATCGTGTTTTCCTGTCGGGTAATTCCTGAGTGCCTGGATCACACTTCACCGAGTTTGTCAGTAGTGAACTTTTCCGAGATAAACTTCCGAAAATATGTTTGCCCCTCTAAGCAGGATCAAGCGTACGCATAGACGCCAACATCTCTTAATTATTCCAGAGTCTGATCTAAGACAAACGTGTTTTAAACCGGAAAATATGTATAAGTAAATGTGTCTTTTTTCTATAAGGTACATTTTAGATACCACTTTGAAATTTTCGTTTATATAAAATTTCCTGTTTTAAACATATTCTTCTTGAATCCGACTCAGGAATAATTAAAAGATGTTGGCACCTAAGCGTGCGCTTGTGAAGCCTTATCGGTGCACATTTCCAAGATAAATCTTAAACGAAACTTTTCATAATAAATATTGGTGTTAAAATATTTGATTTAGTCTCTACAAAAAAGGTACCGCTCCGATGCCTGATTAACTCATTACCCACTTGTGTTGCGATCACGCAACGGTCAAAATAATTGCTCATGCTTAACTTAATTTCTTTGGCACCATTATTTTAAATTAAAAAAATGCCTTATTTATTGACAGAAATTTCGCTATATTAGTAAAGCGAAATTTACCTTTCTGAATTTGTGATGGCAAACGTCTTTCAACAAGAAATTTGGAAAATCTTACTTTATAGTTTTGGCCATTAATAGGTTAAATGAATAAGCATTTTATCGAAAAAAGAGACGGTCTTGTTAAATATTGTAAAGTATATTCCAATGGGGAAAAATAGGGGTCTTAACGTGCATAACAACGTCACCGTTAAATCTATATTTTTTGTTTATTGGTTTCCATGAAACTTTCCCCATCAGCATTCAATGATAACGAAATACACCATTTTGTGTTTCAAGGAAAAATGTGCCGACTTGTGTGAAGAATTCAAATTGTTGTTAGTTCAAATTATTGAATGAACTGAAAAATATGTAACATAGCTGCCAAACTTCCGTTTTTTTTAAAGAGTTAAGTTATTTGTGGAACCAAAATATTTAGTTATTTTTAACATTTAATATCGCATTATGTTTATTTTCTGTACTCATTTAATGTAAGTTTCGTTCAACAGGTTTGATAGTTTGGCACAATTTTTTATTCGGAAAGTCCGAATTTATACCAGAAATTCGGAAAGAAACATTTTTACTTTATATAATCACAAAATGTCTGTCATTAAATAATGTAAAATATACTGTTCTGTATTTGTGATACAAATTGGAAATGGTTAAGCAAAAAAGGAATCAAAACTTGCAACCTGAATAAAGCTAATAATATTTCAGGTTATTTAACCCCTTAAGCATCAAGCACGATAAGTATAGGCTACTTTTTTTATTCAGATAGTTTTATTGCCAGCACATTTTTAAATATTAAACTTATTTCATGGCAGATAAAATGATGCGAGAATTACATTGTTTTAATAAACTGGTTGGAATCAAACAATATGAATAAAAAATGTAGCCCACACTGCCACGGGGAGTTTCTCACATTAAGGAGTCTCAGAACTCTTAAAGCTTCAAAGTTTTCGAAATTTTTATTTTTTTAGATGTTAAACTCCTATATTTTCTGAACATTTTGATGTAATTGTTTTCTTGAAATTCCTATTAGAACACAAGTTATGGCTTTTAGAATTATGCCCGCTCTATAGCTGAAGCGGCCTTTCCGAAATTTAGAAGTCATTTTTCTCAAAATGATGTTTTTGTGCACAACGCGCAGGATATCTCAAATACTTCTGAATATTTTTCATGAAATTTTCAAAACATGTATTTCATGTTAGTCTGTATAAACCGAACCTAAAATTTCATTTTTATTGTTCAAATAATTTATTCGTTACGTGATTATACTGTTGCAATTTTCAAAATTTTGTACGCCCTAATTACAACTTTGTATTAAAAATGTAGAAACGCTTTACATACAAATTTATTTAGGTTCAGAGTAACTACCACAGTCTGGAGTATAAATAGGCACAAAAAAATTCATTCTAGTGGCAAAATTTATTTTGTAATCCTGCGCGTAAGCTGTTATACCAATTTTCTGCTCGACAAATCTCTGAGAGTTTGGAGCGCTCTTTAAATAGTAATTCTGCATCTTGCCATTTTAAAAATATATGAAATGAAGGAATATAGTTCTATCTTTCAACCCAATAAAAATTGTTATTATTATTATTTTCTTTTTTTTTAAGATATTAAATGTTGAAAATGATCTTTTTTTTTTCATTTTTCCTACTTCAAGATTTCTGAGACCCCTTAAGGTGTTAACAAATACTAAGTGAAAATCGTATTTAAAAATTAAACAATTTAAGTGCGTAGCTGCGAACTTTTACACATTTCTCTTACCATTAGAAATTTACAGAAAATATTATCTTATTTAATCGACGAAATGTCACGACTACACAAGGCGAAAATCTCTAATAAATTTTAGTAGTAGCAGAAAACCGTAAAAGTTGGCAGCTAGGTAAGTGTATAAAGTTCTTTTTACTTGAAGTAACGGTAATGGTTATTCGCAAGACTACATTTCGTCCGACATTGCTCTGTGATTAATATGGTCACTATCATTTTCTAAGCATAATGAACAAAACAAATGAATTATAAGTCACTTTACCACACAAAAGGTGCGTTAACCCTTTCAGGGGCAAGGTACTTCTGTTCCTAAAATTCAGAAATGAGTGACCGACACCAGAATTTAAAAACAAATTTATTTTTAAGTAAGCAAAAGCTTCGTTTGACTTACATATTGTAAGGAAAATTTTCATTCTATATTCTGGTGGCAATGTGATATTTAGGAATTACAATTAAGTTGTCCAAAAATGAACCACTGCCCTTGAAGGGGTTAACAGAACGACAAAATGTTGCGCTGATTGCAATTCCAAACAGTGGGGCTCTGTATAAACATGAGGAGACATATGGTGCACTATCTATAAGTAGAGGGTAAAGTAATAGAAATTGTAGGCACAAGATGGTGGCTGTTTTTTGTTTGCATTGGATTAACAGGACATGATTACCGGTGGAGAAAACTTCCATTTGTAAATTCGAATAGAATTTTAGATCTTATTTAAATGTCTTGTTGATGAAAAATTTCTATCATAAATAATGTAAACACTGATATTTACTTTTACTAATGAAAGTTTGCTCCGGCGGTATTATAATAGCTTCGGCCGACATTGAAAGGAAAATTGTTTATGTACACAAAAAAAATGCGGAACCGTACGGCGTGACTACCGCCAAGTCAAACTTCCATCAGTAAAAACGTATAGAATATTTTGATTTAATTATGACAGAAATTCTGCATGAATAAGGCGTTGAAGTAAGTAGACCTTTTCTATTCAAATTTTCAAGTGGGATTTTTAATCAGCGGTAATCAATCGTGTACAACCGATTATAGAACACTCACAGAAATAAAACTCTCACTTTTGACGATTCAGTAATCTTTAAGCTATATTTCGTAGTGTTTGACAATCATTTCTTATCAATATCACATGACTTTTAACGAAACGTAAACCCTCAAATATTTGACGAAAGTGTTTCCTTACTCACGGCCAGATTCAATGCAGTAATGCAATACCGCAACAGTTGTGGTAGCCGTTTGAAGAGGGGCGCGCTACTGTACCTCCTCAAATCCTGCGATTTTAGCAAGCAGATATTTGCCTTTTACGCTATTTCTGTCACAATTTATTTAAAAACAACCATTTTTAGCGCTTTTCAGAAAACACTGAAATATAGGTAGTTATTGTGTCTGCATTAGTTATTTTTTAGCTGTTAAAGTCTTTAAGAATGTTCATTATTATTATTATTATTATTATTATTATATGTTGTTTGTTATGGTTTAATTCGAAAATAATAAATTTCCTGTGTTTTACAAAATCTTTCAAAAAGAAAATTCGACCAATAAAATTTCTAAATTCCAGGATCTCTTTTTCATTTAAGAAATATATTATTGATATAAAAATCAATTATTATTGATATAAAGATCAAATTAAAAATATGCATAATTAATCCCCCTCCATTCTATAAACAGTAAAGTGTTAAAATTATGACAACCTACTCAAAATGCACACTCAGAAATGAATACTCAGATTTCACGAAATTTTCTTTGTTTTTGACGAAACCGTTTCCTGGGAAATGCTTCGAGCAAATATTTCGTCAAATTGATGAAATTATTTTCTTCACTTGCTTGACGATATAAATTTCGTCAAAAGAGGGCTCGTGATGCCATCTAACGAACAGTTTGGAAGCTCCTGTATTTATTGACAGGGAGGAGAAAGAAATCACTTCTCGTTTTCCCCAGGTTGATTCGAACCCGCGGCTTTTGGCGTGGGAGACCGTTGGTCTTCCGACCTCGATATTGGGGGCTTGTATAGACGTGCTTGATTAAATAATTTATTAGTGAAATTTTCGTTGCTCACTGAATGATTAGAATATGGTCTGGTTAATTTTTTGCTCACAAATAACGAATTGTGAAGTACATATTGCGAGAGTTTTTATCACTTTGAGTAGGTGGATAAGATTTTAACACTTTACTGTTTATAAAGGGGAGGGGGATCAATAATGTTTATTTTTAATTTGATTGAAAACAGAATATACTTCTTAAATAAATTTATAAAAAATATATCCGATATGTTTGAAATTTTATTGACCAAATTTTCTTTTTGAAGGGTTTTGAAGAACACAGAAAATTTTTTCTTTTCTAATTAAAACATAACGAACAACAGCATATGAATAAATAAATAAATAAATAAAAATAATAAGCATTCCTAAAAATTTTAACAGCTAAAAAAATAACTAATGACGAAACAATAACTACCTATATTTCAGTATTTTCTGAAAAGCATTAAAAAGTGCCGTTTTAAAATAAATTATTAAATTACTAACATAAACAAACAAACAAAAAAAAAAACCTGCTTGCTAAAATCGCAGGATTTGAAGAGGTACAGCAACTGTTTCCTTAAAATGCATTGAGTCTGACCGTGATTGAGGAAAAACTTTCGTCAAATATTTGAGAGTCTATGTTTCGTTAAAAGTCACGTGATGTTGCTAGGAAATGATCGTCAAAAACGACGAAATACAGCTCAAGATTTGCTGAATCGTCAAAAGTGAGAGTTTTGTTTCTGAGAGTGGGATAATATCTCAGTCAATATACACTTCAAAATTCGTTATTTCTGAGCATCAAATTAAACAGACCATACTTTAATCATTCATTGAGCAAAGAAAATTTCTGTAATAAATTATATTAATAAAGCCATATTCTAATTATTCATAAACCATAGGAAAACAATAATAATAAATTAGCCTTATTAAATAAACTTGCAGGAATTGTAACATCATCGATAAAATTACAATCCATCTTATAAAAATATAAGCCACTACATCCATTTAAAATCACATCCATGCAAGGGCACAACAGCAAGATAGCTAGAGTAACGGACTCCCACACCGGAGGTCGCGAGTTCCAACCACCCCGAAGGTAAAAATTGGTGATATTATTTTTCCCCTGTCGATAAATAGGGGGAATAGGTCGATTATTCTTCTAAACTGCTCAATATATGGCACCACCAGACCTTTTATTGCACTTTACGAACAAGTACATTTGAAGAAACATGTATCCTCAAGCAAGCGAAGAAAGTTATTTGCTAAATTTGACGAAATATTCGCTTGGAGCATTTCCCAGGAAACGGTTTCGTCAAAAAAGAAAAAAAATCGTGAAATTTGAGTATCCATTTCTGAGTGTGTGAAGCTTCACCGTTTTAAGGATTTGTCAGTTCCTCTTTTTTCATACTTCTATGCTTGTAACAGACAGAGATATGTAAATATAACTTGTGTCACTCCGTTTTTCCATGTATTTCGTACATCTCCTTATTTTCGTATCGAATCAATGGTTGAAATGATAATCGATTGGAAACCTGACGAACTTTTCAAATTCAAATTTCCTTGGCTTCGTTCTTTAAAACTTTAAAAGCAATGTGACAACTCTTTCCTGAAGATGGTAACAGATGATGACAGAAACGTCGATTTCTATAATTGAATTTCTTTATTGTATTTTGTTTGTTTATTTGTATATTTTATAATGTTTGTTTAGCTTCTAAATTTACAAAATTGTGTATACACCATTTAGTAAATTTGTGATTTTTTATTTTCACATTAATATTGAACCTGTCTTTGTGTAAATGTCCAGATCGTTTATTAGTATATGTATTGTTCAAGCACATAGATATATACATACACAAACGTGCGTGTGTAAACAGATTGTTACTGAAATTAATTTTCTTGAATCCAGAATTACTTCTCTTCTGAACTAGATTTTTGGAAAATTATTATCTCTTTTAGAAAGCAAAAATAGTTATCATAGGCCGGTAAATTAGTCTTTTCGTTATTAAAAAAAAAATGCTTTGTTAAAAGTTTCAGCAAAAACAAAATCTGGCAAATGTTCAAAGCTTTTCTGACCGGATACGTTTTATGTAAATGATTTTGTAAAAGTTTTTCACTTTATTCATTACACATTTTTTAGAAGATTCTTTAGTTTAAAATTTACCAAAACATAATTATATTTTAGAACAAAACTTTTATGTTTCCATTGAAAATGAAACATTTTTTTTCCAGGAGGGTATTTTAATGATTTTATCAGTACATTTCGAAACATCTTCCTAATTAGTAGATTTCACAATTTCCTTTAATGCCTTTGGCCATTAGAACGGAAACGGAAATAATAATCATGAGTAAAAAATAACAAATCGATTTTTTCTTTATTTCGCCTTTCATAATTAGCTGGCATTTAACTTCATTAAATAGTTTCAAACATAGGAGAAAAAATTAGTATATATTTATCAATTAATAATTAATTTAAAAGTCATTCTCTTTATGTTTCCTTGTTTAAAAAAAATCTTTTCATATCTAGAGAAAAAAGTTATATTTTGAAAATTCTGCATTGAAAATATTTCAAAACATTTTTTTAATTCATATTTATGTATTATTTTAATAAAATACATAAATAATTACTGTGTTGACTATTTAAATATATTTTAAATCTAAAAAATAGTTTCTCTAATGAATTGTCTAATTGGTATGAATATTTTAAGCAACAAAAGATTAATTTTACACTTAAAAATTGTTGAAACTTTCCAAGTTTATTAGTTTGTTAACATTTCAGAAAATTATTATTTCATTTTCTAATTTTTTTTTCAGTAAATATGTTCAGTAGAATGAAATCGGAAGTTTTATAGCTTGATATATTTTATGAAGAAATTATAATTTTATTTTAATATTTGTTTAGTTTTTAACTTTACAATATTTTGTATAAACCATTTTGTAAATTTGTGATTTTTTATTTTCACATTAATATTGAACTTATCTAGCTGTATATATCCAACTCTTTTATTAGTATATGTATTGTTCAAACACATAGATATGTACATACACACGCGCGTGTGTAAATATAATGTTATTCAAATTAATTTTCTTGAATCGAGAATTACTCCTCTTTTTAATTAGATTTCAGGAAAAATATTTTCACTTTTATAAAGTAAAAATAGTTATCATAGGCCGGTAAATTAGTCTTCTCGTTATTACAAAAATGCTTTGATAAAAGTTTCATCAAAAACAAATGTGGCAAATGTTCAAAGCTTTTCTGACAGGATTCGTTTTATGTAAATGATTTCGTAAAAGTATTTTACTTTATTCATTACACATTTTTTCAGAAAATTCTTTAGTTTAAAATTTACCAAAACATAATTTTATTTTAGAACAAAACTTTTATATTTCTATTGAAAATGAAACATTTTTTTTTTCCAGGAGGGTATTTCAATGATTTTATCAGTGCATTTCGAAAGATCTTCCAAATTAGTAGATTTTGCAATTCCCTTTAATGCCTTTGGCCATTAGAATGGAAACGGAAATAATAATCATAAGTAAAAAATAACAATTAGATTTTTTTCTTTATTTCACTTTTCATAACTAGCTGATTTTTAACTTCATTAAATGGTTTCAAACATAGAGGAAAAATTAGTATATATTTATCAAAAGTAATTAATTAAAAAGTCATTCTCTTTATGTTTCCTTGTTAAAAAAAAATCTTTTCATATCTAGAGAAAAAAGTTGTATTTTTAAACGCATTGAAAATATTTCAAAACATTTTTCAATTCATATTTATGTATTATTTTAATGAGATGCATAAATAATTACTGTGTTGTCTATTTAAATATATTTTAAATCGAAAAAATATTTTCTTTAATTGTCTAATCAGTGTTGCCAGAGGGCTACTTTTTTTAAATTCGAATTTCTTGATTGGCACCACTTTTTTCAAATGGTAAAATTCCTCTTGTTTTTGCCTTAATGAAATGTCGATCTAATTTTATGAATTGTTGGATACTTGATCTTGCCTTAATAAATAAGGCGAATTTTACTATTTCAAAAAAGTGGTGCCAATCAAGAAATCTGTATTTAAAAAAGTAGACCACTGGCAACACTGTGTCTAATTGGTATGAATATTTTAACACTAAAACGCCCGGAAAGTTTCATCAAGTTTCATAAAAATATTTTACACCAGAATTTACATAAAAAAATTTTTTACTGATTTATTTAACACAAATCTGCGTTTTTAAAATTTAACTTATTTTGTGAAAGAATTTCTGGTTCAAACTGACGTTTAATCATATGGTAAGAGTCAAATTCGACTCCTTCCCGGCGTTCTAGTATTAAGAGTCAAGTGAAAAGACCCGTTCGCCAATGGAAGAAATTTATAAAGATATCTCGGTTGCATTTTAATATTTTTAAATGATTTTTTTTTGCATTGGATAGCTGAGATCGATCTGTGTGCAGGCCGTTTTTTACTTGTTCGATTTCTATTGCAGATTTTTTTAAGAAGATGCTTTCAGTTTCGAAACCGATTCCGAAAATGAAAGTGCCCTCATTAAAAGTATCTGTAAAGAAAATCGAAAAAGCAAAAAACGGCCTTTGTAGAGATCGATCTCAGCTATCGAATGCAAAAAAATCCATTTAAAAATATTTAAATGCAACCGAGATATCTTTATAAATTTCTTCCATAGGATTAGAATTAGCGAGCGGGTCTTTTCACTTGACTGAAGTAGGCTCTTAAGCAACAAAAGTTTAGTTCTACACTTAAAAATGATTGAAACTTTCAAAGTTTATTAGTTTGTTAAAATTTCACATAATTATTATTTCATTTTCTTAATTTTTGTTTCAGCAAATATGTTCAGTAGAATGAAATTGAAAACTTCATAGCTTGAAGCATTTTATGAAGAAATTTTATTTATTTAGATGGGTAAGTCTAGCACTTGCATTTATTCCCGTCCCTCTTTAAAAAATTAATAAGTATATTCAGAGTCCTTGCATATGTACCATATATTTTAAACAGAAATTTTCACCTTATTTAACTGCAGGGAAATATTATAAATTCTGTAAATAAACACTACGAAAACGAATTCTGAGATTTAACCGGTTAGTGCGCAGCTTTGCATATATGCAAATAACAGTGTCTTGAATTTAATATATTTTTTTATTCGTATATACCTAATTAACACCAGAAAATTAAAATAGCAGTAGCTGCTTTGATTAATACAGACATTCCGTATTTAACTGAAGCGAAATTAACAATTGATACTTTCTGGTGTGAAGTGAGATTCTCTGAACTACGTGATTTCCAGAACGCATTCTATCATGGGAATTAAACGATTAAAGGTTAAGTTGTATAAAATAAATAATTATATAAAATAAGGTATTTGGAGACATACTTAATAAAATATTTACTAATTTGCAATATTTTAGCGTAAAACAGTATCACGAGAGTAATTTTTACTTGTATTGCAGCTGTGCAACTGAAGAAAAGATTGACGTATTATAAGAAAAATGTATCTCTGATTTTTTTTCATTATTTTTCCTATATAATAAACCTTTCAGAGAATCATATATAATTTTTTCGAAACAAAATAAAAAATCGCGCATTTAAGGGTTAAGAAATAAAAATAAATAAGTTAGGTAGCCTAAACGTTGAAACTAAATTTGTTAATTGAACAGGCATTTATCAGGATTCGCGCACGTTTTGGAGTAACCAAGGGTGTGGTTACTCCAAACCACTCCAAACCTTTCCAGACCCCATCCCATGCACAAATTTTATTTGTGAGACACCGCTTTTTTAAAACATTTCTCTATATTTGTAAAATACCAAAAATACTCTCATTAAAAAAGACAAATTTTACATTTACTTATAAATGGTGACAAAAACACGTTCTACTTATCCCTTTCGAAGATTCATATCGGCGGTACCATGTCAAACTATATAATTTGAAAACAGTTTTTTCAGTGGGCTACTTTTTTAAAATTCAGATTTCTGGATTGGCACCACTTTTCTGAAATGGTAAAATTCCCCTTCTTTTCACCTTAATTAATGTGTCATTAAATAAGGTGCAATTTACTATTTCAAAAAGGTGGTGCTAATCAAGAAATCCGAATTTTAAAAAAGTAGCCCACTAGCAAGACAGTTTTCATATTGGATAGTTTGACATGGTACCGACGCTAATACGACACTAGTCCCAAAAGTGTTAATGGTAGAAACAATTCTATTTCATTTTTAAAACACAGAATTCGTAACGCTTTATTTATTCACAGAATATGCAACCGCCTCGTTTATTCACAGAATTTTAAATACTTTTCTCCAGTTATATAACGGGGAAATTCTGTTAAAATTTTGTGGCGAAACAGTGCAAACGCTGCATTTATTTACCTTAAGCACTTGAGGAGCTGTGGTATTTTTATGAAACCACTTAATTTTAATTCCTAAATGCCACAATGGCACCAGAATTTTGCTTAAAAAAATTTCGGTTTATTTTATATGCGAAATATAGCTTTTTCTTTTTATAAATATATATGCTTTCAAATTCCGGTGTCGCTCATTAATTTCAACACTTTAGCAATCGAACTTCTTTGCCACTGAAAGGGTTAATATAGCAGCGGCAATTTCCTAACACAGAATTTTTTTCATATTTATAATATATACAGGGTGTTTCAAAACTTATCGTTCAAATTTCGTGGGGAGGTAGGGAATACGTCAGGAAACCAATACAACATAGGAAAGTACGTCCGGAAACGTCATCTACATGAACAAAACGGACAAATAAAGTGAACGCAACTAAACAATGAAATTAAGTTGTAACAAATGTGACTTTTATTCCAAGAAGGTGAAGTACAGCCTCACAGAATGTGCTCAAAATTGCGACCATTTACACGAACACAGGAGTGATAGCGCCGATGCTTCGGTCGCTGAACATTTTCAAAAACGCCTGGCAAAACTAAACGAGAAGTTTCCAAAGGCGTTGAATAAAGGACATTAATGGCATTTTTTGAGTTTTTAAAGATGCAAAAGGCTTCATGGAATTTCAAATGAGAAGTGGAAATAGGAGGAGAAATAATACTAGCTTTTGGAAAGTCAAAATAATTATTGGGACGCAACGGAAGGTTGGGTATACACAGCGTCCTATACATATATTTTCGGACTTCCTTTTCTATGTAAAATCGGAAACCTGACGCATTCCCTACCTCCCCAAGAAATTTGAACAATAAGTTTTGAATCACCATGTCCATTGGGTCTTTGCAGATGGCCAAGATTTCTTTAAGACTAAAAAAATATGTTTTGGATCAGGGGTGGCCGAATTTGGAACGCCGGATACCACTAAAATTTTGCAGAAAAGTCGACTTCTTGAATCGCAGATATTCGATGATTAGATAAGGCAAAGGTTATTCTAAAACTTTAGTGTTGTCGAGCGTGCCACAGTTGATTACCCCTGTTTTAGATACTAGATGTAGCTGGATTAAAGTAAATAAATATTAGTTTGGCATAAAATAAATTAATTTAAAAGTTTTGGATTTCAATCCTTTAAGTGCGAAAGTAGTTTATGTGGAAAGTGGGAAAAACGCATTCATGTATTGAGCGTAAAGGTCATTTTCCTTGTACGTTATGTGAAGTCAAATATCTTTCTTCGCTTTTTTTCTCAAAAACTTAGGATTGTTATCATATCCTTCTTTAGTCATTTTCTTTATAATAGCCGTGAATACGCTAAATTAAAGTGGAAAACAATTTCCTTGCCGAAACTTTATTGAGTTTTATGCTTTTCTTAAAGCAATATTTGAAAATGATTTCACACGGAGCACATTTATCTTTAGAACGGCCTTTAAAATTACTCAAGTTTTATAAACATATTTTAAACCATAATTATTATTTGAGACTGTTTAACCCACATATGAAAAATTTCGAAAGAAGAAAATCCAAATTAAGAAGAGAATAAAAACATCTCCTCATTTCGTGCTGGTCAAAATAAACGTTCACGTCCGTTCTAGTAGAGTTGTTCATTGATTCTGGGTGAATTACCTACTCATTATGATTTGTTAATCCAATATAGACGACACTTTGTTTTTTAAGGGAGCACGTTTTTTCTATTTTGTACCAAAATTGATATAATAGATACACTGTAAAAAAAAAAAAACGGACTAAAATACGGAAATACTACTGGCAATCTAGACACCAGTACTATTTCCGTATTTTAACGGAACTTTTTCCCGGTAAATTACAGAAAAATTTCCGTTTCTTTGGAATTTAATGGAAAGTTTTCTGTAACTTACCGGGAAAAAGTACCGTTAAAATACGGAAATAGTACTGGCGTCTAGATTACCAGTAGTATTTCCGTATTTTAGTCCGTTTTTTTTTTTTTTTTTACAGTGTATCTTTCAAGTTATATAACTAGAAATCGTGACGTGATAGAGCAATTTTTATTACATTTTCTGTCTCAGCATTAAAATTATTTTATAAAACGCACATTGACTTATCTATTCTAAAAATCGCGTCGACCACAGTTATCGGTATTCTGTATTTTATGGAACCTTACAAGAATACGTTGTATGCTAGCGTGCATTTATGATATTGATATCTTACATTTGTAAAACTAATGAACAATTCCATCTATCATGTCACTCTCTGTAGCGGTACAAAAGACATATATTTCACAAACACTTTTTACAAATAGAACTATGAGTTAAAAGGAACTGATATATCCTCAAAATGGCGAAGCTTCAACTGTAACCGGATCCACAAGCTCTGATTACCGCCGAGGTAGATATCCACCAGTAAATTTGAACCGAAGCTTTTTCTTTATTTAAATGCATTATTCATGCTAGATTTCTGTCATTATAACAGCAAAAATACCTATTCTATTTTTACTGGCGGAAGTTTGCTATGGTGGCAGTCAGGCCCTGCCGTTCTGCCGAAAACATAAACAATCTCTGTGACATTGTCAGTGAATTTGATTACCGACGTATGAAACTTCCACAAGTAAATTCAAGTAACAGTTTTCATGTTATTTAATCGCCTTATTCACGCAGAATATCAGTCAGAAGTAAGGCAAACCATTCTATTCGTTTTTAGTGGTGGAAGTTTGCCCGGTGTTAATCAGGCCCTAATTCATTGTAAACAAACTACAACCACAGTCTTCTAACAACCTCTACAGTAACCTCACCCGCTAATGGTAGACGCTATACTATCTATCTAAACGTATTTATTAATAGCTCAATTTATTTACACATAATACCATTGGTACCATGTCAAACTAAATAGCTCCATTTATTTACACATAATACCATCGGTACCATGTCAAACTATCCAATATGAAAACAGTGTTAGCCAGTGGGCTACTTTTTTGTAGTTCCGATTTCTTGATTGGCCCCACTTTTCTGAAATTGTAAAATTCCCCTTGTTTTCGCCTTAATTAATATGTCATTAAATAAGGCGAATAAATCTATTTCGAAAAATTGGTGCAAATCAAGAAATTTGAATTTTTAAAAAGTAGCCCACTGGCCAGACTGTTTTCATATTAGATAGTTTTACATGGTACCGACGATACCACAAAACTTATTATTTAACAATTCAAGGGCGCCATTTCAACAGCGCAAACACGTTATTTTAAGTCCAAACTGACAAACGGTAACAAATATTTTTCAATAAAATTTTCCTTTTAGTATGTACGTGGAAAACAAACATTAATTTATTTTCTAATAAAATCGCCCGTAACTTCTGGTGTGAGTCAATCATCTCAACATTTTACAAGTGGAATTACTTTGTCAATTATTTATAACAATGACACATAAGAAAGCTTTATTTTATATACATGGTGGCATTCAACGTGTTAATAACCCCATTGACTTCAATCTCATTTAACCCTTTCAGCGACAGAAGAATTCTGATCGTAAAATGATGGAATAATTGACTGACTCTAGAATTTTTAAATCAATTTCTTAGAAAATAAAAACTCGCTATGTTGCACTTTCATTACAGAATCAAAATTTTATTAAAGTATTCCTGGTGCCACCTGTCAGTTTTGGAATCAAAAATAGGTGGCTAGACCGTGTTACCACCGCCCTTGAAAGGGTTCAGCCACTGCAATTGAAATACTCAAGGCCAGAGGACACGAGTGTGATGTCGTAACTAATCGACCGACTTCTGACTAGTGCTCGAATTCACATCGGAAATTTTTGAATAGCAATTTCCTTTTATATTAATTCTCGAATATGTATCATTTTATAAAACAATAATAATTATTTAAACTTACTGGTGAGAATTCGAAATACATAAATAAATATTCAGCCTGATGCGGAATGCCACAGTCATAGTTGCCAACCTCCCGATTTTTTCCATACCAGTAAAACCTTTCAAAAATGTTCGCTTTATGTAATTGGATAAATTGCGCGATTAAACAAAACAAGTTTTTCTGGATAAAAATATTGGTATTTGAAAAATCGAGAAGTTGGCAGCTATTTACAGTGTTGCCGCCTCTGGCTGATTTTTGATTGGGGGGGGATTCCAAATTCTCACCAGTAAGTTTAAATAGTTATTATTGTCCTATAAGATGAGAGATATTCCAGAAATAAAATAAAAGAAAATTGCTATTCAAAATTTTCCGGTGTGTATTCCAACACTGGTGAGAAATCGGTCAATAAGTGATGACGTCATACTCGTGTTCTCTGGCCTTGAGTATTTCGATGGCAGCGGTTTAGTTGTAGCTATTTAAATTTTTATTCAAAATTCAGTATTCACAGGTTAACCCCTTAACCTACAATGACGGTCATAGCCCGCGTACGATGATCGAGCCAAATGTAAATTCTTCTTACCACTAAAATTTCACAGTAAATATAGTTTAATTTAATCGTCGAAATTCCATGATTAAACAAGGCGAAAATCTCTATTAAATTTTAGTGGTAGCTTTAGATTTGCCAAACCGTGGAGCTGTTAATAGTAAATCCATAGCTGCCAACATCTTACGCTTTTTCAGACCACAAAAATTTTATAGAAAATTTTATCTTTTTAAATCGCCGTAATCGGTCGATTAAATAAGGCAAAAATTTCTACTAAATTTTTGTGGTCTGAAAAAGCAGAAGAGTTGGCAGCTATGGTAAATCGTAGGTTAATGGGTTAACCCTCTGTCTACCAGAAGGGTCCAATGGACCCGACATGTACATTCAAAATATTTATTCAAACCAGAAATTTCTTCAAAACAAACTAAATTTATAAATCAGACAATAATAAGTTAAATAAAGAAATTAAATAGTTTTAAGTAAAAATTCTGGTGTAGAATGTTTTTATAAAACTTGAGTAAAATTTTCGGTAGTTCTAGGGTTAAATAAACAAACAGGCATACTTCAGTTGCTAATTTAATTTTTTTGCCATATTTAATAGTTTTAATTAATTATGTTTATGACACATGTAACATTTTAAAAATAATCGTGGGATTTTGCCTTATTTGCTCCCGTTAAGTCTGCGAATGTCCACTGGGAAATACAATAAATCTGCTTACTTTTTTTAAAAACTCTGCAGCAAGCATTATACTATATTTAAATTTTTCAGCCAGCATGAAGGTAGAGAAGGAAAATATTTCAATAGCTCGGATTTTCAGTTATCATGTATCTAAAACATTGCATTTTAGGTACAGGATAGTTAATAATTTATATATATATTTTTTAAATTCTTTGAAGTTTTTAGATTATGGAACACAGTGAAATGTAAATTTGAATAAGATTGGTGATTTAAGATTTAGTTATTTACTTAATTATTTTAATGAACAGAAGTATACTTTTATAGCTTCGTGACATGTTAATTTAATTTAATCTTTTAACAAATTCACTTATATTGTGAATGGCAAAAATACATTAATCGTTCAATAATGTATTTGTTTATTTCAAAAATTCCTTTAAATGCAAGTTAAATTTTATTATGAAATGCCCATGTAAAGAATATTTAAATAATTACTTAATTATGTTTGAACTGCTATCACAAGCCTTTCTTCCATCCTCTGTTTCTTCCTCCTCCCCATCCTACAGTGAAATAATTTTCAAACTCTAGTATAATTAAGTTACTCAGATGCAGAAAGCACTCCTTTTTATTTAATTTCAGTTGTTGGCCGTGAATATGCGCATTGTCGTTTTTTATTAATTTTGAAATATTCGCTCTGAACCAGAAAAGTTTATGAAAACTTTGTAACCTCCATTCTTGATTTAAAACGTATGCATCATCATCTATTTAATAAAAAAAAGCTTTTAATTTATACATTTTATGCTTGTTTGAGATATGTACGTCCAGTCTCATATCCTATCGCCAATAAGCATGACGTTATATAACAGAGCATTTTGTATCTTTATCTTCCGTAGGTGTATACTCTCTTACAAATTTAATAAGAAAAGGACTCCCTAATTCTTTAGAAAAAAAATTAAGCGCCAATTAAAGATAAGACCTTACGATCACTTATATTAATTCTAATCAATAAGGAAAATTCATGCATCAAGCATAGATAATGAAACATTTTCCAACACTTCTCCAATTCTTTAACGAAGCTTCTCTGTTTAATCCATTTATTCCTGAATTATTGTTTTCTCAAATTTGTTGGTAAATCACTTTAAAATGTTGCAAAATGAACTGAAAAAATACTAAAAAAATTACGCTAAAATATTTTTGTTTACCATTCATATGTAAACAAAATATTTTGTTTACATTTCATTTGATAAAATGTAAACGTACTAAATATGGGGATATTTATATATGTAAAATGCATAAATATGTGTTTTGTCTATATTTATATAAATTAATCTTTTAAATTGTATATTATATACTATAATTAGTATTTTTATGAACTATTAGAAAAATATAGTTATTTCTTTACAGAGACTAAAACATAAGAAGTATTATTAATATTAAATTAAGAATAATCGTATTTTAAGCTAAAAAACAATTTATTTCAAAATCTTCTTGAAAAGTACTTTACATAAATAACTGCCCCTAAATGTTTAATAGAAATATGTACCCATTTGCGCCTTGCGCCCTATATTTTGTGCGTTACAAGTAAGCATAAAAAACATGCTTGATCATATAATTTCGCAATTTAAAAAATACGTATTTCAAAGAAGTCTACAAGCTAAGATTATGACTTATTTATTTGGATCCCTGATACAAAAAAATACAAATAAACGTCTTTTACGTTTCACTATCTTGAAAAATGAAAAATCTATAAACACCAAAAAAGGCCTTCATTTCAGCAAATAAGTATCAATTTTATGCTGTCATCTCTCGGTAATAGATAAAGACCTTTATGGACAATTACGTCATACAATTTTCCTGTTGTAGAGAGGGAGGAAATTTTTTAAAATTATTAAAATTCGAAACGTCCCAAAAGTGGGACGCTAGGCATAAATGGGTTAATAAGGTAAAAACGAAATCTAAGTAAACATCTTAGAAAAGGCATAACACATTTGGAAACCAGATTTTAGAAATAACCGTCCATAGCAGGAAAAATTGGCAATCCTTTTTTGAAGCCCTGTATTTAAACTAAAATTTTTTATCTATTCTACATAGTATGCTAAAAGTTAGTTTAGTAAACAAATTCATAATAGGTTAAAAATTCCCTTCAGCGATTTCTACCAATATACGGAAACATACTTGAATTCTACTGTACAGCGCTGTATAGTACCAAGAGATTTTTTTAGGCCCCACATAAAAAACTAAAATATAATTTAGGCTAAACCATGGTTAAAACTACTGAAATTGCACTTCCAGACATTATCACCCCTAGAAGTACCTGCATCCAGTTCTTTACTTGGCCCTGTATATGATTTTATTCACATTATACAAACATACCTTAGTTTACTCAATTTGAAATTGCATAACTCAATAGAAAACTGTCTTTAAACCATTCACAGTGATACTCCGCAATACTTACGTATTATTTTGAGTATCCCTGTATATGACTTAAGGTATTTATGCACATCACATACTAAGCAAATATTTAAAACTTAAACACTCATAATATAAATGAAATCGCATTTCCTGCAGCTATCGCTAATAGACAGTATTTCCGATATTGTACTTTATTCAAATCCTTTACGTGTCCCTGTAAATGAACGATAAATGCTTTGCCCATAATGTAATACGAAAATATATTTTTGTAAGCCTCATTAATGTTTATCAATTTCATTATATTTCAAATGCGCTGCAAACAGTTTTTCCCCTACAGATCATTATGTAACGGAATTCTTTTGTGACGCCTTGTAAATGAATAACAAATGCTTTGCACTCCATATATATACATGTTTACATACATACATGAATACATGTTTTAGTGCACTTCATAAATCCGTATCAATTTCATTATGTTTGAAATGGTCTAACAACCATAAAATGAACTTGAAACGATTTTCCCCATTGACAGTTATGTAACGGGGTATACTTTTGACCGTCTAATGACCTTAAATGAACTATAAATACTACATACTTCCTTTTCAATAGCGATTGTGCTATAATAAACGTCAATAACATACAAAATATTCAGGTCGATCCGAATATATTTATGAAAGTTGGAGCTCGGCCAGGAGGACAGACGGACAGACAAATCGAAGTCAAAAATACTTTTCAACTATGTTGGAAAGTGTTAAAAAGTTGAGGTATGAACTGTGAATAATGATACAAAATTTTTGAATGAATATTTTACACTCAGAAAAAATGTTTACCGTAGAAGGACACAGTCATTGCATCTCCAGCTTTTAACTTTTGATTACGGGAATGGAGTGGCGACTATTTTTACATCCAATTGGACCACAATTTGCCAAAAAATTTCTTTGGCTTAGATTACTTTTGGAAATATCCTAATATAAGTGTATGACAGAATTAATTTTTCAAATAGTGTTTCGAGTAGAATAAAAAAAATAATCGTTGGGACGTCGTATGTCCCAGCCCCTTAATCAAAAGATTAAAAAATATGTTAAGCAGAATTAAACTGTTAGAAGAGCTCTGTGAAATGGTTGTTTAAGCTGGTGCAAGCGGTTTACCATTAATTCAGAATAACAATCTTTTTTTAATCAGTAATCTTCATTTTATTTAATCGTAGAATTTCTGCAATAAAATAAGGCGAAGATGTCGATGAATTCGACAGTAGTGATAATCCACAGGCGCCCATGTTGGGCATTCTATCCTTTAAGCGCTGGTGGGTGAATCTCTTCCCACTTATTTTTAATCCTAAAATTTCGCTATGGGATCGGAATTTACGATAAAATTTATCTGAAAGTTAGTAAGTACATTAATTCGTGTACAACAGAAACAAAAATTTTGTTTTGAAATACTGGTGCCAATGTGACATTTTAGGATTACAAAAGAGTGGGAATAAATTCACTTACCAGAGCTTAAATGGTTAACATGAAATGGATTCTTATTTAACTATTTTATGCGCAAAACATGTTGCATAAAATGTACAAACGAGTACTTACAAAGCATAAAAGATCTGTTATAATACTGAAAATTTAATAAATTCAAATGCAGAGAAAATACATTGTTTTACCGTACCTACTCATTATTTTATTTCTAGAAGTAATTTTGTTGTGTATAACGTTGTGTAACGTTGTATATAACGTTGTGTTCTTAACGTTGTGTAGTACGTTTCTAAAAGTCTGTTGACTTTCCATGTTATACATATGATCAGGTGGAGTTCAATAAACTAATGTTTTATATTTCATATTATTTATTTTTCACATACAATTTATTTTAATGAATTATTAATAAACATTGCAATAAATGCTCTAAAA
The DNA here is from genome assembly GCA_963932465.1 of Maratus speciosus. NCBI lineage: Eukaryota > Metazoa > Arthropoda > Arachnida > Araneae > Salticidae > Maratus > Maratus speciosus. Next base: position 201,609,920 of record OZ010796.1, on the reverse strand, counting down.
ACAAACAGAAATTACAGGAATACAAAGTTAAATTATTGCTATGACACCGTAAATTTTAGCTAAAATCTACATACTTTAGATTAAATAAACTTTAATAAGATAACGTTATGTAATTTTAATCTTGTCCATTGCACTATCTTATTCAACTCCTAATTACCTCTGAATTGTTTACTCGCTTGTATTTCCTTGAAAGTGATTGCTAATGGAGTAATAAAGATAACATAATTAAAATTAAGAAATATGTTTAAAAATTATTTTAAAAATAAAATTATAATTATGAATCAAATAGCTACACGATAAATTTTTCGCACTAGTATTTTAAAATAAGAAATGACCATTATAATAACTATTATTTTCAGTATTTTTGTAAGGGTTAATATAAAATAGTACTCGGCATTTAGTTTCAAGCTAAATTTGATTTGTAAATAATGTATTTTTCCTATCAATAACAAAATATAAAAATCTTAAAGTTTATTTCAATATTTTAAAAATTGTGCAGCGTTGGTCTTTGAATTCATTTTAAAAAATATAAAAGTCAATATCGACAATATAAGAAAATGCATAGATTTCGGGCTTTCTATTTTGTATCTTTTTTTAACCTCTTGAAGGGCAGAAGGATGTAATATATTCCACATAAGTTTAATCCCTATGGAGTACATTGGCACCGGAACTTTGGAATGAAATTTTGATTTAATAATTTACGTGAAGGAAAGATTTTATTAATTTCAAAGTAATTTTTTTTCTAAATCCTGGTGTCATTCAATCATCTCAACATTTTAGCAATATAAATATTTAGCCCCTGAAAAAGTTAAAACTATTCGAACCCTTTTTAACCTTTTCAAATTTGGCGGGAAATATACATCCCAGTTAATTTCAATTTCAATCAACAGAAGTTTCGTAAAAAAACGGTTTTATAATACGCACGAAAGAAAGCATTTGCTTACTTTCAAATCAATTTCTTCGTAAATTCTGGTGGCGGCAAATCGTTTCAAATATCAAGCAACATAATTATTTCACTTAAGAAAGAGTTAATGGTAGTGTTGCCAGGTGTCCCGCGTAAAAAAGGGGTTCCAAATGCTCTTGTCACCACTAATTTCGTATTGTTTATTTCGCCATATTTAATCGCAGATAACTCTGCCTTTAGATTAATCTAAGAAAATTACTTTAAAATACTCGTGTCAGAGCATTTAGAGCCCCAATTTATGTGGGACACCTGGTAACACTAGTTAACCGCTTGAGGAAAAGCAGGATTTATTATATCCCGCCTAATTTTAGCCCATATTTCCACCAGAAACTTTTACTTAAAATTTACTATTATAACTTTTGTTGAAAAATGTTGTAAAATTGCTTTGCCTTATTTTTAAATAGAAATTTTCGAAAATATTGGCGTGAATTCAACATTACAGAAACACAATTGCTTTCCCCTGAAAGGGTTAAATGAAGTACTATTTCATCAATATATTTTATCGTGCATCCTAATACACCAATGTTGGAACATTTCCACCAAAAAATTTTCTTAGAGATTTTCAGTATATTGAATCTCAGACAAATATTATAAATTCAACGATTAAAGAAAATTATTACAGATTTTGCGATTTACGTTAACACTAGAACGCCCGGAAGGAGTCGTTTCGACTCCGACCATATGATTAAATGTCAATTGGAACCAGAAACTCTTTCACAAAATAAGTTACATTTTAAAAACGCAGATTTACGTTACATAAATCAGTCAAATAATTTTAAATAAAAATCCTGGTGTCAAATATTTTCATGAAACTTGAGTAAAATTCCCGGGCGTTCTAGTGTTAAATAAAATTATTTTTATACAAATTAGTCATGCCGTACTCACACATTTGTAACAGAAAAGTCAAAATCAGCAGATTTGTTATCATACGAACTCACTGGTAAAATATACACAATCGCAGTTATCTATATATCACAGCTTCCACATGGTCTGTTTTTTGAGCACCAATTTTTTTTTCAATGAAAATCTTCTTTATAAATTTCGTAGAAACTTACCTCGACGGCTGCGCTCCCACGGCTCCGTTTTTTAAAAAAACAATATTTATTAACACATGTAATCGTGGTAGGCTTTTACACCAATTACAACAAAAACACAGTTCGAGGTAAGTTTCGACAAAAATTATAAATATTTTTCTTTGTAAAAAAGGGGGTGTTCAGGCAGTATTTTAATAGACATTTTATTTTTATTTAAACGCACTTTTCACGAAAAATTACTATCATGAATAGGAATAAAATTCTTTTTTTTTTTTTTTTACTGGTGGAAGTTTTCCCCGTTGATAATCAGGCCCTGGTGGGATCTCCGCAAAGTACGTTTTTGTTGTAATTTTAGAAAAAACCTACCATGTTTTTTTTTTCTCAAAAATATTGGTTTTCATAAAACGAACCTGTGGAAGCCCTGATACATATATATATATATACAGGATGTCCAAGCTAAGATGTTAAAAATTTCAACGGGAGGTAGGGTACACATAGACGACTCCAAATCGCATAGGAATGCTGGGTCCGACACAACTTCCTGATGCAAAAGAGTGCATTAAAACCGTGTTGACAGTGGGGTTTTTTTTTTTAATTTCGATTTCTTGATTGGCACTCTTTTTGAAATGGTAAAATTTCCTTTGTTTTCAATTTAATTAATTTGTCATTACACACAGGAAATTTTATCATTTCAAAATAGTGGTGCCAATCAAGAAATCTGAATTAAAAGAAGGTAGCCCACTGATGCCTCTGCCCAGGGTCAAAGATCAGCTCTGTGCGATTCAGCTCTTTTTATGTCCAGTGTTGCAGTGGGCTATTTTTTTTAAATTCAGATTTCTTGATTGGAACCAGTTTTTTTTTTATATTAAAATTCGCCTTATTCAATGACCTATTAATTAAGTCGAAAAGAAGGGAAATTTTACCATTTCAGAAAAGTGGTGCCGATCAAGAAATCTGAATTTAACCCTTTAGTGCGCAGCTGTGCATATATGCAAACAACAGTGTTTTGAGTTTAATAGATTTTTTATTCGCACATGCCTAATTCACACCAGAAAATTAAAATAGCAATATTTGCTTTAAATAATAAGATACTTTTCGTATTTAAATGAAGCGAAATTAACCTTTGGGACGTTCTGGTGTAAAGTCAGGTTGGGTTGGGTTGATTGTTGACGACCAATTATCTACACGAGGGATATGGGCCCTGGGGAGAGTGCCTTCCGTGGAGGTCTTTCTAAGGGAACCTAATCCGTATTAAAGCATGGAAATCCACGGTTCGAAGAAAACCACGAAACTCCGAACGATTAGGCCGACGGGCACGATTGGGTTAGAACCCAGCCCCTCCCGTCTACCAGCTTCGAGAGCAGAACCTCTCAGCCACTGGTGGGGCAGGTGTAAAGTCAGATTCTCTAGACGACGTAATTTCTAGAACGTATTCATTCATGGGAATTAAAGGGTTAAAGGTTAAGCTTTATAAGATAAATAATTATATAAAATAAGGCATTTAGAGACATACTTACTAAAATACTTACTAATTTGCAATATTTGGGCGTCAAACAGCCGCACGACAATAGTTTTTACTTGTATTGCAGATGTGCAACAGAATAAAGATTGACGTATTATAGGAAGCCCAGTGAAATATCGCGAAAATTCACAACGATAGGGTTGATATAGTGAGTTGTTTCCTAAAAATAGCTTTATTATAAGGGATTTTCCACAACTTTTCAATCAGCTCACTATATCTTTCTAAGTTTTCACAGCATTTGACTGGACTTTTTATAGAAGTTGCCCCAAAATATTGAATACCAAATTATGAAATAACATTTTTGAAATCTTCCGCTCATGCGCAGTTAAAAATTATCTCATAAAAATGCACATATCTCATCAAATATTCAATATATTAATGTTTTTATTGCAGTATACTGTCGCTACTATTATTTGGCAAGTTTTCGGAATATTGTGTTAAATTTGGTTGAAAACTCTGTATGCTATAAACAAAAGACTTTTGAATTTTTCACAAAAACGTTAACTTCTTCCCGAATATGAGTGCTAACCTTACATAAATGCATACAAATGTTGAACAGGAACGAAATAGTTATTTACCACAGTGACAAACCATTTCCAGACTTTTCTGTTACACAGGTGATCGAAAATATTATTTTATTATTAAATTTATTATTAGCTCCCTAATTGTACCCCCCGATAAATCTTCACCCAGAAATATAAAATAAAACATGTTCTTTACATCCTAGAAGTTCAAGAATAATTCCCCAATAATGTTTGTAGGTATTCGACAAAACCTGTGCAATCGGAAGTATCTAGTCCCCGTGCCTTAACTTTTGGAGGCCAGTGTACATACATTAAATTTTGTTTAATAATATTTTTTCTTTGAGTGTGATAGAATACAAAGTCCAACATAACAATCACCGCTAAAAAACGAAACCAAAGAAACCTATTCAAAGATTCCAGACGGAAATGTCAGTTAAACTTTTCTGGTTTCAGAAGTTTTTCCAGCAATTAAATCTCCAGCCCGGGAATATGACGGGCACCAGTGTTGCCAGACGGGCTACGTTTTTTAAAATCAGATTCTTGATTGGCACCACTTTTTTGAAATGGTAATATGTACCTTATTTAATGACATATTAATTAAGGCAAAATCAAAGTGAATTTTATCATTTCAAAAAAGTGGTGCCAATCAAGAAATCCGAATTAAAAAAAAAAAAGTAGCCCACTGGCAAAACTGACGGGCACGAAAAATAACGAACGACACCCCAGTCCGTGATATTGACGGGAGCGAGAATTAAGGGGTTAAGTAAGACAAATTCCGATGTTAAAACATTTATGAGATTTCCGACTTTTTGCATTCCAGTATAATCTTAGAGAAAATGTTGTTCTCTTAAATCGCAAAAAATGTTCCAATTAAATAAAATAACATTTTCTTTAAGATTATACTGGTATTCAAAAAGTCGGAAATATCATCCTTGTTAAAAAAAAAAAAAAAATGTGGCAGGAAAAAAAGCGTAAAACTTGGCAGCTATGCTTATGTGAATAATTTTATATTGCTATTATTTTTTTTTTTAACTAATGAAATTTTATTAGAAAAAATGTATCGTTCTACATCTTTGATGTGAAAGCACTGTAGATTCAAAAACAATATATTTATATCATTCAAATTCTAAATATTTCAATACATTCTTAAATTATATTTATGTTCTGATGTTGATATTCTAACATTTTTAGTGAAATTTTACGAAAAGATTTTATGTATAATACATATTCCTGAATACCTTAGATGTGGAATGTTTCAAACCTTTTTTTGATAAACTCTGGCAAAGTATTTCCGTTTTATATATGAAAGTCAAATAGATTTTCGTAAGATAAGAAGTGCTCAGAAACTATAGGAAGTATATATAATACAAATAATGAAAATACATTTCTGTGAATAAAAATCGCTTAAAGAAGACTCATGTGTTTCTTTTTAAATAAGGGCTTCAACCTTTTTGACATAAACTCGTTAGCCACCACTAATTCCTACAAGGAATCTTCCCTTTATTTAATCGCAAACTTTCTGTCATCAAATAGGAAAATATTTCTATACTAAAATATTGCTAAATTGTTGGCTCTCAGTCCATAGGTTAACCTCTCAGGTGCAGAGGATTGTGTTTCTGCGATAATAAATTCGTACTGGATTTTTCGAAATCTTTTGTTTCAAAATGAGGAAAAGTAATTTTACAGCTTTTTTGCACGAAAGTTGAAAACGATGAAGAAAGTTAAGAAAAAAATTATTATTCTAAATTTTATGAATTTTGCAACATTTTTGCTTCATGTTTCAGCAATTAACAACCTTTGACATTCCCAATTATATCAAGTTTCAAAAAATGCTGCACAGTTTTATTTGTATGTACATATCAAACTTGCATAAAAATTATTCGAGATTTTAAATGATATGGAATGTGCATGAGGCGAATTTGAAAGTTCTTCATAATGCTAAAAATATTCTAGAAAATTCCTTATCTTTCACCAATTTTTTTTTTTTTTTAAATTTCTTGTGGGACAAATATATACCATAATGCATATAGTGTGCCTTTGAACAGATTTTAAAGTCTAATTTAAAAATAATAATAAGAAAATGAGTTTGTAGGTCCCTTGTCCCCTAATTAGCATCTCGATTAATTAACAAAATATTAAAATTCTGAGACTCAGGGGCATTAGGAATACCGTCACACACATTTTCAGCCTTGTACGTACGGTAGATTTCGCTAGTCATCTCTGACACACAGACACACAGACAAAGCAAACCTTTTTTTATTAGTATTTATATATATACAGGGTGTCCATATTGATAGACCCCACTCTGAAGTTGACAACAGAGAAAACAATTGTTCATACTGTTGTGAAATTTAATGAAAGACATGATAAAGGGATGGGAATTTGTTTGAGCAAAGAAAAAAAAATCAAAATTTCGCCACCAGAGGGAGATTTATAATAAATTACACATTTAGAATTGCGATAGTTTAGAAATTTTAGTTATCAACTTGACCTGATTCTAAAAACAGCATTCCACGACATGTTCCTATCATTTCCAAGAGCACACTGATAGTCCAAGAGCTGTTAAACATTTTAGGGAAGGTATTTGAGGCACCCTGAAAATTTGTGCAACACTTCTTTTGTAATGCCTGAATACAAAATCGAATGTCTGGCTGAAGGATCGTGGCCCAAAACCTGTGCCAGACAAAAAATGGCACTTGACACGTGTCTGGCACAGTTTTTGTGCCGACCAAAGTGTCTGTCATTTTCAAAATATTTTTTTCTAAGCATAAATATTATTGTGCCTCAATCTCAGCGTGACTCAAATACCTTTTATGGGTAGTCAAAAAATGGCACTTGACACGTGTCTGGCACAGTTTTTGGGCCGACTAAAGTGTCTGTCATTTTAAAAATATTTTTTTCTAAGTATAAATATTATTCTGTTTCAATCTCAGCGTGCCTCAAATACTTTTTTGGGGTAGTGTCAAAAAATGGCACTTGACACGTGTCTGGCACAGGTTTTGGGCCACGATCCTTCAGCCAGACATTCGATTTTGTATTCAGGCATTACAAAAGAAGTGCTGCACAAATTTTCAGGGTGCCTCAAATACCTACTCAAAAATGTTCAACAGCTCTCCTACTATGAGGTTAACTGTGATGCTATCTTACGATTTCAGATTGTATCTGAAAATGATTATTCTCATCATTTTGATGATTCTCATCATCGAAATGATAATTCTCATCATCGGAACACGTTTGGTTATAAAAAAAAAACTGTTAAACTATCGTAAATTGATTCTAAATGTATAATTCGTTAAAAAACGGTCTCCTAATTTTTCTTATACATTTATCATATCCTCCACAAAATTTCACAACATTCTGGACAATAGTTTCGTCTGTAGACAAATTAAAATAGGGTCGTTTAATTATAGATACCTTGTTAATAAAATTTCTAAACTACCATAATGCTAAATGTGTAATTTATTAAAAATCACCCTCTGGTGGCAAAATTTTGAACCTTTTTTTGCTTAAACAAATTGCCATCCCTTATTTAAGTCTTTCGTCAAATTTCACAACTTTATGAACAACAGTTTTGTCTGTAGACAAATTTAAAGTATGGTCGTTTAATTATGAACACCCTGTTTTGAACACCACTTTTTTTCAACGAAATAATTTTATTTATAAATTCCGTAGATATCGACCAGTACGGGAGTTTTTCTTGCAATTGTGGCAGAAACCTAGCACGATTTCTTTTCTTATAAAATACTGGTTTTCAAAAAAAGGACAAGTGGGAGCCCTGTATACATATTTTACCCTTAATAGCCTACGGTATCTTTTACAATACTATCAGTGTTCCCAATTCAGTGGATTTTTTTATTCACATATTCCGTATCCACACCAGAATTTTAAAATGGAAATTTTTGATTTATTTAATAACAGCCATTTCTTTATTAATATAACCTAAATTCACTATTTAGTTTTTTCTGGTATGAATTCCGATTCTCTGAATTACGCAATTTCTGAAACGCATTCTACCCTGGCATTTAACCCTCTCGCTGCGCAACCCGTGATTTCCTCGGGCAAAGTAAAAGTAGCAAAATTTGCCCAACCCCAGATTTCCTCGGGGATGCATTTTTTCCGTCTAATTAACAATCTTTAATTACTCCCACCAGTTATATTTTTATTGCAAATTTTGCCTTATTTAATCGGAGCATTTTCTAGATTAAATTAGACAAAAGTTTTTGTTTTGATAAACCGGTGGGAAAAGAATAAAAATTCTTAAAAGACGCTCGCCGCGAAGGGGTTAAGTACGAAATATTTGAAGCTATTTTGATAAAACAATTGCGCAGCCAGAGGGTTAAGGGTTGACAAATTATCATTAACTTGCATTTATACTAAAATACTAACTTAAAGAAATGAGTTTTTACCTTTAGCATAAATTTTGTTATTTATTTAATTTCTGTAAAATAATAATAATAATAATAATTAAATATATTCAGCTTAATCGATTATTTTATAAAATTAAATTGTTTAACCGTTAAATGCATGATTTTTTTTTTGTTTCGAAAAAATTATATATGATTCTTTAAAACATTTATAACACAGGAAAAATAACGAAAAAAAAAAACAAAAAAAAACAGAGATACATTTTTCGTATAACATGTCAACCTTTTCTTATATTGCACATCTTTAATACAAGTAAAAACTAAAATATTGCAAATTAGTAAATATTTCAATAAATATGAATCTAAATACCTTATTTTATATATTTTTTTTATTTTATAAAACTTAACCATTAAATGCATAAATTATTTTTTAGAATTATGTTTTTTACTCCTTTATTAAAGATTAGACACCAGAAATTTTATGATAGATTTTTAACTTCATATTTTTGTAATTTTTACAGTATTAATATTTCTATATAAATATACTCGTTGCTAGGAACTAAATAAAAAGTGATGAAGATATGCATCACTATGCATTTAACCCCTTAATTCTTGCTCCCGTGATATTAACGGGCTGTGTCTTTTACTCAGTTTGTTTGATTCCCACCAGTTTTATAACATGGTTCGTACGTCTTCTTGAATTTTCCAGACCAGAAAATTTTTCAGCACCAGTATTTTCTTCTATACAGTGCTGGAAAATTGGCGCAGAGGCGGAGCCTATTGACACCACTAAATTTTTATGGTAGTATTCAGTTTAATAAAAACTCAGAAATGTGATCATTAGATAAGGCAAAATACTACTATAATTTAGTGGTGCCAATAGGCTCCACCTCTGCGCCAGTTTTCCAGCACTGTCTATAAAATATCTTCTTAAATGAAGGAGAAATGTTGCGCATTTAACCTAGATTTCTTTTTCTATAAAAAGATACTGGTAGAGATCCTGGAGAAATAAGGGTATCCGTACGAATCATGTATAAAATAGTGTAATTGGATTTATTATGGTATCATTTTACCTGTCAATAAATAAGGTGAATAATTCTTTTTTAAAAAAGTGGTTCCAATGAGCAATTTCAATTTTTAACCCTTAATTGCATGAATTATTCTTTTAGAATTGTGTTTTTTATTTTTATATTAAGGATTAGACACCAGAAATCTTAAGATAGATTTTTAATTTTATTTAGTAGCATATTTTTGTAATTTTTAGAGGATTAATATTTTTATATAAATATAGTGGTTGTAAGAACTTAATGTATGTATTAAAAATTAAATTAAAAGGTGATGGAAATTTATATCACTATGCAATTAAGTGTTAAACCGTAATTTAATGAAATCGTTAAAGCATACTTGCCAACATTCTACTAAACTCCCGTAAAATGTGAGTTAGATTAACCCAGGTTATACGCGTTACTAACCAGAAAAATTATTTGATTTATTATTATGCATTTAAAATCATGTTTCTCTATGAAATCTATTTGAATTAATTTCTTTAGTAAATTTCTGATTTGAAACGTGTTTAACCTGGGTCAATTTAACACTAAGTTGCAAATTGTGGATTGGCATTTAAATACTTTATGCGCAAAGCCTTTTTCCTTAAAAGATTGTAAACGACTATTTACAAATCATAAAAGATATCTTATATCGGAAGTTTAATCATTTCCAATGTAGATTAATTACATCGTTCTGCAGTACCTGTTCATTATTTTTTCTTTCTACAAGTGCAGAGGGAGTTCACACATTTTTGCAACGATTTTTGAAAAATAAATATATATATTATCGTTATAGTCTAATATGTTCAATATGACAGCCCTTTTGGTGAAATATCATATCACATTATTTTTGTATTATATATAACATCTTTATTTCTAATATAAAAGAAATTTTCTTAAAATAGCTAGGTTGATTTTGTTCCACTTCTTGACTTCGTACTTCCAGAGTCCATCCAATGTTTCTGGGACTGGGATGCTGCTTATAAAGGCTTGTTTTATAAGTAGGAATGCACAATAATCACAAGAGGCAGTCGAGGTTTTTAGGGACTCGCGTGAGGTGCTTCCAAATCGAATAGATCCAATTCCAGTTCCATTTTACATTTTTTCTAAAAATATAGCAGTATTTTATAGGTATGGTTCGTAACCTTATGCTGATGGAACGTAACATTTGAAGGTTGTTTGGTTAAAGTGGTGTAATGTTTATTTTAAAAACAGTTTTTAAAACATACTTCTGAAAACATACTTTAAAACATACATTCTATTCCGAGTTAATTTTGAAATTTTTTCTACTTTCTTTATTTTATATTTCCCATTATAAGGGAATCCACCAATACTCATAACACTTTTTAAAAGTTTTTTTCAACCAGAATTTTCAGGGGGTTTTTTTCTCCTCCTTTTTGTTAGTGTATTGGTCTTTTTATATTGGAATCAGATAGCTGTATACAAACCTCATCAATTGTAACTAGATATTTCTATTTTAACCTGCCAAATATTTTTCATAAAACTATCTGCGCATTGTTTTAAGCTGAGAAACACGTTTTCGTTTTAGGTGGTGATAATGTTTTTTTTTTCCTTTGATTAGATTAAAATCTGATTTTATAATTTTGCTAGCAATTCTTACAGAGGTTTTTAGCCCTTTGTGGATAAGTGTTCCATTACAGGGCTGCCACAGGCGACTATGTTTTATTTCACACTGACACCCCTTTCTCAAAACAGGAGCCCTCAACAGACACTATGACGGTATTTGAAAGAGAAATATGCTTCAAAATTTATATTATAAAATTACTGGTGCAAACAGAATATAAAAATAGTCTCATGTGGCAGACCTGCATTATATGGAATTCACAGCTTGATTCCCAAATGCCACAATAACACCAGAATTTTGTTACAAGTATTCTCCGTTCATTATGTACTTAAAATAAAGTTTTTCTTATTTCAAAAAAATTTTGTTCGTAAATTCCGGTGGCATTCCTTCATGTAATCATTTTAGGAATGGAAGTGCTCTGCGCCGGAAAGGGTTAAAGATTTCGTCATAATTTTATTGGCGATTGGTTTTTCTTTGTTTCATATTTCATATTAATTATTTCTCTCATACAGTTTTTTTTTATAAATCATTATTAGACATGACAATAAATATAATTAAAAATTGAACACAAATTAAAGGAATGCAAAGTTATTTTCTTTCTAAATTTATTCAACATATTTCGTATGCAATGTCTTTGTAAATTTTAACTAAAATTCACGTACTTTAGCTTAAATAACCTTTTAAAAGTAAACGTTATGTAATTTTAATTTGCTTCGTTGTACTATTTCATTATGTTCCTAATTATCTCTAAATTATTTACTCGCTTATACTTCCTTAATAAAGCCTGAAAATGGAGTAATAATGATAACATAATTAAAATTTTGGAAATTATTTTAGGAATAAAATTATAATTATGAATTAAATAGCTTCAAGCTAAATTGCAGCACTAATATTTTAAAAGAATTTTAATAAATGATTATTATAATAATTTTCCTTTTATAATTTTTGTAAGACATAACATTGATAACATTACTTAGTATTTATTTTACAGGTTAATTTGAATTGGAGATAGTCTGTTTTTGCTATCAATAAAAAATAAACATAATTCTTAAAGTTTTTTTATATCTTTTATAACTGTGCGACGTTGTTCTTTTCACACATTAACAATAAACATACTAGAAATTTTACTAAAGTTTATTCAAAATTACTAGTAAGTTTATTTAAAATTACAGTCAAATATTTCTCGCCGGAATTTGTATTTAAAACTATTTATTTATTTATTTATTTATTTATTTTTTATTTTTTTTACTTATTTTAGTGTGATTTATATTACATTTATTTTATGCAGAAATTTTTGGCTCGATTCAAAATATTTACAGTTCGTACCGGTGAGGTGACTGGTTATTGGCATGTTTAGTTTTAATGAATTACAAAATATAAATTTCAGTAATGCGAAACTTGTTGAAAAATATACAAATGTCGTTCTTTTTTTATGTCTCCTTTAAAACAATTTTAAATCGCTTAACCCTTTGAACGGCGGTTTGAAGTACATACCCCACTTAATTATACACCCAAATTGTCAAAAATGTACCACAATTTTGAAAAAAAGTGTTTTTTTTTTTTTTTTTTTTTTTTTTTTTTTTTTTTTTAATGCACATGCAGCAAATCATTTGTTTGCTTTCAAATCCATTTCTTCGAAAACTGTGGGGATAAAAATTAAACAGAAAGCCAATAAGAATTAAAAGATCTTCTGTTTTCCTATTGGCTGTTTCTTCAGCTTGTTTTCTTTCCCTTATCTCTTATTTCAATCTTGCTGCTGCTTTCATAGTAGAAGCACGCCTACTTTGCACGTGACGAAGAAAGACTCTGATCTTTCGAAAGGCCTAGCACATTTAAAAGTTTTTGATGGTGTTTTAAGAAAATCTTTTAGTTCTCATTAATTAACACAGTTTCAACTTATTTTCTTAGAAAGATAATATTTCATTCAAAATATTTTATCATACAATCTAGTAAATTCATCGAGCGCACAGTTCTGCCTTACATTTTTAATAGATTTTTTTGCGTTACAGAATCTCATAAAAATATTACACATTATGAGATTAAATATAATTTTTTCCACTTAACCCTTAAATGCGCGATTTTTTATTTTGTTTAGAAAAAATTATATATGATTCTCTGAAAGATGTTTTACAAAGGAAAAGTAATAAAAAATATCGCAGATACACTTTTCATATAGTACATCTACCTTTTCTAATGTTCCACATCTGCAATATAAGTAAAAACGACTGTCATGTGGCTGTTTTACGCTAAAATATTGCAAATTAGTTAATAATTTAGGAAGTATGTCTCCAAATACCTTATTTTATATAATTATATATTTAAAAAAAATTTAATCTTTAACTCTTTAATTCCCATGAAAGAATACGTTCTAGAAATTAGGCAGTTCAGAGAATCTGACTTTAAACCAGAAAGTTTCAATGGTTAATTTCGCTTTATTTAAATACGGAATGTCTGTTTATAAATTAAAGCAAAGATTGCTATTCTAATATTCTGGTGTGAATTAGGTATATACGAATAAAAAAAAAATCTATTAAATTCAAATCACTCTTGTTTGCATGTATGCAAAGCTGCGCGCTAAACAGTTAATGCTGCTAGTCACCCAGCTTCCGAATTTGCCTCGATAATGCTAAGGTTATGGATGTAGAAAATCATTGGTATATTTAAATATCTCCTCGGGAAATTAACCCCTTAACAGTGTGGCCCGAACTGGATTCAGGCAATAACACTTTGCTTGCTTCGTTATTGAAAGCATTCTGATACCACTAATTTGTAACTGTAAATTTATCTTTATTGATTGTCAGATATTTTTCGATTAAGTAAGGTAAATATTTTAGTATGGAAAAAGTGGTGCCCAGCCCCATTTTTATTTTTTTGTAAGAAAACAAATGTCACTGTTAAGGGGTTTCAGGACTCTTAAAATTGGAAAAAATGAAAAAAAAAGACCATTTTCAACATTTAATATCTTAAAATGTATTTGATTTTAAGACACAATTTTAACTGGAATAAAATATATAAGTATGTTCTTTCATTTCATGTATTTAAAAAATTATAAGATGCAGAATTAACATTTACAGGGGGCTCCAAACTGTTAGACATTTTTCGAGCAAAAAATCGGCATAATAGCTTACGCGCACGATTACAAAACAAGTGTTGCAACTAGAATTAAAATCTTAGAGCCTACTTATACTTCAGATTGTAATAATTACCCTGAACCTAAAAAAATTGGTATTTAAAGCTTTTTTTATTTTTAATACAAAGTTGTATTTAGCTAATGCAAAATTAAGAAAATTTCAACAGCATAATCACCTAAAAAAATATTGTTTTGAACAATAAAAAGGAAATTTTAGGTTCAGTTTATACAGGAAAACATGAAACATATGTTTTGAAAATTTCATGAAAAAATATTCATAAGTTTTTGAGATATCGTGCGAGTTATGCCCAAAAACGTCATTTGGAGAAAAATGGCTTCAAAGTTTCCGAAACGACGCTTCAGCTATTGAACGTGTATAAAAGTAAAAGCCATAACTTCAGTTCTAATAGTAATTTCAAGGAAACAATTATATCAAAATTTTAAGAAAATATAGGAGTTTAACATCTAAAAAAATTAAAATTTCAAAAAAATTAAAGCTTTAAGAGTCCTGAGACCCTTAAGGGGTTAAAGTTTGTATTCCTTCTTTCTTTGTACTGTTCTTAAAAGATTTTGTTTTCTTAGATCTCAAAATATTACTAAAATCTATGCTAAATTTAATATTTTATGTGTTAAAAGCTGACGAACTACGAGCAATAGTTCAACACTTCATAAAAAATCAAATACATATTTTATTTAAATTTTGAGAACTAAGAAAAAAGAGATATCCTTTTCGAAGTTTGCACAGAACAAAAGTATTTTAAAATACTAATTTTCTGAGGAGATATATAGTATAGCAATGCATCAAACACCTCGATAGACTTAACATTAGTGAGGGAATTTCGGAAGCTGAGTTATTTGCAGACTTAAAATAGTGATGCTGCATTCCTTGTAAATTCCTTACACAGAGACGTCTGACTATTAGGCCAAAGCACTGACACAAAAGTGGTTGTCATAGACGGATTTCTCAGTTTTTATACAATCGCTTGAATTTGCACTCCAATATTTCCTAAAATATTTCATCACCTTAATTTCTGTGATTAAATAAGGCAAAAAATACTTTTAGAATCAGGGGTCTTCAAACATAACACTAGAACACCCTGAAATTTCAGTCAAGTTTTATAAAAATATTTCACACGAGAATTTTGATTTAACTTTATTATTTAACTTTTTTTCTTCTTCGTATCTTTTAAACATGTTTCATAATCAAATTTCTGGTTTGAACCGAAACATATTCATATGGTAGCCGTCAAAATGACGGATCACTGTAGTTCTAGTGTTAAGGGGCCGTACAAACGCTGAAAAATATCCGCCTATGGCCATGGAACTATTAATAAAAAGGAACTGACATATCCTTAAAATAGTGAAGTTTCAACTGTAACCGCTTTCGCAAGGGTTGATTACCTACGGTAAAAACTTCCACCAGTAAATTTATATAGAAATTTTCTCCCTATTTAAAGGCCTTATTAATGCAAATTTTCAGTCATAAATAATGGCAGAAATATAATTTCAATTTTACTGCTGTAAGCTTACTTTTGAGGTAGTCAGACACTTCGTTTCCGCATATTGTGACAACTGATGAAACAAGCTTACTGTTTTACCATACAAACAGACACCATTAAAAACAAGTATAAGTTTTTACCATATCTATAAGAAAATATTTCCATTAATAAGACGCTTAAATAAGGCAAGATTTTCTATTCAATTTTATTGGTGGGAAGTTTGCTCCGGCGGTATTCAGAAACTGTAGACTCGATTTATAAAAAGCAGACGCCATATTGTGACAACCTATTCAGTTACTTCACTCGCAACTGGTACACATTACACTATATGTATCCTCCTCTTTATTCATAACTCCATTCCTACGGTAGACACCATTTTTGCGTCAGTGCTCAGGTCGCAGCATGGAACTATTAATAAAGAGGAACTGACATATCCTTAAAATAGTGAAGCTTCAAATGTAACCGCTATCGCAGACGTTGTTTACCGCCGCTGGAAACTTTCACCAGTAGAATTATATATAAATTTTTAACTTATTTATACGCCTTATTTTTATAAAATTTCAGTCATAAATAATGGTAGAAACAGGTTTTCAATTTTACTGGTACGAGTTTACTTTGGCGGGAGTTAGATCTTGCGTTTCCGCCATATTGTGACAACCAGGGAATCAAACTGACAGTTTTACAAGGTATACTCACACCAGTAAAAACAAATAGAAATTTTTACGATATTTTTGAGAAAAATTTTCATGAAAAAGACGCTTAAATAAGACGAAATTTTCTATTCAATTATACTGGTGGGATGTTTGTCCTGGCGGAAATCAGAAACTGAAGTTCCGATTTAAAAAAAGCAGCCGCCATCTTGTGACAACCTCCTCAGTTACTTCACTCGCAACTGGTAGACAGTACTCTATATGTCTCCTCCTCTTTATTCATAACTCCATTGGTCGCAGAACCAGTACTTGGAATGGAGTTATGAATAAAGAGGAGGAGACATATTGTGTGTTTTCTACCAGTTCCGTTTGACGTAACCGAGGATGTGGCCACAAGATGGCGGCTGTTTTTTAAAATCGGATGGACAGATTCCGATTACAGCCGGGACAAACTCCCACTAGTAAATTTGAATAGAAATTTTCCTCTTATTGAAGCGCCTTACTTATGCAAAATTTCACTCACACATATGGTAAAAATTTCTATTTGGTTTTACTAATGGCAGTTTGCCTAAGTATTATATTCCTTTACATTAACTAGTGTTTGTTTAGGTTGTCATAATATGGTAGAAACGCAGGACCTGACCGCTGAAGTAAACTTCCAACCTTAAAATTAAATAACGGTTTTATACATAATTTATGGCTGAAATTTTGCATTAATAAGGCAGTTAAATAATGAGAAATTTTCTATTTAAATTTACTGGTAAAAGTTTGCCCCGGTGGTAACCAACCCCCATAAAAGCGGTTACAGTTGAAGCTTCAATATTTTAACACTAGAACAACCGGAAATTTGAGTCATGTTTTATAAATATATTTCACACCAGAATTTTGATTTAAAACAGTTTAACTTTATTATTTAAAGTTTTTTTTCTTCGTATCTTTTATATTTATTTCATAATGAAATTTCTGGTTTGAACCGAAACATATTCATTTGGTAGCCATCAAAATGACGGCTTACGGTAGTTCTGGTGTTAAGGGCATGTCAGTTCCTATTTATTCATAGTCCCATGGTATTTGGAAGGAGGTATTGCAGTAAAACTATATTTGCAACAGAAAAGTCAACATTATCCGCTTTAGTATTGTACGAACTCACTGATAATATACTGGTAATGGCAGGTACAGTCGTGGAAAAAAAAAAAAGTAAACATCTCCTATTAACTCCTCAACAAATTATCATAGACGAAAGTTACTGGTAGCGAACGATTGGAAATAAAGACTACTTTTAAATGATGTATATAAAAATTCCTTTGGGGGCCATGTACATATTAAAACGAAACCAAACTTTCTTTTTTCCAATAGTGATACACAATTTTAATCAGATACTTCAAATCTTCGGTTAAAACTATGCCTAGACACCAAATATCAAGTCATTTGCATGATAGGTTTTTGATTTGTAAACATTCAAAACTTAGTGCTTCTAATGTTAAATTACATTTTCATATTTTTATTTATATATCCTGAAATTATGCTCCTAATGTGCTAATTTTTTGTGTAGCAATAATACTAATTTACCCAAACATAAATACGTTGAATTTGCAATTTTTATAATTTTATGATATGGATTATGAATTATGAAATTAATATTCGAAAAAATTATGAATTGCAAACCTACAGTTTTTTTGATCGATTCAGATATATTAAGTCCTGCTTTATGGAAATCCAAAATTTTACAATTTTCTTCCAAGTAGTTTTCAAATTATGCTTAAAAAACGGCAAAAGGATGTTTTAAGGGGCCGTCTGTGATTAAAGTGACTAGATATTTTGAAATTTCTTCTGCTGTTGTGTAATCTAGCAGGCTTCATTGACTGCTTGAGTGGTGCTTAAGGTGCCTTGATCAAGAAGGGGGCTATCTCGGTTAACAATCGCGTACAGAACTTCAATTTGGATACAGCCCTTAAAATGCGCTCGTATTAAAATAATTAATTTCTCGGAAACTTATCGTACGAATTGCATAAAAATTCGTTTTTAGGCTAATTGAAGGGTGCAGAGTTCGTTTATGCTGTCAGAACTGTGTACTGCTATTGAAAAAAACAAAGTTATGGTTCGTTTTAATAAGACGATGACCCCCTGAGCAAATTATATATACATCATTTAAAAGTAGACTTTTTTTTTCAATCGTTCGGTACCAGTAACTTTCTTCTACGATAATTTGTTGAGGTGCTAGTAGAGAGTGTTTACTTTTTTTTCCACGAGTGTACGTATATATATATAAATATATAAAACCATTATAAGCCAATACAAATTATCATCAACAAATGTGAACATGCAAATTATTAATGAATTTATGCAAATTAAAAGTGAGGTATTAACCATTATAAATTTCTGTGAAACTGATCCTTATTTATATATGTTCTACATACTATTTACATATATGTAGATGTTCTACATGGTACCCAAATGTCATCTCTATTTCCGCTATTTGTAGTCTTCACATTATTTAATCGCAGATTCTTGTATACTCTATAAATGTACCAGTTGTCTCAAAATAGGGGTAATGGAGATTATCTCATAAACATATAATAATTGAAATATACTTCCAATTACAAAAAGTATAGAAGTCAATCAGAGCATTCAAATATTAGATTTGTTTTGCAAGACACTCTATTCATATTAAATTCATGGAATTATTAACAAAATGGAACTGACATAACCTTAAAGTGGTGAAGCTTCAACTGTAACAGCTTTAGCAGGGTTTAATTAACGCCGGGGAAAACTTCCACCAGTAAATTTTATTAGACGTTTTCTCCTTATTTAAACTCTTTATTAATTCAAAATCTCTGTGATAAATATTGGCAGGAACAGATATTCATTTTTACTGGTGAAAGTTTACTTTGGCGGTAGTCGGGACCTGCGTTTCCGCCATGTTGTGACAACCCAGACAACCTCCTGACAGAGTCAGTGAAAAAGATGACATGTGTAAAATGACACCAGTAAAACAAATGGAAAATGTTTACCATACTTGTTAAAAGATACTTCCATGAATAAGGCGCATTAATAAGACGAAATTTTCTATTCATATTTATTGGTGAGAAGTTTGCTTCGGCGGTAATCAGAGGCTGTTGATCCGATTTTAACAAACAACAAGCCATCTTGTGACAACATCCTCAGTTACTTCAATTGAAACTGGTAGACGGTACATTATATGTCTCCCCCTCTCTATTCGTAACTCCATTATTAAATTTGAAAAAAAGTAATTTTTTTACGGCCTCCCTTTCTTATAAGTTATGGATAGAAACATTTTACCCTGAATTTAAGAAGGACATTGAAAAATTCTTATTATTTTATGACCAAAAACTTACCGAGTTGTGATTCTGTGAATTTCATGCATTATCAGCCTTTTCCGTTAAGATAAATAGAAATATACATTTTTAGTTTTAGCTCTGAAGCCTCATATTTCGTCGATTCAGTTTCTAGAATTATTTTAATGCCCGATCCGTTATACATAGCTGCCAACTTTTACGCTTTTTTGTTACCACTAAAATTTTGTAGAAATGTTTGCCTTATTTAAAATGCAGATTTCGATGATTAAATAGGGAAACATTTTCTACAAAATTGTAGTGGTAAGAAAAAAGCGTAAAAGTTGGCAGCTATGGTTATAAGTAATGTTTTTGTCACAAAAATTTATAGAGAGAGATAGAAATGCTTACTTATATAACTAAACAGTGTACCAGATGAATCTTATGATTCGATCCATAAGTGTCTTATGTGGTTATTTTTGCATTACTATGTTTCTGAAAACTAATGAAATATTATTAGAAAAAAAAATGCATATGTGAAAGCATTATAAATACTGAAACAATTTTTTCGATTCCATTTGAAATTCTAAATATTTCTGTACATTTCATATTGTATTTCTATGCGGATGCTGCTTATTATTCCAGCATTTTTATTGAAATTTTACGAAAAGACGATATGTATAATGCAGATTCTTGAATACGAAATGACCTTATAGATGTGTAATGTTCGAAATCTTTTTTTGATCACCTCTAGCCAAATATTTCAGTTTTATATATGAAAATCAAATAAAATCTCGTAAGATAGCGTATGCTAAAATAATTGGAAGAATATATTTCAAGCCCTGAAAGTGCAGTCGTGTAAAAAAAAAGTACACACCCGCTACTAACTCCTCAACAAATTGTCGCAGAAGAAAGTTACTGGTGTCGAACGATTTAAAATAAAGTCTACTTTTAAATTATCTATATAAAATTTGCTTAGGGGTCATCTACATATTAAAACGAACCATAACTTTGTTTTTTTCAATAGCAATACACAATTCTGATAGCATAAATGAACTCTACACCCATCAATTGGCCTAAAAACAAATTTGTATGCAATTCGTACCGTAAGTTTCCAAGAAATTAATCATTTTAAAACGAACGTATTTTAAGGGCTGTATCCAAATTGCAGTTCGGTACTCGATTATTAACCGAGAGAGCCCCCTTCTTGATCAAGGCATCTTAAGCACCACTCAAGCAGTCAATGAAGCCTGTTAGATAACAGGACAACAGAAGAAATTTCAAAATATCTACTCACTTCTATCATAGATGGCCACTTAAAAAATCATTTTCCCGTTTTTTAAGCATAATTTGAAAACTATTTTAAAGAAAAATGTGAAATTTTGGATTTTCATGAAACAGGATTTAAATCTAAATCCATCAAAATAATTGTAGGTTGCAATTCATAATTTTTTCGAATATTAATTTCATAATTCATATCATAAAGTTATAAAAATTGCAAATTCAGCGTATTTATGTTTGGGCACATTAGTATTATTGCTACACAAAAAATGAGCACATTTGGAGCATAATTTCAGGAGATATAAATAAAAAAATGAAAATGTAATCATTAGGAGCACTAAATTTTGAATGTTTATAATTCATAAACTTATCATTCAAATGACTTGAAATTCTGTGTCTAGGCGTAGTTTGAACCGAAGATTTGAAATATCTCGTTAAAATTGGGTATTGCCATTTTTAAAAAATGAGGTTTGGGTTCGTTTTAATATATAGATGGCCCTCTAAGCAAAATTTATATACATAATTTAAAAGTAGACTTTATTTCCAATCGTTCGGTACCAGTAACTTCCGTCTACGATAATTTGTTGAAGAGTTAGTAGGGGGTTTTTACTTTTTTTTCCCCACGACTGTACCTACATGTAAGTAAAAGTTTCGTGGAAAGGAGTCGTGAGTTTCTTTTAGAATAGGGATCTTCAACAATTTTGTCTTAAAGACGTTGACCACCACTTTGATTGCTTCAAGTAAGCTTCGCTTTATTCAATCACAAAACTTCTGTCTTTAATGGAGGGAAATTATTCTGTACTACAATAGTGGTTGCTTGGTGGTCTTCAATTCACTGATTGAATACCACCATTTTGTACCAATTCAAAATTTAAAATGCTAGAATAATTTTTTGCATTGCAGAATAGCGTAAAGATAATATTAAAAATAAAATGACAAAACAAATTGTTTAATCTTTAAATGCCGGATGTTGCTTTTCGGCAACATACACAATTTAGGCTTCTAAAATTCTATTAGAAAAATATTGAAGCTATAATGCCTAATGTTGCCAATAAAATACATTCTGAAAATATTATTAAATCAATTTTCAACATGTAGATGGCAACACTTGTGCTCTTTAAGAATAACGATAGATTTATTTTTTCAATTGTTGCTACATGTTCTTTTTGTTTTGTTTGGAAGCTTGCGAAATACACTATTTTGTTCTGCAGTGAGCAAATAAAATGTTATTCTTATGATAGTTCTAAAAATTCTTGTGTGTTTAATATTATAAAATTTTATCAAGAAAAATTATTTTTTCAATTAAAGACCTTTATTGCCGATGAGTAACAAACTATTCTTTAGCCCTAAACCATACTTAAAACAAAAAATGATTTTTTAAAGTACTTTTCCCACGATTTATTTAAAAAATGAAAACCGAAAAACATTATTACAATAATTTTTGAAAAATCAGGCATTTAAGGGTTAAAAATAATGTATGATTCAGACAAAAGATAAATTCCTTGTTATAAAAACAGAAGGATAATGTATAGAAATAGAATAAGTTTAACAAAACAGTATATTTTGCACTGAAAAGAAAATCGTATTAATCCCAGCAACTCCTATTTTCTCCAGTGACATTAAATAATTTCTTTTATCTGGTTATAATATCAGGACCCATACTGTCCTTGAATCTGAGTACCATTATTTTCAAATAGCACTGTTCGCTATTTTCAGTGATTAAATATCATTATGATCACTCGTAATGATCAGAAATACTAGTGTTCAATTTCATTACGAATTCTGTTTAAGTGAAATTTAAGAACTGATTTTTTACTATTGTATTCTTTACTAAGTCAAACAATCACACAATTTCTTTACCACATGGGAAAAATGATATATTAAGTTTATTCTCATGTTTAGAGATATCATATTTCATTTCAAAAGAATGAAAAATTTTGCTATTAGAGACAACCTCATGAAACATTCTGTAACAAACGGATTGGTCAATCGGCCTCAGCAGAATTTTGCCAAGGACATTTTAAGTTAGATTATTTTGAAGTAAATATCTAATTCCAACAATATTTCTTTACGAGCTATAAATCACAGCCCAGTGAATGTTGGGCCCACCATGGAACTATTAATAAAGAGGAACTGACATATCCTAAACATAGTGAAGCGTCAACTGTAACCGCTTTCGTAGCGGTTGATTACAGCAGCGGCAAACTTCGTGCAATAAATTTAAATAGAAAATTTCCCTTATTTAGCCGCTTCCCTGACCATCCCGAGCTATCACGGATTCGTATACATTACAATTATTTGTTAACACGAGAAAACTAGGACGCTGCATAATTTGTCACTACGATTTGTTTTATCGCGTTTTTACTCGGCCTGCATCTTAAAAAAAAGAAAGTATTCTTATATAATATAATAAAGTATGTATAACTAAATTATATGTAGTATATGATTAGCAGTTTTCTAATTTTTGTGGCGTGAAATGCAAATTATGAAATGCAATGATGTGATTGCAAAAAATGTGATGAATTTTTACAGTTATTTTCAAACAAATTAGTAAGATAAGCGATTAAACGCTACATTAATGGAACATTTCAGTCATAAATAATGGCAAAAACAGATTTTCATTTTTACTAGTGAGAGTTTACTTCGGCGGCAGACATGCCCTGTGTTTCCCCCATAGTGTGACAACGTAGACAACCCCCTGTTATCGTCAGTGAAAAAAAAATTATTACACCTGGGTAATCTGCCACCGCTAAAAACAAAAAGCAATTTTAACAACATTTGTGAAAGAAATTTTTCGTGAAAAAGGTCTCTAAAAAAGGCAGATTTTCTTTTCAAAATTTACTGATGCGAATTTTCTTTTGTGGTAACCAGAAACTGTTGAAAATATGTAAAAAATTAGCCGCCATCTTGTGACACCATCCTCAGTTACTCCTCTCACAACTGATAGACAATACACTGTATGTCCCCTCCTATTTATTCATAACTCCATTGGGTCTACGTGCAGACACGAAATTGGCGGACACCGTAGGTGGATTTTTTATCACCTGTTCAATTCCTTAATTTAAATACCAGTATTTTCTAAAGTTTTTTCGCCTTTTATCGACTATTTAAAGCGTAGACTATTTTTAGAAAATATGGGTCTTCAAATCCAAGGGATCGTACAAACTCTAACGACAATCCGCTTAGACAGTTTCCATTTTTTTTTTTTTTTTTTTTGTCAGCGTGCAGGCCTATTATTCAGCGGGTTGTACTGTAAATACAGACTCTCCTCTACTTCAGGCTACGATTTTTAGTCTAATGTCAGACGGACGTCTTTTTGCACGCTTTTTTGCTTACGTATTTTTTGCCATTCACGCTTTTTTGCCATTGAAAATGCTATAGCATTGAGAATGGATAATACGTATGAAAAAAAAAAAAAAAAAAAAAAAAAAAAAGACGTTCGTCTGATATTGGTCTTAGGCTAATGTCAGACGAGCGTCTTTTTGCACGCTTTTTTCCTTACGTATTATCCCTACACAATGCTAGCTGCATTGTGTAGGGATAACACGTAAGTAAAAAAGCGTGCAAAAAGACGTCCGTCTGACATTAGCTTTAGAAATGTAACGCGTTCTACGGTAGAAGATTCAACTTTGACTTGCCGGCCCAGTGTTGCCAGTGAGCTCCTTTTTTTAAAATTCAGATTTCTCGATTGTCACCACATTTTTTAAATGATAAATTTCCCTTTGTTATGTCTTAATTAATATGGCATTATATAATGAGAATTTTACAATTTCAAATGAGTGGTTAAAAAAAATGATTTAAATAAAAGTAGCCCACTGGCAACACTGGCTGGTTATTTAACGCTAGAACGCCCGGAAATTTTATTCAAGTTTCATAAAAATATTTGACACCAGAATTTATATTCAAAACTAATTGACTAATTTATTTAACGTAAATCTGCGTGGTTTCAATTTAACTTATTTTACGAAAGAATTTCTGGTTCCAGTTGACATTTAATCATACGGTCGGAGTCGGATCGACTCCTTCCGGGCGTTCTAGTGTTAACCGTTAACCCTTTCAGGGGCAAGGTACTTGTATTCGTAAAATGTTGGAATAATTGATTGACACCAGCATTGGCAAGAAAATTTATTTGTAAACAAGTAAAGTATATTTTCGAGTACTTAGTAAAAGTGAAAATTTCATGCAAAAATTCGAGTGCCAATGTGGAAATAAGAGAATAAAATTAGGCGATGCCATAGCGGCATCACTGCCCTTCAAGGGGTTAAATGCAAGATTTTTTATTTTGTTTCAAAAAAATTATACATGATTCTCAGAAAGGTTTGTTTCCACAGAAAAAATAACGTAATAAATCAGAGATAGATTTTTCGTATAATACGTCAACCTTTTCTTATGTTGAACATCTCCAATACAAATAAAAAATATTGCCATAAGTAAGTTATTGAAATTAGTAAATATTTTAATAAATATGAGTCTAAATACATTATTTTATAAATATATATATATATTATTTTCTAAAATTTAACCCTTAAGTGCATGAATTATTCTCTTAGCATTGCGCTTTTTATTCTCACATTAAAGTTTAGACACCAGAAATTTTAAGATAGATTTTAATCTTTATTTAGTAGCTATGTTCATTAACATAGCTATGTCATCAACATTAACATTTCCGTATAAATATAATGGTTGCTAAGAGTTAAATTAAAAGTGATGCAGATATACATAGCTATGTATTTAAGGGTTAGTACACCTTTTTATTTTATTAAGCAAACTTTTATGTTTTTTTTTTTCACATTCAAAAGCTTTCTTATAACTGAAGTCTTTTGTATTAATAGTAAAGATCACAATTTACGATGTAATGACCTCAACCTAATGGCAACCATGCGTCTTATAGACAGAATTCTTTCCGCACTACTCCTCATTAGCATGTAATCATATTAAATCACAATAATAAAACAGCTTAAAATAGTGTTTCCAGTGACAACGTTTATCATTTTTTGTTAGCTTAATATATAGGTATGAGCAGCGGGGCTTATGAAACGTGTTAATGTTGAGGCTGTGGAGTTCAAATTGCAGTGCTCGCCGAATAAGTAGAGGAAAAAAAACTTTTACAGAATAGGAACATGAGTTAATGCATGACGAACCTAAAAAATAAATAAAACAGTTCACAGCCAAAAAGGGAGGAAGTGTTTTGCTCGATCAATAAGTGTCGACAAATGCTTGGCGAAATGAATCATAATTACGCATGTATATCAAAAATTCATAGGCAAACAGATAGATGCCATAAGAATTTTTGAGTCATTTTGTGTTTCGATTGGATGTCATTCATCTAGCTGTAAAGATATTTTTGTACAAATAAAGAATTGTAAGTTCCAGGATTGCCAGTATGGCCTCCTTTTTTCGTCTAAAAATTGAATTTCATACCGGAAATTTTATTTTATGCAATCAGGAAATGTCTCTTATTAACTCCCTGACCATCGAGCAAAGGAGCGAAATTGTAATGCTGTTTTCGATGAATATGTTTTTTTAACCCCGTAAAAGACGGTGATGCTGTCACGGCATCACATAATTTTAATCCCGAATTGCAACATTGGCACCGGCATTTTATGATGAAAATGTTTTCTTTTTTAAATTCGCGAAAATTTACTTTTACTTCTTTACAAATAAAATCTCTTGTTAATACTGGTGTCATTAAATAAATTGAACATTTTACGAATACGGATACCTTGCCCCTGAAAGGCTTCCAAGACTAAAAGAGGATAATTTTTTGAATATGATATAAAAAAAAATTAATTACTTGTAGGAATGTAATCCTTGAGATTTTTAATCATAAATTCATCTTTCGAAACTGGGTTATACCTCTAGATTTATATTAATTTAAATAATGCTTATATTAATGTGAAATCTACAGATGAGTGAACGGATGTATCAGTTCGTGGCAGTGAGAATGTTAAATGAAGTAGAAAGGTTAAGTTTTATAAAATAAATAATTGCATAAAATAAGGTATTTGGGAACATACTTCTTATAATATTTACTAATTTGCAATATTTTAGCGTAAAACAACCACATGACTATAGTTCTTACTTATATTGAAGACGTGCAACACAAGAAGAGATTGACGTATTATATGAAAATGTATCTGTGAATTTTTTCATTATTTTTCCTGAGTAATAAATCTTTCAGTGAATCATATATATTTTTTTCGAAACAAAATGCAAAATCGCGCATTTAAGGGTTAATATAATATAAGATAGGTATGGTTCTTTGGTTTGGTGGCTGAGAACTTACATACTACAGGAACGGTAAAAAAACTGTGGCGTAGCGTTAGGGAGCGGGGGGCTCTATCCTTTTGCTACAAGCACTATCTGTGTAGTCAGTGGGCTAACTTCTCAAAATTCAGAAGTATTGATTAGTACCACTTTTTTGAAAAGATAAAATTCCCTTTGTTGTTGCTTTAACCCTCTCGCTGCGCAACCCGAGTGTTTCTCGGGCAACGTAAAAGTAGCAAAATTTGCGAAACCCGAGATTTCATCGGCGATGCGCTTTCTCCGTCTGATTAACCCGCCTTGATCATTCCCACCAGTTACTTTTTATTGTAAATATTGCCTTATCTAATCGGAGCATTTTTCTGATTAAATCAGATGAAAATTTCTGTTTTGAAAACCGGTGGCAAAAGAATAAAATTTCTTAAAAGACACTCGTCACGAAGGAATTAAGTACGCAATTTTTGAAGCTATTTTGAAAAAAACAATTACGCAGCGAGAGGATTAACCCTTTCAGGAACAAGGTACTGGTATTCGTAAAATGTTCAAATAATTTAATGACACCAGTATTAACAAGAGATTTTATTCGTAAAGACGAAAAAGTAAATTTTCGTGTACTATATAAAGCTGACATGTTCATCATAAAATTCCGGTGCCAATGTGGCAATTTGAGATTAAAATTATGTGATACCGTGAGGGCATCACCGCCCTTCAAGGGGTTAATTAATATGACATTAACAGGGCTGCCACAGGCGACTATTTTTATATTCTATTCGTACTACTTAAAAAATTAATTTATTATTATATTTCTCTTGCGAAAGTTCGCATAGTGCGTCTGAAAGTTATTTGAATTTAAAAAGTGGTGAGGAACAGAATTAAAAAAATAGTCGTCTGTGGCAGCCCTGCATTAACTAAGGCGAATTTTACCATTTCAAAAAAGTGGTGAAAATCAGGAAATCTGAATATTTAAAAAGTAACCCACTGGCAGCACTGTTTTCATATTGGATAGTTTGTCATGGTACCGACGTTATATATATATGCGCTACCATCGAAATACTCAAGATGAGTTTTATTTTGTGAAACTTAACCCTTAAATGCAAGAATTATTCTGTTAGAATTGCGTTTTTTAGTCTTATATTATGGATTAGAAACCAGAAATTTAAGGACTAAGTTTATCTTTCTTTCGTAGCATATTTTTGTAATTTTTGAAGGATTAATATTACTATATAAATATAGTGGTTGGTAAGATTAAATAAAAAGTGATGCAGTTACGCATCACTATGCATTTAAGTGTTAAATCCGAAGGAATAATTCGATATGATTAAATGGTTAAATTTGTTGGTGGATTTAATATAAAGTTAAAAATCTCAAGTACTGCAAACTGAATGAAAGAGTAGAGGACAGGCAATACTCTATCGGGAATTAATTAAAGCATTTACTACATTTCAAATGAAAATCAAATTTCAAATTATTTTTGCTTAAAAGGCGCAAAGACCAACTTAGTGAAAAATATTCCATGCCGGGAATCGAACCCGGGTCTTCAGTATAGCGCACTGACGTTCTACCGCTAAACCACATGGAACGATACCCAGCCTGGAACTTCTCACTATTACAAGTTGGCAAGGCTACAAACGCAGCACAAGATGGAATATTTTCCGTGAGCCACCAACACGGGGCAAACACAGACACTTAATTAAATCCAGCATCGATGAATCTATATTAATATTTGGAAATTTTACCAGAGAGAAACATTCGCCTTGAATACAATATTTCAAATGAAAATCAAATTTCAAATTATTTTTGCTTAAAAGGCGCAAAGACCAACTTAGTGAAAAATATTCCATGCCGGGAATCGAACCCGGGTCATCAGTATAGCGCACTGACGTTCTATCGCTAAACCACATGGAACGATACCCAGCCTGGAACTTCTCACTATTACAAGTTGGCAAGGCTACAAACGCAGCACAAGATGGAATATTTTCCGTGAGCCACCAACACGGGGCAAACACAGACACTTAATTAAATCCAGCATCGATGAATCTATATTAATATTTGGAAATTTTTCCAGAGAGAAAACAGATTTCCAGAGAGAAATCTCTGGAAAAATTTCCAAATATTAATATAGCATTTACTACTTTTAAAATATAGTGCTAAGAAAAAAGAGCAAAAAATGCCAGGTATGAAATACTTGTGTGAATTAAACATAATAGAAACAAAATTACTTCCCTAAATATTTTTGTGTATGGTATCATTATTGTCAGTCTTCTAATTTAAAAAAAAATAAATCAGATTTCTTAACTTTTTTCAAATTTAAATATACGCCATATTTAATGACAGATAAATTGGAGTGAATAAAAAGACGAATTATATTACTTCAAAAAAGTAACGGAAATTAAGACACTCAAATTAAAAAACACTTTGAGGGTCGGTGGTATATTACTTATTCCACTAAATTTTAATCTCCAGCTGCCAAATTTGTACCATAATTTCTAAGTTAAATTTTGATTTTATAATAAACAGAATAAAAAGCACTGTTTCAATACATTTTCATTAGCACCTTCAAGGTGGTGGTTCATTTTTGGACCACCTAATTTTAATTCCTAAACGCACACTGGCACCAGAATATTGCAAAGAAAATTTTCCTTTTCTTAAGTATTTAAACAAGTATTATACCGACAACAAATCTTCAACTCTAGCTCTACAAAGAAATTTTCCGGCAAATTTGATAATTAAAGAGAATTATACTAATTTGTTACAGCATACTGACAAGATTGTGATTATTGGGTGGACCCGTGCACACGTGGGAACCCTTGGAAATGAATGTGCAGGTACTCTTGCGAAAGAGGCTATTAATCGTGAAAATGCTAATATCACCGAGAATGCTCCTTTTCCTGTCACCTTAATTAAGAGTATTTGCAAAATCAATGCGGTAAAGGATTGACAAAGAGAGTGGAAGCATAGTGGTAAAGGTAGAGACACTTATACAGTATTAAATAGGGTGGATGAGAACTTTGTATGCTCAGGCCAATTATTACAATATTTTATTGCTGCTCGTGGCAGCTTTCCCGAGTATCTGAAGAAAATCGGAAATAGAAATAGCGACCTCTGTGACTGTGCTTATAATGGGAATGTTAGACACTATTTATTTGGAAGATGCCCCAAATTGCCTTATTTTTTTCTATTTTAATAACTCACTTACAGTTCGCCAAAATATATCCAGAGTTCTTTTTTCTAAAGAAAACTATAGAAAGCTCTGGGCTAACTATAACGTCCTTAATGAATTGTACTCGTTCATAAGATACAAGGTTTGAACGTAATATACGGTGGTTCTTTGGTCCTGCTGCATGGATCGTCATCAGTTACTGCTGACTTGTTTTTAATAATTATCCACAATCCCCACTCATACAGACTTCGAAAAAATATTATTTTATTTGATAGGCCATCGATATAAATACTTGATATCGGACATGATATGAGAAGGAGTATAAAAAATGCTAAATTTATTCAATTAATATTAAAGAACAATTTATTTACAAATTAATTACATAGAAAATAACATTATTCACGTTTAAGAGCTCGGATATAGACGATGCGGCCCGATATTAAGTTATACATGTAGCAAGTACTTCCTGCGCAGTGCAAATAATTAAAATACCATATTTTCTTCTCATCCTACGGTATCGCATTAGGTTTATCGGAGAATCACCATGGACCTCCCGTTGCGCCGGCTTTCTCCGCACGAGACTCAAGCCTTTTCCCGGAACTCTCTACCCTCTACTCCCGAAAACTCAACCACACATACCAACCTCCTTCTTCAGGTCTCTTTCCAGAATTCCCTCGTTTATCTCTCAACGAACCCTTTCAAACTTATCATACGGTGATTTCCTCATTCCAGCAGGGAGCGCTTTTCTTATCTAAAAACTACTTCCTCCTGGGTATTTCACAACTCACTAGCTAGCCCGGGAACTTCGTTGTTTGCCTTATCTGTGGTATGCGTTTTTGAATTGAAAGGGAAGCTGGAATTAATTGATACAGTGAATCTTGTTCATAAAATACCATCTAACTAAAATAGTTCGAATCAACTTCAAGATAAGGAAAAATATTACTTTAAAACCCGCATATTCAGTAAGTGATACATATGAAATAGAATAAATGAGTAAAAAGATAATATCAGATAACAGTGATCTTAATTAGTCACCTGCCCATTAGCGTCAGAAACCTGTCAAAAACCAAACCTTTATATTAATTTTTCTACTTTTCCAACATTTATTTAGCTTAATAAATCAGCGCCGATATTCTAAAATATTATATAAATATTTTTAAAATGTAGTTTACATTTATGAAATACTTGTGTGAATTAAACATAATAGAAACAAAATTACTTCCCTAAATATTTTTGTTTATGGTATCATTATTGGCAATCTTCTAATTTAAAAAAAAAAAATTCAGATTTCTTAACTTTTTTTCAAATTCAAATATACGCCATATTTAATGACAGATAAATTGGAGTGAATAAAAAGACGAATTATATAACTTCAAAAAAGTAACGACAACTAAGACACTCAAATTAAAAAACACTTTGAGGGTCGGTGGTATATTACTTATTCCACTAAATTTTAATCTCCAGCTGCCAAATTTGTACCAGAATTTCTAAGTTAAATTTTGATTTTATAATAAACACTATAAAAAGCACTGTTTTATTTTTTAATACATTTTCATTAACCCCTTCAAGGCGGTAGTTCATTTTTGGACCACCTAACTTTAATTCCTAAACGCACATTGGCACCAGAATATTGCAAAGAAAATTTTCCTTTTCTTAAGTATTTAAACAAGTATTATACCAACAACAAATCTTCAACTCTAGCTCTACAAAGAAATTTTCCGGCAAATTTGATAATTAAAGAGATTTATACTAATTTGTTGCAGCATCCTGACAAGATTGTGATTATTGGGTGGACCCGTGCACACGTGGGATCCCTTGGAAATGAACGTCCAGATACTCTTACGAAAGAGGCTATTAATCGTGAAAATGCTAATATTACCGAGAATGTTCATTTTCCTGTCACCTTAATTAAGAGTATTTGCAAAATCAATGCGGTAAAGGATTGGCAAAGAGAGTGGAAGCATAGTGGTAAAGGTAGAGACACTTATACAGTATTAAATAGGGCGGATGAGAACTTTGTATGCTCAGGCCAGTTATTACAATATTTTATTGCTGCTCATGGCAGCTTTCCCGAGTATCTGAAGAAAATCGGAAACAAAAATAGCGACCTCTGTGACTGTGGTTATAAAGGGAATGTTAGACACTATTTATTTGGAAGATACCTCAAAATGCCTTATTTTTTCTATTTTAATAACTCACTTACAGTTCGCCAAAATATATCCAGATTTCTTTTTTGTAAAGAAAACTATAGAAAGCTCTGTCCTAACTATAACATCCTTAATGAATTGTACTGGTTCTTAAGATACAAGTTTTGAACGTAATATAGGGTGGTTCTTTGGTTCTGCTGCATGGATCGTCATCAGCTACTGCTGACTTGTTTTTAATAATTATCGACAATCCCCACTCATACAGTCTTCGAAAAAATATTATTTTATTTGATAGGCCTCCACCATCGATATAAATATCGGACACGATATGAGAAGGATTATAAAAAATGCTAAATTTATTCAATTAATATTAAAGAACAATTTATTTACAAATTAATTACATAGAAAATAACATTATTCACGTTTAAGAGCTCGGATATAGACGATACGGCCCGAAATT
Source organism: Maratus speciosus (assembly GCA_963932465.1). Lineage (NCBI taxonomy): Eukaryota > Metazoa > Arthropoda > Arachnida > Araneae > Salticidae > Maratus > Maratus speciosus. Next base: position 201,576,997 of record OZ010796.1, on the reverse strand, counting down.
AAGTTATTCATGTAGCAAGTACTTCCTGCGCAGTGCAAAGAATTAAAATACCATATTTTCTTCTCATCCTACGGTATCTCATTAGGTTTATCGGAGAATCACCATGGACCTCCTGTTGCGCCGGCTTTCTCCGCAGGAGACTCAAGCCTTTTCCCGAAACTCTCTACACTCTACTCCCGAAAACTCAACCACACATACCAACCTCCTTCTTCAGGTCTCTTTCAAGAATTCCCTCTTTTATCTCTCAACGAACCCTTCCAAACTTATCATACGGTCATTTCCTCATTCCAACAGGGAGCCCTTTTCTTATCTGAAAACTACTTCCTCCTGGGTATTTCACAACTCACTAGCTAGCCCGGGAACTTCGTTGTTTGCCTTATCTGTGGTATGCCTTTTTGAATTGAAAGGGAAGCTGGAATTAATTGATACAGTGTATCTTGTTCATACAATACCATCTAACTAAAATAGTTCGAATCAACTTCAAGATAAGGAAAAATATTACTTTAAAACCCGCATATTCAGTAAGTGATACATATGAAATAGAATAAATAAGTAAAAATATAATATCAGATAACAGCAATCTTAATTAGTCACCTGCTCATTAGCGTCAGAAACTTGACAAAAACCAAACCTTTATATTATTTTTTCTACTTTTCCAACATTTATTTACCTTCTCCCTCTACATTTATGCCTCCACCATCGATATAAATACTTGATATCGGACACGATATGAGAAGGATTATAAAAAATGCTAAATTTATTCAATTAATATTAAAGAACAATTTATTTACAAATTAATTACATAGAAAATAACATTATTCACGTTTAAGAGCTCGGATATAGACGATACGGCCCGAAATTAAGTTTACATGTAGCAAGTACTTCCTGCACAGTGCAAAGAATTAAAAAACCACATTTTCTTCTCATCCTACGGTATCTCATTAGGTTTATCGGAGAATCACCATGGACCTCCTGTTGCGCCGGCTTTCTCCGCAGGAGACTCAAGCCTTTTCCCGAAACTCTCTACACTCTACTCCCGAAAACTCAACCACACATACCAACCTCCTTCTTCAGGTCTCTTTCAAGAATTCCCTCGTTTATCTCTCAACGAACCCTTCCAAACTTATCATACGGTGATTTCCTCATTCCAACAGGGAGCCCTTTTCTTATCTGAAAACTACTTCCTCCTGGGTATTTCACAACTCACTAGCTAGCCCGGGAACTTCGTTGTTTGCCTTATCTGTGGTATGCCTTTTTGAATTGAAAGGGAAGCTGGAATTAATTGATACAGTGTATCTTGTTCATACAATACCATCTAACTAAAATAGTTCGAATCAACTTCAAGATAAGGAAAAATATTACTTTAAAAGCCGCATATTCAGTAAGTGATACATATGAAATAGAATAAATAAGTAAAAATATAATATCAGATAACAGCAATCTTAATTAGTCACCTGCTCATTAACGTCAGAAACCTGACAAAAACCAAACCTTTATATTATTTTTTCTACTTTTCCAACATTTATTTACCTTCTCCCTCTACATTTATGCCTCCACCATCGATAGAAATACTTGATATCGGACACGATATGAGAAGGATTATAAAAAATGCTAAATTTATTCAATTAATAATAAAGAACAATTTATTTACAAATTAATTACATAGAAAATAACATTATTCACGTTTAAGAGCTCGGATATAGACGATACGGCCCGAAATTAAGTTATACATGTAGCAAGTACTTCCTGCGCAGTGCAAAGAATTAAAATACCATATTTTCTTCTCATCCTACGGTATCTCATTAGGTTTATCGGAGAATCACCATGGACCTCCCGTTGCGCCGGCTTTCTCCGCAGGAGACTCAAGCCTTTTACCGAAACTCTCTACAATCTACTCCCGAAAACTCAACCACACATACCAACCTCCTTCTTCAGGTCTCTTTCAAGAATTCCCTCGTTTATCTCTCAACGAACCCTTCCAAACTTATCATACGGTGATTTCCTCATTCCAACAGGGTGCCCTTTTCTTATCTAAAAACTACTTCCTCCTGGGTATTTCACAACTCACTAGCTAGCCCGGGAACTTCGTTGTTTGCCTTATCTGTGGTATGCGTTTTTGAATTGAAAGGGAAGCTGGAATTAATTGATACAGTGAGTCTTGTTCATACAATACCATCTAACTGAAATAGTTCGAATCAACTTCAAGATAAGGAAAAATATTACTTTAAAACCCGCATATTCAGTAAGTGATACATATGAAATAGAATAAATAAGTAAAAAGATAATATCAGATAACAGCAATCTTAATTATTCACCTGGTCATTAGCGTCAGAAACCTGACAAAAACCAAACCTTTATATTATTTTTTCTACTTTTCCAACATTTATTTAGCTTAATAAATCAGCGCCGATATTCTAAAATATTATTTAAATATTTTTAAAATGTAGTTTACATTTATTGCTAGTGTGGCATGAATGTCATTACCACAAAGCCTAAAAACAAATTTTAAAGAAAAACTATGTTCAAAATTATGTTCTAGAAATTCAATGCTATTTCGCTAAGCTAAATAAATGTTGGTTTAATATAAAATCATATTTTCAAAAGATTTGGCATTTAGTCCTTGAAATACAAAGCTAATTTACGTGGAGAAATATCATAAAAGTAATCATGGGCTGAGCGAGAAGTATTTTTTACATTACGTGTAAAAATAATCATCACAATAAAGATACACCGGCATTTATTCGCAGAGAAAATCACAAAAAACCTTTAGACTGGGAATAATGTCTACATTCAAAATATGAATGCAATTTTTAAAAAAGGGGTCTTCAGCAAATAAAAAATTGCACCAAATTTTTAAAAACTAGTGACAATAAATTTGACACAATATTAGAATTTCTTGCATCCGGGCCGCAGAAAAAAGAAATAGTTTAAACAATTGTTATTAAACCTTCATAAAAAAATATTAAGTGTATATCCACAAATTTAGAATAAATATTTTAAGATATCACGTAAATTCTTTTCGATTCAAAGTGGTAAAATTATGGAAACAATCTACGTATAACAGCGGTGTTAAAGTGTTGCAAGCCAGACACAGCTAAACTTCCGTAGTGATCATTGCCTTTCTAATCATCGCTTAAGGATCAAAAGGGTAATCTCGTGTGAATATTTTGTGATTAGTTAACCCCTCGAAGGGCGGTGATGCCGTCACGTCATCACATAATTTTAATCCCTAATTGCCACATTGGCACCGGAATTTTACAACTAAATTTCATCTTTATTAACCCTAGATCTACCGGGAATTTTATTCAAGTTTTAATAAAATGTTCTACACCAGAATTTTTATTTAAAACTATTTAACTTATTTATTTACCTTATTTTTGTCTGGTTTATATACTTAGTTTATTTTAAAGAAATTTCTGGTTTGAATGAATATTTTGTATGTGCTTGTCGGGTCCAATGGACCCGTCTGGTAGACGGAGGGTTAAGTAAGCGGAAATTTTCTTTACTTGATTATATATATTGTCCGTAGGCCAGGAAATGGCGGTCGGTCCCTCCCTCTCCGAAGGAAAGTCCATTTTGAAGAAGGCGTAATGGATTGGGAGGAGGGGTTGCTTTAGGACAAGAAAAATCGCCAAGTACCCTTCTCGATATTGCTACAGCTCGCCGCGCCAGGCAGATACCTGCTTTTTCTTCTACCGATAAGCAGCGTATTGCGTTTCTCTCACTTATTAATTTATTATTAAACTGTTTTTTTCAAAACAAACTGTTATTTGCATATAACCCACTGTTGTTATTTATATAACAATCTGAAATGCGGCCCAAAGGAAAAACCATTCGTTCGAAGGAAAGATTGATTGTGAATAATGTCACAAAGTTTTTTGAGAAGGAAGCAAACGCACAGAAACTTTTGTTTCCTTTATCGCAAGCACAAAAGCGTGCGGCTGCTGCTACTGGAATATCCCTTCGAACAATACAGCGAATAAAGAAGGAATCTCAATCCAGTGCTGTATTTTCCTCACCAGGAAAAATTCGCAAGCGTAATGCTGAAAGAAATGCTGTATTGGACAATTTTAATTTGTGTGTTTTAAGGCGTATTGTAATTGAATTTTATGCTTCGGACAGAATGCCATCTCTTAATTCGCTTCTCCCTGTAGTGAAAGAAAGAATAAAATTCCCATGGAAAAGAGACACGTTAAGAAAATTTCTCCACAATGTTGGCTTTCGGTGGAAAAGATGTGAAAATGAAAGAAAAGCTCTAATTGAAAGAGCAGACATTGTCTCTTGGAGATTTCGATTTCTAAGGGCAATGAGAAAATTCAGGGAGAGCCAGAGAAGTATAATATATCTAGACGAAACCTGGATTGACTGTAATCTGGCTTTTTCAAAATGTTGGCAAAGTGAGAAGATTGGTGCCCTTGTAAAAGAAAGAGCCGGGCACCGCCTGATCGTCTTACATGCTGGGTCTGAATCTGGATTTATTCCAAACGCCGATTTAGTTTTTAAGGCAGCGATTGCTTCTGGTGATTATCATGGTCAAATGAACTATGATAATTTTGAAAAGTGGCTAAAAGAAAAATTAATGCCGAACATTCCTTCCAATTCTGTTCTTTGTATGGATAACGCCTCTTATCATACGAAAATTGAGGATCCAGTTCCAAAAAAAATATGACACTAAAAAAGTGATGATCGAGTGGTTGAAACAAAAAAATATTAATTTCGATGAAAGTATGAGGAAAGCAGAACTTTTCGAAATTATTTCGACCAATGCCTGTCCTTCAAAAAAGTATTGCGTCGACGAACTTTTGAAACGACATGGCCATGAAGTCATCAGGTTGCCTCCCTACCACTGTGATCTGAACCCAATAGAATTAGTTTGGGCGGAAATAAAACGCTATATTCGTGAAAGAAATACGAAAAGCAATCTGAACACAGAAACTCTCTTCAAACTTACTCGTGATGCCATAAATAGCATAACTGCGGAAACATGGAAGAAGTTCTGCAATCGCATAAAAGAACTCGAAAACGATTATTGGAAAAATGACGGACTGGTTGAAGAAACTGTAGAACAGCTCAATTTCATCGTAAATTCAGACTCTGAAACGGACGATGAATTTGATTATTCATTTAATGATACTAATGAAATTAGTAATGAATCTGATTCAGAGAGGAGTGGTACAGAAGCTTTTTAATTTATATGCTTCCAATAGTCCATTTTTTACATTCCATTTAAATTTTTATTTCCCTTATTAAGCCCTTAATTTTATATTCCATTTTATTTCTTATAATTTCCTTTTAATTATTGAGCAATAGCAAACAAATTTACTGATATAGTCGGGATCCACTCAGCCCTGTGGCTGGCATGCTGGCCGCAAAATGAGGAGCTTGGATTTACGTTCGCAGGTTCAATACCAGCGCGGTCTAAGCGGGGTGACTGTGCAAGGTTTTCAGGGTTTTCCTTGTACGAGAACGATAATTCGAGTCACTTTCCCTTTGAAAGTCCTCCCTGAAGGCATATTACCTATAGAAATACGGACTAAACTGCCTGATGCTTAATAAATTCCCCTCTACATTATTTCACTTATACAGTCAAAACGCATTATCTCAAATTCCCAGATCCCTATAAGACTAGAGTAGTACCCGAACCGAACTCGAAAATTTAATTTTAAATCTATTCGAAAAAATAATTTTTATTGACCCAAAGTGAAAAAAATTGAATGACATTTTAAACTCCTCTCTAAAAATTAATTAATAATCTACAATACGTAGCCGTTACATCTGAAAAAATAGTATGACCTTTATTAGACAAAAAGCACTAGGGGGGGGGGGGTGGGCTTAATTTCAAACTATAAATCTAGATATTATTTCAAATTTCTTTTACAATGTATTTGATATACATTGTAAGATTTATAATTGTTATTCTTATAAATAAATAAATAAAAATTGTATCTTGATATCTCCCCCGCCCTACCAATTGAAATTCGGGATAAAAAAAAATTATTAGTCTACCAGGCTCGGCCCCCTACGAGCAAACCTCGCTAGAGGTCTGCACGGGCCGGAATTTCCAGGGCCGGGCCCGAGCGAAAACTGTCCCGGCCTGGCCCACTGTAAAAATTAAATGTTCGGCCCGAGCACGGCCCGTACAAAAATCAGTGAAAACAGGCACGGCCCGACTCAATTTCTACAAAAAGTTTCTTTTTTTTTGGCCCAACCAGTGGCTGATAGGTCCTGCTCTCGAAGGTGGTCGACGGGAGGTTCTGGGCTCGAACCCAATCGCGCCCGTCGGCCTAACCGTTCGGAGTTTCGTGGTTTTCTTCGAACCTTGCATAAATACAGGTTAGGTCCCATAAGAAAGTCCCCACTGAGGGCACTCCCCCCCTAGGGCTCTCCCTAGGGGTACTATTATATACCTAAACTCTGTTATCGATGTAAGTAATTTATCAAAAATGGAAAAAGCTATTCGATTCCAAATGCCTCCAATAGTCAGGCCTGTCAATGTTATGCCTTTAAGGTTAAAAATGAGTCAGAAAATGTGCCTGAAAGTTTCGCATTGTTGAGCAGTGCATATAAGAACCATCTTAAGGTATATTTCCAAAGATACTGTTTACAGAAAGTCATTATCGCTATTAATACTTTTACAAAATCGCATTTGCTCGTGAATATTTCAGCACATAGTTTTTCCAATATTTCAGGACACATTTACCCAGCATACTACTTTTTTCCACGACCGTTTCTCGAAGTTCGAGAATTTTTTCTACCATCACTAGCCAAAGCTCAAGATTTTTTTTTTGCAATCGTTTGCCAAAACTAGAGTCTCTCCCCCCCCCCCCCCCCCGTGGATCGTTTGCCGAAATTCGGTTTTTTTTTCTTTTCTTCTTCTTCTTCTTTTTTTTTTTTTTTTTTTTTTTTTTTTTTTTTTTTTTTTTTTTTTAACGTTTGCCAAAATTTGCGATTTTTTACCACGATCATTTGCCGAAATTCGTGTTTTTTCCCCTCGATCGTTTACTGAAATTCGCGAATTTCAGCGAATGATTGACCACATTGCCGATTTTTTTAGAAATTGGTTGAAGACTATCGCAATTTTTTTTAACGGCCGATTAACAAAATTTGCAATTTTCCTTCCTGTAAGACAGACAAATTCTGAAAAACTTAAAAAATGAGTCACATTTAAAAATGATTGCACTCTGCATACCACCAGCTCATCAAATATATACCTGCTAAAGACTATTAAATTGCTATGCATAGTTTTTCATTCTAAAAAACTTTTTTAACGGAACTATTTTAACAGAATTCAACGTTAAACAATGCTTTAAATAATAACCTGACTTAAAAACTGTCTGTTTCAGCATTTTTATCGAACATTTATCTATAAAACTAGCATTTTTCATAGTTTTATATATAATAGTTTTCTTAATATAAGCCGAACTGGTCACAAAAATAAATGTTAGGCAAAGAACATGCATTTTTCTTAATTTTAAAACTTTTTTTTTTTTTATGAAATTAATTTATAAAGAAATGTTCTCACAACAAAACTTACAAACAAACTAAAAGAATTAAAAAGAAAAAAAATATTTTTAATACAGTTACCTCTGGGCTTTAAAGCAAAGTAATGATAAAGAGCTACCACATTATAATTAGAAAAAAAGCTGTGCTACCAAAGAAAAAAACTGAGCCAAAAAAGCAAAAGAGCTTTAAATATGGCAAACTATACTCTCCCGCGATGTCCGCTTGACCGTTTCAGAGCTAATGGACTCGTCCGCTACTACGTCATGAATGATTGACAGACGCCATCTCCTGAACGACGGAGTATAACTCATCTTGTAAATACTGGTGCTATTAAAATATTTGAACATTTTACGAATACAAGTACCTTGCCACAGAAAGGGTTAAAGAAATAAATTCTTCTGGAATTTCAGTATTATTTGGGAATACAAATTCAGACCAAAAGGGTAATCCCGTGTCAAACAGTGTATTGCGTGCTTCTGAGTAAAAAGTGGAAGTGTCGAAGTAAGAAAGATTATATTCAGAGCGTGCGCAGCAGGTGTTAAGTTGTTAGCGGACACCAGAGCTACATTCCTTACCAGCGGCCGGTAGCCGAAACATATATGCGCTGCAGTTGTAGAATATGTAAATTTTGTTGCGTACGTAAGCGCTACATTCTTCACTTCGACGAATCATCAAATCAAATGTACGTAGGAAATGAGAACAGCTACTATTTAATCATAGGTTCTAAAATCCGTCGTTCAAGCCACTAATCTCACTCACTAATGACGGCGAGATTTCAATCCAGGGTCCACGCTTGTTCTAGGTTTGCATTTTAATTTTGATTACAATTTGACAATATCTCTTTCTGATCTTTTCGGTGTTTTTTCGGTGTTTCCAGAGTTCAAAATTACTATCAGTCATAACAAGGTACTATTTTCAACTTGTGAAATTTCTTCCATTGATCCACCCAGACCAGCTGTGTTTTCAGATGGGCTACTTTTTTTAAATTCAGATTCTTGATTGGCAACACTGTTTTGAAATTGTAAAATGCGCCTTATTTAAAGACATATTAATTAAGGTGAAAACAAAGAGAATTTTTCCGTTTCAAATAAGTGGTGGCAATCAAGAAATTTGAATTTAAAAAAGTAGCCCACTGGTAACACTGCAGACCAGAGCTATTACAATTTGAGCACGCACTCTACGTGTTAAGGTTTCGATCGCACACTAGCGCTACTTTCATTCCTGCGGGCGGTAGCTAAAATTGAAGTGGCCTCCAAACGCACGTAATCTAAATTTTGTTGGCATGTATGAGCACCACTTTCTTCTCCTACAACAAGTTGTCAATGTAAAAGCCGTATGTTTTAAATTCCATAGTCTATCTAAATTAATTTACCGCAGCGTGAGATTTCAATCTTGGGTGATTGGCTGGTTTAAAGATAGCTACTTCTTCATACCACAGAAATTTAATAGAGATTTTTACCTTACAAAATATGCATATCACTGCGATTAATCCTTTGTGGTCTGGTGAATTTTACATAAATTTCAATCGGATGGCAATACTTTTTAAAAATAAGTTACCTTAACCCTTTAGTGCGCAGCTTTGCATATGTGCAAACAACAGTGTTTTGAGATTAATAGATTTTTTTTATTCGTATATACTTAATTCACACCATAAAATAAAAATAGCAATATCATCTTTAATTAATAACAGACATTCCGTATTTAAATAAAACGAAATTAACCATTGAAACTTTCTACTGTAAGGTCAGATTCGCTGTACTACGTAATTTCCAGAACATATTCTATTTTGGTAATTAGACGATTAAAGGTTAAGTTTTATAAAATAAATAATTATATAAAATAAGGTATTTGGAGACATACTTCTTAAAATATTTACTAATTTGCAATATTTTAGAGTAAAACTTTTGTAATAAACCTTTCAGAGAATCATATATAATGTTTTCGAAACAAATAAAAATCGCGCCCATTTAAGGATTAAATTACACAATTTCGAAAATGCTCTAAATACATAAAGCAAATTTGATTTTCCTTTATTAATCCTTTCCGGCGCAGACAAATTCTATTCGCAAAATGAGAAAATATTGACTGACACCGGAAATTGCAAACGATTTCTTTTAGAAAATAAAAACTTAAATTATGCTTTCACTGTAAAATCAAAATTTTGTTAAATATTCTTGGTGCCATTTGCAAGTTTGGAATTAAAATTAGGTGTGTCCAGACTGGACACACTGTGCCGAAATGGGTTAACCCTTTGAGGGGCACCGGTATAAATTATATACCACCGACGATTAATGAAGTTTTACACCAGAAAAATTTTATTAAACTTTAATTTTCTGACTTTGGTGGAAAATAGCCGTAAAATTGCTTTTACTTATTTCAAAATAGAATTTTTCAAAGTTTCCGGTGGGAATTCAGAATTTCACAAACGTAATTGCTTGCCCCTCAAGGGGTTAACCCCTTCAAGGGCGCCGTTTGCAGTCTGCAAACGGTTAATTTTAATGCCCAAAATTTCAAATGGCACCAGTAATTTGTTAGTACAACTTCGATCTCATAATAAGCGTGAAAAAAAGCTTTTGATTATTTGCAAATAAATTTGTTCGTATATTGCGGTGTGAATTAATTATTTGAACGTAATCGGAGCAAAAAAGTCTTGTCCCTGAAACGGTTAATGGTGCCAAAAGCAAATTTTGCAAAGAAAAATGATCTCGAATCAGACGCAGGATTAGGTCGCAAAGTGTTCAAAACGTAATATTTGTTATAACATTTTTTGTTTGCAAAACTGCGTAAGAGCTGGCAACCACTGATCACGTTAGAGTTATGGATTAGTATTTTATAATTTCTCTTTCTAATTGTTCTGGTGTCAATTTTTCATTTTATAACATACAAAAAAGAGCATCAGATGTAAGGAAGCACTATGCAAAGGCTTATTACATAATGGCTTTGGTTCAGACATAATTCTGTTATCCATCACAGTACATACTGCAAACAAAATTTATTAGAACGACTACATGACAGAAAACCTATCATATGTACCAGAACACGGGTCGCTTCAAGCCAGAAGCACAAGCAGGAAAACTCATTATAAAAGAAAATACAAAATTATTAGCATAAATTAACTGTTATTAATGCAATATAAAATTAACAAGACAAAAATATAAAATTCAAACAGCAGTACAAAATTACATGTGTGCATTTTATTTGTAGAAAACTCTGAAAATATTTAACACTTAATCGTTTTAAGGACAAAATAATTGGTAACTGCTGCTAAAATGTGGAAATGAATAAATGTCACGAGAATTTCGTCGCCGGACGTCTCCAGTCAACTGCGTGTCAATATATATTTTTTTAATTCTATTTAAAAAGATGCAAAAAGAAGTAAGTAATAGTCTAAATTAAATACAGTCTTCCTAATCCACGATCAAAAATCAGTCAGGTTTCATCATTTCAATCCTATTTCGACCATGGAACTATGATTAAAGAGGAACTTACATCTCCCTAACACAATGAAGCTTCAACTGTAACTGCTTTCGGAGGGGTTGATTGCTGCGGGACAAACTTACACCAATAAATTTAAATAGAAACTCTTTCAATATTTAAACGCTTTATTAATGAAGAATTTCGATCATAAGTTATGGCAAAAACAAATATTAATCTGTACTGGGTGAAAGTTCACTTCGGTGGTAGTCAAGTCCTGTATTTATGCTGCATTGTGTCAACCTAAACAAATTCCTGTCAGTATCAGTGAAAAATACTATAATACCTGCACAATCTGCCACCTGTAAAAACAAATAGAAATTTTTTGCATATTTGTGAGAGAAATTTTGTATGAATAAAATGCTTTAATAAGACGAAATTTTGTATTCAAATTTACTGGTGAAAGTTTGCCCCGGTAGTAATAAGAAACTTTGATGATATTAAAATATCATTCGCAATATTTTCACAACCTCCGCAGTTACTTCATTCGCAACTGGTAGACAATGCACCGTATGACTGCCCCTCTTTATTGATATCTCCATTACCTCGTCCCCTTGAATCTAAAATATGTGAAGTAGAAATCTGTATTCAGTAAACAACTTGCACAATCTTGTGCTGCGGAAACAAATACTTCTGGCGATGATAACGAATATATTTTTTGTAGCTATTTTAGCTTCTTTACGTTTAAAACTCATAAAATGGTGTTTTTGACAAAATAAACTTAGTTACTTTTATTAATTTAAATTTTTTAGCTTTTGAAAATATTGAGAGTTCTAAACATGCTTTAATGTATTTAATACATGTAGCTCTTAAATATAATATTGACCCATTTTTTTAAGATTAATTAACGATGATAGTAACTGGAATTTTCATTCTATACTATTTAAAATTTCACGTTGATTTCGTTATGAGTACATTAAAATAAAAATTGTTTTCAAATGATAAGTGAATTTTCTGATTTAAAATTTTATTTTTACTTCCAGTGAAGGTCGATAAAAGTTGCTGAATTAGATAAGAACCGAAACTAAATTAGGAGAGAGGATTTATGAAATTTCGAAAATTTCCTATATGTCGAAAATTTCCAATTAGTACTTGAAAACTTAGAGCATTAAAACTTAAAACTTTCAAACTAATATAACTAGTAAATCTGCAGATCAGGAGCCTCAACGTCATCTTTGCAAGTCATTGTATTTTAACACTCATTGCGTAATATTCATCTTTCTACAAATCGCTTTTTAAAGTTTTCAAATTACATAAATATTTATAAGAATACAAAATACTTCGTAAAGTTTCAGAAATTAATTGTGTTAAACAAGTGGTTATACACTGATGTTCTGAAGTTCTGATGAGCTGCTAATTCTGGTAACTTTTTAAATCAAATATTGCATTTCTTCAGGGGGGCTGTGCCCCCCTGAACCCTCCGTAGTTTATTTAAGTTTACATTCGTAATTTTTTATTGATTGTGCGAATGGTTATAGTATATCATAGATTTTTTTTTACGCTGTGATTTATAAGGATAAGCATAAGTTTTTTTTTTTTTTTTTTTTTTATAAATTAATAAATTTAAAATTTAAAATAAAATCCTCATGTTAACCGTACGCAAACAATAAATCTTGAAGTGACGCCAAAAATGTAACCTTAAAATCCGCTACATTCGACCGAAACACAACGGCATGCTTAAAAAAAGAAAGAAAGAAAAGAAAAATATTTTTAGTAATACAGTTTTTAATTCATAATACGATGAAATGCTACTTTAGAATGCTTAAATATAAGCAGATAATTTTCATTTTACAGAAAAAATGCACGGATGAAGTCAAAGAATTCGGTCCCTGTTCCACGTGCTTGTTTTGTTTGGCCCGAATGATGGCATTTAAATCTGGGCGATAACGCACATCATATTGCAAACTGTTTTTACGGCATACTGCATCTCCATCTATCTCTGTCCTCCGTAAATAATAGTTAATTTTATTTTAGCCAAGGTCTTTTTTTCCAACATCTTTTTTTTTTTTTTGATAAATGACGTCTAATTCATCTGCTATTCGTACTTACTCAAAACCTTTCATCTTGTTATATTAAGAAATACTTGAGAGTTTTCTTTTTATTCCCAATATGTCGCCATATTAATTTTTTTATTCTTAATTTTTTTTTCATTTTCTTGTTTCACGCAAAATCTTTCAATTGAAAATTGTTTAAGAGAAAATATTATTCAGGGTTTTGATTTTCTTGGTAACGATTAAAGAAACATTGATAAATTTTATGAAAAAATGTCACATTATTCTCTATGAAATAATGAACTTTTGTATTTTTAAGCAAAATATTTGAATAAAATAAATAAAATATTGCCTATTTTTATTTATGTGGCTAAAATTCATCTACATGCAAAAATACAAATGCATTAATTTATCCGTTTTCACGTTGGCTTTACTGAAACATTATAGACGCATTTATACTGATATTATTAAGACCAAATTCGTTTCTAGGCAATTGATGAAAGAAAAGGTAAAAAATGAAATATGCATTATGTCAAATTGATAAAACAAAATGCTTTATATTATTGGAAAACATGCATAAAGTTCCCCCCAAAATTATAAACCTAATTTAAAAAATCTCGCAAGTATATTGACATAATTTCAAACTAATTGGAATAATTTAATAATCTTATTTAAAAATTTCAGCATCCAAAATTTACCATTTAAATCCATTTTTTATATGAGCCATTTCTTTCAACAAATGAAAATTTGAAAATCGTCTGACTTGCCATAGATAAGCATTACAAAGCAAAATAAAATGTTCTATATTTCCCGAACGAATGAACCAAATTTAACCAAAAACTATACAGCTAAGTCCGAGTACGTCATCAACATGCCTAATTAATTTCAAGCCGATCGGATGCTTTTTGCGGCAGTTATCGCGGAACAGACAGACAGACAGACAGACAAACGGAAATCAAAACTTTTCGTGTATCCACAGTAAGCCTTCACTGACGTTTCAGCAATTAAAACTAACGTAATTAGAAATATATAAACTGATAAAGTATAATGTAAGTTTTGATTTAAAAAAATCTAAAACTATACAATTTACAAATAAAATGTTGCACATGCATTTAACATTATAGTATAAGAGCAATTACGATGCTAATATGTTCAGATCATCAAATGTCAAAAGAATTTGCTAAGAAAATGCTTTAAAAATTATTCATGTAAACAAAAGCAAAATTTTGTTCAAAACATCTGGCGGCATTTGGCAGTTTGGAATCAAAATCGAATGGTATATATAATGGGCGGTCGTTTATTCCTCGTAAAATAGGGTTCGAAATCCTCTTGATACCACTAATTTCTTATTGTTTATTTCGCAATCTTTAATCGCAAGTAATTCTGCAATTAGATAAGACGAAATAAATTATTTTAAAATACTGGTGTCCAGAACATTTGGAGCCCCGACTGACACGGGACACAAGGCAACACTGTATATAAATAATATATTGCCGCACTTCAAAATATTAAGACAGTTGTCAAGAAAAAAATTCTCGCTCGTTATCGCGAAATTTTCTGAGGCTGTCACAGATTTGTATTGATAAAATCATGAAACCAGTAAGTATAATTATTGAAGAGATTTAAAATGACAGAGCTTTTTACCATTTTTCTGTAAATAAATTACATCTTGAGTCATAAACAAATGGTGTCTCATGACGACATTTTACGTGCTGTATATTCTGGAAATTCCTTTAAAAATGAACAAGCCGCAAATCATAGCTGCCAACTTCTACGGTTTTTTGTGAGCACTAAATTTTTTTAGAAGTTTGTTCCTTTTTTATACGTTAAAAATCGTTACATTTCGGAGATAAAATCAAAGAAAATTTACTATTGAATTCTAGTGTTAAGACAATATCGTACAAGTTGGCCTCTATGCAAATATAACAGCATTATCTAAACATTTTTTTGCGTTTACATAAAAATGGAAAAATCTATTCGATTTCACAGTTTTGTGTGTGTTAACAGCATCACATTCGCCGTCATATAATACATCTACGTTTTAATCCAGACCATGCATTATTTGATTAAGGCTCTTTATTTGGATGTGTACTATCACCTCTTAAAGTTTTGTCCATCTTTAATGAAACTCCCTGTATATAATGTATTACCGCACTTCAAAACATTAAGGCATTTAGTTGTCAATGAAATGTTTTTCCCGCTCAACATCGCGAGATATTCTCAGACTGTCATGGGCAGAATTTTATTGATAAAATCATGAAATCAGTAGATCTAATTTTTGATGATATGTAAAATAAAGGTCCTTTTTTTCGTTTTTCGGTAAATACGTAACATTTTGAATCATAAACAATTGGTCTCGAATGCGTACTTGCCAACATTCCCTTAAACTTTCGTAAATTGTGGGTTAAACTGACCCAGGTTTAAAACGCGTTTCGAACCAGAAATTTACTGAAGAAATTAATTCAAATAGTTTTCATAGAGAAACTTGATTTTAAATATATCATGATACATCAATTAAATTTTCCGGGTTGTAACCTAAGTCAACTTAACTCACATTTTACGAAATTTAGTTGAATGTTGGCAAGTATGCTCATGTCAACAATTTTCGTGTTGTATCGTCTGGAAGCTCAGTTCAAAATGTACAAACATCAAATCGTAGCTGTCAACGTGTAACTTTTTTTGTTATAATTAAAACTTTGTTCCTTTTTTTCAGGGATGAGAGCGCTCCAACCAAAATTACTGATTGCTACCACTAAATTTTAATTGTATTTATCGCATTATTTTATGACAGAATTTCTGAAATTTAATAAAGTAAAGAATACTATTGAAATTTATTGGTGACAATCAGCCATTTGGCTCGGAGCTCTCTCATCCCTATTTTTTGCACGTTAACCCTTTGAACTCAGTTGGGTGAATTTCTTCCCACATAATTTTAATCTCCAAATGTCATATAGGCACCAGAAAATTCCACGAAATTTATTTGAAAATAAATTAACGCATTTTTTCGTGTATATAATAAACCGAAAATTTGTTTGCAAAATAGTGATACCAATGTGATATTTGGGTATTTCTAAGCAATTCACACACCAGAGCTCAAAGTGTTAAAAAAAGCTACATTTTGGAGATTAAATTAAAGAAGAAATGCTATTGAATGCTATAGCGTTAAGAAGAAACCCTACAATTTTGCCGCGGTGTTGCCAGTGTGCTACTTTTTTTTTTATTTCCGATTTCTTAATTGGCACTACATTTTCTAAATAATAAAATTCGTTATATTTAATGACATATTAATTAAGGCGTAAACAAACGGAATTTTACCATTTCAAGAAAAGTAGTGCCAATTAAGAAATCTAAAATTAAAAAAGATAGCCCATGGCAACACAGTCTGGCCACTATACAAATATAACAACATTAACTGAAAGGTTATTTGATTTTATACAAAAATAGAACACGCTATTCGATTTCATAGTTTCTCGATAAACCTTGTAATTTTATGGGTTTACGCAAAAAAAATATTACAAGACTGTGTCAGAAATTAACCAGTTTAAAATAAACTTTTTAGTAGCAAATAATTATGTTCGTTTAGTATTGAAAAGCCGTCGAATTTCCGAACAATTTCATTTTAACCCCATAGCTGCCAACTTGTACGGATTTTTGCTACCACTAAAATTTAATAGAAAATTTTGCCTAATTCATTCGCCGAATTTCAGTGAATGTTGATAATTAAAAAAGGCAGAAATTTCTGTTCAATTTTAGTGGTAGCAAAAATCCGTACAAGTTGGCAGCTATGTAACCCGGCTGTTCTCCTTCTGTCTATATAACCCAAAATGAAATTTGCTGCTCATAAATTTTTTACTAATGATTTCTTTTAGTTAGCATTTGACGAGCTTATTATTAGGTATATTTAATAGGGTAACTCCGATAGAGTCGCCACATACGGGATAGATGCCGCATCCCTTGTATTTCTTGTAATTATCGATAGATGGTGGTCAAACGCACAGTATATGTGAGCAATGAGACATTTTAACCAGTGTATAGCGTGAATCCCATTTTGATATTTACTTGTAGAAGTACAACCCTTAATTACAATTAAGTGCATGATTTCACTGTCCAAACTTTTAAACACGTTATGTTTAAATACTTTTTATACACTAATTACTAAATGGTTGCATGATTCGAAGTCAAAACTTTGTGTAGAGTTTCTATAGAGTACTGTGTGTATGGTTACGCCATTCCCCTTAGCGATGGCAGGTAACTGTGATGGCCGACGTCTGCAGTGTTGCCAGTGGGCTACTTTTTTTAATTCAGATTTCTTGATTGCCACCACTTTTTTGAAACGGTAAAATTACCTTTGTTTTCGCCTTAATTAATATGTCATTAAATAAGGCGCATTTTACCGTTCCAAAGAAGTGGTGCCACTCAAGAATCTGAATTAAAAAAAAGTAGCCCATCTGGCAACACTGGAAGTCTGTGCCATTCAAAATGGGATACATGCCGCCCTGCTATTCCAGTATACATGCCGCAGTTTCTTTTGTACGGGGTGATTAAGTGTTATTAACTTTTCCTTTTCTTTTTGCACAGACTAACCATGTTATGCATGTTATCAAGTTTACTAAAACCAAGGGAGAAAAAGGGGAAAATGAAAAGTAAGAAGGGCAATTAAGATGCAAATCAAGATGATAGTAATGAAAAATTGGATTACGCGTAACGCAGACCTTCTTTGCAAATTAATCTAAAAAAGAGGAAGTTTAATCGGCTTCATTGTATCATGTGTTTAAATGTAATTATATATGACACTTTTCGACACTTTTTCTATAGATTGTAGTTGAAGAAACAGGTCTCTTAACCCATTCGGGACCATATGTGCATATAAGCACCTTCATAAAGAGCTTACAAAATTTGTTTTTGGCAGCAGTAAAAAAGAAAAGTAATATTTCTTTATATTCGAGGATGGAGCAGCACAGTTGACGGTTGTTCTAACAGAGCGAAAAATGTCCGGACAAGAATTTAATCTAGTTGGGAAAATTATCCGTTCCCTTCATTATAATATTTTTTTGTTTAATTAGAGCATTTTCATGATTATTTAAGTAAAGGTAACTTCTTTTAAAAAAGTGGTACCAATCGAATAAAATTTGTGTAAATACACCGGTCCCGAAACGGTTAACAAATAAATTATGTAAACACAATTTTACTTTTTTTTCTTTTCCCTTCCTAATACATTGATTTTACGTTGTTCTGGAAAAACAATTAAAATTTAGTGTAAAAAATATAAGTCGACGATTTTAATAGTGAAATTAGGCAACAATTATTAATTTGAATCTACTAATACGTTTCACTGTACTCATTTAGTTTCAATTTGTTATTACATCGTTAATTACAGTCCAGATATGAATATTTTTTAAATATTTTTATTTACAATTTCCTTCTGTTCTTATTACAAGCGCAGCATACCTGCCGCACAAGTGCTGCGCTTCAGACTGAAAGTACGTATGACGCGCCGCAGTGTAAAGTTTTAGAAAAAATTGTTAAAAAATATTAGTAATTTGCTTTAAATTTCTTTGTAGCTCTACACGCGTTGTATATTTAACATTAAATAGCACAGCAGGATTTTTTTTTAAATTTTATGTCTACCATGGGACTTTATACACAAGTTCAAACAAATTTGCGGCATAAATCCCGGAATTACCCTACTGTTATAAAATAAAACAATATTCTTATTTGCGATGTAAAATCAAAATTTTCACACTTGTAATCCTTGGGCCAATATGACATGATTCAAAAATAATATCGGTTCTCTCTGAAATTTAGCTAGTTAATTTCCTTTGCTCACAACCAAGATCAAAATGCTTCTTATGGGAAGAAAGGTTCTTACCTTTCAAATTTGTTAGACAATGAAAAGGCTACATTTGGTGTTGGCCAGCTGTATAGCGAGAAAAGGAAGTGGAGGCCGGAACATTCTAAAAGCTGTAAAATTCAAGATAGTGGTTTTTTTTTTTTATTGCCATATATTTATTATCGCGGTGCTTTTTGCCTGTGGTTACATGGCACCTCGACGAAGATGTAGACTTCGTGACGATGAGGTGAAGCATCCGATTATGACGAGGAGGTTTCACAAAAAAATCATACGACTGACGATAGTTCTTATTCAACCCCAGATTCTGATGATGAAATTTGAGATAAGGAAATTTAACGTCATAACGTCAAAACAGTGCGATGAAAAGACGCGGAAATAACGTGGAGATTTTTCCATATAAAGAATCACATCTAGCACATACATAGAAATGTAACACCAGGTATAACCAGGAATGCTACTTGAGGAGTAAATGATATAAATTCTTCTTTTCAAGTAATTATTAACGATACCCTGGATAAAATCGTTATCGAAATGACGAATATTTAGAGCAGTAAGTGTATGGTGATATACGGAATGAAATGGTGATATACGGAAGTTAATTCCAAAGTATATATTTGTATATTATTACAGGTTGCTGTTTTTAAGTATCATGGTGAATCAAAATATAGCTTGTGAAATTCAAAAACAGGTAGGTGAATCTTTTCGCATCTCCCGAGTACATTGACATTGTGGAAAAGTATCTGTTATTAAATAAGCCAATTTGTTTAATAGTAAAATAGTGGTATCTTGATAGTTAATTTAAGGAAACACATTTAATTTTCCGTACCGTCAACGCAACACCAGGGGTTAATGTGTTAATAAGGATAGAAAATAAAGGGTAAATTGCTTGTTATATTCACTGTTGTTTTTTTTCCCGGCGGTAATGAGCCACTGCGAAACTGGTTACAGTTGAAACTTTAAATTTTTAAGGCTGCGTCAATTCCTGTTTATACATACTTCTATGGTCCCAGTATTCAGGGAGCACTGTATACACAACAGACTCCTTGAACACTCGGCCTGAGGGCTAACACAAAAATGGCGGATACCGAGGGACGATTTTTTTCAGCGTGTGTACGGTACCTAAATTTTTGGGACCAACATTTTCTAAAGGTTTCCTTCCATTTTATTTTTCTGATGTTAAACAAGTCAAAAGAATCTTTTCTAAAATACTGGTGTCTAAATTTAAGGGGCCGCACATGCGTTAAAAAAATCCACCTATGATGGAGGCCATTTTTTGTGACACCGCTAAAGCCTAGAATTCCGGAGGCGGCGGTATGCCAAATTGGCCTTCTTTTGTATCCGGAAATTTCATCTTCATACCGGAACTTTTTGAAGAAGAATTTTTACTTTAAGTAATCAAGAAACGGGTCTGGCCATTAAATAAATCTGAAAATACTTTTTGCATTTTCTGGTGTGAATCCAAGTTTTGTAAATAAAAGTGTGGTCCGAACTGGTAACCCTGATGGTATCCACTGTAAATGACATCATAAATTTTCTCTTGAATTTTTTTCTGAAACTACAGGTCACTCAAACATACATGTTGGATCATTTTATCGGTAATCTCAGAACAGAGTCTAGCTCAGATGAATTTATGTAATCTTTAATGAACTACCTTTATTTCATGCAGAATTGAATATAATTCTAACTCAATTCTTAAAGTTATACAATAAGCTGACTAATTATAAATTTCCTGTTTTTCTTGTCAAATAAAAGTTATCAGTTTGGTCTCTTTTCTATATAGAAATTCTCAAATAATATCACAAATTACGTATAATAAATTTGCTTCCTTCTATGACAAATCGCGCCCGTCGGCCTAATCGTTTCGCAGTTTTCGTGGTTTTCTTCGAAACCTTGGATTTCCAAGCGTAAATACGGGTTAGGTTCCCTTAGAAAGATCCCCACGAAGGGCACCCCCCTCTTAGGACCTATATCCCTCGTGATGATAATTGGCCGTCATAAACACAACCAACCAACCTTCCATGACAAATATTTTATGATTACTTACAGGAAAGAATTCTTCTAGAAGTTCCAGTATGGTTTCGGAATACAAATTCTGATCAAAAGGGTAATTCTGCATCAAGCAGTGCATTCCGTAGTTCTGAGTAAAAGGTGGAAGTGCCGAAGTCAGAGCAATTATACTTAGAGCCTACGCAGCACGTGTTAAGTTTGTTAGCACACACAAGCGCAACTTTCTTTACCAGCGGCCGGTAGCCAAAAAAATAAGCTGCAGTTGCAGAGTATGTTAATTTTGTTTTTGTATATGATCGCCAATTTCTTCTCTTCGATGAATCGTTAAATCAAAAGTGCGTAGGGAAAGAGAACAGCAACTTGTAATTCATAGGTTCGGCAATCCATCATTCAAGCCCATTCATCTCAATCACTAATACAAGCGTGATATCTATTCAGGATCCACTCTTATTGAAATTTTACATTTTAATCTTGATTAATATTTCTCAATTTCTTAGTATGGTTTTTTTTTTATTTTCCAGCATTCAAAATTACTATCAGCCGTAACAGGGCGATATTTTCAAATTGTGAAATTTCTTTCATTCATCAGCTCAGACCAGAGCGATTACACTTAGAGGGGGCGTACTACGTGTTAAGTTTGTAATCACACACTAGTGATACTTTCGTTTTACATGCGGTAGACAAGACGTTGCCTGCAAGGGCACGTAATCTAAATTTTGTGGGCATATATGAGCGACACTTTCCTCTCCCACGACAAGTTGTCAAAGTAAAAGCCGTATGTCTTACATTCCATAGTCTATCTAATTTACTTTACCACAGCGTGTGATTTCAATCATGGCTCACGCTTGAACGGCTGGCTTAACCCCTTGACGGACAGTGGAAAATATTATAGCCCCTTAATTAAAATTAAGGTTTGCACCAGAAACTTTTAATAAAGTTTTACTTTTATAATTTTGAAGAAAAAGGTGTTTAAAAATTGCTTTTTACATATTTTGAAATAAAATTTTCCCAAATTCCCGGTGAAAATTAAACATTACAGAAAAACAATTGTCCGCCCCTCAAAGGATTAACGATAGCTGCCAATTCTTACGCGTTTTATACCAAAAAAAATTAATAGAAATTTTGCCTTACATAATCTACACCATAATAAGCGATTAATCCTTTCTGGTCCGGTGACTCTTACACAAATTTCAATCGGATGGCCCCACTTTTTTGGAAAAGCTTTTAGTAACGAAGCAATCTAACTTTTTGCCAGAGCTCTTTTCGGGAAAAACAGTTAAGTGGTTAAAACACGGTTATTACCAGAATTTGAAGTTTCACAGAATCGGAAAACAAAGACAGATTTAGAATAAAGATGAAGATTTAGAACTGGGTGACAGGTCCCCCGCAATGTTATTGCGTAATCTGAGAGAATTAACACTGAAACGCCAGAAAATTTTACCAGAGCTTCACAAAATTATTTCACTCTAGAATTTGTATTTAAAATTACTTGATGGATTTATTTAACGTATTTCTGCGTGGTTTAAATTTAACTTATTTTATAAAAAAAATTCTGGCCCCAAAGGACATTTAATCTTTCGGTCGGAGTCGATCCGATTCTTTCCGGGCGTTGTAGTGTTAAGTGAGAATCATGTAAGATTTCTCTGGCTTGTTTAAAGTAAGAAATGTAAAGCGAAAAAAAACTTTAAAAACTTATTGGTACGAAAATTCAAAGTGACCGTACACACGCTGAAAAAAATCCGCCTTCGGCCGCAGTATTTTTTGTCTGAGCGCTCAGGCCAAGTTTTCAGGGGGCTGTGGTATGCACCGTATATGACGTCATAATTTTTCTTTAGAAATTCTTTCTGAAACTACGATCACACAAACATACATGTCGCACAATTTTATTGGTAGTCTAAACATGTATTCTAGCTCAGATGAATTTATGTAATCTTTAATGAACTCCGTTTACTTCAGGCGGAATTTAACATTATTCTAACTCAATACTTAAAGTTATAGAATATAAAAATGCTGAATAATTTCAAATGTCCTGTTTTCCTTGTCAAATCAAGGTTACGAGATCGGCCTCTTTTTCTATTCAGAATTTTTCCTGTAATATCAGAACTTACGAATAATAAATTTTGCTTTATTTAATGATGCATATTTTGCAATTATTTAAAGAAATATTCCCCTGGAACTTCCAGTATGATTTCGGAATACAAATTCAGACCAAAGGGATAATCTTGTGTCAAACAATGTATTGCATGCTTCTGAGTAAAAAGTGGAAATGTCGAATTCTGAGCGATTATATTTAGAGCATGCGCAGCAGTTGTTAAGTTTGTTAGCGCACACAAGCACCACTTTCTTTACTAGTGGCCTTTAGCCAAAACATAAATGCGCTGCAGTTGCAGAGTATGTAAATTTTGTTCGCGTACATGAGAGCCTCTTTCTTCTCTTCGAAGAATCGTGAAATCAAAAGTACGTAGGAAAAGAGATCAGCTACTATTTATTTATAGTTTCTAAAATCCGTCGTTCAAAACAATCATCTCACTCACTAATAACAGCCAAGATTTTAACCCAGGGTGTATGAATTTGTTCTAGTTTTTTATTTTAATCTTGATTAATATAAATTATGGGCAATTTCTCCTTGTGTCATTTAGGTGTATTTTTAAATTTACTTGAATTCAAAATTACTATCAGTCGTAACTTGGCACTATCTTCAAATTGTGAAATTTAATTCATTCATCCGCTCACACCAGAGCGATTACTCTTAGAGCGTGCGCACTACGTGTTAAATTTTTTATCGCACTCTAGCAAACTTTTCTTCCTGAAGCGGTAGCCAAAAAAGAAGTGGCCTGCAACGAAAGTAATCTAAACTTTGTTGGCATACATGATAACCAGTTTCTTCTCCTACGACAAGTTGTCAAAGTAAAAGACGTAGGTCTTACATTTCATGGTCTACCTAGTTTACTGTACCCCAGCGTGATATTTCAATCTCGGGTCACTCTTGATAGGCTAGTTTAATGATAGCTGTCAAATTTTAAGCTTTTTTAAAGCAAAAATGCAATAGAAATCTTTGTGATACAAAATCTGAATACTGCAGCGGTTACCCCTTGGTTATCTGTCGACTCTTAGACAAATTTCAATCGCATGGCACAACTTTTCTTAAAAGAAGTTACTTTCATTTACGCAATTTCGAAAATGCTCTAATAAATAAGGTATTTTTTTCATTTATTACAGGTGACAAAAGAAACTTTTGCAAAAACAAATGATCTCGGGTCAAACTCGGGATTTGCTGAAAGGTGTTAAAAAAGTAATATTTGCTATAAAAGTTTTGCTTTACAAAACAACGTAACAGTTGGCAGCCATGAATTACCGTTCGTTTATGGATTAATATTTTATGATTTATCTTTCTAAATTTCTTGGTGTCAACATTTCATTTTCTAGCATACAAAAAGAGCATCTGATGTAAGGGAGCACTATTTTCAACTTCTGAAATTTCTTCCATTCATCTGAAGAGGCTTATTAAATAACGGCTTTGGTTCGAGGAAAATTCTGTGCTCCAACACAACACATATTGCTAAAAAATCTCGTTACAACGATTACATGACAGAAAACCTATCATACACTCATGTCCAAAATTAAGGTCACAAACATAAAATGTGTGAAAACTGATGAACTATTCACTGTTTTGCCACGAAATTTGGCACAGAGGTTTATTACAATTAGAGAAAGAATGTAACAACATAACAATATGGAAAATAATTTAATTGTGAATTAAGATACAGGGTAATTCAAAAAGTGTTAAATCATGAATCAGAGATAAAGCATTTATCTCGGGAAAAATATGTCTAATAGGGAGTGTGATCACAGTACACTGCTATACATGCCTCATAACGAGCTCTCATACTGTTTATGAGAGTGTCAATAAATCTTTTTGGCAACAAAGCCCATTCTTCCTAAAGTGCGGCTTTTAACTCCTGGCGGGTCCTGAGAGGGGTGTTACTCTGTGAAATGGCTCTTCCTAAACCATCCCAAACATGTTCAATAGGACTGAGGTCCGGAGACCTCCAGAGCCAATTCATATGGAGAATGTCCTCTTCTTGAAGAAAATCATGAACAATGCGAGTTCTGTGTGGCTTCGCATTATCGTCCATAAACATGAAGTCCGGGCTTACAGTACCCGGAACAACCTCACATATGCTTCAAGGACCTCATCCCTAACGCCCGGTGTCCAGTCGTGTTTATCCCTTTAACTGCATCCAACAGAAGAACACAGTTGTTGAGGAGCCGAAGAGATCAGTCTTGGAAACAACAAGAATGGGGCCATGTTCTTTCCAGTGATGAGTCGACATTCACCACGCAGAGGGATTCTCGCCGAATCTTGATCAGGAGAGAACGTGGAGATCGCTATCATCCCTCCTACTGAAAAGAAATCGACAGATTTGGTGGCAAATAAATCCTTGTCTAGGGCGGCATAATGTTGGGCAGTCGTACAACGCTACTCGTCTTCGATGCGGGTACTGGCAACGCACATTCTGTAGGGATGAGGTCCTTGAATCCTATGTAAGGTTTTTCCGAGTTGCCGTATGCCCGGACTTCATGTTTATCTACGATATGCGAAGCCACACAGAGCTCACATTGTTGAAGACTTTCTTGACGAAGAGGATATTCGCCGTATGAAATGGCCCTAGAGGTCTCCGGACCTCAATCCTATTGAACATGTTTAGGATGGTCTAGGAAGAGCCATTGCACTGCGTAACACCCCTCCCAGGACCCACCAGGAGTTAAAAGCCGCGCTTTTGGAAGAATGCGCTTTGTTGGCATAAAGACTTATTGACATCCTCATAAACAGTGTGAGAGCTCATTGTGAGGCTTGTATAGCAGTGCATGGTGGTCACACTCCATATTAAACAGACTTTTACCGAGATAAATGTTTTAACTCTGATTCTTGGTTTAACACTTTTTCATATACCCTGTATCTTAACTCACAATTAAAATCTTTTCCATATGGTTATGTTGCTATGTGATTTCCGCCATTGTAACATACCTCTGCGCCAAATTTCGTGGCAACACAGCAAATAGTTCATTAGTCTTCACAGATTTTACGTTTGTGACCTTAATTTTGGACATGAGTATATGTACTTGAACATAGCCATTTAGAGGCGGAAAATCAAAACACGAAAAATCTTTTTAAAAGAATATACAAAATTATTAACATAAATGATCTGGTGTAAATGCAATATAAAATAACAAGTCTCAAATATAAAATACAAACTTCAGTACAAAAGTAATGGTGTGCAATTTATTTGCACAAAACTCTTAAAATATTTAACACTTAATCGTTTTAAGGATAAATTAATTGCTAACTGCTGCTAAAAGGCAGAAATGAAGAAATGTCACAAGAATTTCGTCACCGGACGTCGTCTGTCAAATATGTGTCAATAATTGGTTTTCTATTTAAAAAGATGCAAAAAAATGCATTACTCTAAATTAAATACAGTCTTCCTAATAAATGAACGCACTTCAGACTATTTTCATTATTTCAATCCTATCTCGTCAATGGAACTATGAATAAAGATGAACTGACAAATGCTTAAAACAATGAAGCTTCAACTGTAACCGCTTTCGCAGGGGTTGATTACTAACGGTGCAAACTTATACCAGTAAATTTAAATAGAAATTTTCTCCTTATCTAAACGCTTTATTAATGAAGAACTTCAATAATAAATTATGGCAAAAACAGATTTTAATTTATACTGGGGAAAGTTTACTTCAGTTGCAGTCAGGTCTTATATTTACGCTGCATTGTGATAACCTAAAAAAACTCCTGTCGGCATCAGGGAAAGAGGTTATAACACCTGGACAAACTTTCATCATTAATACGAATAGAAATTTTTACCATATTTGTGAGTGAAATTTTGCATTAGTAAAGCGCTTTAATAAAACAAAAATTTTTATAAAAATTAACTATTGTAAGTTTGCCGTGGCGGTAATCGGAAACTTTTGATGATATTAAAAAAAAAAGTCGCTATCTTGTCACAACCTCTCAGTTATTGCATTCGCAACTAGTAGACAATGCACTCATAGAACTATTAATAAAGAGGTACTGACATAGCCATAAAATAATGAAGCTTCAACTGTAACCGCTATCGCAGGGGCTGTTGGAAACTTCCACCAGTAATTTTACATAATTTTCAACTTATTTAAGCACCTTCTTATCACAAAATTTCAGTCATAAATAATGGTAGAAACAGATTTTCATTTTAGCTGGTAGGAGTTTGCTTTGGCGGTATTTAGGCCTTGCGTTTCCGTAATATTGTGACAACCAGGGAAACAAACTGACAGTTTTACAAGGCATACTGACAACAGTAAAAACAAATAGAAATTTTTACGGCATTTTTGAGAAAAATTTCCACGGATAAGACATTTAATTAAGACGAAATTTTCTGTTCAATTTTACTAGTGGGATGTTTGCTCTGGCGGTAATCAGAAACTGAAGATCCGATTTAAAAAACATCAGTTGCCATCTTGTGACAACCACCTCTGTTACTTCACTCGCAACTCGAGAAAGTACACTATATGTCTCCTCCTCTTTATTCATAACTCCATTAATGCACTGTATGTCTTCTCCTCTTTATTCATAACTCCATTATCTTTTCCCCTTGAATCTTAAATGTGTGAAGTAGAAATCCGTACTCTATAAATAACTTGCAAAATCTAGTGCTGAGGAAGCAAATACTTTTGTCAATGATAACAAATATAATTCTTTTTTGTAGCCATTTTATCTTTTTTATGTTTCAAAACACATAAAATGGTGTTTTTGGCAAAAGGGTCTAAATTATATTTATTATTTTTATTTATTTATTTATTTATTTATTTATTTTGCTTTTGAAAACATTAGAGTTCTAAAAGTGCTTGACTATTTAATTTAAGACCTGTAAAACTTAACAGTAGAACCGAGGTGGCGGGTGATTTTGACCATTACCTCTATTCAAACCAGAAAACCCCTTATAAAGTAAATTAAATATAGGCTGCACAAAAATAGTTTAAAAAAGTAAGTTAAATAGTTTTAAATAAAAGTTCTGATGGTAGTTATCTTTATAAAACTTGGGTAAAATTTCCCGCGGTTCAAGTTTTAAATATCACATTGATCCATTTTTTAAAAAATATTAACCCCTTAACGGTGGCATTAAATTACGGTTTAAAAATTCAAATTGCTTATTGGCACCACTTTTTTGAAAAAGAAGTATTCACCTTACGTAATGACAAGTAAAGTGATACCATAATGAAACCAAGTACACTATTTTATAAAACTGGTGAGAATCAAACATTCTGTAGAAAGGACACAGCCCGTGAATATCACGGAAGCGAGAAATAAGGGGTTAAAGCATTGGTGGCCAACTGTGGCACGCTCAGCACCGCTAAAATTTCACAGTAGTCATTGCCTTATGTAATCATCGAATATCTTCGATTCAAGAAGTCGAATTTTTCTGTAAAATTTTAGTGGTATCCGGCGTGCCACAGTTGGCCACCTGTGGATTAAAGTAACATTGTTTCTTGATTTCCACTCATTTCTATTTGTGCCTAATTCCTTAACTCGTTGAAGGGCAAGCAATTGCGTTTGTGTAACTTGAAAATTTGTATGTGAAATTTGGAAAATTTGTATTTCTAAATAACGAAAAGCAATTTATCTACAGTTTTCCCTCAAAGTTATAAAAGTGGAAGTTAGTTAATAGTTTCTGGTGCAAATCTTAATAAAACATAGGTGGGACATAATATACCCCATAGCCCCCCAAGGGGTTAAAACCCGATGAATTATTTTAACGGCCATGACAGGTAAAATGATTTAATGACAGGTAAAATGATAATATAATAAAGTCAATTACGCTATTTTATAAAAATGGTGGGAATCAAACAATTTGAATAAAAGACACAGGCCGTGAATATCACGGGAGCGAGAATTAAGGGGTTAAAACCAATTTGAGCGTCTTGCAAAATGTAAAATATTAATGTTGTTTTCTTTGCATTTTGTTTTAAATGCTAAAAAAATTCGATTCTTTCAACATTATAAAAAAACTCAATTACAAATATGAATGCAATCCTTGAGAGTATTAATCATTCTTCAATATATTTAAAATTCATTAAATCTATAGAATTATATTATCTTAAATATTGCTTGTACTGCTGTGAAACCTGGAGCTTAGTGAACGGAATATTACGCCCCAAACACTTAGAGGGTTAAAGCAAAGCGATGTAAGTAAGCGTCCTATCTTAAATGGGAGATGTAACCGTAAGATTAAAGGCGAAGTCACATCAATCAAGGTCGCACGTCACGTAGCGGATGGGGTTAAAATACAGGAAGATGCCTAACTGTTTTCTTACTTCACACCACTAAAACTGTAATTTTTTTTTCACCTTGATTAACAGCTGAAATATTTTTAGCAAGGTCGATGAAAACTTCGTGGCGCCAAGTGTAGCTGGACGCTCCACTCGCTACGCCATTATTTCTATAAATGTGGTAAACAAGATTCAGATCCAAGAGTGACTAAAGTTTTAGAAAATATATGAAGTCGCACTACAAGACCGCGTATGTGGATTATCACCCTGTCCAGAAGATGGCACAACTGTGTTAATTTACGCCCGATTCCAGTATTAAGTTTGTACGCTTACTTATATCGCTTTGGGTTAAAGATGATAGTAATTGGAAGTTTCATTCCATACTGTTTCAAGGTTTATATTTATTTCATTACGAGTACAATAAAATCAAAAATGTTTTCAAATGTTGAGTGAATTTTCTGACTTCAAAATTTTATTTTTATTTATAGTGATGATCGATAATAGTGGCTGTTTTAGTTAAGAGTCGAAACTAATTTAGGTGAGAGGATTTGTGAAATTTCGAAAATTTCCTATATCAAACACAATTAGTTCTTGAAAACTTAGGACATTAAAACATAAATCTTTCAAACTAATATAATTAGAAAATCACAAACATAATTAGAAATATCTAAACTGATAAAGTAAAATGTAACTTTTAATAAAAGTCTTCTAAAACTAAACAATTTTTAAATAAAATGTTACCCATGCATTTTACATTTCAGTGTAAACTATTTATGACGATAAAATGTTAAAATGATTCAATGTCAAAAGAATTTACGAAGAGAATGCTTTTAAAAAATTGTTAATTTAATCAAAAGTAAAATTTTGTTCAATACTACTGGCGCCATTCGGCAGTTTGGTATTAAATTCAAGTGATATATATATAGTGTTCCCACGTATCCCGCGTAAACCTGGGCTTAAAATTCTCTGGACACCAAAAATTTCTTATAGTTTATTCTAAAAGCGTCATCTATAATCGCAAATAATTCTGCCATCAAATAAGGCGAAGAAAATTGCTCTAACCCTTTGAGCTCTGGTGGGGAAATTTTTTCAAAATTCCCTAATGTCACATTAGCACCAGCATTTTGAAAACAAAAAATTCGTTTTTCGTTTTAAAATGTACTCAAAAATGCATTAAACTCTGTTCAAGTAAATTTGGTCGAATATTCCGGTGCATTGTGATATTTGGGAATTAAAATTAAAAGGGAAGAAATTCAACAACTAGAGCTCAAATGGTTTAACCCTTTGAAGGGCTCTGATGCCGTGACGGCATCACATAATTTTAATCTCTAATTGCCACAATGGCACCGGAATTTTATAAATAAAATCTCCCTTTTATTAATTACGCAAAAATATACTATTACTTGTTTACAAATAAATTCTCTTGTGAATACTGGTGTCACTCAATTATTTCAACATTTTACGAATACAAGTACCTTGCCCCTTAAAGGCTTAAATACTGGTGTACAGAGCATTTGCAGCCCCGATTTACTTGGGAAACCTAACAACACTATGTATGAGGACATCAGAAGCCAAGGGGTACAAGTGACAAAACTTCGATTTGGTGTAAATTGAGTTCAAAGGTAATTGACGTTAAAGTTGAACATCAATAATAATTCTCTGAATTGAAATAGGAACCTGTTGCTTGTTTCACAGTGGTCTTTTAACTCTTATTTCAATAAATGTGAAAAAAGTAGAGTGCAACTTTCTTAAATTTATAATTAATCAATATTGATCATTATTCGATAAAAGGGGTTCTTCTCTAAAATACAAGAAATAATTACAAAATCACTTATACTTCTTTACCTGAAAAGAAGAAAGCATATTCCCAGATCGTCTGTGCGCTTAGTTCAATTTTTTCAATTTTTTCACTTATACCCCTTGGCTTCCTGGATCTTCATATTTAATCAGAGCTGCCAAGTCTCCGGCTTTTTGGATGCCAGTATTTTAATACAAAAAATGTTGTTTTCATTTAATTGGAACATTTGGGAAATTTAAAAGAACGACATTTTCTCTGAGATAATGGTAGTGCGCAAAAAGCCGGAGACTTGGCAACTCTTATATAATATCTGTTCCTTGGAACAAAAAGGGCCAATGTCCATTTTTCTCAAATGGCAGAAAACCCAATTTAAGTTTGAGGAAATTTAAGAATCTTGCTACGATTTCTGTACTATTTTTTTTTTTTTTTTTTTTTTTTTTTTTTTTTTACATTTTAAATTGGCCATTTTTTTTCATTAACAGTAAGTAACATTGGCCTAGACAAACCATTTTGTTTTCAATGATCTAATATTGGGAGGACTTCGGCACTTTTAACAATTACTTTATATCGCATCTTGAATTTATTCGTGCATTTAACTCAAATTTCTCAATTTTGGACATTGGCCCTTTTTTTTCCAAGGTACAGATATATTACCGCACTTCAAAATATTAAGGCAAATAAAAATAAAAATTTCCCGCTCAACATCGCGAAATTTTCTGAGGCTCTCACGGGCAGATTTTTATTGATAAAATCATTAAATCAGTGGGTAAAAATATTGAAGATATTCTAAAAAAAGGAGCTTTTTCCGTTTTTCTGTAAATACGGTACATCTTGAGTCATAAGCAATTGGTGTCTCATGGCGATATTTTTTGTGTTGTATATTCTGGAAAATCCGTTCAAAATGAACAAACAGCAAATCATAGCTGCCAACTTCTATGATTTTTTTTTTTTTTTTAACCAAAATAATTTATTCGATGTTTGTTCCTTTTTTATACGTTAAAGATCGTTACATTTCGGTCATTAAATTAAAGAAAATTTAATACTGAAATCTAGCGTTAAGAAGAAAGCGTACAAGTTGGTCGCTATGCAAAAGTAACAGCATTATCTGAAAGCTTTTTTTTCCTTTTGTCTTTACACGAAAATTGAAAACGCTATTCGATTTCACACTTTCTCAATAAGAAGACCTGGGAATTAATTGCACATGTTTATGAAAAAACAAAAATTACAGGACTGTGTCAGAAATTAGCCAGTATAAATTTAACCTTTTATGAGCAAATAATTATGTAAAGCCAATTGAAAAGCCAATAATATTGAAAAGCCATCAGAATTTCCGTACAATTTCATTTTAACCGTGCTGTTATCCTTCGGCCTATATAACCCGAAATGCAATTTACTGCTCATAATTTTTTTACTAAAGATTTATTTTGCTTAGCATTTGACGAGTTTATTTTTAGGTGTATTTAATACTGTTATTACTTCAAAAGAAAATAATATTGTAATTTTCGATGTAAAATCAAAAATGAATCATCTCACTTGTAATATTTGGCTCAATATGATCGGATTAAAAAATAAAATTGGTCCTCTCTAAAGTTCAGCTAGTAGATGTTCTATTCCTCACTTCCAAAGTCAAAATACTTCTTAGGCGAAGAACAGTTCTTACCTTCAATATTTATTAGCAAATGAACAGGCTACATCTGGTGTTGAGCCAGATATATAGACAGAAAAGGAAGTGAAAACCAGTACATTCTAAAAGTCATAAAATTAAAGATAGCGGGGTTTTTTATTGCCTTATACTTATTATCGCAGGGTTTTTTGTCTGTAGTTACCATCAGTGTTGCGAAACGGGCTACTTTTTTTTTATTCAGATTCTTGACTGGCAACACTTTTTTGAATTGGTGAAGTGCCACTAATTTAATGACATATTAATTAAGGCGAAAACAAAGTGAATTTTAACATTTCAAAAAAGTGGTGCCAATCAAGAAATCTGAATTTTAAAAAAATTGCCTACTGGCAACACTGGTTACCATGGTTTCTCTCTAAAGAGTTATGCTTCATGACGATGCAGTGGAAGCATTACTAAAAGCGTTCGGCTCTGACAAGGAAGTTTCAGAGAAGAAAATCATACAAGTGATGACAGTTTTTGTTCAACCCCAGAATCAGATGATGAAAATTCAGATATGGAAAAGTAACGTGATAATGTGAAAACAGTGCGATGAAAAGACGCGGAAATAACGTGGAGATTAGAACCGTTCCCAAATAAAGTGAAGGCATCCAGCGCAAACATAATAAATGTAACATCATGTATAACCAGATATGCTACTTTCAGAATAAATGAGATAAAATCTTCTTTTCAAGTGAACATTAACAATACTCTGGAAAAGTCTTAGAAATTACTAATATTGAGGGGCAGAATATGTATTGTGACTTACGGACGAAATAGATGATGTTACATTTCAGGCATGCATTAGTGCACTATTACTGGTTGGTGATTATAAGTCCCACGGTGAATGAAACGCAGAGGCTTACAGAGTCTTACTAAAACACGGATTAGGTTTGAAGAAAATTCTGTCCTCCATCATAACACATATTGCTAACAAATTTTATCACAACGATTACATGACAGAATACCTATCATATGTACTTGAACAAGAACCAATTCAAACGAAAACCACAAATAAAGCAAACACATATTTAAAAAATATACAAAATTATTAGCATGCATGAACTGGTGTCAATGCAATATAAAATTAACAAGACTCAAATATAAAATACAAAATGGAGTTGAAAATGAATGGAGTGCATTTTAGCATAGCTGCCAACTCTTCCGCTTTTTCAGACCACAAAATTTTAATAGAAATTTGTGCCTTATTTAACCCTCTGTCTACCAGAAGGGTCCAATGGACCCGACATGTACATTCAAAATATTTATTCAAACCAGAAATTTCTTCAAAATAAACTAAATGTATAAATCAGACAATAATAAGTTAAATAAACAAATTAAATAGTTTTAAGTAAAAATTCTGGTGTAGAATGTTTTTATAAAACTTGAGTAAAATTTCCGGTAGTTCTAGGGTTAATCGGCAGATTACGGCGATTTAAAAAGATAAAATTTTCTATAAAATTTTTGTGGTCTGAAAAAGCGTAAGATGTTGGCAGCTATGACTTTAGTTGCATAAAACTCTTAAAATATTTAATATTTAATCGTTTTAACCCTCCGTCTACCAGGCGGGTCCATTGGACCCGACAGGTACATACAAAATATTCATTCAAACCAGAAATTTCTGTAAAATAAACTAAGTATATAAACCAGACAAACATAAGGTAAATAAAAAAGTTAAATAGTTTTAAATAAAAATTCTGGTGTAGAACGTTTTATTAAAACTTGAATAAAATTCCCGGTAGATCTAGGGTTAAGGATAAAGTAATTGCTAACTGCTGGTAAAAAGCAGAAATGACGAAATGTCACAAGAATTTCGTCTCCGGGAGTCGCCTGTCAAATATGTGTCAATAACTTCATTTCTATTTAAAAAGATGCAAAAAGAAGTATGTATTAGTCTAAATTAAGGCTTTCAAATAAATGATCAAACTTCAGTCTTTTTTAATTATTTCAATCCTATCTCGTCAATAGAACTATGAATAAAGAGGAACTGAATTATACTTAAACCAATGAAGCTTCAACTGTAGCCGCTTTCGCAGGGGTTGATTATTAACGGTACAAACTTATACCAGTAAATTTAAATGGAAATTTTCTCCTTATTTTTACGCTTTATTAATGAAGAATTTCAATAATAAATTATGGCAAAAACATATTTTAATTTGTACTGGAGAGAGTTTACTTTGGTGGCAGTCGGGTCTTATATTTACGCTGCATTCTGACAACCTAAACAAACTCCTGTCTGTGTCAGGGAAAGAGGTTATAACACTTTGACTATCTTTCATCATTACAACGAATAGAAATTTTTACCATATTTGTGAGTGAAATTTTGCATGAATAAAGTGCTTTAATAAAACAAATTTTTTATAAAAAATTACTATTTTAAGTTTGCCTCCGCGGTATTGATGATATTAAAAGATCAGTCGCTATCATGTCAAAACCTCCTCAGTTACTGCATTCGCAACTGGTAGACAATGCACTATATGTCTTCTCCTGTTTATTCATAACTCCATTATCTTTTCCCCTTGAATCTAAAATGTGTGAATTAGAAATCTGTACTCTATAAATAACTTGCAAAATCTAGTGCTGTGGAAACAAATATTTCTGTCAATGATAACAAATATATTCCTTTTTTGTAGCCATTTTAAATATTTATGTTTCAAAACACATAAAATGGTGATTTTTACAAAAGGGTCTTAATTATTTTTATAAAGTTTTTTTTTTTTCCTTTTGAAAACATTAGAGTTCTAAAAGTGCTTGACTATCTAATTTAAGACCTGTAACATTTAACAATAGAATCGCGGTGGCGGGTGATTTTAATCCGTACCAAATGAAAATATGTCGATTCGAACCAGAAAACGCATTATAAAGTAAATTCAATATACGACGCACAAAAATAATTTAAAGAACTAAGTTAAATAGCTTTAAATAAAAGTTCTGATGCTAGTTATCTTTATAAAACTTCAAGCGGTTCAAGTTTTATATATCACATTGATCCATTTTTTAAAATAGTATAACCCTTTAACCCCTTGGGGACGAGCGACACGTATGCGTGCCGGAAATAGGCCTAAGGATCCTCGTTTATCCTCACCAGTAAAATTTTACTGTAAAATTTGCTTTATTTAATCCGAGCATTTTCCCGATTTGAATAGGCACAAATTTCTGTTTTTTAAAACCGGTAGCAGAGTAATAAACATTTCGTAAAAGGCTCCCGTCGCGAAGGGGTTAACGGTGGCACTAAATTACGGTTTAAAAATTCATATTTCTTATTGGCACCACTTTTTTGAAAAAGAAATAGTCACCTTTTTTAATGACAGGTAAAATGATACTATTATAAAGCCAATTACACTATTTTATGAAACTGGTGGGAATCGAACAATTTGAATAAAAGAAATAGCACGTGAATTTCACGGGAGGTAGAATTAAGGGGTTAAATATGATAGTAATTGGAAGTTTCATTCCGTACTGTTTCAAGTTTTATATTTATATCACTACGAGTACAATAAAATCAAAAATGTTTACAAATGATAAGTGAATTTTCTGACTTGAAAATTTTATTTTTACTTTTAGTGATGATCGATAATAGTGGCTGTTTTAGATAAGAGCCGAAACTAAATTAGGGGAGAGGATTTGTGAAATTTCGAAAATTTCCTATATCAAACGCAATTAGTGCTTGAAAACTTAGAACATTAAAACTTAAATCTTTCGAACTAATATAACTAGAAAATCACAAACATAATTAAAAATATATAAAGTGATAAGTATAATGTAATTTTAGTAAAAATAAAAGACTTCTAACAAAACTAAATAATTTTTAAATTATATGTTACCCATGCATTTAACATTTTCAGTGTAAAGTATTTATGATGCTAAAATGTTAAAATGATTCAAAGTACAAATAATTTACGATGAAAATTCTTTCCAAAAATTATTCATTTAAACAAAGGTAAAATTTTGTTCAAAACCTCTGGCACCATTCGGCAGTTTTGAATTATATATATACCGGGTGTCCCAAAAAGGACTGACTGATTTTAAAATTCAATAACTTGTAAACGGTGACAGATATTTAAAAAATTCTTGCAGGAGTGTTATGCATAAGGTCAAAAGTTTTTTTACAGTGATTTTCAATTTTAGTTCGAATTACAAACAATAGATGGCGCTGTAAGCAATAGTCGCTAAATACAGGCTCGATTTTTGGTCCTTTATCTTGTTCTATGCGGAAAAAGGAGATGGAAATGTATTATCCGGGCCACGAAGTACCAAAAATCGAGCCTGAATTTAGCGTCTATCAATCGCAGCGCCATCTATTGTTTGTAATTCAAACTAAAATTGAAAATCACTGTAAAAAAACTTTTGACCTTATGCATAACCCTCCTGCAAGAATTTTTTAAATATCTGTCACCGTTTACAAGTTATTGAATTTTAAAATCAGTCAGTCCTTTTTGGGACACCCGGTATATATATATAGTGTTCCCATGTTTCCCCCGTAAACCAGTGCTGTATACCAAACATTTCTTATAGTTTATTTCGTCATCTATAATCGCAAATAAATCTGTCATCAAATAAGGCGAAGAAAATTACTTTAACTTTTTTGAGCTCTGGTGGGGAAATTTCTTCAAAATTCAAAATTCTCAAATGCCATAATGTGACATTTGGGAATTTTGAATTTTGGCACCAGAATTTCGAAAACTAAAAATCGTTTTTCGTCTTAAAGTATACTCGAAAAATGCATTAAACTCTCTTCAAATAAATTTGGTCGACTACTCCTGTGCTTTGTGATAATTGGGAATTAAAATTATGTGTGAAGAAATTCAACCACTAGAGCTCAAAGGATTTAAATACTGGTGTACAGAGCATTTGCAGCCCCGATTTACTTGGGACAGCACTATACCTGACAACATTATATACATGACATATATGTACATGACATATATATATGACAGCACCTGACAACACTATATATGAGGACATGAGAAGCCAAGGGGTAAAAGTGACAAAAATTCGATTTAGAGTAAATTGAGTTCAAAGATAATTGATTTTAAAATTGAACATCAATAATAATTCTCTGAATTGAAATAGGACCTGCTGCTTGTTTCATATTGGTCTTTTAACTCTTATTTCAATAAATGTGAAAAAAGTAGAGTGCAATTTTCTTTAAATTCATAATTAATCAATATTGATCATTATTCAGCGATAGTGGTTGGTCTCTAAAACACAACACATAATTACAAAATCACATATATTTCTTTACTCGAAAAGAAAAAGGCATATTTCAAGGTCGTCTGTGCACTTAGTTCATTTTTTTTTAATTTTGTCACTCATCCCGCTTGGCTTCTGGGCTCCTCATATAGTCCAGTCATTTGGTAGAGAATAGGGGAATGTTTTGGTGTAGTTTTGATATTTGGTGCCTTTATATTTTTTGGGTCGCTGAACACGAATCTGAAGTTTACCAACAAAATTTATCCCCAGAAACACGTTTTTTTGTCAAAAAACGGGGAAAAGGGGATTGTTTTTTCCAAATATCATCAAAATTATACATTTTACGCAAAAGTTCTCAGTGCATATATTAAAGAGTATAAAATGTTCTACATTTTATGTAATAAAAGTTTTTTTTTTCTCTGATCAATGGTTTAGCCGTGACAAAGCCGCAAAAATGGGTATGGAAATCAAAAATTGAGGAAAAGCGGGAATTACGGCAGTTTACGTAGATTTAACATTAAAACTGTCCATATTACGCAATCTTTGACAATTAATGATACTAAATATAATATTATTGACTACAATTTATGTATTTGAGGTTCATTGTTTCCTTCATAACTAAAAAAATAAAAAATGAGCATGCCTGTGATCAAAATCTTCATTTGCAATTACAAAATAATAATAATAATAATAAAGCTTTTCTTAATTTGACTTTTAAAAAACAAAAATAAAATAACTAAAACAGACTTTCGCTGACAAAAGTTGACACGGATATAGTTCTTAAAGTTTCACTTTTAGCCTAAACAGACCATTGGGAGGGGAGATTTCATCATTTGACACAGAGGAAAGTTACGGCTATCATTGTCCTTGAAACACGGCTGTATGAAATGTCAAATTTAAACGGAGTGACAGGGTAAAACCTCTTACCGTAATGGCCAATGTAATACAAGTAGACAACTAGTTGGTTCCGGCCGATCCTACAATTTTGTTCCAACGAATTTCGGTTGCAAAAGCATTCGGATGAAGACCTAGAGGAGATTTTGACGTACGATATAGGCCCTTATTCCTTGTCCCTATTTGACAATGGCTTAAGAAAAGGAAACAAATCTACACTCTACAAGGCATTCAAACCCCTTACGAACAAGCGGTTCAGTGGCGAGGTTCAATTCGTCACTGATGGGGGGGGGGGGGTTATTACATAGAGTTGTTTGGCCTAGGAATCGGTCTGGTCTTTTTCTTAAATCTCCGACAAATATGTTCAGTATGTGCAGTCAAAATATCAACCACAGGCAATAGTTGTCTTTGATGGCTACCCTGATGATGTACAAGGTGGAACAAACACTGCTGATCGTATGACACAATCAAGAAAACATGCATCAACTGACATATTGTTTGAAGAAATAATGATACCGACCATTTCCAAAGAAAAGTTTCTTATTAACCCACAAAACAAAAATCGGTTAATATCTATAATGATTGAAAAGCAAATATTACATGCAAGCAAGCAAAAGAAGACGCAGACACCTTGATTATAAAAACTGCTTTGTCCTTGGCTCCATCAAATGAGACGCTAATTGTAGTCGGGGAGGATGTAGATGTTTGGTCATTTTGATAGGTATCTGCACGGATGAAAACATTTTCATTTTAAAACCAGGGAAAGACACCATTTCTCCAGTGACATTTTCTCCAGGGTTAACCAGGTGGGGAGGCCTACCAAAAGGCTTAAGCACTCACTAGCCCCACCCGGAGATTTTCTCCAGCTAATGCTATGGGTCCAACTGTTGCGAAAATCATCCTCTTCCTACATGCTATGAGCGGCTGCGATACAACGTCAGCACTGTTTATGCAAGGGAAAATAAAGTTCCTCAAAACTCTTGTGAAGAATCCATATCTTGCCGACGTTGTTAAAGTGTTCTACGACTCGAACGCTACTCAGGAGATGATTGCAGCTGCTGGGTAACGTTTCCTTGTCTCACTGTATGGTTATAGTGGGACAAATGTGCCTTCGCTGAATCACCTAAGGTATATTTCGTACAAGAAGTCTGAATTTAGATACAATTCGAACATTACTACATTACCACCATCTGCAACTGCAGCACAACAGCACTCTTTAAGAGTATATCACCAGGTCCAGAAATGGCTGGGGGTTGAAAAAAATGCTGAAGAGTGGGGATGGAAAAGAACAAATACTGGCCTTGAGCCTGTGTTCACTGTACTACCCACTTCTCCGCCAGCTTTGGTGAAGCTTGTATCCTGCAAGTGTAGAAAGAACTGCCAAAGAAATTGTGGATGCAAGAAGGCAGGGCTTTTTTGCTCGAACATTTGTCTCAACTGCGAAGGTAATTGCAACAACATTGCAGTGGTGTGTCAAGACGAGGGGGATGAGCTCTTTGAAACGGTGCTGGAAATGGATTGCCCGCCTAATGAACCCTGGATCCAATGAAAGAGGAAAATGTCATGCCACAAGGTATCAAATATTTTTCATTAAGAAACATTTATTTATACTGTTGGTGGTAATAAAAACACCCACTGGTTCCATACGTCTATTTTCTATATTGTAGATGTCGTTGAAAATCAGGGACCTTCAGGTAAAAGAAAGCGGAAATAGTATTTTTTGTTTTTTAATTAAATGTACTAACTAATGAACATATTTATTTATAATTAAATAATGGTTCATAATGAGTCGTCGTATTTATTATCAGCAACTTCATTG
The DNA here is from genome assembly GCA_963932465.1 of Maratus speciosus. NCBI lineage: Eukaryota > Metazoa > Arthropoda > Arachnida > Araneae > Salticidae > Maratus > Maratus speciosus. Next base: position 201,536,488 of record OZ010796.1, on the reverse strand, counting down.
TAAAATGTAGTCAATTATATAATCTTAAGTATCATTTATAGTCAATGCTTGTGCAAAATGGTCAGTTTTCATGTTAAATCTATCTACATTGCCGTAATTCCCATTTTTTCTGAATTTTTTGATTTTCATACCCATTTTTGTGGCGTTGTCACGGCTGGACCATTGATCAGAGATAAAACTTTTAATACATAAAATGTAGAAAATTTCATCCTCATTTATCCTCTTGAAGACGTTTACGTAAAATGTATAATTTTGAAGTTATTTGGAATAAACAAAGAAAATCCCGTTTTTTTTTTCATTTTTTGCCAAAAAAAAAAAAAAACCCGGGATAAATTCTGTTGGCAAACTTCAGATGAATTACTAAATAAGTGTGTAATACTCAAAATTAAATACAGTCTTCCTAATACGCGACCAAACTTCAGTCAATTTTCATCATTTCAACCGTATTTCGACCTTGTAACTTTGAATAAATTGGAACTGACATATCCTTAAACCAGTGAAGCTTCAACTGTAACCGCTTTCGAAGGGGATGATTACGCCGGGACAAACTTACAACAGTAAATTTAAACAGAAAATTTCTCCTTATTTAAACGCTTTATTAATGACGAATTTCAATCGTAAGTTATGGCAAAAACAGATATTAATTTCTGCTGGAGAATATTACTTCGTTGGTAGTCAGGTCCTGCATTTAAGCTGCAATCTGTCAACCTAAGCAATCTGCTGTCATTGTCAGTGAAAAACATTATAATTCCTGGACAGCCAGCCACCTGTAAAAACAAATAGAATATTTTTACGATACTTGTGAGAGAAATTTTTTACGAATAAAGCGGTTTAATAAGACGAAATTTTCTATTCAAATTTACTGGTGGAAGTTTGCCCCGGCAGTAATTGGAAACTTTTGAAGGTATTTAACAAGTTCAAGCCGGCGCGGTGGGTCACGCTCGACTGTCTTAGAGCTGCGAAGTCCTCGGCTTTTTGGATACCAGTATTTTACTAGAGAAAATGTTGTTTTATTTAATTAGAACAATTGGGCGATTTGTAGGAACAACATTTTCACTAAAGTAACAGTGGTTTGCAAAAAGCCGGAGACTTGAAAACTCTGAGACAGTCGAGTGTGACCCACCGCGCCGGCGTGAACGTATTAAAAAAACAGTCGCCATATTTTAACTACCTCTTCAGTTACTTCATTTGCAACTGTTTGACAATGCACTATACGTCTGCTCCTCTTTATTCAAAACTCCATTATCTGGTCCCCTTGATTCTAAAATATGTGAAGTAGAAATCTGCACTCTGTAAACAACTTGCACAATCTAGTGCTGCGGAAACAAATACTTCTGGCGATGATAACAAATATATTTCTTTTTTGTATTTTAGCTTATTTTATTTATTTTTTTTCTTTTGAAAGTATTGACAGTTCTAAAAATGATTTCATGTCTAATTTAATACTTGTAACTCTTAACTATCATATTGACCCATATTTTAAGATTAATTAAAAATGATAGTAACTAAAATTTTCATTCTATACTATTTCAAATTTTACGTATGTTTCGTTACAAGCACATTAAAATAAAAATTGTTTTCAAATGATAAGGGATTTTTCTGATTTGAAAAGTTTATTTTTACTTTCAGTGAAGGTCGATAAAATCTTCTGAATTAGATAAGAGCCGAAACTAAATTAGAAGAGAGGATTTATGAAATTTAGAAAATTTCCTATATCAAACACAATTAGTATTTTAAACTTAAAACATTAAAACTTAAATCTTTCAAATTAATAGAATTAGAAAATCACAAACATAATTAGAAATACATAAACTGATAAAGTATAATATAAGTTATAATAAAAAAATATATAAAACTATAATTTTTTTTAAATAAAATGTTGCCCCTGCATTTAACATTATAGTATAAAAGTATTTACGACGATAAAATGTTAAAATCAATAAATGTGAAAGAAATTTACTAAGAAAATGCTTTAAAAAATTATTCATGCAAACAAAAGCAAAATTTTGTTCAAAACTGCTAGTGCAATTTGGCAGTTTGAAATCAAAATCAAGTGGTATATATAAAATGTTGCCATTTATCCCTCGTAAAAAAGGACTTCAAATTTTGTGGATACATCTAATTTCTTATATTTTATTTCGCCATCTTTAATCGCAAGTAATTCCGGAATTACATAAGGCGAAATAAATTACTTTCAAATACTGTTGTTCAGAGCATTTGGAGACCTGATTGACACGGCACACCAGGAAAAATTATATACATAATATATTTCCACCCTTCAAAATATTAAGACAGTTGTCAAAAAATATTTTTCCCGCATACACTGTTACTGGTTGATGTTTACAAGTCTCATGTTTGTGAAATTCAAAAACGGATAATCCAATCTTTTCGTATCTCCCGAGTTCTATGTCGTGATGTCAAGTTTTCATCACTGGCGAGAAGAAAAAATAATAAACTTGCTGCTATACAAGAATTTTGGGAAAAGTGAGTAAAAATACTTTCTAAAATGTATAATCCCTGTGAGAATGTGACTATTTGCGAGCAGTTTGTATGTTTTAAAGGTCGCTGTTCATGCAAGTAATCTAGCTCAATATTGCATCAAAATATGGACAATTTGCGATACTGATATATCTTATGCATTGAAGTAACAAGTTTACATTGGAAGAAAATGTAGTGAGCCACACGAGAAACATGTAGTTATGCGGGCTATCAGGGACGTGGTTTTATATTTGTTCAACTATTTCATATAGCCTCAGGAGCAAACTTCCAACAGTAAATTTTGGATAGAAAATGCTGCCTTATTTTATCGGCTTATTCGTAAAAAAATTCTGTCACAAATATGGTGAAAATTTCTATTTTTTTTTTTTTTACTTGTGAAAGATAACAAGTTATTATAATTTCTTTCACTGAAATTCACAGGAGATCGTTTAGGTTGTCAGAATATGGTAGAAACGCAAGGAATGACTATCAAGGAATTACAAGGCGTGCGTTTTTTAATTTTCCAGCATTCAAAATTACTATCAGCCGTAACAGTGCTCTATTTTCAACTTGTGAAATTTCTTTCATTCATCCACTGAGACCAGAACGATTACACTAAAAGGGTGCGTACTACGTGTTAAGTTTGATATCACACACTTGTGCTACTTTCGTTCCTGCAGGAGGTAGACAAAAAAGAAGTGACCTGTAAGTGCACATAATCTAAATTTTTGTGGGCATATATGAGCGCTACTTTCCTCTCCTGTGACAAGTTGTCAAAGTAAAAACCGCACCGCATGTCTTACATTCCTGAGTCGATATAATTTTCTTTACCACAGCGTGAAATTTCAATCTTGGATCACGCTTGATCGGCCGGTTTAAGCCCTTGAAGGGCGGTAGGATATATTATATCCCACTTAATTTTAATTACGATTGGCACCGAAAAGTTGTAATAAAGTTTTACTTTTATAAATTTGGTGATAAAGTGTTGAAAAATTGCTTTTCCTTATTTTGATATAAATTCTTCCAAATCCTCGGTGGGAAATAAACATTACAGAAACGTAATTGCCTTCCCCTCAAAGTGTTAACGATAGCTGGAAAGTCTTACGCTTTTTTATACAAAAAAATAATTAATAGAAAGGTTGCATTACATAATCACCAAATTATAGCCATTAACCCTTTGCGATCTGGTGATTCTTGCACAAATTTCAATCGGATTGCACCGCTTTTTAAGGATTTAGGGCGCAGTTTTGCAAATATGCAAACAAGAGTGTTTTTATTTTAAAAGAATTACTGTTTATTCGCATATACCTATTCACACCAGAAAATTAAAATAGCAATATTTCCTTTAATTAATAACATACATTCCGTTTTTAAATAAAGGGAAATTAACCATTGAAACTTTATTGTGTAAAGTCATATTCTCTGAACTACGGAATTTCTAGAAAGTATTCCATTATGGAAATTAGAGTGTTAAATGTTAAGTTTTATAAAATAAATAATTATATAAAATAAGGTATTAGGAGACATACTTATTAAAATATTTACTAATTTGCATTATTTTAGAATAAAACAGCCACACGACAGAAATTGTAACTTATATTGCAGATGTGCAACAGAAGAAAAGATTGACGTATTATATGAAAAATGTATCTCTGATTTTTTTCATTATTTTTCCTGTTTAATAAACTTTTCAGAGAATCATATAAAATTTTTTCGGAACAAAATAAAAAATCAGTCCTTTAATGGTTAAAAAGAAGTTACCTTCAATTACACAGTTTCGAAAATACTCTTATTAAATGAAGGAAATTTTATTTTCCTTTTTCACTCTTGCCAAAAGCAAATTTTGCAAACAAAAATGTTCCCGAGTCAGACTCCGCCTGGGGCCGCAAAGAGTTTAAAATATCACATTTGTTAAAAAAATTTTGCGGTACAAAGCAGCTTAAGAGTCGGTAGACAGAGCTTAACATTGTATTATGGATTAATATTTTTAAATTCTTCTTTCTAATTTTTCTCTTGTCAAATTTTTATTTTATAGCATAAAAAAAGAGCATCAAACATAAGGCAGCACTATTTTCAGCGTCCACAATTTCTTCCACCCATCTACCAGACTTACAACACAACAACTGTCGACAGGAGAAAATTCTGTGATCCATCACAAAACATTTGGCAAACATATTTTACAAGAACAGACCATATGACAAAAAACCTGTCACACGTACTTGAACACCGACCATCACCTGGAGGGAATACAGTTAAGCTATTCCCATTATAAAAGAATATACAAAATTAGTAGCATAAAACAACTGGTGTCAATGCAATATAAAATTAACAAGACAAAAATACAACAACAAACTGCAGTAAAAAATTGATGGTGTGCATTTTATTTGCACAAATTCTTAAAATATTAAACCTTTCAGGGGCAAGGTACTTCTGTTCGTAAAATGTTGAAATCAGTGAAATGCACCAGAATTAACAAACAAATTTATTTCCAAATAAGAAAATGATTTTGTTCACTTACTTAATAAAAGAAAATTTTCATTCCAATATTCTGGTTCCAATGTGGCATTTAAGAATTAAAATTAAGTTGTCCAAAAATGAGCCACCGCTGTCAATGGTATTTCATACACATATTCTTTAATACCTTTTCGCGTTTCGCCCCCCCCCCCCTCCCTTTAAAATAGGGTTATTTTACTAAATCCTTATATTTTAAATCTGTCTTAAATCATAAATTAAATTTATTTTCATCGCTCATTTCCTTTAGAAATACATTCTCTTTTCGCGCCTTATTTCTCAAAACCAGTAATAGATTATCAGAGGCATGCTATTTTTATCTCGCATAGAAGCAATTTACCCGTTACATTTGCGCGCTTAATTCGGTTGATAGGCGGATATTTCTCATGCCTTCTTTGTTTTTTTATTGTGTGTTTCTACAGCTGCATCCTTTTCCCCCAGCGTATAAATTCTTGTCATAAATTTAGCTTGCAATATATTTTATTTCCTAATTGCTCAACCCTTCATTCGGCACAGCGACGCCTATTCCCATGGGTTTCCACCCCCATGTAAAATGCGGCTTTGTAGTTTTTGGCGCTTCACATTTTCCGGTTATCTGTTTGTCGTTAAAATTCATGTCTTGAGCTTTCGCCCTCCTCATTGACAATCCTTTAACGGAAATTAACACGTGTCTCATTTCAACTTAATTCTTGCCAGATATCTAATTGTTTGATACTTTTGTAAATTACTCCTCGCCAATAGCCCTGCTCTCACAGAATTTTGATGACATCCTTATTCTCTTGTTCTTGATTTTGTAAAGACTAAAAGTAGATCGTCTCCTCTCCAGCACCCGGCTATTAATAGTCGGGAATCTCGATTTGTATGAACATGGTAAAAAATAAAATCTTTTTGCATTTCTGGATTAGCTATTTCATATGAAGAACGGGTCACGCATCTTATCTATAATGGAAAGTAAATAAAATGCAACTTCTGAATCACCGAGCCTATAAATAAAATCATCCTAACCTGTTTCAGTAAATCTACAGTACAAGTCTTGGTGCATCTCGGACTTTTTTTGCTGGGGAGCAGTGTTGCCAGACCGGATACTTTTTTTATATTCAGATTCCTGACTGGCACCACTTTTTTGAAATGGTAAAGTGCCACTTATTTAATGACAGATTAATTAAGGCGAAAACAAAGGGAATTTTAACGTTTCAAAAAAGTGGTACCAATCAAGAAATCTGAATTTTTTAAAAGTAGCCTACTTTCAACAATGCTGGGGAGAAGCAATGATATTTTATGCGTGTTAGTATTACGCGGATATTCATAGACTAATTTTTTTTTCTATTAAAAAAAAATTGCAATCCAAGACTTTGAAGAGGAAGTAATACTTTTACGATTATTTCGTTTTATATGAACATTCCTCGACTACATTTTCAGTATAAAAAAACGTGCAATTAACCCTAGAACTACCGGAAATTTTACTCAAGTTTTATAAAAACATTCTACACCAGAATTTTTACTTAAAACTATTTAATTTGTTTATTTAACTTATTATTGTCTGATTTATACATTTAGTTTGTTTTGAAGAAATTTCTGGTTTGAATAAATATTTTGAATGTACATGTCGGGTCCAATGGACCCGACGGAAGGTTAAAGGTAGACAATAGACGGAAGGTTAAAGACTGTCTCAAACCCCTAAAACCTGAATTTCGGATTGATAGAGCTGTACCCTGGTGCTGTTTATAAATGAGTACTGTTTGGCTGGAATCTTAAAAAAAGTACACCGAAAATTTCTTGTAATAATCCGCTTTCCTATGACACACAGACTATGAGATGTGTCTACCGAGAAGTCCCGTACACAGCCAAGCGGAATATCACCGTTGCGTATAAACGCATGACTGCGCCTTTTTTTGCCGGCAAAGAAAAGAACGTTTATCTCCAATGCTCCGTTAGTGACTCATACTGCAGAGAGCCTTCTATCTATCTTGTTAAAATTGCTCCTACTTCGGCACGCGTATAAATAATATTCTTTCATCTTCCAGAAATATGCTGAAATATGTGACTCGTTGACATGTTTTTTTCATTTACAAAAAGAGATCTGCTACTTTCTTCTTAAATCAAAAACTTGCGAAAAAAGTGAAAGCGTCGTTATATTGGTTCAAAAAAAAGACTCAATTTAACTTAAAATGATGAGAAAAGGGTGCATCTGGAGAAAAACCTGTAATTTTTTCCCCATCTAGCTGCGTATCCAGACTAGTGCTGTTAGGGCCTGCGTTTCCGCCATATTGTGACAACCTAGACAAACTCCTGCCAGTGTCAGTGAAAAAGATTGTAACACCTGGGCAAATTGACACCAGTAAAATAAAATAGAACTTTTTACCATGTTAGTTAGAAAAATATTTCCATGAACAAGGCGAAAAAATAAGAAGTAATTTACAATTGAAATTACTAGTAGGAAGTTTGCCCGGGCGCCAACAAGAATTTGTTTATCCGATATCAAAAAATCAGCCGCCATCTTATGACAAAATTTCAGTTATTTCACTCGCAAATGGTAGACGGTACACTATATGTCCCCTACTCATTGTTCATAACTGCAAGCGTACATAATCTAAATTTTGTGGGCATATGGGCGGCAGTTTCCTCTACTACGATAAATTGTCAAAGTACAAACCGTATATCTTGCACTCCATAGTCTATCCAATTTACTTTACCGCAGCGTGACATTTCGATCTTGGGTCACGCTTGAACGGCTGGTTTAACGATAGCTATTTCTTTATAACACGAATGTTTACTAGAAAATTTTGCGTTACATTATATGCATATTACTGCAATTAACTCTTTGTGATCTTGTGACTTTAACAAAAAATTCAATCGGACGGTAAGTTAACTTAAATTACACAATTTCGAAAATGCACTAATTAAATAAAGCAAATTTTATTTTACTTTATTAGCGGCGCCTAAAGCAAATTTTGCAACAGAAAATGATCCCGAGTCAGACGCGGGATTGGGCAATAAAGTGTTACAAAGGTAATATTTGTTATAAATATTTGCGGTACAAAACAGTGTAAGAGCTGGCACCAAATCTGCATTCATATCAAGCGTACAAACTTAATGCTGGGATCGGGCATAAATTAACACAGCTGCGCCATCTTGTGGACGGGGTTGATTATCCATATACGCGAGCTTTTAGTGTGACGTCATATATGTCAGAATATCTACCACCTGCGCATATTTTCTAAATCTTTAGTCACACATGGAACATGAATCTTGTTTACCAGATTCATTACAAATTAACCGCGTAGCGAGAAGGGGGTTGGGTCCAGATGCATTTGACACCACAAAGTTTTCTTCGCCTTATCTAGTCGCAGACTATTTAGCTATTAATCAAGGTAAAAAAAAACGTTTACAATTTTATTGGTGTGAAGTAAGAAAACAGTTAGGCATCTTCCTGCAGTTCAACCCCATTCGCTACTTGGCACATGACCCCGATTGATGTGACCTTTCCCTTTTAAAATAGGACACTTAATATTTATACAGTTTTATCTGGCACCCATGGCCTATTAGTCTGTTATGGATTAACATTTTATAATTCGCTTTCTAATTATTCTGGTGTAAACTTCTCATATTAAATTCTACTGCAGAATGTTTACTTCAGTGGTAATCAGGTCCAGCATTTAAGCTGCGATGTGGCAACCTAAGCAAGCTCCTGTCGTTGTAAGTGAAAAAGATTTTAATTCTTGGACAGCCAGCCACCTGTAAAAACAAATAGAATATTTTTGCGATATTTGTGAGAGAAATTTATTATGAATAAAGCGGTACAATAAGACAAAATTTTCTATTCAAATGTACTGGTGGAAGTTTGCCCTGTCAGTAATCAGGAACTTTTGATGATATTAAAAAAAAAAAAAAAAAAAAAAAAAGACGCCATCTTTTGACAACCTCCTCAGTTACTTCATTTGCAACTTCTGGACAATGCACTAGATACGTCTGCTCCTCTTTATTCAAAACTCCATTATCTTGGCCCTTTGAATCTAAAAATATGAAGTAGAAATCTGTACTCTGTAAACAACTTACACAATCTAGTGCTGCAGAAAAAAATTCTTCTGGCGAGGATAACAAGTATATTTCTATTTTGTTGCTATTTTAGCTTATTTTTATTTTTATTTATTTATTTATTTTATTTTATTTTATTTTATTTTATTTTATTTTATTTTATTTATTTATTTATTTTTTGCTTTTGAAAACACTGAAAGTTCTAAAAATGCTTTAATATCTAATTTAAGACATGTAACACTTAAATATCATATTGACCCATTTTTTAAGATTAATTAAAAATGATAGTAACTAAAATTTTCATTCTATACTATTTCAAATTTCATGTTTATTTCGTTACAAGTACACTAAAATAAAAATTGTTTTAAAATGATAAGTGAATTTTCTGATTTGAAAAGTTTATTTTTACTTTCAGTGAAGGTCGATAAAAGCTGCTGAATTAGATAAGAGCCGAAACTAAATTAGAAGAGAAGATTTATGAAATTTCGAAAATTTCCTATATCAAACACAATTAGTACTTGAAAACTTAGAACATTAAAACTTAAATCTTTCAAATTAATATAATTACAAAATCACTAACATAATTAGAAATATACAAACTGATAAAGTATTATGTAAGTTATAATTTAAAAAATATTATAAAACTATAATTTTTCTAAATAAAAAGTTACCCCTGCATTTAACATTATAGTATAAAAGTAATTACGACGCAAAAATGTTAAAATCATTAAATGTGAAAAGAATGTACTAAGAAAATGCTTTAAAAAATTATTCATGTAAACAAAAGCAAAATTTTGTTCGAAACTGCAGATGCCTTTTGCCAGTTTGGAATCAAAATCAAGTGGTATATATAAAGTGTTGCCATTTATCCCACGTAAAAATGCGGCTCTAAATTCTGTGAATACCTCTAATTTGTTATTTTTTATTTCGACATCTTTAATATCAAGTAATTTCGCAATTAGATAAGGCGAAATAGATTACTTTCAAATTCTGGTGTCCAGTAGCTTTAGGGGGGAAGGGGGAGAGCCTCCCCTCCCAATATGTTCAAGTATTAGGGCGTGGCAGAAGGTTTATGGGCGCCGTCAGGCTCCCGTAAATAAGTGTTTATCAGTAGTAAAAGGTAATAATGAAATAATGTTATTTTAAATTTAAAATTACAATGTGAGTTACTTTTTACATACAAAACTTGTATAAGGCATTCAATTTAGACCTGTTGCTTCCTCTACACCCCCCCCCCCCCCTATACCGGAGAAAATTTTTACATCCGGAATGAAAAAAATGAAAGCAGGAATTGTATTCAATTGCAGGATAGAAGTACAATTATTTACTTCTTAACCCATTAACCGCCAAAACTATTACGATACAAATATTCAAATTTCTTGTTGAAAGTAGTTTCCCACCACAAATTCAGTAAGGTAAATTTCGCTTTACTAAAATAGCATAATTTCTGCCAATAAATAAGACCTTTTTTTTTTAATTCTAAAAGTGGTGCCAATGTAATTAATTCATTGCATGAGCAATTATTTTGACTGTTGCGTGAACGCAACGTCAGCAGTTAATGGGTTAACTAGGAAGTTGTTGGTCACACTTGGCAGTAGAAAGAAAGTGGAAAGAAGTACCTGGTGGGATTAGAAAAGTTCGCAAATATGTTCAATAGTAGGGCCCCACGAAGCCCAGTGCCATAGTGGCCAAAGCATCTGTCAGCCGCGCTGCAGGTCGATAGTTCGACTCCCGACTGGACAGGGTTCATTCAGCCTTTCACCCCTTCGAGGTCGATGAAATGAGTACCAAGCTTGCTTGGGAATTAAACACCAAGGGTCCGCGTTTGGCTGACCATCTGATTTGTACGTATACTGCATAGCACCTCGGGGCCCAGGATCAAGAAAACAGGGATGGGCAGTGTCGGCTCAGATCCTTCATGGATTGTATAGCCACAGAGATTAGTTTAGTTTAGTAGGGTGCCACAGAAGGTTTAAGGGTACCGTCAGGCACCCACAAAAAACGGATTTAGATTACTACATCTATTTTCTAATAAAAACAATTTATATATATGCGGAAGAAAAAATTCCGAAAACAGGAATTGTAATCAACAGCTGAACAGTAAATGTAATTTGATCCTTAAAAAAAACTAAACCTGTGGCTGTACATTCCGTGAAGGATCAGGGCCTACAGTGCCTAACTCTGCTTACTTGACCCTGGGCTCCAAGGTGCTAGAATTTGATGCTTAGAAATACAATTATTTCCTTCTCACCTAGATTTGTCACCCTTAGCAGTAGAAAGAAAGTGTAGTAACAACTGAAAGCGGCTGTAAGGGATGAGCACAGTTTTCCAATACATTCAAGTAGAAGAATGCCATAGGTTTAAGGTCGCTGCCAGTCACCCTCAGAAGAAAGTTTATAAATCACTACCTCTATTCTCCAACAAAAACAATTTGTCCATGCTGAAGAGAAAATTCTGAAAACAGTAATTGTAATGAATTGCGGGACAGTAAGTGTGATTCGATTCTTATAAGTATTTCCTTCTTATCTCAGTAGTTGTTTGTCACCATTGGTAGAAAAAAAGAAAGTGAAAAGACGTGGAAGTGACTGGAGGGAATTAAAACGGTTCACAATTATGGTCAAGAAGTAGAAGGGTGCCACACAAGGTTTAATGGCGCCGTGAGGCACCCATGAAGCAATGATTTAAATAGTAGTTACAATTATTTGTACAAGCGCTTTACTTTAAATGTTAAATTATAAAGTAAGTTATTTTTAACATACCATATTTGTACAAGAAATTTAATTTTAGAATTGTTACTACCTCTATTCCCTAACAAAAGCAATTTATATATGCGGAAGGGATAATTCTGAAAGCAGGAATTGTAGTCAATTGCGAGAGAGTAAGTGTAATTTGCTCCTTAGCAGTTCATTTTATCCTTATCCCAGTTGTTGGTCACTCTTGTAGTAGAAAGAAAGTGGAAAGAAGTTGACATGACTAGAAGGGGTTAGAACAGTTCAGAGAGGGTGAAGGTTGTCTAGAGGATTGCACGGGCCGAAATTTCTAAGGCCGGACACGCCCCAATACAAAACAAAACTATCTTGGTTGGTTTTAAAAACTAAAAGAACCTGGGGCCTTTAAAAAATTAAAACTCAGAACCGCTAAATTTCTACAAAAAAAAAAAAAAAAACGATTTTTCTTAACATACAATTAAAATTTTCTTTTAAAGAATCCTGCATACATATTTATTTTCTTTAAAACTTGGTACATCGACGTCATCTTATTTTTTGTTTTTCTTATCTGCGCAGGCCGTTTGAAAGTTTGACTTTATTTCGACCTGTACCGAACTCCGGCCGTGCAGATGCAGACCTTTAAGGTTGTCATATAGCAATTCTCCTGAAAGAATCCTCTGAATAAAAATTTCCTCCCCCTAAAGTTTGAATTCTTTGAATTCCCTTCTTGTGCAAAATGTGACAACAGTGCATTCCCGTCATTTGAAAGGTTGGAGATGTGTGTTTCTTGAAGTGTATGTATATATATATATATATATATATATATATATATAGATAGATAGATATAAACTGGTGTCTCAGGCACGAATGCCTCAAGAGTAAATAAACTAGGTGCCTTTTTACAAAAATAGAAACAATGAATTTTTTTTCGAAGGAAGCAGATTATGTATCTTAATTTATGCAAGATTTGTTTTAAATTGTTGATGATTGAGCAGAATGTAAGAGTTTACAGTTGTTTACTTTAGTTAATGCTCAAATTCCTTCCAAAATATTACTTTTGGCACATTCATAAAATCATCATCATCTGTTCGCATATAAAATTTCACGTATTTTTAACCAGTTCTCTAAGAATCAAACAGCACTGAAATTTTTTCTGTAAAAATCAAAAATGATATTTTAAACAAGCTTTCGAGACGTGATGGTGAGAAAAGTGATCACCAGGTAACAATCAAGCTACAGTCGTGGAAAAAAAAAAGTAAACACCCCCTACTAACTCTTCAAAAAATTATCGTAGAAAAAAGTTACTGGTACCGAACTATTGGAAATAAAGTCTACTTTTAAATCATGTATATAAAATTTGCTTAGGGGGCCATCTACATATTAAAACGAACCATAAATTTGTCTTTTTCAATAGCAGTACACAATTCGGACAGCAAAAATGAAATCTACACCGTTCAATTAGCCTAAAAACAAATTTTTATACAATTCGCACTATAAGTTTCCGAGAAATTAATTGTTTTATAATGAGGGTATTTTAGGGGATGTATCCAAATTGAAGTTCGGTACTCGATTGTTACCGAGAGAGCCTCCTTCTTGATCAAGGCATCTTAAGCGCCACTCAAGGAGTCAATGAAGACTGCTAGATTACAGGAAAGCATAAGAAATTTCAAAATATCTGGTCACTTGTATCATAGACCCCTTAAACCACCATTTTACCATTTTTTAAGCATAATTTGAAAACTATTTGGAAGAATAATGTGAAATTTCGGATTTTCATGAAACAGGACTTAATAAATTTAATATAACTTAATAAATAACAGGACATAAAAAAATTGTAGGTTGCATTACATAATTTTTTCGAATATTAATTTCATAATTCATAATTCATTACGTAAAATTATAAAAATTGCAAATTCAGATTATGTATCTTTGGGCACATTAGTGTTATTGCTACACAAAAAAATAGCACATTAGGAGCATAATTTCAGGACATATAAATAAAAGTATGAAAATGTAATTTAACATTAGAAGCACTAAAATTTGAATGTTTATAATTCAAAAACGTATCATTCAAATGACTTGAAATGTGGTGTCTGGGCATAGTTTGAACCGAAGATTTGAATTATCTCGTTAAAATTGGGTATTTCTATTGAAACAAATGAGGTTTTGGTTCTTTTAATATGTACATGGCCCCCTAAACAAATTTTATATACATCATTTAAAAGTAGACTGTCGGAGTTTCCTCTTAGTCCGCACAACTTCGAAGAAAATCCTTATTATTTATATGCTGCCACCACCGATATGATCACGTGATATCGGTCACGCACTGAGAGGATTGTTTAAATGAAAACCAACGCTTTCAATTAACTAAATTAACAGTTTATTTACACACTATTTACAGAAAAACAAAACCCTATTTACACTTACAAACTCGGATATTGATGATCCGGTTCAACATTAAATTTAATACAGTAAATGCTGGCTGTGTACTGTTAAACTACGTTAAATCACTCTCAATCTACACACGTTAAATTAGCTTTCCGATGATCAATCTCGATCTCCCAACACATATGTGCTCTAAGCCTAAGCTCTCCGAGCCTCACTCAATCCAACGCTCTAACTGTACGAGCTATACACAGCGACTACCTTGCGCTTGGCGCTCTCGGCTCCAACTGAACCCTACGCTTTATCTAAGAGCTACACACAGCAACTCACCTTGCGCCTTCCAAGCCAACTTTCAAAAGACTCATTCAGCAGAAGAGACTGCCTTCCAGCAACCCATTGCTACTTCTCAACGTAACCCCTCAGCGTTTTCCACCTGGCTCGCATTCCAAGCTCTATTCTTCGTTCGTGGAATGCTTTTGTCTGTACATTTTCCCCGGCTTAGATCCAGTTTTAGACAATGAAGGAATGTTATTTGAAATTCCAGTACACAGGCCATACAATATATAATATATTAAGACAAAAATAATATAGAACCCGAGTTCTAATAGCAGATGTTTCTCAGAACCTGACACCCCCCCCCACCTTAGTGGAAAATATGCCATTTAGGGGCTAATTTTCCCCAAACATATAGTAACATCACAGTAGAGTTCAATAGTCTCCTTGCAGGTTTCTTCTTTATTATTATTACATATATATATCAAGGTGTCTGAACATTCTCTACTGACATCTCTAATGAATCGTGTACTACTGTTATTATTACAGAAAGACTACACAGAGAAACTACACACAATTTTGTGTTATAGTGTTATAGAGTATTAACACTATAACACTATAACACAAAATTCAAATACAATTACACATACACACAAAAAAATTTAAACGTGATGACACCCCTTTAAGGTTTGTCCACTATTTAGTCATTGATGTCGATGGGCTAGCAATTGGCTGTTCTTCCCAGCTCTTCCTATGTAGCCTAGAAATTGGATCAGCATTCAAATTTTGCGATCCTGGACAATGAGAAATACTCAGGTTCCAGCGCTGCAAGGCAAGAGTCCATCTAGTGAGTTTGGGTGACCTTGGGGTTGTTTCAGTGAGAAATTTTAATGGATTATGATCCGTTATGATCTCAATTTGCGATCCACATGTCCACTTTTCAAACTTCCGCAACACTCCAAGAGAACACTCCAAGCCTCTTTCTCTATACTCGGCCAAGCACGCTGAGCCCCTGATAATTTCTGACTGGCAAAAGCTATCGCCTTAAACTGACCCTTTTCATCTTTTTGAGTAAGACAACATCCTACTGCACAGGACCCATAAATACATCTTTATTCTCCCTCAAAATGGACTTTATATCCTTGACTTGACTATTAGATAACCCTTTTATCTCGAACCTTTCTATGTCCCGCTCTTCCTCTTGTTCCCGGTTTAAAATAGGAATTTCCCCAACTTCTCCAAATTCCTCATCACCTTCAAAAACAATATTGACTATGTTACGCTTGACAATAAATTCCCCTTTATTTTGATATACATACTTTTTGCTACCATCCGCCATCTCAACTAAGACTCTATCACGCACTTTCACTTTTCTAGGTAATTGACATTCTAGACACGATTTACAAAACTTTTTAGTTTCTTTAGCCATACCTTCCCAATAAAAAGATTGCCTAATTCTCTCCAAGGTTTTCTTTGTCGCGTGATGTTCTCCCTCATTAGAAACATGCGCTGACTTTAAGATTCCTTCACTTTTGACCTTAGGCAGTACTAATTAAGCTATAGCTTCTCCTAACAATATCTCTTTATGATACAATAAACCATCTACTATATAATAATCCCCTTTATCCATTTTGGCTAATTCCCAAACTCTCTCTAAATTTTTGCATTCCAATTGGGAATTCTTAAACATATCTGAATTGCTAACGATAACTTTATTATTTTTCTCCACTCCGTTTTTTCTGCATTCTGACTTTGTAAATTTTCCGATCTCGCTTCTATTGCGTAAACATTACAATTATCGCTGTTCATACCTTTCTTTTCACCCAAGTTATCAATACTAATTTCCGGACTTTCTAATTCTTGGGACTCTAGCAATGGCTCCTCGCGATTGACCACTGACAACTCATTAATCACCTCGGGATGTAAAATCACCTGCTCATTAATATTAGTCGCCGCGCAAAGTACTTCCTGATGAATTATATTTGTTTGTCCGAATTGCGGAATAGCTAATGGTAATTTAACCAACGGTGATTTAACTGCTTCACCAAATAATCATTGTACATAAATACTACACGCTCCTTTTAATTTCTCTTCCGGTACCAAATCTTTATGAATTACACTAATTTCGCATCCAGAATCAACCAATCCTTTTGCTTTTTGCCCATTTACACTAACTTCAATTTTCTCAAGTTTATTTAATTTCTCACCAATAACGATAGTTCTCTGTTCGGCCTTTGCCGATATCCTCGCCACAACAGCTCCCTTAGGTAACTCTTTATTTCCTTTCACGACAATCTTATTTACACCCGCTTTCTGTTCACGCCCTTTACTAGCATTATTATTTCTTTCATTACCCACTTTATTACAAAAACGTTGGTAATGACCTCTTAAACCACATTTGAAGCATCTAGGAGCTGAATCATCACTAGGTTTCTTAAAATCAGTTTTCCTTCCCGAAAAAGAATTAGTCTCATTACTCCAGTTTTGCCTCCAATTACCACTAAATTTACTATCCTCCCTCGGTTTCACTTTTTCACTGTTTCCATACCTATCTTTACCCTTAAAACTTTTATACGTAACGGCATATGACTTATGTTTAGCGTCAAAATAATTGTCACATTCTTTAGCAATTTTAGAAGCTTCCAACCATTTACTCTGCTGAGTTAACCCAATATATTATGCGGTTTCTTCATCTAACGTGTTTAATAACTTATCCGTAATTATTAACTGGTTGACCTTTTCATATGAGTCAGCACCTCTGTGATGATGATGATGTCTTGCACAGGTGGTTCACTTTTGCTTAGTTTCCATACTGAATACAAGGCTGAAAAATTAACTGTTACTTATTTTAAAAGGAAGGCAAGAAACTGCTAAGGTAGAAATTATCTAAAGTTCTTTATTGTCCACCGGGATCGTTTCGAACATAGCCGAAATTACACGGCTAAGGCCGATGTTGGAGAAGGGAGCAGAAAGTTACATTTTTTACGTTCACAGAATCAGATCTTCGAAGCAAGTGCTGTAATTACATTTTCTCGAAAATGCTCGAGTGTTGGCAAGCGTACATACACAATTTCGCCAAATACATATACTATATGGCGAGATTAGAGAGAGAGAGAGAGAGATGTGGTCAAAGTACAATAACTGAAATTGAATGGGAATGTAAAAGATTAATAAGAAATATTTAACGCCAGATGATTACTTAGTAATTATAGCACATAAACCGCAAAAGAACATTCGATAGGGTTTGCCAAAGTTCTCATGGGATTGAAGCGGCCGAAGCGCCCGTTAATAAACAAAACAAAATAAAGACAGGGTTAATAACTGAAATGACACATCTATCTAACATCTGGACCAACGGCTAAAAATGTAGAAGTAATATGTCTGACTAATTTCTGCATATCATCAAACTAAGGCAGAAGGATGAAAATTAGAATGAAGTTATTAGGCGAGAAAAGGAAATGATTTCTTTTCTTTTAACTGTAGTGCGCTGCGGTTAAAATATTAAAGAGACTGAGAATTGAATGCTTAATTTATGAAGGGAAAAGAGCGCTAAAAACAGATTGAATCCGAATGCAGACAGATAATTAAATTTAAGAATTTGAAAAAATGTAATTTTAAAGGGGGGGAAGAGGAAAGGTCTTAATATTAATATGTGAAGGTAGGCGCCTTCACAACCTCTAATCTTACAATAAATTTCCCATGTTGCTATTAAACGCGATACAAATAATACATGAGTTTCATTCTGGTTTCTCCTAGCCTTCTTAAAATTTTCCAAACACGCCTTCGGTGTCGGCTCATGTTCCCTTAGAACTAACTCCTTTAATTCCTCATAACTCTCATTTTGTTCCCTAGTGGTATAAATTAACAAATTATCCGCCTTATCCTAACATATTTAGTAGAATTTCGGCCTGCTGGTTTTCCGGTACATTTTTAGTTTTGAATGCCCTTTCTAAACTGATGAAAAATAAATTCCATCCCTCAGTCCCTTCTGGTACTTTGATAAACAGAGTTTCAACACTTTTGATCAATTTTTCTATGTTACTCTCATTATTAGATTCCCTAGACCCTTTAGAGTTATTTGTCGAACCTTGTACCCTTAGCCTCTCCATTTCTAATTCATGTTCCATCCTCAATTTTTCAGACCTCTCTTCTCTTTCTAACTTTTCGCGTTCTAACTTTCGCGTTCTAACTTTTCCCTTCAACCCTTTCTTCTCTTTCGCGCTCTAATTTTTCCTGTTTTTCTAACTTTTCGTGCTCTTATTTTTCCTGTTTTCTAACTTTTCGCGCTCTATTTTTTCCTGTTTTTCTTCGCGCTCTAATCGCTCCGCAACAATAGTGTTAGATAATTCCTTAATAGCCCCCTCATCATATTCCTCGCTGTCCATTATCTTTTTTCTTAAGCTGAAATCTGGTATCATCTTCCGTGAATTCAACCTCCAACTCTTCGGCTATCATCTGAAGATCCACCCTTTTTAGTTTCAATAAGAAAGCCATACCTTCACCGATTACTATTACCACTCTACAATAATATTTAAACCTAGCAAATTAATATTTCCTAAATTTCTACTTTAGCACCGTTACCTCCACTTATTATACTAATTAATAAATTTCAGATAATCGATGTATTATATTTCTAAATTAATCTACTGTATAACCTGATTTTCCTTAACCATTGATATCACACAATTTACTTCCAATAAAACAAAAGGTAAAACAATAATTTCGATTTGATTACTATGCACTACAGATTCCAATTTATACATTAGATAATAACATACAATTTATATAATAATACTGATACGTTGCAAATTGAATAAAAGTATTGATGTCAATAGAAACATCCACATAAAGAAAAATTGTATATACTACACCTATAAATTTCTATAATTATCCTGAATAAAATATTTCCAAATTCTATACTGGTTCTCACACTTAAACCAAATACAATGAAAACATTCACTTTTTTTTCTGTGAGCCCCCCCCCCCCTATTTTTCCGAAATTTACTTCTATCCAATAAAAATTCTAAGCAAATGTTCCTTACATTTGTTATCACCTCTTCAAACTAAAAACAGTATTGCTTCATTTAAATATTACTTTAATAATAAATTATATTTAAGTGAATTCAATTATTCCTTCCAACTATTATTAACACAATGCATCAATTTTGTTCACTACCATTATTAGTAAAAAAAATAGAAAATCAATATTTGTATTAATTATTATGACCTTTTCTTAAAACAATAGTAAATATGGCTATTAATAGCTCCTACCTATCTGAACACAATTACTTTATTGGAACATAAATTATCTTAAAGTACTATTAATTATACAACAACAAATACATTTGGTTCGAGAATGTCAGCAGACAGAAATGATCAAAACACCTTACCTTATACTTTATCTGCTGGGGTACTCCGCTGCTCACACTTAGTTTCACGATGAATTCAATATTTCGCACTTTAAAGTCACTTTGATGATATTCAACACTCAGGCTGTAATACACTATAACTTGAGGCACCGTAGCGATGATAGGGCACAAACACTATTTCGGTTCGCCGTAACGACGACAGGGAACAACACTTTAGTTCGGTTCGCTGTAACGAAGATAGGGCACAACACTTTAGTTCGGTTCGCTGTAACGATGATAGGGCACACACCCTCTGTATTTCCGCTCGACGCTTGGTTTTTATCTCTCTAAAATTCCGCTCGATGATCCGGCATTATCACGCAAGAATTCCACTAGATGCTCCGGCACTAACACACTGCAACACGGCTCGCTGGTCACTGGTCTGAGACGATTCTATCCCACCGCTGCCACCAATTTGTCGGAGTTTCCTCTTAGTCCGCACAACTTCGAAGAAAATCCTTATTATTTATATGCTGCCACCACCGATATGATCACGTGATATCGGTCACGCACTGAGAGGATTGTTTAAATGAAAACCAACGCTTTCAATTAACTAAATTAACAGTTTATTTACACACTATTTACACAACAACAAAACACTATTTACACTTACAAACTCGGATATAGATGATCTGGTTCAACATTAAATTTAATACAGTAAATGCTGGCTGTGTGCTGTTAAACTACGTTAAATCACTCTCAATCTACACACGTTAAATTAGCTTTCCGGAGATCAATCTCGATCTTCCAACACATATGTGCTCTAAGCCTAAGCTCTCCGAGCCTCACTCAATCCAATGCTCTATCTCTACGAGCTATACACAGTGGATACCTTGCGCTTGGCGGTCTTGGCTCCAACTGAACCCTACGCTTTATCTAAGAGCTACACACAGCAACTCACCTTGCGCCTTCCACGCCAACTTTCAACTGACTCCCTCAACAGAAGAGACTGCCTTCCAGCAACCCCTTGCTACTTCTCAACGTAACCCCTCAGCGTTTTCCGTCTGGCTCGCATTCCAAGCTCTATTCTTCGTTCGTGGAATGCTTTTGTCTCCCCATCTTCCACAGACATCTCAAAAGTTTGGGCATACCCCTCTCCAAATAACTTTTTCCCCTTCATTCCATCTGTACATTTTCCTTAGATCCAGTTTTAGACAATGAAAGAAAGTTATTTGAAATTCCAGTACACAGGCCATACAATATATAATATATTAAGACAAAAATAATATAGAGCCCAAGTTCTAATAGCAGATGTTTCTCAGAACCTGACATAGTTTTTATTTCCAATAGTTCTGTACCAGTAACTTTCTTCTACGATAATTTGTTGAGGAGTTAGCGGGGGGTGTTCACTTTTTTTTCCCACGACTGTACAATTCCGTGCGTGTTTCACATATTTAAAAAGAAAAGAAAGCTTTCTCGGTTTGTCGGTTCGTTTGTATTTGAATATGAAAGTCTGAAAGTTTGGTGGATGTAGACATGAAATCAACATTCCAGCTGTGTTGCATCAAACATTTTCGCATTTTCGAGAAGGGGAAAAATCTAAAAAAATCCTTCTAAGAACAAAACTTTTTTAGAACAATACTCATTTAACACTTTTTAACTTTGTTGAAAAGTTTTTGTTTTTGTTGCATAAATGTATTGAAATGGATTAATGTCTGCCAAATGTGGCGGACGGTAAACTTTCCAAAATTTATGGTATATCGTAAAAACTATACCCTTATAATAGATTATTTACAATACTGCTTTGAGTTAATGAGAGATGTCTATATATAATACCAAACTAGTTGGATGTGCCAATCCCAAAACTTTCTTCTATCTCATACAGCTTAAATTTCAAAAAGTAGCTACATATGTAAATACTTCCATATTATTAGTTCAATACTATACCAACTTAGATTTTCATCTTAAATTTTATTTCATTCAATTAATCGAAGTAAAAACGAGTCAATCTCGATCGTGATATTTATTAAAATCAATAGTTTTTCGTTATTCTTTTGCGAATAGCCGGCTTATCAGGACGCGAGTTCCCGTCTCTGCACGAACCGCTGATGGACAATAGAACTACAAAAAAAAAGAAAAAAAAATGTACAACAATTGCTATCATAAAACCCCTTTTCGGCGGAATATTTTTAAATTCAGGGAGGGCCTGTTTTAAAATCAGCTAAGACAAAAAATTTGGTTCAATTCTATGTATAACTTTATACA
This sequence comes from Maratus speciosus, assembly GCA_963932465.1. NCBI lineage: Eukaryota > Metazoa > Arthropoda > Arachnida > Araneae > Salticidae > Maratus > Maratus speciosus. The sequence continues at coordinate 201,514,485 of OZ010796.1, read as the reverse complement.
CTTTTGGATGGTACAATAAGGAAAATGGACAAAAATCGCTGTTGCAGCACCCCATACAAGCAAATTCAGGGATGACCTGCTTGCTATAGCTGAATACATTAAATTAGGTTCAATTCTATCATAAATTCATACACTTTTTGATGGTACAATGAAAATGGCGCAAAAATCGCTATTTCAGCACCCCCTTTCGTCAGAATATTTCCATCTTGAAGGAGGACCTACTCGCCATAGCCAAAAACATACACAAAAAATTGGCTCAATTCTATGCATAACTTCGTACTTTTCGATGGTACAAAGGCGAGACACAGACAGACAGACATTCTGTATAAACATATTTTTGGTGTCTCTGACCCCTAAAACGTGTAAATCTGCAGAAAACAAGACGTAAAAAAAAATTTAGATTACAATACTTTCTTCTATTGAAGATAGAAAAAAGTAAAAATCCCCTGTGAACTTACAGTTTCTGAGCTCTTTTCTTCCGGATTTTTGAATATTTAACTAATTATACAGATACAAAATGTAATCAGTTATGAACAATCTTACCGCTTGGAGCCGTTACATCCCCACACAATATATATCTACATTAGGTAGATATATATTGTGATACACTGATATATCTACATATATCAATCGAGAGAGCAAAATGTGTTTTGAAAAGGTGAAAATATTAATCAAGATAATTGTTGTGTAAAGTGTCACAGAAGATGAGTTATACATAAAAGACATAATGATAGCACGGATTAGAGCTACTATAATATGAATTGTTGGAAACTTAGCATGGATTAGAGACGACGTTGCGCGGGGGGATGGGGGGGGATGAAAACTATAAAAGGACGCGAAAGTCAGGTCCTCCCCTCCTGCCAATAAAATTTACAAGCTACGCCCCTGATGACAAACATGTAGGTATCCGGGCTATCCGGGACGTGGTTTTACATTTGATCAACTGTTTCATATAGGCACCGGAGCGAACTTCTACCAGTAACTTTGAATAGAAAATGCTGCCTTATTTTAGCGACTTATTCGTACAAAATTTCTGTCGCAAATATGGCGAAAATTTCTTTTTTTTTTTTACTTGTGCAAGTTAGACCGGTATTATAATTTCTTTCACTGACATTCACGGGAGATCGTTTAGGTTGTCAGAATATGGTAGAAACGCAAGGAATGACTATCAAGGAATTACAAGGAGAGTATTTTTGAATTTTCCAGCATTCAAAATTACTATCAGCAGTAACAGTGCTCTATTTTGAACTTGTGAAATTTCTTTCATTCATCCGCTGAGACCAGAGCGATTACACCAAAAAGGGGCGTACTACGTGTTAAGTTTGATATCACACACTAGTGCTACTTTCGTTCCTGCAGGAGGTAGACAAAGAAGAAGTGACCTGTAAGTGCACGTTGTGTAAATTTTGTGGGCATATATGAGCGCTAGTTTCCTCTCCTGTGTCAAACTGTCAAAGTAAAAGCCGTATGTCTTACATTCCATAGATTATCTAATTTACTTTATCACAGCGTGTGATTTCAATCTTGGCTCACGTCAGATCGGCTGATTTAACCCCTTGAGGGGAGATAGGGTTTATTATATCTCACTTAATTTTAATTACAATTTGCACCGAAAACTTTTAATAAGATTTTACTTTTATAATTTTGGTGAAAAAGTGTTGAAAAATTGCTTTTCCTTATTTTGATATAAATTCTTCCAAATCCTCGGTGGGAAATAAACATTACAGAAACGTAATTGCCTTCCCCTCAAAGGGTTAACGATAGCTGGAAAGTCTTACCATAGCTGCCAACTTTTGCGCTTTTTTGCTACCACTAAAATTTAACAGAGATTTTCGCCTTGTTTAACCGTGAGATTTCGACGATTAAGTAAGACTATATTTACTATAAAAGTTTAGTGGTAAGAAGAAAGCGTAAAAGTTGGCAGCTATGGTCTTACGCTTTTTTGTACCAAAAAATTTTAATAGAAATGTTGCATTAAAAAATCACCATATTATAGCGATTAACCCTTTGCGGTCTGGTGATTCTTAAACAAATTTCAATCGGATAGGACCGTTTTTTAATCCTTTAGGGCGCAGCTTTGCATATATGCAAACAAAAGGGTTTTTAATTTAAAAGAATCATTTTTTATTCGCATATACCTAATTCACATCAGAAAATTAAAATAGCAATACTTCCTTTAATTGATAACAGACATTCCGTTTTTAAATAAAGCGAAATTAACCATTGAAACTTTATAGTGTAAAGTCATATTCTCTGAACTACGTAATTTCTAGAACGTATTCTATCATGGGAATTAGAGGGTTAAATGTAAAGATTTATAAAATAAATAATTATATAAAATAAGGTATTAGGAGACATACTTATTAAAATATTTACTAATTTGCATTATTTTAGAACAAAACAGCCACACGTCAGTAATTTTTACTTATATTGATGATGTGCAACAGAAGAAAAGATTGACGTATTATATCAAATATGTATCTCTTATTTTTTCATTATTTGTCCTCTGTAATAAACTTTTCAGAGAATCCTACATAATTTTTTTGAAACAAAATAAAAAATCGCGCATTTAAGGATTAAAAAAAAGTTACCTTCAATTACACAGTTTCGAATATACTCCTATTAAATAAAGGAAATTTTATTTTCCTTCTTCACTGGTGCCCAGTGTTGCAAGTGGGCTACATGTTTTTTAATTCAGATTTGTTGATTGGCACCACTTTCTGGAAACGGTAAAAATTCACTTTGTTTTCTCCTTAATTAATATGTCATTAAATAAGTTACAGTTTACCATTTCAAAAAAGTGGTGCCAATCAAGAATCTGATTTTAAAAAAAGTAGCCCATCTGGCAACACTGCTGGTGACAAAAGCAAATTTTGCAAACAAAAAGGATTCCGAGTCAGACTCGAGCTGGGGCCGCAAAGGGTTTAAAATATCACATTTGTTTAAAAAAAAAAAAAAATGTTGCGGTACAAAGCAGCTCAAGAGTCGGCAGACATAGCTTAGCGCTGTATTATCGATTAATATTTTACAATTTTTCTTTCTAATTTTTCTGGTGTCAACTTTTCATTTTATAGCATAAAAAAGAGCGTCAGACATAAGGCAGTACTGCTTTCAACTCCCACAATTTCTTCCATTCATCTACCAGATTTATTACATAACAACTTTCGATAGAAGAAAATTCTGCGATCCATCACAAGACATTTTGCAAATATACTTTACAAAAACAGACTACATGACAGAAAATCTATCATATACACTTGAGCAGCATTTACTGCGAGAACACATTTCAGTTAAGCAAACTCATTTTAAAAGAATATACAAAATTATTAGCATGAATAAACTGGTGTCAATGCAATATAAATTTAACAAGACAAAAATATAAAATACAAACTGCAGTACAAAATTAATGGTGTGCATGTTATTTACATAAAATTCTTAAAATACTTAACCCTTTCAGGGGCAAGGTACTTCTGTTCGTAAAATGTTGAAATCAGTGAATGGCACCAGAATTAACAAACAAATTTATTCCCAAATACGAAAATGCCTTTGTTCACTTACTTAATAAAAGAAAATTTCCATTCCAATATTCTGGTTCCAATGTGGCATTTAAGAATTAAAATTAAGTGGTGCAAAAATGAACCACCGTTGTGAATGATATTTCTTGCACATATACTTTAACCCCTTGAGGGGCACCAGTATATATTATATACCACCTACGATTAATAAAGTTTTACACCAGAAAAATTTTATTAAATTTTACTTTTCTAACTTTGGTCAAAAATAAAAAGACGTAAAATTGTTTTTACTTATTTTGAAATAGAATTTCTCAAAGATTCGGGTGGGAATTCAGCATTTCACAAACGTAATTGCTTGCCCCTCAAGGGGTTAATAGCTTTCCGCGTTTCGCGCATTCTTATAATTTAAATCTGTCTTAAATCATACATTAAATTTATTTTCATCGCTCATTTCCTTTAGAAATACATTCTCTTTTCGCGTTTTGTTTCTCAAAACCAGTAATAGATTATGAGAGGCATGCTATTTTTATCTCGCATAGAAACAATTTGCCCGTTACATTTGCGCGCTTAATTCGATTGATAGGTGGATATTTCTCATGCCTTTTTTCTTTATTTATTGTGTGTGTTGCTACAGTTGCATCATTTTTCCCCAACGTATAAATTCTTGTCATAAATTTAGCCTGCAATATCTTTTATTTCTTAATTACATATGCCTCCACTCGGCACAGCGGCGCCTAATCCCATGGGTTGCCACCCCCATGTAAAATGCGATTTTGTGGTTTTTGGCGCTTCGTGTTTTGCCGATTATCTGTTTGGCGTTAAAATTCGTGTGTTGAACTTTCGCCCTCTTCATTGACAATCCACTAACGGAAATTAACACGTGTCTCATTTCAACTTAATTCTCGCCAGATATCTACTGGTTTGATATTTTTGTAAATCACTCCTCGACAATAACTCTGCTTTCTCAGATTTGTGATGACATCATTATTCTCTTGTTCTTGATTCTGTAAAGACTAAATGTAGATCATTCCCTCTCCAGCACCCGGCTATTAACCCTTTCAGGGGCAGAGGAAATCTGTTCGTAAAATGATGAAATAATAGACTGACACCAGAATATGCAAACGAATTTCTTACTAAATAATAAAGTGCTATTTTGCATTTTATTACAAAAACAACATTTTATTAAAATATTCTTGGTGCCAATAGTCAGTTTTGGAATTAAAATTAGGTGGCTAGACCCTCTAGCCACCGCCCTTGAAAGGGTTAATAGTCTGGAATCTCGATTTGTATGGACATGGTAAAGAGTAAAACTCTTATTTGCATTTCTGGATTACCTATTTTATCTGAAGAACTAGCCTAGCATCTTATGTATAATGGAAAGTAAATATAATGTAACTTCTGAATCACCGAGTCTACAAACAGAATCATCCTAACCTGTTTCAATAAATCTACAGTGCAAGACTTGGTGCATCCCGGACTTATCGAGTTCTTTGCTTGGGCGAAGCAATGATATTTTATGCGTGTTACTATTACGCTTTGTATAAAAAAACTTGCAATCCAAGACTGTGAAGCGGAAGTAATAACTTTAGGATTACTTCGTTTTATGTTGGACATTCCTAGACTATATTTTAAGTATGAAAAAAGTGCAATTAACGACTGACTGAAACCCCTAAAACCTGAATTTCGGATTGATGGAGCTGAACCCTGGTGCTATTTATAAAAAAGTACTGTTTGGCCGGAATCTTCAAAAAAAAAAAAAAAAACGTACACCGAAAATGTCTTGCAATAATACGCTTTCCTATGACACACGGACTATGAGATGTGTCTGCCGTACACAGATAAGCGGAATTTCACCGTTGCATATAACCACATGACTGCGCCTTTTTATGCCGGCAAAGGAGAAAGAAAAGAATGTTTATCTCCAATGCTCCGTTACTGACTCATACTGCAGAGAGCCTTCTATCTATCTTGTTAAAATTGCTCCTACTTCGGCGCGTATAAATAATATTATTTCGTCTTCCAGAAATATGCTGAAATATGTGACTCGTTGATATTTTTTTTTATTAACAAAAAGAGACCTGCTACTTTATACCTAAATCAAAAACTTTAGAAGTGAAAGCGACGTTATATTGGTGCAAAAATAAAGAGTCCATTTAACTTAGAATGATGAGAAAAGGACGCATCTGGAGAGAAACCTGTAATTTTTTTTCCCATCTAGCTGCGTATCCAGACTAGTGCTATTCGGACGCAAGATCTATTAATAATAATTATCGGGAGAATCATCCTCTCAAAAAAGGGAATGATCTTTTATTACACTTATTATTACAATTATTTTTACAGTGCTTCATCTTTATGTTTAGTTCGTATCACCTAATTTATCACCCTTTTTAAATTTGTCTCTTTAAAATTACTGGACAGATAATTACACTTGTTTATTTCCTATTTAATTTACACCCAAAATTGTTAATTTATCCAAATCATCCTAGCAACCTCATAGTACACCGGTATATAATTTATATACCTTAAAAATAATCCAAATAAAATAAGTGATCGTAATTACGTAATTCTAGTAGAAGAGCCACGCGAATAATTATCTGAAAATTAAATTATATTTCGCGTAAAACTGTAATTATTAAATTTAATTAATTACGAATAAAATTAAGAGTTTGCGTTGTGAATTATTTAGACGATCTCTTCCACTTATGAATTAAACTAAATTTAAGCTGTAAAATAAAATGCCACACCTTAAACATTTATCAATTAAATAATTTCTTCTCACATCCAATAAGGGAGGTCTATACAAATAGTTCCACCCACTTCCAAGGGATGGTGTGCAAGTGAGAAAAGTTGGAAAAAGGGAGTCTAAGAAAAGATGCCGTAGTTGCAAGAGCGATCTTGATAGCCCTAGTGATGCATCCTGAGAACCGTTGTAATGCCCAGGTGAGATGGACAGATCTGAAGGTGTCTAGTGCACCCTAACGGCCCTGATGATGTCTTCTTGGTACTGAGATAAAATGGATTAGGCCTACAGCGTCCCGGAGTTATGCTTCCCTTCATCCGATTTCTCCGCTCGTGTGAGGAGATGATTTTGGATGATGTGTGGATACTATCCTTAGCACCGCGACAGTTCTAAATCTGATGAATAAACGCCACCATCCCGTATATGATTCAAGGTATTGCTTTAATCTTTTTCTTCACCACTTTAATTATATGAGAAATTATAAATATCCTTTTATGATATTTCATGGCTGATGGCAGTCTGAGATCCAACAAAACCAATAATTAAATATAATTAAGATATTTTAAAAATGAAAGAGAATTATTTTTCTTGCAAAAAAATACAATAATAAGAATAAATGAAATCTTTTTGTTAAAGATTAATTATTCATGTAATAATGAGCAGCAAACAAAAGTTTTGCTTTCCCTTTTTTGAATAATTTAATGTGTATATGTATATAGTGGTGTTCAATGTAAATAAAATATTTAATCAAGTGTTAAAAAGTCTCTGTAATTATTTAATTGATAAATGTTTATGGTGTGTCATTTTATTTTACAGCTTAAATTTAGTTTAATTCATAAGTGGAAGAGATCGTCTAAATAATTCACAACGCAAACTCTTAATTTTATTCGTAATTAATTAAATTTAATAATTACAGTTTTACGCGAATTATAATTTAATTTTCAGATAATTATTCGCATGGCTCTTCTACTAGAATTACGTAATTACGATCACTTATTTTATTTGGATTATTTTTAAGGTATATAAATTATTTACCGGTTTACTATGAGGTTGCTAGGATGATTTGGATAAATTAACAATTTTGGGTGTAAATTAAATAGGAAATAAACAAGTGTAATTACCTGTCCAGTATCCCCCCTCATTAGTAAAACAGTGCCGTGACCAGGATGCATCACTAGGGCTATCAAGATCGCTCTTGCAACTACGGCATCTTTTCTTAGACTCCCTTTTTCCAACTTTACTCACTTGCACACCATCCCTTGGAAGGGGGTGGAACTATTTGTATAGTCCTCCCTTATTGGATGTGAGAAGATTCTGTATTATCCTTAGATAGACCTATTAGCTATCAGTCTGCAATAGCCCCTTGCATATACTTTAATTTTATTATATGCCATAAAGTTTGGGTGGTCTAAAAGCCATAAATTTATCCCAAAACTTTTATTAAGGCCATAAATTTATTCCAACATTTTTATTATTTTACGATTTCTAATTATACACCATTTTCCTCTGGCTATCTTTTGTCAGCTGAGATCCCAGCTATACTCGATATTATAACTGTATTTTACAATAAGGTAATTTTTTACAAATATATATTTACTACTTAAAATAAAATTAATATTTTTTATGAACTTACACTCCTATTTTACTTAAATATATAAATATTATAATTATAATTTTACACCCATAATTATATTTTATAAAAAAATATTTATATAAACAGAAATAACAAATTACGCAACTTTACTTTGATTTAACCAAAAATGTTGCGGGAACATATTATTGTTATATGTCTCCCAGCAAAATTGAATTTATATTAACCCTTAAAGCTCCGGCGTCTATTACACAAATTTTATTCTATCGGCACCACTTTTTAAAAAGAAGTTTCCTTCAAGTACAGAATTTCAAAAATGCTCTGATTAAATAAGGTAAATTTTATTTTTTTTTTTATTACTGGTACCAAAAACTAATTTTGCAAGGACTGATAATATTCCCGTAGGGGAGCCAAAGGAGTGGTAATGGCTAATATTGAGAAAATATTGCTTCATATATTGTTTTTCATTTAAATGTATTTTTTTAATGCTATATTTCTTAATCTTAAATATTCCGCTGCAAAATATTTCAGCAGTTTGCTTTTCAAAATATGCACAATATGCAGTTATTTTATATTTTAGCAAAGTATAATATATTTTTGCTGTGTTTAAATCTGTTGTAAAAATATTGTTTTCTTCTTCTTTTGAAAAAAAGTATTGGTACATAGATATTTTTGATACACAGAGGAAGAAAGTTTTTTTTTTTTCTTACAAAATTTTTTCTTTCTCTTCTGCTCTGTTTTGCATAAAAAAAAGAGAAGAAATAGTTCTTAAGATCATCTACTATAATAAGGATGTGACATAAATAAAATTTAATTCCTCATACCTTGAAAAAAACCATAGGACAGATCGGGGCACATGTGAACAGTTCGCTTAAATATAGCTTTTTCTCATATCTGTATTAATTTCTATAAACAAAAACTACTCAATATAGTAAACAGTGCTTTCTTTTACACGTGGTAATTTTTTAAAAATCAGTTTTATAGTTCTTCTTACATTTTTAATAATTTTATAAATTCAAAAAATTGTTCACATGTGCCCCTTTAGCGAGGTAGTTGTGAACACAAGGAAAATATCCTTTGACCTACTTTTCATTCTGTTATTCATTTGTCATCGTAATTATTAGTTATATTACCTGTTAAATTCACCATAAATAAAAAAGTATATATTTTTTTTTCTATTTTCTGGGTGATATGTTGAAGCACAAGATTATAAAATGAAAATAAGTAGATTTGGGAGGGGCGGGGAATTAGATGGTTCATTATTGTTGCAATAAAATAAAAAAATAAAGAAGCAATTCTAATAAAGAAATTTAAAGTCTTAAATTTTGCTTAGGGGTTTTGTTTTGGGGAAAATTTTAGGGATGGAGCATTTACATACTTTTTATTGGAAATCTGCCGAAATACGAATGATTCTCACTCCTGTATTTCCCTCATTTACTTGTAAATTATACATAAAGAAGGATTTTTTAATGATTCAAACAAATCTCTCCCCCCCCCCCAACTAACTAATTTTGCTTTTGAAAGAGGGGGGGGGGGGTATAGAATAGGGATTTTACAATAGATATCAGTTTAAAAATTTCACTTTCTTAAAATATTACTTATATCTATCTCTATTTAAAGCATCATATACATAACTGATTTAGAGAGGGAAGTAATCCATCATTGCAAGATTAGAAAAATTTGCAAAGATGTTCAAGGTAATACTTTGTATTAACAATGCATAAAAAATATTGTTGTAAACTGTTTAGTAAAATAATACATAACACTTATTGTAAAGAACATTAAATTAATTTCCTTTTATTTATTTTAGAAAACATTAAATTTATTTAAAGTACAATTGAACGTAAACGAGCTTGTTGCTTTATTATATCTTGTTATATGTTGAAATATTACATCTTGTTAGCCCAATGTTAAAATCATGGAACTATTAATAAAGAGGAACTGACATATCATTAAAATAGTGAAGTAAGCGCTATCGCAGGCATTGCTTACCACCGGCGAAAATTTGCACCAGTAGAATTATATAGAAAATTTCAACTTATTTAAACACCTTATTATTGCAAAATTTCAGTCATAAAGAATCGTAGAAACAGATTTTCTTTTAGCTGGTAGGAGTTTACTTTGGCGGTAGTTAGGCCCTGCGTTTCCGCCATAGTGTGACAACCAGGGAAACAAACTGACAGTTTTACAAGGCACACTGACACCAGTAAAAACAAATAGAAATTTTTATATCATTTTTGATTTAAAAAAATTCCATGAATAAGACGCTTAAATAAGACGAAGTTTTCTATTCAATTTTCCTGGTGGGAAGTTCGTCTTTGCGATAATCAGAAACTGAAGATCCGATTAAAAAAAAGCAGCCGCCATCTTGTGACAACTTCCTCAGTTACTTCAGTCGCAACTGGTAGACAGTATACTAAATGCCTCCTCCGCTTTATTCTTAACTCCATTGTTAAAATTTATTAAAACGTTACTTCAATCCGCATATTTGTTCTTTTAATTTATCTTTTTTAATTTCTTAGGAACATTTCGGTTGATACAAAGGATTTCAGTAATAAGTAAGATTTTCAACATGAAAAAACAAAAATAAATGTTTTCTTCAAAAAATAAAAAGGTGTATTAATCCTTAAATACATAGTGCTGCATATCTGCACCACTTTTTATTCAACTCTTTGCAACCACTATGGAAACCACTTGCAATATCGCAAAATTACAACAAAATTATGGAAATATTATTGCTGTAAAGATGACAAAAAATAGCTACTATATAAAGTTTAAAATCTATCTTAAAATTTCTGGTGTGTAATCTTTAATATAAGAATAAAAAACACAATTCTAAAAGAATAATTCATGCTTTTAAGGGTTAAGTTTTACAAAATAAAAAAATTATATAAAATTAGGTTTTTAGATTCATACTTATTAAAATATTTACTAATTTGCAAGATTTTAGTTATGGCAGTAACATTTACTTGTATTGCAGATGTGCAACATGAGAAAAGTTTGGTGTATTTTACGAAAAATGCATCTATGATTTTTTCACTATTTTTCCTGTGGAAATAAACCTTTCTGAATATCATATATAACTTTTTCAAAACAGAATAAAAAAACGTGCATTTAAGTGTGTAAACAACCAGCCAGTGTTGCCAGTGGGCTACATTTTTTTTTTAAATCAGATTTCTTTTTTGGCACCACTTTTTTTAAATTTTAAAACTCGCTTTATTTAATGACATATTAATTAAGTCGAAATAAAAGGGAAATTTAACATTTCAGAAAAGTGGCGCAAGTTAAGAAATCTGAATTTTAAAAAAAGTAACTTACCGGAAACACTGTAAACAACAGCTTATTACCCTGCTACGCTATTCTCCATTTATAAAGGGCCGGCCTTTGGTGAGAAAGGTTTTTGGCGTTTAACTTGCGCTAACAAATTTAACAAGTAATACACACGTTCGAATTATAATAACTCTTATCATTATCAAGAAACTAAAAGTAGCTTGTTAACACTAGAACGCCGGAAATTCTACTCAAGTTGCATAAAAATATCTGACACCAGAATTTTTATTTAGAATTATTTGACTGATTTATTTAACGTAAATCTACGTTGTTTACATTTAACTTATTTTATGAAAGAATTTCTGGTCCCAATTGACATTTAATCATATGGCTGGTGTCGAATCGAGTCCTCCCGGACGTTCTAGTGTTAATTTGTGCTTATATTTTAAATATAATGTGTCTGCTGTTGTAAATATTAATATATATGTTAGCATTTTTATTTATCTAATTAGAAACATCAAAAAGTGCATACCACGTTTTTTATTTTTTTTCCTGACATGTATTTTCAAGATGCGATAGATTTATCGCAGCCTAAACTTCAGAGTATCTATGTAACTTTTAAATATATTTGTCAGTCAGTAATTTTAATGTACACAAGAATTAAACTCTTATTTTATTTGCCACTACAATGACCGTGAGGAGTCATTTTGACGTCTATCAAATGAATATATTTCGGCTGAAACCTGAAAATGGTTTATAAAATAATATTAAAAAAAAAAAAAAAACAAAGAAGAAAAAGTAAACTGAATAAGTTAAAAATGTTGGTGAGATATATTTTTTATAAAATTTGAGTAAATTTTCCCGCCTTTTCTATCTAGGGTTAACCCTTTGCGGTCGTATTAAGTTTATACATACCGTAATTTCCCGCGTGTACGCCGCAGCTAGATAATTCGATTTCCTACCAGAATTCGTTTTAAATCAAATGTGACATGCTTTTTCTTAGCATTTTTTTTACTTCATTTCTTAAATAAAATTTCCGGTATCATAAAGACTTAACTAAGCCGCGGCGTATACGCGGGATTTTACGGTAGGTGTCATGCTCGTCAAAATTAATTTTGTTGAACAAACAGTAATACAAAAGATGCAAGATACGAAGGAAAACAAAAAAAAAAATATTAATTATTTTTTAAACTTTAGATATGTGTAATACAATACTATATTTTTATTTTATGTAAAGATTGTATGTTATTTTTTTCCATAGTTTGGTATCTTTCAAAGCATTCTCTAATAGGCAGTCCTTATTTTTTTTTCTGATTAAATATACAGAACAATCATTACTCTCTACATCGTATATCTTATCTTTTTTAAACTACTTTCAATATCATGGTACACTTCTTTCGGTAACTTTCTTTTTGCCATTTTGAGTGTTATCTTTAAAATATTGGGTCATTCAAAAAGTAGTGTCCGTTTGGGAAAATCAATTCGTACCGGAAAATTCTATCATTTAATTATTAGACATTGATTCCGATGTCTAATAATTACCGGGCAGAATTTCCGGGTACGAATTGATTTTCGCAAACGGACACGACTTTCCGAACGACCCAATATTTTAAGTGAAAATGTCCAATTACTGTTAAACATAATTTGTAATATATTATTTCGCATTCTACGTATCTCCGAAAATTTATGACTTAACCCTTTAATGCGCAGCTTTGCATATATGCAGACAACAGTGTTTTGAATTTAATAGATTTTTTTCTCGTATATACCTAATTCATACCAGGAAATAAAAATAGCAATATCAGCTATAATTAACAACAGAGATTCCGTATTTAAATAAAGCGAAATTAACCATTCCAAATTCCTGGTGTAAAGTCAGATTCTCTGGACTACGTAATTTATAGAGCGCATTCTACCATGGGAATTAAATGGTTAAAGATTAAATTTTATAAAATAAATAATTATATAAAATAAGGTTTTTGGAAACATACTTCTTAAAATATTTACTAATTTGCAATATTTTAGCGTAAAACAGCCACACGACTGTAGTTTTTACTTATATTGCAGACGTTCAACAGAAGAAGAGATTGACGTATTATATGAAAAATGTATCTCTGAATTTTTTCATTATTTTTCCTGAGTGATAAATCTTTCAGAGAATCATATATAATTTTTTCGAAACAAAATAAAAAATCGCACATTGAACGGTTAATATAATAGAAGATCAGTATGGTTCTTTCGTGTGGTGGCTGAGAACTTTCATAATACTGGAACGGTATAAAAAAAATAATAAAAAAAAAACAAAAAAAACTGTGGCGTAGCGTTAGGGGGCGGGGGGGGGGGGGCGCTCTATCATTTTACTACAAGCACTATCTGTGTAGTCAGTGTACTAACTTTTTAAAATTCAGAAGTCTTGATTGGTGCCACTTTTTTGAAAACATAAAATTCCCTTTGTTGTCACGTTAACCCTCTCGCTGCGCAACCCAGGTGTTTTTCGAGCAACGTTAAAGTAGTAAAATTTGCACAACCCGAGATGTCATCGGGAATGCATTTTCTCCATCTGATTAACCCGCCTTGATCATTCCCACCAGTTACATTTTATTGTAAATTTTCCCGATTAAATCAGACGAAAATTTTTCTTTTGAAAAACCGGTGGCAAAAGAATAAAAATTCTTAAAAAACGCACGTCGCGAAGGAATTATGTACGCACATTTTGAAGCAATTTCGATAAAACAATTACGCAGGGAGAGGGTTAATTAATATGTCATTAACCCCTTGAGGGGCAAGCAATTACGTTTGTGAAATGCGGAAATCCCACCGGAATCTTTGAAAAAATTCTATTTCAAAATAAGTAAAAGCAATTTTACGGCCTTTTTTCCACCAAAGTTATAAAAGTAAAATTTAATAAAATTTTTCTGGTGTAAAACTTCATTAATCGTAGGTTTTATATAATATATATCGGTGCCCCTCAAGTGGTTAACAGGGCGGCCACAGGCGACTATTTTTTTTATTCTATTCGTACCACTATGCTTAAAAATTCATTTATTATTATATTTCTCTTGCAAAAGTTTGCATAGCGTATCTGAAATTTATTTGATTTTTAAAAGTCGTGAGAAACAGAATTAAAAAAAAAAGAAATTTTACAAATTACAATGACCATTTGGAAAATGATTTTTTTAAGGCATAAAAAGTCGCACGGAGTTGATCATACATTACGTATGCCATGAATTAAACATTAATAGTGTTATTACACGTAAAAATTGCAAGAGACAAAAATCGCCAGCGACCCGTCAGATTTCTTAAAACTTACGTACTATCCACCTGAAACTTACGTATTATCCAAGCATTTCATTGGCTTTTCGGGAAAAGGGCTTTTCCATCGTGGAAATCTGACGACCCATTTTAAATGAAATTTCATTCTTAAACTTCTAAACATCCCACAATATTACTTTTTACACCGTAGTATAGAAAAATAATATGTACTTTTTGTTTGAAAGCTGTATCTCAATTTGTTTCTGAGTTATTAATTTTTCTTTGTAGTTTTTATTACTTTTTTGTCATAGTGGCAACAGCAGTATCCATCTCTGTTGAAAGTAAAGGGAAATACAGATTACTGTATAGACCCATCAGAAAACGAATAATATGCCGATTAAAATAATAAAAAGCTTCAGATATGCTTTTGATTTCCTACCCTGACGAGAACAATAACCATTTTTCCAAATGGTTAAAAATACTCGTCTATGGCAGCTCTGCATTAAATAAGGCGAATTTTACCATTTCAAAAAAGTGGTGACAATCAGGAATTCTGAATTTTAAAAAAGTAACCCACTGGCAACACTGTTTTCATATTGGATAGTTTTACATGTTACCGACGTTATATATATCTGCGCTGCCATCAAAATACTATAGATGAATTTTATTTTGGGAAACTTAACCCTTAAATGCATGAATTATTCTTTTAGAATTGTGTTTTTTATTCTTATATTAAGGATTAGAAAACAGAAATTTTAAGATTGACTTTTACCTTTATTCTGTAGCATATTTTTGTAATTTTCACAGGATTAATATTACTATATAAATATAGTAATTGGTAAAATTAAATAAAAAGTGATGCAGTTACGCATCACTATGCATTTAAGTATTAAATCCGAAGGAATAATTCGATATGATTAAATGGTTAAATTTGTTTGTAGATTTAATATAAAGTTAAAATTCTCAAGTACTGCAAACTGAATGAAAAGTAGAGGGCTGGCAGCACTCTATCGGGGATTAAATAAAGCATTTATTACTTTTAAAATATAGTAATAAGTAAAAAGAGTAAAAAATGGCAGGTATGAAATACTTGTGTGAATTAAACATTATAGGAACAAAATTACTTCCCTAAATATTTTTGTTTATGATATCATTATTGTCGGTCTTCTAATTTTTAAATAAAATCAGGTTTCTTAACTTTTTTCAAATTCAAATATACGTCATATTTAATTACAGATAAAATGGTGTAAATAAAGAGACGAATTATATTATTTCAAAAAAGTGACCGCAATTAAGACAACCAGATTAACACTAGAACTGCCACAGCGGTCATTTTGACCGCTAAAAAGTGAAAATATTTCGATTCGAATCAGAATTTTTTTTTCTAAAATAAGTTAAATATGTACCACGGAGAAATAAATTAAATAAATTACTTAAATGATTTTAAATAAAAATTCTGGTGTAAAATATTTTTATAACACTTGAGAAATATTTCCAGCGGTTCTAGTGTTAAAAAACACTTTGAAGGTCGGTGGGATATTACTCATACCACTAAATTTTAATCTGCGGCTGCCAAATTTGTACCAGAAATTTTAAGTTAAATTTTGATTTTATAATAAACAGAATAAAATCATTGTTTTATTTTACAATACATTTTTATTAACTCCTTCAAGGGCGGTGGTTCATTTTTGGACCATCTAATTTTAAATCCCAAACGACACATTGGCACTAGAATATTGCAAAGGAAATTTTCCTTTTATTAAGTGTGTAAACAAAAGCTTTTACTTAGTTTTAAATAAATTTGTTTGTAAATCCCGGTGTCGATCACTAATTTTGGTATTATTCGAATAGATACCTTTCACCTGAAAGGGTTAAATTATAATGGTAATGAATCTTGTTTTCCTTTTAGCAAAACATTTCTTGCCGATTAACAGATTGTGTACGGAATTATGAATCCAGAAATTGCTCTAACTGAATAATTATCTTCCTGATTGCTTAGACATTTATTAAAAAAATTATATAATAATATGAAATTTAGATATTATTTTTCATTAAAACTGATTTAATTAATCCATAATTATAGCCCCTCTTCTAAAATATATTCAAGTATAATTGGATTATGTTACAAAAAAGGCTGTGAAGAAAATCTTACGATTCTTTAGGAAAACAATGTAAATAAATGTGATATCTATAAACGGAAACGTTTTTTAGTCAAGTATTTTATATAACATATTTTTAATTATAGAAAAACCTTTGTAAATGGTTGAGAAAACTATCACTTTAAAAATATTTATCTTTGGCGGTTTCGCTTTGCTTTCTAAATGTGCTCGAGCAAAATATTTTATATGAAAAGTAACATCTACATTTAGTCACAGATGTATGAAATTCATTTTATATTAAATTTCCTTTAATGGCACTTATAAGTACAGCATGCGGATAGAGGGTTAACTCTTCAGCGGGTGGTGTCCACAAAAAAGGACACCTAATTTTAAGAACACTGGCACAGAGAATATTTAATTAATTTTTTATATATAAGTACTGGAAAATAACTAAGTTTTTATTTTCTAAAGAATTCGTTTGTGAATTCTGGCGTCAGTCCATCATTTCATCATTTTACAAACACAATTACTCCGCGCCGGAAAGGGTTAAATTACGGAACTATTTTAGAGATTTATGTAAATAAATTTTTGCACCATTAATTTTGTACTGCGATTTGTATTTTATATTTTAATCGTGTATTTGTTTATTACATTGACACCAATAATTTATAGCTACTAATTCTGTACATTATTTTATGAGGATTTGCCTGCGGGTTGTATTTTAAAGTTAGCATATTTACTAATTCGAACTATATGGTGTTGTATACATCCATGAAGCTACGAAAGGTAAGGAGTAGACGCCGCCTCCAGAATACTAGGCGTGAGTGCTGACGCACAAATGGCGGCTGCCGAAAGCGGATTTTTTTTAGTGTAGGTAAGTTCCCTTAATTGTAAACACCAGTATTTTATAAAAGATTTCTCTTTTTTCTTTAATCTCAGAAAAATAAAGCGGAAAAACTTGAAAAATGTATTGGTACGAATATTTAAGGGTCCATACACACGCTGTAAAAAATCCGCCTTCCCCAGCCGCCATTTTTGTGATAGCTCTCACGCCTAGTATTCAGGGGGCGGTGGAGTAGACATAAATGGCGCCACATGAAGCTATTCCTACTCCCCTCCTGTGTCCACCATATTTAGCCGAGTCTTGTACTGGAGATTTCTGATTGGTTTGCTATCTGTCAAGTCAAATCTGGCGGACGCAGGAGAAGGGGAAAAAACACGTTTTCCGGCTGCCAGGCTTTCCACAGAGAAAGATTAACATGTGCACTATTGTCCTTTCATAGCTTCGTGGGTACATCATATAGTCTTTATGATAATGTAAGTATTACACTTTTCAGGATTGTTATGATCAGTATTGCCAGTGGGCTACTTTTTTTTTATTCAGATTTCTTAGTTGGCACCACTTATTTTATACGATAAAATTCCCCATATTTTTGCTTTAATTAATATGTAATTAAATCTTTAAAGAAGGCGAATTTCACCATTTCAAAAAAGTGGTGCACATCAAGAAATCTGAATTGAAAGATAGTAGCCCACTGGCAACCAGTGCTGTATGTGTCCCGCGTAAATCATGAATACAAATTCTCTGGACAGCAGTTATTTCTTACAGTTTATTCCGCCATATTTAATCAAAGATAATTCTGCCATTACAGAAATAGAAGAAAATTAATTTAAGATACTCGTTTCCAGGGTATTTGGAGCCTTAATTACGCGGAATACCTGGCAATACTACTGGCAACAATGTTTATGAATGGTCATAGACTGTGCTGCCAGCTGCCCCGCGTAAATTAGTGCTCCAAATGCTCTGGACGCCACTAATTTCTTACAGTTTATTTCGCAATCTTTAATCGCAGATAATTCTGCCATTAGATAAGGCGAAGGAAATTACTTTAACCCCTTAACAGTGACATTTGTTTTCTTACAAAAAAATTAAAAATGGGGCCGTACACCACTTTTTCCATACTAAAATATTTACCTTACATAATCGAAAAATATCTGACAATCAATAACGATAAATTTACAGTTACTAATTAGTGTTATCAAAATGCTTTTAATAACGAAGCAAGCAAAGTGTTCTTGCCCGAATCCAGTTCGAGCCACACTTTTAAGGGGTTAAAATACTCGTATCCAGAGCATTTGGAGTCAGCGCGGTAGCGCGGGTGGGAGTCGAAATGCTCTTGATACCACTAATATTTTAAAGTTTTCTTCGTCTTTGGGATATGGATATGGATATCGCCCACCCTGAGAACCCGCTTGTGGCATATGGTCAGGGCAATTGCCCCCGAGCCCAGGGCAGGAAAAAGTTCCACCACCCGCGAAACCACAACTTCAGGAGCAGGCCCCGAAAGAACCAGCCCCAACAAACAAGACCCCCCACGGACCCGTCCGACTCTCCGAAGAGAACACGGGAGGCCAGCGGGAGGCTTCCGGACCACCGATGAACATTTATTTTTTGCCTAATAGAATAAACTGTTTTTACAGAGCCGATCACAATTGGCTACCCTATTAGTTCGGGGCGAGCCTAATTATATTTTTACATTTCAGGGATAATATTTAGTAATGTTATTATTTCAATAAATGTATTACAATAAATTGGAATGTCAATTAGCAGAAGGTATGAAATTCAAGATAAAGTTAAGATAAGTAAATAAATTCGAGTTGACATTGTTATAAATTAATAAAAATCAAATAATAATGTATTTACAGATAACAGTTTACAGACGTCACCTAAATCAACAATGATGTGGAAAATATTCATAATAAGGATTTATCTTTAAGTTTCCTATTTAGTAATTGAAATTATAAGTAGAAAATATATAAAGTATGTAAAATATAATGCTTTGATAATATTGCAAATATGTATTGTAATTAATATTAGTAATATAAATTTGAGGTAGTAATTACTGTACATTAATAATAATTAGATATTAGTATATTTACAGATGGCAATTCACAGATGTCACCTAGAACGACAATAAGAAAGAAAAGCATTCCGACACACTTAAAGGAGCACAATATGCAATCTCAATATGAAAATCAATATGAAACAGAACTATATACATGTTTTCTTATAATCATCTTCCCTTAAATCAATTTTACACTCTATACTTACCACGTGGACCCATGGGATGCCACCACAGTATATCAGGCTAGGTATTTGTATTCGGGAAATTTATAGTTTATGAAAGAATAGTGACTATTTAAAATGTTATAGTTGGCATAGAGTTTAGTTAATTTTGATGGATCATTTAAGATTTTCATGATGTCTTCTAAAAGTGTAGGTTCTGATCTTTTGAACTTAAATCGCATAAATTTACAATTACCAAAAATGTAGTGTAGCGGATCTCCCCGGCCACCACACTTGCAAAGGTCGTTGTCTTTTTTACCTATCCTATGTAAAAATGACGGGAAGCTGCCGCAGCCTGACAGAAAGTATAGTGATACTTTATCTTTTGAGATTTGTTTGGATTGTACTTTTGGAATCAGCCCGTGCGTAAATCGGCCTCCCCCTGAGTGGTCCCAGTTGTATTGCCACCTATCCAGTAATTGATCATGTAAACATTTTTTAAGATAGGATCGAGGTAATTTTACCCCTCGATCCACTGGTAAGTTGCAATACTGGGCGGCTTCGTTAGCCAGCTGATCTGCCAGTTCATTCCCAGGAATTCCCGCGTGGCCTTTGATCCAGGAGATATAAAAAATTTTGTTTTTGTAAAGTTTAATTGTGTTTTGTATTTCGAATATTATTGGATTTGTTGGGAAAAGGTTGTTAAGCGCTTTTATTGTGGACTGACTATCGCTGAAGATTTGAAATATTTTATATGGCGATGAAATAGCCCAGTTTATTGCTGCCACGACCGCGTACAGCTCCGCCTGAAAAATAGTATTTTCTTTTCTAATTTTAGTTGAATTTTCATATATTTTTTCATTATCTTTATAAATTACTAGTGAGTATGCTGTTCCTGAGTCCACCTTAGAGCCATCTGTGTACATGGAAACGATATTTTTTATTGTTATTGTTTTACCAGTTACAATTAAGTTGTTTAGATGTGTTTCTGGATTAATTTCGTATTTATGTATTTTACTTTCAAAATCTGACTTAATTAATGGTTTTGGTTCTTGTAGAAAGATGTTTTTACCATGAAGAATATTGTATTTTAAATTTTTGTGTTCTAGTGTTATTAGTATGGGAGGAATTCCCAATAATACTTGTAATGTGTGTGTTGCTACGTTTTTATATGTTTTAGTTATTGATGTAAGGCATGTTCTTTGGATTGATTGGAGAGTGCGTTTGTCTTTTAATTTTAGGTCTCCAAACCATATTTCTGAGCCGTAATCTATTATTTTTTCCAGTACTGTTATGTACCAGGCTCTAAGGTATTCTCTGTTAACGCCCCAGGTAGCCGAGAAGACCCTCTTGATTGAGGATGTTAGTTGCAGAATTTTGTTTTTAATATTTTGTATATGTACATTCCAATTGAGTGTACTTTGGAAGGTTATTCCTAATAATTTTATATCTTTGACCGGTTGTAATTTGTAATCGTTGAGTCTAAATGATGGTGGACGGCCGTCTATAGTATTTTTCCCGAACATAATGAATGTAGTTTTTTCTCTTGAAATTTTTAGGTTGAGATTGTTGCATAGTTCGTAAAATAATTTCAACTTCTTATTTGTTTCTTCCTCCAGGATAATCCTACTTCTTGCTTTAACGATTAAATTGAAATCGTCGCAAAACGCATATAGGTCCTCGAAGACGGCATAAAAGTTTGTGAGTATTATATTAGCAATTATTAGCCACAGGAGCGGGCCGAGGCACGACCCCTGTGGGCAACCCTGATAAGTTTTTCTCCTAATTTCGTTAATCAAATAATTTGCTATTAATTGTCTAACTGATAAAAAACTAAGTAATATAATTTTAAGGTAATTTGGTATAGGTAAATTTTTTATTTGTTCTCCCAAGGTGGCCCAATCTATGTTATCGAACGCTCCGACTATATCAAAGGAGATTAAACTACAGTATTTGAAGTCCTGTAAGTATAATTTTATTTTATGTTTAAGTTTGTTTAATAGTTGTATAGTGCTTTTGTTTTCGCGAAAACCATATTGTGCATAATGAAGAAATTTATTATTTTCTAAATAAAAGTTAAGTCTATGTTTGAGTATCCTCTCGTATATTTTTCCCAGCATCGGAAGGAGACAGATGGGTCTGTAAGATGATGGAAGACTTGGATCTTTATTTCGCTTCGCAAAGAAAATTACATTTGCGATCTTCCAAGCCTTCGGAAAATAGTTGAGGGTAAGGCATTTATTAAAAAGATCTCTAAGTAAATGTTTAAAGTTTTTATTAATATTTTTTATTATGAATGAATCTATTTTGTCAAATCCTGGGGCTTTTAAGTTGTTTTGTTCTTGCAATGCGTGATTAATTTCTTTAAAGGAGATTAGGGGGGAAGGATATGCTGGTTCTCCCTCCTCTGCTGGGTCCAGCAACGGCGGATCCGGATTTGGGTGTATTGGGAAATGATGATTTAGTAAGTTATTAAATGTTTCTAATTTTGTGGTGTATGGTGTAGAGCCTTGAAGTGTAGTGTGTATAAAATGATTATTTTTTAGTCTTTTATTTGTCGCGATTTTAAAAGTTTGGCCAAATTTATCTTTAGTATTAGTACAGTATTTTTGCCATGAATTAATTTTTTGTTGTTTGATGTGTTTTTTATAGAGAGCTCTTTCCTTCTGTAGGAGCGTTCTCCACCTTGGGTCGTTTGTAATTTTGTACCTTTTTCTTAATGCCGAGATCTTATTCCTTTGCGTTTTCAATTCATCCGTCCACCACTCAAATTTAGGATAAGGATTATAGTTTTTTGTTTTTAGTGACGTTTTGCAAATATTGAGTATAGTCGCATTAAAATTTTCTAACCAGTTATCTAATTCTAGTCTCGTATTCAATTCATTTAATGTGTTAGTCAAGGTTTGAATTTTAGGTTTAAGAAGATTATTAAATTTTTTTAATTTTGTATATCTTGTTTTAAATCTCTTTATGTTCAATGTAATTGGTGTAAGTTGAAGTGAATACCTGATATATCTGTGGTCAGAGGTGCTCTCAACTCCGTCATCAACATACCAGGAGTCCACGCAGTCAACCAGATCCTAGGTGCACAATGTGACATCAGGGTTCCCTTTGCAAGGCCTGTTTGGCTGGCCTATGAATGACGGTGGCGCTTCAATGTCATTGATTAGTGTTAAGTTATTTGATAATAGGAGATACGTTAGTAGAGTTCCACGGTCATCCTCTTTTTGGTACCCTAGTAAAGATAAGTGCACATTTAAATCGGCGCCGAGGATAAGACGATTTAGGGGAACGAAATAGTCCAGCCATTTCATGTCCATTCGGAAGTCACTTTTGGTATTTGAATATGCTGATCCCACGGTTATTTTACCAGTGTCTGTTGTTATATTTACAAAAATTGCGTTGTCATCCCTGTAAGTCTCTATTACTTCTACGTCTTTGCGTGTAACTATGACCGCAGCTGTTTTGTTTTTTGAGGTAAACGATTGCCAATTTGTTGGCATTGACCAGACTGCTTCGTTATGATGATAAAAATCTTGTAGTAGTAACACTAAAATTTTGTTCTGATTGGCATAACCCATCAATGTGGAGGTAGCTGATTTGGATCCCTGAAGATTTATTTGTATAAATGTTAGTTCTATAGGTAGATATTGTTTATTCTGTTGGTCTGGGTTGTTAAGAATTATGTTTATTGGTTGTTCAGATATAATTGCTGAGTTGTTTTCTGTAATATTTGAATTATTTGTGTTGTTTGTTTCTTCATTTAGGCTGTTGAATATGCTTTATTATTTTGGGCAGATTGACTTCTTTGTTGGATGTAATATTGCAGTGTTGGACATTCGAGTGAGCTTGCTGCATGTGGGAAGTCACCATTTCCACCCATGCAGTTCCTACATCTATGGAGTTCTTTCTTGTTCTTATAATAACAAAATTTTGGTTCGTGTGGACCAGCACAATACTCACAGATGCTGGATCTTCTGCAATTGTGTTCAGTGTGGCCAAACAGCTGGCAGTTCTTGCACCTGACTATAGGCTGGTAGGGTGCTATCCTGCATGCTGAGAAGCCAATTACTATTTTCTTTTGTTTGATCAGATGTTCTGCAATTGGAGCCTCTGCCTGAATTATCATTTGATAGCTTTTTGCGTTCTTTCCCTCCTTCTTCCGCACTAGCGAGATAGGGGTATCTGTATCATACAGACCCTGTAAAGTTGATATAAGTTCTTGTGGATCCATGTAATCAGGTACGCCCAATAGGATTAACTTCCTGATGTCAGTTGCTGTATATGTGATGTCGACTATTTCTTTTAGCGACTCGATGTTATCCAATATCTCAAGAAGTTTGTGTGTATCTTCATCACTGTAAGTTTTTATGACTAATGTATTTTTATTTTTTGCTGGTTCACAATATATTTGTCTATACTGAATCATGTTGCGTGTTTCTCGCGTCAGCATTATCCTTATGTCGCTTAGTGTCATTCGAGTATTCTTCTGTCTTGTTACCAGTATAGCAGCCTTAGAGTACTGAACATGAATTGGTCGTATTGTTTTCTTTAAAGGTGTGGCGGCCACTTCCGAGTATAGTGAATTTTCTTGTATTTCTTGTATGTTTTCTTCATTTTTGTTACTTTGTAGTTGTTGTTGTTGTGATATTACTGTTTCTGTTTGTATTTTTTGTGTTCTAGCTGTCTGTTCTTCTAATTTTGTCTTTATATTTTTTAGTTCTTCCAGAATCATTCTGGTATGTGGTATTTGGTTTTCGTCTTTCTCTTGTTGTATATAATCTTCTATTATTTTATCTTTGTTTTTAATTTCTTTCTCTTGTTTTTCTATGTCTTCTTTGTATTTTCTTTCTTTTTCTAATAGTTCTTTTATCTTTTCGTTACACCCCTCCAATTCCGCCACACTATTTGATTGTTGTTGAAGTTTTTTAATTATTTCATGTTGTTCTTGTATTACTTGTTCAGATTCTTTAAGTTTTTCTTTGTAGTCAAGTGCTATGGCTTTTACTGTATTGAGATTCGCTGTTATCTTACTATTTTCTTCCTGTTCTTGTTTCAGTATTTTCGTCATTTCTCCGGCTTTATTAACTATTACTTCTAGGTATTTTTGAGCTTCTGCGCAATCCCCCGGACGTCTTCTCCTGGTGAGACTGTTGTATTTTTCAATTATTTGAGACATTTGCATCTTTTGGACTGCTAATTCTCTAAATTCCAATATATTCTCGTCTTCCCTCGGTTCCGCATCTAGGTTCAGGTTACTCTGATTTATTTCATCTGAGACCAACACTTGAGCTGCTTTTTCAGCCGTTGCTGGATGTTCATTTTTATTTGATTTCGTTATTTCTTTTTGTTTCACTTTTGGAGTAAGAAAATACTCCGATATAATAAGGAGACGCAAACTTTGCAAAATTAGTGGTATTGACAGTATCTGGACCCTCACCCTGGATACGCCACTGTTTTGAGCACTGACTTACGCTGGAAATGTAGCAACACTAGTCACAGAATTTCGCTTGGACTTATACAGTTTCACTCTGAAATGTGAAATTACATTTTGACATAAAAATCAGGCAAAATAGTAATAATTTAGCATTTTTATATCCTATAAGTTGAAGTAGTGGGTTAGAAGTATGTGCAACTGCGTCTGAAATACATGGAGTGTCATAAAGATTTCATAAATGCCGCAAAGCAAGAATCCTTGCTCAAACTACGAAATAATATCGAAACTATATTTATTTCGAAAAAAAATCTAAAAAACAATTATGACGTCATTTACTGTCGACAGAAAAAATAAACGTGTGAAACTTTAAAATTGCGGTTTTCAACCTTGTTGCTTGAAGTCGTTTTCCACCACAAATTCTAAAAAGTAACCTTCGCCTTACTTAATGACAGTATATTTTTAATAAAGAAGGTAAACTTTCCTGTACTAAAATAGCAGTAGTTAAGTGTTCCTTGGGCCACAGAATGAAGGATCTTATTTTTGAACATAAAAAATGTATTATAAAACAATTATCCTATTAATTATTACATTTTTCTTATATTTTACAGTTACAGACTGTAACATTTTTCCGTCTGTTATCTTCTTTGCAAAAGAAAAGTTTCTATTACGAAACAAAAAGCAATCAATATATAAACGAATCTGAATGAGAACAAAAATCTTTATTGTACTCAGAATGATAATCCACATGAACCAAGGTTCGCACACTCCTTGGAATTTCCAAGAACTTGGCACCACTATTAATGATAAGAAAATTCACATTTAATTTTTTAAACACAGAATTCAGAATCACTGCCTTTGTTCATAGATTTTGAAGTACTTCTCTGCAGTGAAATATTTTGAAAATACTGTTAAAATTTAGTGGTAAAAGTGTGCGAACCCGGATATGAACAGAGTTATTTTTTGAAGCGTGAATATAAGAAATCATCGCGTTAAACAGAAGTGACAATTAAAAATTTTTTCACTTGATTCAATGTTACTAATTAGCGGTTTTTTAATTCAGATATCTACCGATATTTATTCTCAAAGAAAATTACAGTTAAATCAATCATTGCCCTTCAAGACATCTTGAAAGGACGATGGAGTTATGAATAATGCGGGGGAGACATATACTGCATTGTCTACCAGTTGAGAGTGAAGTAACTAATAAGGTTGTCACAAGAGGGCGCGGCGGCAGATATTTTACATCGGATCAACAGTTCCTAATTTACGACGGAGAAAACTTCCACCAGTAAATTTTGAAGAGAAATTTTGCTTTATCGACTTTGGCATAAAAAGGTTCTCTCACAAATATTGTTAAAATTTCTATTTGTTTTTACTGGTGGCAGTTTGCAGAGGTATTGTAATCTTTTTCACTGAAACTGAGAGGAGGCTGTCTAAGTTGTTAGAATATGGTGGTAACGCAGGAGCTGTCTACCAACGAAGTAAATTTCTACCAGTAAAAATTGATATCTGTTTTGGGGATTACCTATCACTGAAATTTTGCATTAATAAGGCATCTAAATAAGGAGAAATTTTCCATTTAAATCTACTGGTGGAAATTTGTCCCGGCGGTAATCAACCCCTGCGAAGAAGGTTACAGTTGAAGCTTCACTATTTTAAGGATATGTCAGTTCCTCTTTATTCATAGTTCCATGGAAAAGACACTAAACAAAGTCATTCATTATTTAAATTTTCAAAAATTTCTCGCTGTGTAGCTGATAATGTCTTAGAAAGTTCAAATTCTGTTACATGACATAGTGGTAAAGCGATAGTATATTTCCTTTCCATTTTCAAATATCATTTATTACCCTAGGGCAGGTTTGTAAGTTTGGCCACCTTTTTTATTACGCAAATCGCTGAATATTATTAGAAAATATGAATAATAATTTTTACTTTAGTTAATGACAAACATCATGTGATTACGAATTGTAAATATTTTTATTTTGGTATTTTTGATAAGAATTCGCACTTTCTGTGTAAATGAAAACAAGTCAAGCTAGCAATGTAGCATAAATTTGTGTTTAATATCGATTTGTAGTTTTTTATTAAAAATACTTTAAATGAAAGGGGGGTTTTTGTATGCATGCTTGTTGCATTGAATCCTAATTGGATAACTATGTAAAAAATATCACTGAAGTGACTTTATTCTTTACAAAATGAAGTTTTACCACTCTTTATAACTTCTATAGATTTCTAAAGCTTTTTCCATAAAATCGCTTTTGTACAACTTGTTTTTGCAGAAAGCTGTAGAAAACATCTCCAGAAACATTTTATATTTTAATCTATAGAGATTGAACTTTAATATAGCTGCTAAACCTTTTGATTTCTTTTTTTTTTAGTTAACCCTTTATCTACTGCATTATGATCTACTGATATTTTTTTCATGTAATATTTTTTTTTCAGTTACTGCAATGAAAATTAAAGTTTATGTATAACAAAAACACGCACCCGTGAAAATTTTAATTATTTAGAGGTAATTAATTAAAGGGGTACTTTAAAGTACCGTCAGTGCACAATGACTAAAATATCGTAACAGAAAGCCCCCGAAGATTTTCAAACGGCACCAGAAAATATTTTGGACTTAATAACTATGTGAAATATAGGCTTTTTAATATTTGCAAATAAAAAGCAAATCTTTCTGAAACACGAAATCTGTAGGCAAGGTTCTGGTTCAGGTGTTAGTACCTTGGAACTATTAACAAAAAGGGACTGGCATGTGTTTAAAATAGTGCAGCTTCAACTGTAACCACTTTAGGGGTTGATTACAGTCGGCTGACGCTTCCACCAATAAATTTAAATAGACATTTTCTTATTATTAAATGCAAAACTTCAGTCATAAATATCAGAAATGGCAGAAACAAATGATCATTTTTATTGGTGTAAGGTTACTTTGGTGGTAGTCAGAACATAAGTTTCCGACATGTTGTGACAATCTAGACAACCTCTTATCAGTTTCAGTGAAAAAGATTATAATACCAGGGTAAATTGAAACCAGTAAAAACAAACTGAAATTTTTATCATATTTGTAAGTCAATATTCCAATGAATAAGGCGATTAAATAAGACGAAATTGTCTATTTAAATTTACTGGTGGGAAGTTTGTCCTGGCACTAAACAGAAACTATTGATACGATTTAAAAAAACCGCCACCATCTTGTGACAACCTCCTCAGTTACTTCACTGGCAACTGGTAGACAGTACATTAAATGTCTTCTCCTCTTTGTTCCTAACTCCATTGTTAGTACCGTTTCTAGAATATCATGTGTTATAGTTAAGGGCAATGAAGTTTAACAATCAATAAACTAGGGGTGGCCAACTGTGGCACGACGGATACCTCTAAAATTTTACAGCACAAGTCGACTTCTTGAATCGCAGAGATTCGATGATTAGATAAGGCAATAATTGTTATAAAATTTTAAGGTTGTAGAGCGTGCCAGAATTGACCACCCCTGAAATAAACATTAACACGAATAAAATTAATTTTCAAGCCAAATGAATAGAACTAAAATTTAGAATAAAAAAGATAAGTATGCCATATCGCGCACATGAAAACACATATATAATTAAATTAATAAGAGAGAGTAAATAAAAGAAATGAGACGGTTTTCAAGTTGAATTTCTCATGCAATTTCTTTTTAATGATCAGAATTAATTGATACATATCATATTATAGTTCTATTATAATTCTTACATATGCTTTTCATACATTCAAAAATAGCAATAGCAGAAAATCAAACCTTATATAATATCGCAGCACACGAAGAAAAAAGAACTAAGAGGCAAATATGACGAAATTAATTAAAGCGATGGATTATTCTTATAATACATATAATGTACTACAAATATTTCAATAAAACGTAACATAGTTAAATTCATTGAAAAGAATAATAGCGACAGAGAAATGGTAGATAAAATGAAACAGCTCCACGGAAACTTGAGATGCGAATGTCTATACGCATATGGTTCTACTCATCTTATTTATAAGAAAAATAGAGTTTCTTGGTTATGAGAAAATTTATCAACATGTGAGTCAGTGCAACACAGAACCTTTTGTTTTTTAACCCCTTAATTCTCGCTCCCGTCATATTCACGGGCTGTGTCTTTTTTTCTGATTATTCAGATTTTCTTGATTCCCACCAGTTTTATAGAATAGCGTAATTGGCTTTATAATAGTATCATTTTACCTCTCATTAAACAAGGTGAGCATTTCTTTTACAAAAAAGTGGTGCCAATAAGCAATTGGAATTTTTAAACCGTAATTTAATGCGACCGTGAACGAGTTAAGAAGGGTCTCAACTAGCGGTGGTACGTATCAATTTAAAATTGATTTCATCTATGATAGAGAGCATGGCATTTGGAGCTGTCGACATGGTAGCTAGGTGGTGAGGGTAATCTTCAAAGCAATTATGTGGATCGTCTAATTCATCTGCGTTACCTCATTTTATTTCTTCAATGTTTTATTTCTTCATCATTGTAGAATTTGTAATTCAGAGTATAAAACAGACCTGAGAGAGTGATGCAAAACAGAAAGTCTTCTTTCTGAGAGAATGTTGGAAAACTGATAATATCCGTTTTTTACTTAAAACAAAACTCTTCTCTGTAGCATATATTTTTTGAGCCAGGGGACGCTTTTTATTCGATTGAATAATTCCACGGGCGAAAGTCAAGTCTTTCACTTTCGTTTTTCTCTCATTGGCAGGTGGCTGAACTAATGTGAGTGATGGGGCGGTAGACCAAGGATGCTTCAGCAGAGAGCGAGGTTGCATCCTCTTAGGATTATAATTTGTGCTGCTAGACTCAACTTCTGCTCTTACATGGATAAGGTAAATCTTCGCCAGTATACCCAAAAACGTCCGAAATCGATACACTCTATTTTGTGTAAACTTTTCAATGGAATAGACAGAAGTATGAAGAAATACGTACAATTTATGGTATAAACACGTGCTTATCTCAATACATTTTGATAACATCACAGAAAACACAAACAGTCTCACAGTGATAAAAAGTTAATATTCAGTATGTTCGAAAAGTTCCCCATTGCTCACGATACACGTTAGTAGTAGGAAAACAAGAGGTCAGGGACAGCCGGAGGGGGGACGGGGACCGTGCGCAGTACGCAGCAACCCCTTCGGTGCCGCAACCTCGTCCCGCACCCTCATCCCGCATCCTCGTCCAGCACCCAATACCACACACCCTCCTGAGCACCTCCACCTGTGCACCTCCTCCGCCACCACAGCACCGCCCACTAGCGGGTAAAAAGGCGTTTTTTGAGTATTTGTCTGTTATAACTTGAGAGTTGAACGTTAGATCAACTAGATTATCATACTATAAGATGAAGATTAAATTTACATTTGAATTTTGAACAACGTTTACCTTAATAAGTATCATTAATTAAGCAAAACAATGGAAAATAATATTTTTTGTTGAAAAAAGCCGATTTCTGTAGATTTTATTCAACTACAAGATCAGAATATCAACTTATGTTGGGAAAGTTAAACATATATTTTGGATGATTAACTTCTTAATGAGCATTATTAATTAAACGAAATAATTGAAAATGAAAATTTTAAGGAAAAAAGCTGATTTCTTTAGATTTTTCAAGATATAAGAGAAGAATAACAACTTAAATGGAGAAAGTTAAACATATATTTGAATTTTGAACAATCTGTACCTTAATGAGTATTATTAATTATGCAAAACAATGGAAAATAATATTTTTTGGGATAGCAACCGATTTCTTAGATTTTATTTTTTCAACTATAAGGCGATGATTAAATTTTTATTTGAATTTCGAATAAACAAAACCTTAATGTGTATTATTATATATGCAAAATAACAAAGAATATAAATTTTAATGGGAAAAGCAGATTTTATTTTCAGCCATAAAATGAGAATATCATCTTAAAAGGGAAATTTTAACATACATTTCAGTTTTTGAACAACCATCACCTTAATTAAATTTGATTAGCTGAACAAATAACAAAAGTTTAATATGGAATTCTTAAAGAAAAATGGTGAATTTTATTAACTTTTATACTAGTCTGAGATTTTAACAGACATTTAAACACTAGTTATGTAAGATTTAAAACCTTAGACAACTACGTCCTAAGATATATATTAATTAATTAAAATAAATTCAATTTTCAGCTTAATCAATAACTGGAAATTTCACATTTAAAAAAATATTTTCATGATTGTGCATGCAAAAATAAGAGTTTACAAACTAATTTCCTTAATTTTTAGCGGATACAACAGAATATTGTCAACAAGTCTAGAATAAGAAAATAATTCCAACCCCTATTCACTACCGTCAACCCCCTCACATTCCCTAAACTTGGTGGACCCCAACAATAGCGTTTTGAAATCACAAAAGCATATCAGAAAAATGTTTACATCCAAGAAAAATATCAAATTTTATGCATCTTTTCAACTGTTACATGAAAGATATAAACGGAAAAAAGCTTATCTCTGTAGATTTTTCTCAACTGCAATAGGGGAATAGCAACTTAAATGGAGAAAATTAAAAATACATTTGAATTTTGAATCAACAGTACCTTAATGACAGGGTTCATACCCTTCAAGGACTTTCAAGGACCCTTTATCAGAATTTTTGTGAAGTAATATTTGCCTTATTTAATGGAAAAAAAATTTCTATCTTCAGATATAGTGACCAACACTTTACGAAATTTCTAGAACTAAAACACCTAAAATCCCCCGAATCCCTCGATGCGTACGAATCCTTAATGAGTATTATTAATTAACCAAAACAATGAAAATATCAATTTTTAATGAAAAAAGCGGATTCCTTTATATATATATTTTTTTTTATCAACTGTAAGATAGGGATATCATCTTAAAAGGAAAATTCAAACATATAATTTAGTTTTTAAGCAACCATTACCTTAATGAATTTTGATAATTGAACAAATAACAAAGAATAACATCGAATTATTAAAGAAGAAAACTAATTTTATTAATCCAATAATGATTGTTACATCTTTATATAATACTTCGAACCTATTCAACGTTTTTATTCGTTATTATCTTTAAGTTTTATAATTTTCATATAAAATTTCCAGTTTTCAAACCAATTACTTCATTTTACACATTTTAAATGTGGATATTCGAGGTAAATAACCAATTTTATCTTGCACTTAGTAATTTTTACACCAACGTAATTGATTTTACTATGTTTATCTTATAGTTCTACTATAAGATTATGATTCAACATCACAGTTCTTATGAAAGTAAATATGAGCAGATTTTTTTTTCTTTCACGAAATACATCTACATTCTTCTCAAATTCATAGGAAAATCCTGCACCCCTCCCCCAAGAAGATTGACAGGTATAATAGGTTGACGTCAGGTGTTTTCAGGTATGGCGATATGTTGACGGTTTGATCTTGTTTTTTTTTTCTTTTTTAATAGTCTATAAAAGAAACTGTCAATATTTTTACATTATTACAATTATAATTTTTTACAGTTTAATGAATAATTATTTATTTATTATTAGATACCCAATTTATTAACAGACGAATAAACTATATCTGTGCTTTAACGCTTTACATTTCACATATTCAGACACATTTTAAGAATTTTCAGCACAATATGTAAACATTAACTGCATTTTTAACATAACCCACGTTTTTCAACTCTAGTTCCTACACGAAATTTTTTTTTATTAAATTGTATTCACTTTCAATTTGCTTTTACTTAAAATTATATGAACATTTTAACAGAATTTTTTTAAATCACAGAACGAAATTAGTTAACCCTTTAAACACCAATGGGCATTTCCACGAGCACTTGTCATGTAAGTCACATACTATGACATCGACTACCAGCATTTTAGACCGGAAATATGTGACTTATTTCATGGGAGATATCTCATTAATTTAGAAAAGAGAAGCAAACTTTTATAAAATAACGGTGGCCAACAAGCATAGTATGTGACTTACACGACGAGTGCTCGTGGAAATACCCCAATATCAATAATTAAGCAAAACAACGAAAAATATCAATTTTTAAGGAAAAAGACTGATTTCTTTAGATTTTTCAAATAAAAGATCAGAATATAAACTTAAAAGAGCAAAGATACGAGGGTTTCAACTGAAAAGGGAAATTTAGCTATTTATTTTAGTTTTTGAACAACTATTACCTTAAAATTAAAATAAATAATCATTGTTTAACGTCTGATATACGAGTTAAAAACAAAAAATATATTACAATTCATCAGACATATAAGTAAAATTACATAAATACATTTAATACAATTAAAAAGCAAACGTTTCGAGCTAAATTTTAGCCCCTCATCAGTGCAACAAAACATTCAAATGACAGAAAACTATATATCATGTTTACAGTTAAAAATTATTAGCAGTTAAAATTAAATAAAGTATAATTTTTTTTTTAAACAATGCTGAGTATTCAGGAGGAAGTGCACATGATTCATTTATCGGTGACGTTTGCTTACGAGTGAACGCACCTTCCAGAAAAACTCTACTTTTAATATTATTGCAACCGGATCTGATAACTTTCATATTCGCGAAATCTGGGATATGGTCCGTATCTAAATAATGCTGCACAATTTTAGACTGTAGGTTTCCAGATTTGTAAGTACGTTTATGCTCGGCAAGGCGAATGGCGTAAGTGCGACCAGTTTCGCCAATATATACTGAGTCGCAATCTTTACATGGGATACTGTAAATTGAACCGGTTCTTAGTAAGGGGGGAATTTTAGGTTTAGATTTACAAAGTAAGTTTGTCAAAACATTTTGAGGCTTGAATGATGTACTGATGTTATTTTTGAAGTCTCATAACATCAGTACATCATTCAAGCCTCAAAATGTTTTGACAAACTTACTTTGTAAATCTAAACTTAAAATTCCCCCCCTTACTAAAAACCGGTTCAATTTACAGCATCCCATGTAAAGATTGCGACTCAGTATATATTGGCGAAACTGGTCTCACTTGCGCCATTCGCCTTGCCGAGCATAAACGTACTTTCAAATCTGGAAACCTACAGTCTAAAATTGTACAGCATTCTTTAGATACCGACCATATCCCAGATTTCGCGAATATGAAAGTTATCAGATCCGGTTGCAATAATATTAAAAGTAGAGTTTTTCTGGAAGGTGTGTTCACTCGTAAGGAAACGTCGCCGATAAATGAATCATGTGTACTTCCTCCTGAATATTCAGCATTGTTTTTAAAAAATATATACTATATTTAATTTTAACTGCTAATAATTTCTAACTGTAAACATTATATATAGTTTCTGTCATTTGAATGTTTTGTTGCACTGGTGAGGGGCTAAAATTTAGCTCGAAACGTTTGCTTTTTAATTGTATTAAATGTATTTATGTAATTTTACTTGTATGTCTGATGAATTGTAATATATTTTTTATTTTTAACTATTAACTTATTGAATTTTAATAATTGAACAAATAACAAAGGAAAATACGATTTTTTAATGAAAAAAGACAAACTTAAACGAATTTTTATTAACTTTTACAGTAGTTTGAGATTTTATCATATTTTTAAATGCTAGCTAGGTAGAAGTTTAAACCTTGAACGAGGTACACTTCAAGAAATACTGATTTCTAAACAAAAATAAATTAATTTTAATCTAATCACTAACTGAAAATTTCACATTTTATAAACATTTTCATGAATGTGCATAAAAATACGAGTTTACAAACAAATATTCTTATTTTTCTTACATTTAACTGAATTTTTCTACATTCAAACTTAATTTTTCTACACAAAGCATTATATAATCAAATCCAGTACTTTCAGATTTAACGAAATTCAACGCTTTTTCACTTTTTAAACAAATTCTATGAGTTAAAGAAAGAGCACCTAATATAATTTTATAGCTTTGGGTGAAACGAGACGAATTAGCAGCACATTAAAACTTAAACATAGACAAAAAAAGTAATTAAATAATTGCTTAGTGCGTAACTTTCAATCAAAATGAGAAACAAATGAATTCTTGAAACCTCCAAACGTCCTAAGTAAAATAATAATAATAATAATAATTCGCCCTTGGACGGATTCGAACCGCCAACCCCATGTCTCGTGGGGATCACATCAGATGATGGTTCTCGGGTTCGCTGAAAAGATGATTAAAAAAAACTCCAACATATCGGTGAAAGTACAATTAGTCTTTATTCATTTCCAATGCGTAGAAGGACATCTCACAAAAAGGGATCTTCAAATACGAACCTCTGTAAAAGCAGAGATTAAATATATTTATCTCTATGTGTAGACGCATATCCGTTAATGAGAAAGAAACTGCTACGCGACGTCATACCAGGGAAAAGGAAAAAACCAACAGCGGTCCTTTTTGCGGACCGTTCAGCAGGGCGGTCAGGGGCGAACTCCGTCATAATGCGTACTCATATGTCTTGGCATATTGTATTATCGGCAACTAATCAAGATTCTGACGCCTATATTAAAAAGACAAAGCATTGGCGACAGGATTAGCAGACAAATTACGTGGCAGCTCAGCCTTTCGGCGCACCCACAGATGTTAAGCAACCCTACATGCTTCAAGACTGAGGGCGACAACAAGTCTCGATTATGTTTACATTAACAGATTGCAGTTAAATGTGATTGAGCAAT
Source organism: Maratus speciosus (assembly GCA_963932465.1). NCBI lineage: Eukaryota > Metazoa > Arthropoda > Arachnida > Araneae > Salticidae > Maratus > Maratus speciosus. Next base: position 201,478,850 of record OZ010796.1, on the reverse strand, counting down.
TTTTAATAAATGTATGTGAACTGTAGAAAGCATAATGATGATAAATGAAAATATAAATTAAAACTGCAATTCCAATAAATACATTATTTTCTTTATTTCATTTTTTTACCCGTCAAGTTCTAATAGGAAATGAGAGTAGTTTTTTATAGCGCAAATGAAATACGTTAAAGAAAAATGAACGGATAAAATAAAGTGCAGCTGTACGGAGTTAAATATGATGCGTTGCATTTAAATAAAAACCGTTATGAAGGGAAATGAATAAATAATCGAGAATGAGAATTTTGAATAAGTGAAACAAAATATCTGAAACCATAAATCTTTATGTGTGTTGAGAAAAGTTCCTTGTGAAAGGGAAAGAAAAAAAACTAAATGAATGTAGAAGTATGAATTGTTTTAGGAAAAATAATTACAATAATGAATTTACTTGTTTAAAGTAGTTTTTGAGAAACGGGGGGTGAAATTGATATGTTGCAGATAAAGCTGCCACAGCATGGTTATCAATCATGTGCACTATCTAACTGCGCTACAAGGGCATCGAAGATTTCTGAATTATTGCAATACTTACCTACATCAAACACAATTCTTGCTCTTATATATTTTACCATCACATAATTTTAACAACTTTTTTTTTCCATTTATCAGAAAATTATTAAATCACAGAACGATCACACATCAAGTTGTTTCAAATATGAATACTACTTTTACAGTTTTTAACCCTCCGTCTACCAGACGGGTCCATTGGACCCGACAGGTACATACAAAATATTCATTCAAACCAGAAATTTCTTTAAAATAAACTAAGTATATAAACCAGACAAAAATAAGGTAAATAAATAAGTTAAATAGTTTTAATTAAATTTTCTGGTGTAGAACGTTTTATTAAAACTTGAATAAAATTCCCGGTAGATCTAGGGTTAATTATACAGAGTATACATGAATACAGTCTTTAATTTTTCAAACGTTTCATACTTCAAATAGTCTATATTTCAAACCAAACTATTTGAAATTTTCACCAAATAAGAGCAAATATTACTTAGATTTAGATATTTCCCTATTACCTTTTTTTAAAAATAGCAGATAACAACTTTTGAATTAATTTCCAAGAACTGTAACTGGAATTACATCAACTCCTTATAGAAAACCCTGTTTTCACACAATTTCTGGAAATTCAACAACAAATTGATATTTAAAGAAATACTTATCTACTAGAGTGGGCCGAAAAAAACTTTTTTTCGATTTTCGATGATGGGTAGTGCGGAAAATTTTCCACTGGTGGCAGTAAGTTTACACAAAAAAATTTAGATTTTTCGGACAATTCTTTCATTGGCCGCAAAGGGCTTGAAATTTTGCTCAAATGCTGATTTAATAACCTTTTTAGCAAAAATTTTTAAAATGTTAAATTAAATTTATTTTCGCTGAATTTACTTGAAATGTCCTGTTTATAGTACTAAATGTTTAAATAAGCTCTTATTTTCTATTATCTATTAGTTATGTGTATTCTGAATTAGGCGATTATTATACCTTTTCGCGTATAACTGAGCAAAAATTGTAAGTATTGGTTGGTTCGTCGGTCGGTTTGTCTCTTTTGTCTTTATTATGTTCCTCGTTCTTCCTTCGGTTTTTCGATGCTTTCAGAGTCACACATTTAAATGCCGGACCACATCATGTCTTGACAGCAATTCTGAAAGGAGAGGAGAATGTGGATTAGAAACCAATGAAAACGCAATCAGTCATCATGAGGTTGAGGGAGGGAATAGAACATGAGAGTAACTGCGAGGTGGGATGTTAATTATTTTTCTGATCTAAAATACAGCTATAGTTAGAAGGTTGAAAAAATGTGAACTTTGAAGTAGGCGGTTAGTCTGAATCAGAATTTGAACCTGGGCCTTGAAAAGCAGACACTCCCAAACACATATCCCTTTCTCACACAGCGTTTGCCAGATTTAGAACTGGTATATCATATAGGTAAACTGCGTTAAGAGAGTGCTTCCGGAAGCAGGAATTGTTACAACCAGGAATAAGGATCTCGTAATCGATAAAGACTTGGTCAGAATACAGAAATAGAAACTTGAAAAGAAGATACAGGAGGAGGAATATCTTGGAGAATGAAAAACTACAACCATATTTTTCATGGTAGAAATAATAACATGATAGTCATAGAAAAATGGGAACAAGCGGCACCGTCGAGAGAAATACGAAGCACATATCATTAATGGCGTGCAAAAATGTTCGTCTCCCTTTCTACGAGCCTATTCCTGTTTTACGGACATTAGAAATGCAAAAGGCTGAAGGTTCGAGTACTCTATTAATCTAGCTCAGTTTTAGTTGGTAAGGGTCTTAGGTCAAGTGGTCCTATCATCTAGTTTAGAAAGTTGATGTCGCTGTAAGAGTGGAAGCTCGTTCGTATGAAGAACATTTATAAAATGTTATAGTTCTCTTCTTCATTTTTTCCAAAGCAGACTTTAATCTGGCTTTGAAAATTATGTAATGATTTTGATATTTCTCCGCAGTGGCCAGAAGGAGGTGCCAAGTGACCCAAATATTCCAAAATTTGTTCAGACAACATGGTGATAGTTGTTTCGTCTTTATGTCAACGGTGATGCTAGTCCTCTTTTTTTTCTATGAAGATCGTTTCATTTTTTCTACTATCAAAAAAGATGCTTCACATTTTTCTTCCTCTAAGATCATCCTCCTCCTGTATTTTCTTTCCACGTTTCTTTTTCTGCCTCCTGACCAAGTTTTTATCCATGCTGATATCCTTATTCCCTGTTGTCACAATTCCCGCAATTTTTGCTCACTTATACGCAAAAATGCTATAAAAGTCACCTAATTCAAAACACAAATAACTAATAAATAATACATAATCAGAGCTTATTTAAATATTTAGTACTCTAAAATTGACATTTCAAGTAAATGCAGGTCATCCATTTCTAATAAAGACGATTTGTGCTGATTTGATTCATCTTGCTGCAACATCTGTACAATAAAAGAATTATATTTATATACTTAGGAAATATTTAATATATAAATAATCATTTATTTATTTATTTTTATTAATACATATATATTGTAATGATATACTAAAACTTACTTCATTCACTAACGAAGAAATCTATTCCTCACTTGAATTAAAATCTGGAAATTTATCAGAGTTGCACACTTAAAGTCACCTTCTCTCACAAGTCTAACAGTTGAAGTGAGAAATGCTGCGCTGCTTTTCGAAAACTTTTATTATTCTCAAACGTTTTGATCACGTGACCACTCACGCATGCGCACAAATTAGTAGTATAATAAATGTTATCAAGAAATTATGTTATAGTAAATCATAGATTATTATATTCTTAGAAGAGATAGTGGTGATGACATTTAAGGTAGGGGTTAAACTTACAATTTTAAAAAAAATTAAGTTTTTCAATAACTTGTAATTTTTTAAAAAACTTTTGTAAATTTTATATTGCTAAGTTACATAGTTTTTCATTCATCAGTTGAAGTTTTATATGTAATATATGGAATTTTATGCGAGAGTTAATTACTTTAATTGATTATTAGTATTTTCCTTCTGTGTCACTTTCGTGTATGAGGTTATTTAATATATATTACATTTTCTTTATTTATTCATATGATAGAAATAGTTCTGAGGAATACATATCCCATAATTCTTAGAAAAGTGTGAAGCATAAATCATTGTGTGATGTTGATAAGCGTTGTTGTAAAAATTCATATAGTTTGGTTTTGAAAATAGGTTATTTGAAATATGAAATGATAAAATTAAAGATTGTAGTCATGTATGTTATGTATCATTAGAACTATAAACATAGTATTAATATTTTAAGCAACTTGATGGATGAAAATTGAGAAATCTTCCAAGTGTAAGATGAAACATATGATAATTTGATTAATAATATGGATGGAATAACCTAGACTAGTCCGAATTTCACTGAATAATAAAGTATAGAATTCGATTAAATAATGTTTTGTATGTAAAAATTAAGTTTGAATGTAATAAAATTACGGAAATTGGTTTGTAAATTCTTATTTTTATTTGTACAATCACGAAAATATTGTTTTAAATGTAAAATTTCAAGTTATTGACAAGGCTAAAAATTCTTTTTTGTTTAATTATGAATATTTCTTGAGGTGTATGTCATTCAAGTGTTAAAATCTTACAAATTCGATGTACGTTTGTTAAAATTATACACTATGACGCAAAAGTTTAGACAATGATGTCATTCAGCTTTAAAATGTAGAATTATGAAGCCAGAATTACAAAAACCTGTAAATATATTCAAAAACTGATTTAAAATGCTGTGTACAAAAGACAGTCGTTTTATTTGCTATAATACTAATTTTTTTCATAAAAATTCAAATGTGCTTGTCGCAAAAGTTTAGACACTATTCTAAATTTCTTTGAATATTCGCTGGCATATGCAAATTTCGAATCGATGATGTCACAAATTTGGAGTACTTAAGTTCTGCAAACGATTGCGCTTCATAGTCGACATGCCGAGAGCTAAAGAAATTCAAGTGAATGGGGTTTCAAGGATTTGGCAGTTGAAAGGTGAAGGGAAGAGCGTTTCTGAAATTTCTGCTATTATTAATAGGTCAAAAAAATCTATTTATCGAGTTTTATCGAGTGGTTCCGAATATAAAGCAAAATGTCGGTCTGGGAGGCCACGTGTGACAAATGTACGAGAGGATCGCCTGATACAAAGACTAGCGAGTACTCAACAAATGAGCGTACGTGGAGTTCAAAGCTCATCGGGACTCTCTGTATCAAAGGATACGATTCGTAGACGAATTTTGGAAAAAGGAACAATCGTTTATAGCAAAATGCAGAAGAAACCAGCTCTGAAACCACATCATAAGTTACAAAGACTTATGTGGGCTCGAAAGCATATGTCATATGGAGAGAAATGGCAGTCAGTCATATTTAGCGATGAAAAAAGTGGAATCTGGATGGTCCAGATGGTTGTTTATCGTATTGGCATGACTTGCGGAAGGAACCTCGACGTTTTTTTAGTCGCAGACAAGGAGGGGGCTCGGTGATGGTTTGGGCAGCCTTTTGCTATAATGGACAAGTATCTCTGACCTTCACCAGTGGTCGTCAAACTTCACAGCATTATACACAGACATTAGAAGAAAACATACTGCCATTTGCTGAGCTTCTAGGGGGTCCTCAGTGGGAATTTCAGCAAGACAATGCTTCAATTCACACTGCAAAACATTCAAAATCTTGGTTTAATTCCCATAATATAAGAGTTCTCGACTGGCCAGCATGTAGCCCAGATCTTAACCCTATAGAAAACCTTTGGAGCATCATGTGTCGCAAAGTTTATAGCAACGCTAGACAATACTCTTCTGAAAAGGAACTTAAGACATCTATTGAGAATGCATGGTACGATATCGATCCACAAACTATGCAAGATTTAGTTTCTTCCATGCAATCTCGTGTATATGACGTAATACATAAGCATGGATGCGCAACCAGGTTTTAAAAATTGTTTATTTCGATTTTATTTAATTTGTGTCTAAACTTTTGAGACAGCAGTTTATTTTTGTTACCATTTAATTTATTGCAATATGCACAATTCCACTTTTCTTTGTTATAAATATTGTTTATATGTACAGCACATTAATTTCAAGCAGTGATTTGAAAATTGAATAAATATTTTTCAAAGTATGTAAGAATTTCTTCATTGTCTAAACTTTTGCGTCATAGTGTATAATGTTAAAATATATAGGAGCGAGAATCGAGTTCGGCCTACCCTAGTAGATAAGTATTGCTTTAAAGTTCAATTTGTTGTTGAATTTCAAGAAATTGTGTGAAAACACGGTTTTCTCTAAGGATTTGATGTAATTTCAGTTACAGTTCTTGGAAATTAATTCAAAAGTTGTTATCTGCTATTTTTAAAATGGTAATAGGGAAAAGATCTAAGTAATATTTGCTCTTATGTGGTGAACACTTCAAATAGTTTGGGGTGAAATATAAACTATTTGAAATATGAAACGTTTGAAAAATGAAAGATTGTTTTCATGTATACTCTGTATAATTAAAAACTGTAAAGGTAGTATTTATGTTTGAAACAACTTGATGTGTGATCGTTCTGTGATTTAATAATTTCTGATAAATGTAAAAAAAAAACATTTGTTAAAACTATGTGATAGTAAAATAGCAGCAAGAATCGAGTTTGATGTAAATAAGTATTGCAATAATTCAGAAATCTTCGATGCACTTGTAGCGCAATTGGATAGCGCACATGGTTGTTAACCATTGGGTTGGCGGTTTCGAATCCGTCCAAGGGCGAATTATTATTATTTTTTTTTTTTACTTAGTAAGTTTTGAGGTTTCAAAATTCATTTGTTTTTTATTTTGAGGGAAAGTTACGGACTGGGCAATTATTTAATAACTTTTTTTGTTTATGTTTAAGTTTTAATGTGCTGCTAATTCGTCTCGTTTCACCCAAAGCTATAAAATTATAGGATGTGCTCTTGTTTTTTAACACATAGGATTAGTTTAAAAAGTGAAAAATCGCTGAATTTCGTTAAATCTGAAAGTACTGGATTTGATTAACCCCTTAACGCTCGAATTAAATTACGGTTGAAAAACTCAAATTGCTTATTGGCACCACTTTTATGAAAAAGAAATATTCACCTTATTTAATGACAGGGAAAACGATACTAAAATATAGCCAATTTCACTATTTTATAAAACTGGTGGGAATCAAACATTTTGAGTAAAAGACACAGCCCGTGAATATGACGGAAGTGAGAATTAAACGGTTAAATAATGATGTGTGTATAAAAATTAAGCTTTCATGTAGAAAAATTTAGCTAAATGTAATAAAAATAAGGATATTAGTTTGTAAACTCGTATTTTTATGCACTTTCATGAAAATGTTTTTAAAATGTGAAATTTTCAGTTGTTGATTCCCACCGGTCCGTTTTTTGAAAACCAGTAAGTTTTCAGAAACAAATTCGTGGTAGGTTTCTGCAACAATTGAACGAAAAATGCACTTCCACGTATATTTCTGCAAAAATTGTAAAGAAGATTTTTCTTAGAAAAATAGTGGTGTTCATAAAACGGACCAAGCGAGAGCCCTGCTGATTAGATTAAAATTAATTTATTTTTTTTAGTAATGAGTATTTCTTGAAGTGTACCTCGTTCAAGGGTTAAAATTCTACATAGCTAGCATTTAAAAATATGATAAAATCTCAAATTAGTGTAAAAGTTAATAAAAATTCTTTTAAATTTGTCTTTTTTCATTAAAAAATCGTATTTTCCTTTGTTATTTGTTCAATTATTAAAATCCAATAAGGTAATAGTTGTTCAAAAACTAAAATAAATATTTAAATTTCCCTTTTCAGTTGAAACCTCGTAACTTTGCTCTTTTAAGTTCATATTCAGATCTTATAGATGAAAAATCTAATGAAATCAGTCTTTTTCCTTAAAAATTGATATTTTCCGTTGTTTTGCATAATTATTGATATTGGTGTTTAAAGTGTTAACTACAATTCGTTCTGTGATTTAAAAAAAATTCTGTTAAACAGGTTCCTATAATTTCAAGTAAAAGCAAATTGAAAGTGAATACAATTTAATAAACAAAATTCTCGTGTAGGAACTAGTGTTGAAAAACATGGATTATGTTAAAAATACAGTTAATGTTTACTTATTGTGCTGAAAACTCTTAAAATGTGTCTGAATATGTGAAATATAAAGTGTTTAAGCACAGGTATAGTTAATACGTCTGTTAATATATTGGGTGTCTAATAGTAAAAAAATATTTATTCATTAAACTGTAAAAATTTATAATTGTAGTAATGTAAAAATATTGACAGTTTCTTTTATAGACTATTAAAAAAAAGATCAAACCGTCAACATATCTCCATACCTGAAAACAAGTGAAGTCAACCTATTGTACCTGTCACCCTTCTTGGGGGAGGGGTGCAAGATTTCCCTGTGAATTTGAGAGGGATGTAGATGTATTTCGTGAAAGAAAAAAAAATCTGCTCATATTTACATTCATAATAACTGTAATGTTGAATGATAATCCTATCGTAGAACTTATCTAAACATAGTAAAATCAATTAGTTTGGTGTAAAAATTACTAAGTGCAAGATAAAATTGGTTATTTACCTCGAATATCCACATTTAAAATGTGTAAAATGAAGTAATTGGTTGAAAAACTCGAAATTTTATATGAAAATGATAAAACTTAACGATAATAACGAATAAAAACGCTGAATAGGCTCGAAGTATTATATAAAGATGCAATATTGGATTAATAAAATTAGTTTTTTTCTTTAATAATTCGATGTTATTCTTTGTTATTTGTTCAATTATCAAAATTCATTAAGGTAATGGTTGCTTAAAAACTAAAGTATATGTTTAAATTTTACTTTTAAGATGATACCCCTATCTTATAGTTGAAAAAAAAAATATATATATATATATAAAGGAGTTATCTTTTTTCATTAAAAATTGATATTTTCATTGTTTTGGTTAATTAATAATACTCATTCAGGGTTCGTACGCATTGAGGGATTCGGAGGGATTTAGGTGTTTTAGTACTAGAAATTTCGTAAAGTGTTGGTCGCTATATCTGAAGATAGAAATTTTTTTCCATTAAATAAGGCAAATATTACTTCACAAAAATTCTGATAAATGGTCCTTGAAAGTCCTTGAAGCGTACGAACCCTGTCATTAAGGTGCTGTTCATTCAAAATTCAAATGTATGTTTAATTTGATCCATTTAAATTTATATTCCCATCTTGCAGTTGAGAAAAATTGGTACATTTCGGTTAGCCGAGCGCCAATGTTACATATACATATACACAGCTGCCAACATTTACGCTTTTTTCTTACCACTAACATTTTATGGAAAAATTTTTCTTAATTAATCATCGAAATCCGCTCTTTAAATAAATCAAAAATTTCTGTTAAATTTTAGTGGTAAGAAAAAAGTGTAAATGTTGGCAGCTATGCATATATATGTATATATACATGTATGGATTGGATATATACCTATATATATACATATATATATATGCGTGTATGTATGCAATATATGTATATACATACATGTATGTATATTTATATGTATATATAACACTCACGCCCGGCTAACCGAAAATTCTACAGAAATAAGCATTTTTCCGTTTACATCTTTCATGTAACTTTTGAAAAGATGCATAAAATTTGATATTTTTCTTGGGTGTAAACATTTTTCCGATATGCTTTTGTGATGTCAAAACGCTATTGTCCCCCAAGCTTAGGGAATGTGAGGGAGTTGACAGTAGTGAATATGGGTTGGAATTATTTTCTTATTCTTGACTTGTTGACAATATTCTGTTGAATCTGCTAAAAATTAAGGAAATTACTTTATAAACACTTATTTTTGCATGTACAATCATCAAAATATTTTTTAAATGTGAAATTTCCAGTTATTTATTAAGCTGAAAATTTAATTTATTTTAATTAATTAATATATATCTTAGGACGTAGTTGTTTAAGGTTTTAAATCTTACATAACGAGTGTTTAAATGTCTGTTAAAATCTGAGACTTGTATAAAAGTTAATAAAATTCTTCTTTTTTCTTTAAGAATTCCATATTAACCTTTGTTATTTGTTCAGCTAATCAAAATTAATTAAGGTGATGGTTGTTCAAAAACTGAAATGTATGTTTAAATTTCCCATTTAAGATGATATTCTCATTTTATGGTTGAAGAAAAAAATCTGCTTTTCCCATTAAAATTTTTACTTTTCTTATTTTGCATAATTAATAATACTCATTAAAGTGTTGATTATTCGAAATTCAAATAAAAATTTAATCATCGCCTTATAGTTTAAAAAATAAAATCAAAGAAATCGGTTCTTTTTCCATAAATGAATTATTTTCCATTGTTTTGCTTAATTAATAATACTCATTAAGGTAAAGATTGTTCAAAATTCAAATATATGTTTATCATTTTCCCTTTAAGTTGTTATTCTTATCTTATAGCTGGAAAAATCTAAAGAAATCACCTTTTTTCCTTAAAATTGTTATTTTCAATTGTTTTGTTTCTTTAATAATGCTCATTAAGATGTTAATCATCAAAAATTCAAATATATGTTTAACTTTCCCCATTTAAGTAAATATTCTGATCTTGTAGTTGAATAAAATCTACAGAAATCGGCTTTTTTCAACAAAAATTATTATTTTCCATTGTTTTGCTTAATTAATGATACTCATTAAGGTAAAGGTTGTTCCAAATTCAAATGTAAATTTAATCTTCATGTTATAGTATGATAATCTAGTCGATCTAACGTTCAACTCTCATGTTATAGCAGAAAAATACTCTAAAAACGCCATTTTCCCTGCTAGGGACGGTGCTGTTGTGACGGAGGGGTGCACAGGACGGGGGTGTGGTATCGCGTGCGGGACGAGGGTGCAGGATGAGGGTGAGGGACGAGGATGCGGCACCGGAGGGGGTGCTGCGGAATCCGCACGGTCACCCCGTTCCCCCTCCGTCTGTCCGAGAACTCTTGTTTTCCTACTACTCACGTTTGTATTCGTGATAGTAATTCTACATGCCACATTTCTCAGCATGGAACATCTATTGCTTGCCTCTACAATATGACGACGTAGATCTAAACCTGTCAAGGGCGGTGGCTAGACAGTCTAGCCAACTAATTTCAATTCCAAAACTGACAAATGGCAGCAAGAATATTTTAAGGAAAATGAAAATTAGCTGGTTTTTATTTTAAAAGACAGTTGTTTGAATATTCTGGTATCGGTAAATTACTTCATCAGTTTACGAACAGAATTCTTCGGCCCCTGAAAGGATTAATCTAAAATTTTAAATGCATTGGAAATTAAATTTTTACTGACATTACAGCACAGTGCAACGTCACAATCTGAAATTGTGCACTGCTACATTCACGGAATGTGAATATGCAAAGTAGAATCGTCGCAAAACGATTTCGGACATTTTTGGGTTTACAGGCGACGATTTATCTTATCCGTGTGAACCAAATGTCGTTTCGTACTATCATTTGATGCTCTAAAACTTTCTAATTGGAAATTTTGCTTTATTTCTCTTCGTTTACGATTTTTAATAGCTATCTTCCAATTTCCATCACTAGGGTGCGCTCCCGTTGTTTGCATTAAATCGGGTGTAGTCACTTTACTATACCGTTACCTCACTTCCATAGCTCTAGCTCTCTCCGTTCGCATGTATTTTCAGGTTGAAGGGGCTTTCATTTGCACCCTGTATATCAACTTTATCTACAAACATAATTTTACAACCTCATTAACTCCTTGGGGATGAGCGTCCGGTATACGTGCCACAGTAGGTGCTCAGAATCCTCCATTATTTTCACCAGTTATTTTTTATTGTAAAATTGACCTTATTTAATCAGAGCACTTCCGCGATTCAATTACAAAAAAATTTCTGTTTTGAAAAACCGGTGGTAAAAGATTAAAAATTAAGCAAAAAATTCTCGCCACGAAGGGGTTAAGAGCTGATGCTTTTCTCTGATGGCCATATGTCATCATAAGAATTTTAAAAATCTATTTTTTGGAAAAACACACGTACACTAACATAAGTTGTGTTCTCAGTGGTCTACTTTTTTTTAAATTTGGTTTTCTTGATTGGCACCAATTTTCAGAAATCGTAATATTGGCATTATTTAATGACATACTAATTAAACAGAAAAGAAGAAGAATTTTACTATTTCCAAAAAGTGGTACCAGTAATGAAACCGCAATTAAAAAAAAATTAGACAACTGGCAGCATTTAAATAATATAGACTTTCAATTTTGCTAATAAAAATAATATTCATTCCTTCCAAGATGTACATATGGTGGTTAATTACACAAAATATTTTATATCTAAAATTACAATGATTGATGACCTTATACACATTTTTTAAATTAAAAATCTAAATAAATTAAATAGTTTCTGTTAGTTTCTGCACAACTACCGGACCTTCGATAATAATCTTCAGTGTATTTAAATCAGTGTTTAATTGATGCCATTTTTGTCCTGGAGGGATTTCTACAACGGGGGGCACCGTGTAGTATCGAAAGAACTTTTCACTTGGTGTCCAATTCTCGTCGGAATCTTCAAAAACTACTATTGCACAATAAGGAAAAGGAATTTTACAACTTTTTCCAACCAAAATTATGAAAGTAAAATTTAATAAATTTTTCTGGTGCGGATCTTCATTAACTCCTTAATTCTCGCTCCCGTCAATATCACGGGCTGGAGTGTCGTTCGTTATTTCTTGCGCCCGTCATATTTCCGGGCTGGAGATTTAATTGCTGGAAAAAACTTCTGAAACCAGAAAAATTGAACTGAAATTTCCATCTGAAGTCTTTGAATATTAGAGCTCGCGTTTGATTTGTACGATCTATAATTTGTCATAGATTTGTCATATTTTTTGCCATTTTGAGATGGATTCTGATGAATAAAGCCTCTCTGATGATAACAGGAATATTAGTGAATCCGGCAGCGATTCGGAAGAAAGTGCACTATATGTCAGTTCTGATTCAGAAGATGAATTTAATGATACCTGTGATGAAGCGGCACTGTTACCTGCCCATATATAGCAAGAAATTTTGTTTGCTGTTGTCGACCGGGCTCCTCAACATTTTAGATTTGCGGAAACACCTAAAGTAAAAGAAAGTTTTGATTCAAGTTTGGGTGTTTTGCAAGATTTTGAGTATTTTGTAAATGATGAGTTAATTAATCTTATTGTGTCAGAAACAAACATATATGATAAACAACGTCAAGAAGTGCCATGTTTTCGCTTTTCAAAAGGTAGAAAAAGTTGGGCACCTGTAACTAAAAACGAATTAATGGTATTTTTGGGCATAAACATCTTACAAGGATTATAAAAAACCGGAAACTAAAATGTATTGGAGCAAAAGTCATTCCATTTCAACACCTTTTTTCTCTAGCATTATGGCATGCAACAGATTTTATGAATTACATAAATACATTCATTTGTAAACAATGAAATTATGATCAAAATAATCATCCAAATCTTAAATTAAACAATATTCGGCCAGTATTACGGCATGCAAAAAGTTACTTCCAACGGGCTGTAACTCCGCAACGTGGAATAACTATTGATGAAACACTGATGCTTTATAAAGGCCGTTTGTCGTGGCGACAGTATATCGCCACGAAAAGGTCACGTTACGGAATAAAATCTTATATGTTGTGTGAGTCAAGCTCCGGTTACATATGGTCACAAATTATATGTACCGGGAAAGGTACTGTATTTGATCCGGAATACAAAGATTTACCCCAGTCCATACAAGCCGTAATGTCTCTTATAAAACCTTTATTAAAAAAAGGATACTGTCTAATAACGGATAACTTTTATACGTCATTGCAATTGACAGACCTGCTTCTGGAGAATCAAACTGATACATATGGGACAGTGAAACAGAATCGGAAAGAAATGCCACCACAGCTGATGAGAAAAAAATTAGGAAGAGGACAAACTATCGCTGTTCGCCGAGGTAAGGTACTTGCCATGAAATGGAAAGACAAAAAATATGTTACAATACTGTCAACGGTACATACAAATACAATGGCTGATGTAAAGTATCACAACAAAGAAGTGAAAAAGCCAACTGTGATAATTGATTATAGTAAAAGTATGGGAGGTGTAGATATTGTCGATCAGTATCTTTCTGATTATTCAATTGAAAGAAAAAGGGGAAAAATGTATTACAGAAAAATATTTTTTTTTATCTTTTAGATCAAATGATATTAAATTCTTTCATTATTTACAAAAAGGAAGGTGGAACAAAATCTCATTTGATGTTTCGATTGGAGTTGGTAGAGTCTCTCCTAAAAAATATCACTCACCTGAAAATGTTCGAAATACAGGACGTCACAGTTCAGAAGATAATCCCAAACGTCTGACAGAACGCCACTTTCTAAAACAAATACCTGTTTCAAGGAAGAAACAACCATCTAGAGAATGCAGAGTATGCTGTTCTAAAAGGGATGTAAATAATAAGCTTATTCGAAAAGGAACTCGATATTTTTGCTCTGATTGTGATGTTGGACTTTGTATTGCATGATTTGAAATATATCACACTAAAAAATTACTGATAATCAAAGATTAATGTATATATATTATTTCAGATACTATTATTTTATTATTATTATTATTAAAAATTTCTAAAGATGTGAAAAATAAATCTCTTATTCGCATTAATTTGTATGGTGTAAAGCTAACATTAACACCTTAATTCTCGTGCCCGTGATTTTCACGGGCAGTGTAGACTACTATTTTTTAATTCAGATTGTTTGACGTCCACCAGTTTTTTTACAATAGTGTAAATGGCTTTATTTTCGCATCATTTTGTGTGCCGTAAACTACGGTGCTGGGAATCAAACAATCTGAATTGTAAAAAAAGTAGCCTACAAATATCGGGGGCGGAGCTTAAGAGATTACGACACAGAATTCTCGCATGATGGCTTTTATACAAATATGAATATGGGTATAAACTATTGTTTTTTAGCCTTAAAAATAAATTAATTGCATATTTTATTTAGAAACCTTATAATTATTCAATTTCTCTAATAAAATAATAGGTAAATTTTTGATGGTTTTTTCAAATATTAAGCGACCGTGAAGGGGTTAAACTTACGTGGGATGTAATATATCCCACCGGCAATCCTTTGATTTTAATAATGCAGCGTTGCAACCTGTGAATGTTTTTTATTCTATCTCGCACTACTTTCTCAAAGCAAAAATCTTTCACATACACTTTGAGAACATGTGCAAGTGAGATATACAATAAATGATATTTTTCAAAAATTGTGATAATAGCAGAATATAAAAATAGTCGCCAGTGGCAGCCCTGCAATGTTTAAAATAATATTCCTGTTTCCCTGGGTTAGTATAAACCAGTATTAAACTGATTTATACTAACTGTTGATACTAATGAGTGTCAAACTGCGGCCCGCCGGATACCACTAAAATTTTACAGTAATCATTGCCTTATCTAATCAGGGAATTTCTTCGATTCAATAAGTCGGCTATTTCTTTTAAAAATTAGTGGTATCCAGAGGGCCGTAGTTTGATACCCCTGCTTTAAATATATAAGAAAACGGAGCCCTGACAATGGGAATGAATTTAGACGATAAAGGATAATGCTTTGCAAAATGACGCTGGGATTATTTTTTAGGCTTTCTTCGTATCGCTTTAGTGAAACGATGGCCTTTCTTAAAATAATAATTTATTTAAAAACTATTTATTATTTTTTAAAATCGAAATTTGAAAGTCTGTAAAATATAAGTTTGAGCAGATAAATTGTAAACAGATGAATTGTAAACAGAAATGGGTTGATAAAAAACAAACTTCTTATTTTAGGAAAAATTGAGCCTTAAAAAAACGCGAAAAATTCTAAAATCATAGTACGAATTCCGAATAAACTTTATTCAAAAGAGGACAAAATTTACTATATCGAGAAAAGCATAAATTTAATTTTTTTTATGAGTGGCTCAAAATTGCCGGCAAACATGCACAATTGAGAATATTGGTGAATAATTTCTTTTAACGAAAAAAATAATAAACATCCTGCGAAAGTTATATACAAGGTGGGTCAAATATTCCGCATCATAGGAAAAACATGTATTGTTAAAACATGTTCTCAATATTGTTGCCTCCGTTGTCAAAACACAACTGCAGGCGACCGTTCATGTGCCTCAGAATGTTAGCCACTAAGATTAGCATTATCCCATGGCACTCAGTAGCACTCAAATAAAAAAAATTAAAAAATCCTATGATGCGGGATTTTCGTCCCACCATGTATATTCTGGGCCTCAGTTGCAGACTTGTCTTTGTCTATACTGAACCAAGTTTTTCATGCCTCCTAAATACGATAAATTCCCCTGGACATCTCCACCAAACAAACAGACTAGCATACACAGAGAAAAATTTGCGTTGTTAACCAGTGTTGCCGGATGGGCTACTTTTTTTAAACTCAGATTCTTGATTGGCACCACTTTTTTGAAAAAGGTAAAATGCGCCTTATTTAATGACATATTAATCAAGGCGAAAGCAAAGGCAATTTTACCGTTTCAAAAAAGTGGTGGCAATCAAGAAATCTGAATAAAAATAAGTAGCGCACTGGCAACACTGTCGCTAACACGTTGCATGCGGGCAATTTTTCGAAAATGAACACTAAATTTACGTTCACAACCGCCACTGTAAATTAAAACCTGCTCACAACCAGTAACAAGTCATTATCCTTGGATTACACCTTCTTTTTTCGTCCGTACAAAATTTACGGTACCAGTAATAATTTCTGTCCCCAACCCACAAAAACGTATTAGTAGGAGTCCCGCTTACAATGTATTAACCCTTAAAGCTCCGGCGTCTATTACACAAATTTTATACGATCGGCACAACTTTTTAAAAAGAAGTTTCCTTCAAGTAAAAATTTCAAAAATGCTCTGATTAAATAAGGTAAATTTTATTATTATTTTTTTTTATTACTGGTACCAAAACAAATTTTGCAAAGATTGATAATGTCTCCGCAGCAGAGCCAGCGGAGTGGTAAGGGTTAATATCGGGATGTTTTTTTTTTTTTTTCACTGTTATTTGATTCCATTCATCAGTTGAAATGTCTGGATTAAAATTTATTCCATAACTGCAAACTCTTACGATTTTTTGTACCATAAGAAATTAATGGTAAATTTTATGTTTTTAAATCACCGTAATCCACCGATTAAACAAGGCAAAAATTTCTGTTGCATTTTTGTAGTACAAAAAAGCATAAGAGTTGGCATCTATTATATTAATTCCAGTTGAAACATCGGAAAGTTTGATAAATAGAAATTTTTTTGATAAAATGTTATACAGAAAGTTACAGAGATTGCTACAGAAGACGTTTTTAAAACTTTTTTTGTAGAATTCTACAGACATTACTAAATCGACATTTTATCTGCTTTAAAAAATCTGAAAATATTGCTGTAGAATCTATTGTATTTTTAAAAAATAACGCAGATACTAATGTCGCCAGTGGGCATGGCTGCCAACTTTTACGCTTTTTCCTACCACTATTTTTGATCAGAAAATTTTGCCTTATTTATCCTATGTTTTCGATCATTAAATAAGACAAATTTGTTAGAAAATTTCTCTTAAAAATAGATGGTAGAAAAAAGCGTAAAACTTGGCAGCTATGCAGTGGGTCTTCTTTTTTACTAAGATTTGCTTGAATCCTTCCAAACTGGATTAAAACTCTATGCATTGCTTAATGACACATAAAATAAAGCGAATTTTATAATTTTAAACAAGTTGCAGGATTTAAGCAATCTGAATTTTTTTAAAGTAAATTAATTGGCAACGCTGTAGAAACCTGTGAGAATGATAAAATATAAAAAAAAAACTAGAGAACGCCCAATCCATAAGTAAGGGTGCGGGCATGTCTGGCACTTTTACATATAAAACAGCTGTGACCT
Source organism: Maratus speciosus (assembly GCA_963932465.1). Classification (NCBI taxonomy): domain Eukaryota; kingdom Metazoa; phylum Arthropoda; class Arachnida; order Araneae; family Salticidae; genus Maratus; species Maratus speciosus. The sequence continues at coordinate 201,461,378 of OZ010796.1, read as the reverse complement.
AAAATAGTTTAAAACCAGTTGCACTCTTTCTTAGTCCACACGATGCTGAATTTTCCGGAATTCACAATCCCCACTCATACAGACTTCGAAAAAATGCTCTTTTATTTGTTAGGCTGCCATCACCTATATAAATACTTGATATCGGACATGATGTGAGAAGGCATATAAAAAATGCTAAATTTATTCCATTAATATTAAAGAACAATATATTTTTAAATTTATTACATAGAAAATAACATTATTTACGTTTAAGAGCGCGGATATAGACGATATGGCCCGATATTAAGTTATACATATAGGAAATACTTTCTGCGCAGTGCAAATAATTAAAATACACTATTTCCTTCTCACCCTGCGGTATCTCATTAGGTTTATCGGAGAATCACCATGGACCTCCCGTTGCGCCTGCTTTCTCCGCACGAGACTCAAGCCTTTTCCCGGAACTCTCTACACTCTACTCCCGAAAACTCAACCACACACACACCAAACTCATTCTTCAGTTCTCTTTCCAGAATTCCCTCTTTTATCTCTCAACGATACCTTCCAAATCTATTATATAGTGATTTCCTCACTCTAACAGGGAGCCCTTTTCTTATCTAAAAACTACTTCCTCCTGGGTATTAAACAACTCACTAGCTCGCCCGGGAAATTCGTTGTATGCCTTATCTGTGGTATGCGTTTTTGAAAAGAAAGGGAAGCTGGAATTAATTGATACAATGAATCTTGTTCATACAATACCATCTAAATAAATAGCTCGAATAGACTTCAAGATAAGGAAAAATATTACTTTAAAATTGGCGTATTCAGTAAGTGATACATATGAAACAGAATAAATAAGTAAAAAGATAATATCAGATAACAGTAATCTTAATTAGTCACCTGCGCATTAGCGTTAGAAACCTGACAAAACCCAAACCTTTATATTAATTTTTATACTTTTCCAAATTTTATTTACCTTAATAAATCAGCGCCGATATTCTAAAACATTATTTAAATATTTTAAAAAAGTAGTTTATATTTATTGCTAGTGTGGCATGAATGTTATTACCACACAGCCTAAAAACAAATTTTAAAGAAAAACTATGTTCAATTTTATGTTCAAAAAATTCACCGCTGTTGCGATAAGCTAAATAAATGTTCGTTTAATATAAAATTACATTTTTAAAAGATTTGGCTTTTAATCCTTGAAGTACAAAGCTAATTTAAGTGGAGAAATGTCATAAAAATAATCATGGGCTGAGCGAGAAGTGTTTTTTTACAGTACGTGTAAAAATAATCGTCACAATAATGATACACCGGCGTTTATTCGCAGAGAAAATCACAGTAAACCTTTAGACTCGGAATAATGTCTACATTCAAAATATGAATGCAAATTTTGAAAAAGGGGTCTTCAACAAATAAAAAATTGCAGCAACTTTTTAAAAACTAGTAACAATAACTTTGGCACTATCTTAGAATTTCTTGCATCCAGGCCGCAGAAAAAGGTAATAGTTTAATTAATTTTTATCAAACCTTCATAAAAAATAGTAAGTGTATCTCCACAAATTTAGAAAAAATAATTTAAGATATCACGTAAAATCTTTTCGATTGACAGTGGTAAAATTATGGAAACAATCTACGTATAACAGCGGTGTTACACTGTTGCAAGCCAAATACAACTAAACTTCCATAGTTATCATTACCTTTTCTAATCATCGATTAAGGACCAAAAGGGTAATCCCGTGTGAATATTTTTTGATTATTTAACTTCTTGAAGGGCGGTGATGCCGTCACGGCATAACATAATTTTAATCCCTAATTGACACATTGGCACCGGGATTTTATAATGAAAATTTCATCTTTATTAAGTAAGCAAAAATTTTCTTTTACACAATTATATATAAATTATCTTGTAAATACTGGTGCTAGTAAATTATTTGAACATTTTACGAAAGAAGTGCCTTGCCCCAGAAAGGGTTAAAGAAAAAGATTCTTTTGGAACATCAGTATTATTTGGGAATACAAATTCAGACCTAAAGTGTAATCCCGTGTCAAACAGTGTATTGTGTGCTTCTGAGTAAAAAGTGGAAGTGTCGAAGTAAGAGATATTATATTCAGAGCGTGCTCAGCAGGTGTTCAGTTTGTTAGCGCACACCAGTGCTACATTTCTTACCAGCGGCCGGTAGCCGAAACATATATGCGCTGCAGTTGTAGAATATGTAAATTTTGTTGTGTACATTAGTGCCTCATTCTTCACTTCGACGAATCATCAAATCAAATGTACGTAGAAAAAGAGAATAGCTACTATTTAATCATAGGTTCTAAAATCCCTCGTTCAAGCAATTAATCTCACTCACTAATGGCAGCGAGATTTCAATCCAGGGTCCACGCTTGGATTTTAATCTTGATTAATATTTGTTAATTTCTCTTTCTGATCTTTTCGGTGTTTTTTTTTTAATTTTCCAGTGTTCAAAATTACTATCAGTCGTAACAAGGTACTATTTTCAACTTGTGAAATTTCTTTCTTCTCCTACGACAAGTTGTCAATGTAAAAGCCGCATGTCTTACATCCCATAGTCTATCTAAATTAATTTACCGCAGCGTGAGATTTCAATCTTGGGTGATTGGCTGGTTTAAAGATAGCTGCTTCTTCATACCACAAAATTTTAATAGAAATTTTTGCCTTCCAAAATATGCATATCACTGCGATTAATCCTTTGTGGTCTGGTGAATTTTACACAAATTTCAATAGAATGACAATACTTTTTAATAATAAGTTACCTTAACACTTTGTGCGCAGCTTTGCGTATATGCAAACAACAGTGTTTTGAATTTAATAGATTTTTTTTATTCGTATATACTTAATTCACATCATAAAATTAAAATAGCAATATCTGTTTTTATTAATAACAGACATTCCGTATTTAAATAAAGCGAAATTAACCATTGAAATTTTCTACTGTAAAGTGAGATTCGCCGTACTACGTAATTTCCAGAACGTATTTTATTTTGGGAATTAGACGATTAAAGGTTAAGTTTTATAAAATAAATAATTATATAAAATAAGGTATTTGGAGACATACATCTTAAAATATTTACTAATTTGCGGTGTTTTAGCTTAAAAATGCCAGAAGACAGTTGTTTTTACATTTATTGCATATGTGCAACAGATGAAAAGTTTCACGTATTATATGAAAAATGTATCTCGGATTTTTTTCATTATTTTTCCTGTGTAATAAACCTTTCAGAGAATCATATATAATTTTTTCGAAAGAAATAAAAATCAAGCACATTTAAGGATTAAATTACACACATTCGAAAAAGCTCAAAATAAATAAAGCAAATTTTATTTTCCTTTTTTAATGGTGCCAAAAACTAATTTTGAAAGGAAAATGATCCCCAGTCGGACGCAGGATAGGGCCGCAAAGTGTTAAAAAGTTAATATTTGTTACATCATTTTTACAGCAAACAACAGCGTAAGAGCTGGCAGCCGCGGATACTCATTACTTGTGGACTAATATTTTATAATTTCTCTTTCTAATTTTTCTGGTGTCAAATTCTCATTGTATAACATACAAAAAGAGCATCAGATGTAAGGGAGCACTATGCAATGGCTTATTATATAACGGATTTGGTTCAAACATAATTCTGTTCTTCATCACAGTACGTACTACTAACAAAATTTATTAGAACGACTACATGACAGAAAATCTATCATATGTACCAGAACACGGGTCGCTTCAACCAGAAGCACAAGCAAGAAAACCCATTGTAAAAGAAAATACAAAATTATTAGCATAAATTATCTGTTATCAATGAAATATAAAATTAACAAGACAAAAATATAAAATTCAAACAGCTGTAAAAAATGACATGTGTGCATTTTATTTGTAGAAAACTCTGAAAATACATAACACTTAATCGTTTTAAGGAAATAATTGGTAACTGCTGCTAAAATGTGGAAATGAATAAATGTCTCTAGAATTTCGTCGCCGGTCGTCTTTAGTCAACTGCGTGTTAATTTATATATATATTTTTTAATTATATTTAAAATGATGCAAAAAGAAGTAAGTAATAGCCTAAATTAAATGCAGTCTTCCTAATCCATGATCAAATATCAGTCAGGTTTCATCATTTCAATCCTATTTCGACCATGGAACTATGAATAAAGAGGAAGTTACATCTCCCTAACACAATGAAGCTTCAACTGTAACTGCTTTCGGAGGGGTTGATTACCGCCGGGACAAACTTACACCAGTAAATTTAAATAGAAACTCTTTCAATATTTAAACGCTTTATTAATGAAGAATTTCGGTCATAAGTCATGGCAAAAACAAATATTAATTTCTACTGGGATAATTCACTTTGGTGGTAGCCAGGTCCTGCATTTATGCTGCATTGTGTCAATCTAAACAAATTCCTGCCAGTATCAGTGAAAAATACTATAATACCTGCACAATCTGCCACCTGTAAAAACAAATAAAATTTTTTTCCATATTTGTGAGGGAAATTTTGTATGAATAAAGCGCTTTAATAAGGCGAAATTTTTTATTCAAATTTACTGGCGGAAGTTTGCCTCGGCAGTAATAAGAAACTTTTGATGATATTAAAAAATCATTCGCAATATTTTGACAACCTCCGCAGGTACTTCATTCGCAACTGGTAGACAATGAACCATATGACTGCCCCTCTTTATTCATATCTCCCTTACCTCGTCCTCTTGAATCTAAAATATGTGAAGTACAAATCTGTACTCAGTAAACAACTTGCACAATCTGGTGCTGCGGAAACAAATACTTCTGGTGATGATAACAAATATATTTTTTGTAGCTATTTTAGCTTCTTTATGTTTAAAACTCATAAAATGATGTTTTGACAAAATAAACTTAGTTATTTTTATTAACTTAAATTTTTTAGCTTTTGAAAATATTGAGAGTTCTAAAAATGCTTTAACGTATTTAATACTTGTAGCTCTTAAATATGATATTGACCCATTTTTTAAAGATTAATTAAAGATGATAGTAACTGGAATTTTCATTTTATACTATTTAAAATTTCACGTTGATTTCGTTATGAGTACATTAAAATAAAAATTGTTTTCAAATGATAAGTGGGTTTTCTGATTTAAAATTTTATTTTTGCTTCCAGTGAAGGTCGATAAAAGTTGCTGAATTAGATAAGAACCGAAACTAAATTAGAAGAGAAAATTTATGGAATTTCGAAAATTTCCTATATCAAACACATGTAGTACTTGAAAACTTAGAGCATTAAAACTTAAAATTTTCAAACTACTAATATAATTAGAAATAACGTAATTATAAATATATAAACTGATAAAGTATAATGTAAGTTTTAATTTTAGAAAACACTAAAACTATACAATTTTCTAATAAAATGCTACCCCTGCATTTAACATTGTAGTATAAGAGCAATTACGATGCTAAAATGTTCAGATCATCAATTGTCAAATGAATTTAGCAAGAAAATGCTTTAAAAAATGTTTCCATGTAAACAAAAGCAAAATTTTGTTCAAATCCGCTGGCGCCATTTGGCAGTTTGGAATCAAAATCGAATGGTATATATAATGGGCGGTCGTTTATCCCTCGTAAACTAGGGTTCAAAATTCTCTTGATACTATAATTTCTTATTGTTTATTTCGCCATCTTTAACCCTCCGTCTACCAGACGGGTCCATTGGACCCGACAGGTACATACAAAATATTCATTCAAACCAGAAATTTCTTTAAAATAAACTAAGTATATAAACCAGACAAAAATAAGGTAAATAAATAAGTTAAATAGTTTTAAATAAAAATTCTGGTGTAGAACGTTTTATTAAAACTTGAATAAAATTCCCGGTAGATCTAGGGTTAATCGCAAGTAATTCTGCAATTAGATAAGACGAAATGAATTATTTTAAAATACTAGTGTCCAGAACATTTGGAGCCCCGACTGATACGGGACACTAGGCAACACTATATATATAACATATATTACCGCACTTCCAAATATTAAGGCAGTTGTCAAAAAAAAAAAAATGCTCGTTCGTTATCACGAAATTTTCTGAGGCTGTCACATATTTGTATTGATAAAATCAGGAAATCAGTAGGCATAATTATTGAAGAGATTTAAAATAACAGAGTTTTTTACCATTTTTCTGTAAATAAATTACATCTTGAGTCATAAACAAATGGTGTCTCATGACGACATTTTTCGTGCTGTATATTCTGGAAATTCCGTTAGAAATAAACAATCCGCAAATCATAGCTGTCAACTTCTACGGTTTTTTGTTAGAACTAAAATTTATTAGAAGTTTGCTCCTTATTTATACGTTAAAAATAATTGCATTTCGGAGATAAAATCAAAGAAAATTTACTATTGAATTCTAGCGTTAAGAAAAAAGCTTACAAGTTGGCCGCTATGCAGTTATAACAGCATTATCTAAAAACATTTTTTGCCTTTACACAAAAATAGAAAACTATTCGATTTCACAGTTTTGTGTGTGTTGCCTCGTATAACAGCATCACATTCACCGTCATATAGTACCTCTGCGTTTTAATTCTGACCATGCATTCTTTGATGGAAGCTATTTATTTGGATGTGCACTATCACCTCTTAAAGTTTTGTCCATCTTTTATGAAACTCCCTGTATATAATATATTACAGCACTTCAAAATATTAAGGCAGTTGTCATTCAAATATTTTTCCAGCTCAACATCTCGAAATTTTCTCAGGCTGTTACGGGCAGAATTTTATTGATAAAATCATGAAATCAGAAGGTGTAGTTATTGATGATATGTAAAGTAATGGTCCTTATTTCGTTTTCCGCTATAGTAGGAGAGCTGTTGAACATTTTTGAGTAGGTATTTGAGGCACCCTGAAAATTTGTGCAACACTTCTTTTGTAATGCCTGAATACAAAATCGAATGTCTGGCTGAAAGATCGTGGCCCAAAAACTGTGCCAGACACGTGTCAAGTGGCATTTGGCACTTGACACGTGTCTGGCACCGTTTTTGTGCCGACTAAAGTGTCTGTCATTTTCAAAATATTTTTTTCTAAGCATAAATATTATTCTGCCTCAATCTCAGCGTGCCTCAATTGGGTAGTCAAAAAATATTACTTGACACGTGTCTGGCACAGTTTTTGGGCCGGCTAAAGAGTCTGTCGTTTCCAAAATATTTTTTTTCTAAGTACAAATATTATTCTGTCTCAATCTTAGCGTGCCTCAAATACCTTTTTTTGGGGTAGTCAAAAAATGGCACGTGGCACGTGTCTGTCACAGTTTTTGGGCCACGATCCTTCAGCCAGACATTCGATTTTGTATTCAGCCATTACAAAAAAAGTGTTTCACAAATTTTCAGGGTGCCTCAAATACCTTCCCTAAAATGTTTAACAGCTCTTGGACTACTAAATACGTTGCATCTTGAGTCATAAACAATTGGTCTCTCATGCATACTTGGCAACATTCCTTTAAATTTCCGTAAAATGTGGGTTAAATTGACTCAGGTTGAACACGTTTCGAACCAGAAATTTACCAAAGAAATTAAGTCAAATAGTTTTCATAGAGAAACATGATTTCAAATATATAATGATACATCAAAAAATTTTCTGGGTTCAAACGCGTATAACCTTGGTCAACTTAACTCACATTTTACGGAAGTTTAGTTGAATGTTGGCAAGTATGTTCATGTCGACATTTTTCGTGCTGTATCGTCTGCAAGTTCTGTTCAAATAAACAAACATCAAATCATAGCTGCCAACTTGTACTTTTTTTGTTATTAAATTTTATTAGAAAGGGCAGAATAGCCGGATAAGCATTGGAAACATGCCTTTCAATCAAATTTCCTGATTTTTCTGCCAGATGTGCTACTTCGCTGACCATATATTTCCCCTATTATCACGCTATAAATATTGATATTTAAAGAGATAAAAATATTTTTTCGATTTTTTAAAAACGGATTTTCTCAAAAACTGCTGCACGGATTTTCACGTCATTAATTGAGGATATATAGATACCAAAGATGCATAAATGGTAATTTTTTTTATAATTTTATGTTTATAAAAACTGCGTGATATAGCGAAATAAAAATTAAAAAAAATAGAAATCATATATTATGGTTATCCGAAAATTACCATTTTCTTGTAAAAAAATTCCCCATATGTGCCCGTATATTCTATATAAATGCCGAAAGTTTGCGTTGGGTACTACATATAAATATTTACAAAAAAGTATATTGAAATTATTGAAATTCATTTTAAGGCGTTATTTGGGGCGGAGCTACCCAACTTCTACACCAGAAGAATTTTTGGAATAAACAGTTACAGAATTGCTGTATTTTGAATTTTAATGAACGCATGAGCAACACTCTCAACGCTGTCGGTATCAAAATGAACATGGAGTTGAAAAACATGGCTTAATTGCTTAATGGAATCTAAAATACGTCAATTGGCATGTTGTCTGCTGATTTTGTTCCAAAAATTCTCCGGGTGTCGAAGTTGAGTAGCTCCGCCCCAAATAACACCTTAAACTGTATTTCAATAATTTTAATATACATTTTTGTAAATATTTATATGTAGTACCCAACGCAAACTTTCGGCATTTATATAAAATATTCTGGCACATATGGGGAATTTTTTACAAGAAAATAGTAATTTTCGGATAACCAAATTTATTTTTTTTAATTTTTATTTCGCTTTTTCACGCAGTTTTTATAAACAGAAAATTACACAAAAACTACCAGTTATACATCTTTGGTATCTATATATCCTCAATTAATTGCATGAAATTCCGTGAAGCACTTTTTAAGAAAACCCGTTTTTAAAAAAAATGAATTTTTTTTTATCTCATTAAATATCAATATTTATAGGTTGATAATAGGGAAAATATATTGTCAAATATGTAGCCACATCTGGAAAAAAAAATCAGGAAATTTGACTGAAAGGCATGTATCCAATGCTTATCCGGCTATGCCCTTTTTTCCTTTTTTCAGGGATGAGAGCGCTCCAGCCCAAATGACTGATTGCCACCACTAAATTTTAATGGTATTCATTGCCTTATTTTATGACAGAATTTCTGAGATTTAATAAAGTGAAATACTATTAAAATTTATTGGTGAAAATCAACCATTTGGGTCGGAGCTCTTTCATCCCTATTTTTTATGCGTTAACCCTTTGAAATCTTTTGGGTGAATTTCATCCCACATAATTTTAATGTCCAAATGTCACATGGACACTGGAAAATTCCACAAAATTTATTTGAATATAAATTAACGCATTTTTTCGTGTATATAATAAACCGAATATTTTGTTTGCAAAATACTGGTGCCAATGCGACATTTGGGTATTTTTAAGCAATTCACCCAACAGAGCTCAAAGGGATAAAAAAAAGTTAAATTTTGGAGGTTAAATTAAAGAAAAATTGCTATTGAATTCTATAGTGTTAAGAAGAAAGCGTACACGTTGGCCGCAGTGTTGCCAGTGTGATACATTTTTTTATTATTATTATTATTCAGATTTCTTTATTGGCACCACTTTTTCGAAATAATAAAATTCGCCTTATTTGATGACATATTAGTTAAGACGGAAACAAACGGAATTTTACCATTTCAAGAAAAGTAGTGCAATTCAAGAAATCTGAAATTTTAAAAAAAAGGAGCCCACTGCCAACACAGTCTAGCCGCTATGCAAATATAACAACATTAACTGAAAGGTTTTATTTGCCTTTATACTAAAATGGAACACGCTATTCGATTTCATATTTTCTCAATAAACCAGGTAATTTTATGGGTTTACGCAAACAAAATTATTACAGGACTGTGTCAGAAATTAACCAGTTTAAATTAAAATTTGTTGAAGCAAATACTTCTTTTCGTTTAGTATTTAAAAGCCGTCGAATTTCAGAACAATTTCATTTTAACACTGCTGTTCTCCTTGTGTCTATATAACCCGAAATGAAATTAATTTCACTTAACTGTTTTACTAATAATTTGCTTTGATCAGAATTTGACGAGTTTATTGTTAGGTATATTTAATACTGTTATTACTTCAAAATAAAACAATATTCTAATTTGCGATGTAAAATCAAAAATTTCACACTTATAATAATAGGGTCAATATGACCCGATTCAAAAATAATATCGGTTCTTTCTGAAATTCAGCAAGTTGATTTTCTTTGCTCACTTCCATGATCAAAATGCTTCTTATGGGAAGAAAAGTTCTTACCTTTCAAATTTGTCAGCCAATGAAAAGGCTACATTTGGTGTTGACCAGCTGTATAGCGAGAAAAGGATGTGAAGACCGAAACATTCTAAAAGCTGTAAAATTCAAGATAGTGATTTTTCTTATTGTCATATATCTTTTATCGGTTTTTTTTGCCTGTGGTTACCATGGCATCACGACAAAAAGGTAGGCTTCGTGACGGTGAGGTGAAGCATCCAATTCTGAGGAGGAGGTTTCACAATAGAATCATACGAGTGACGATAGGTTTCATTCATACACAGATTCTGATGAGGAAAATTGAGATAAGGAAATGAAACGTCATAATGTCAAAACAGTGCGATGAAAAGACACGGAAATAAAGTGGAGATTAGAGCCGTTTTCATATAAAGAATCGCATCTAGCACATACAATTAAATGTAACATCATGTATAACCATATATGCTACTTGCGGAGTAAATTTGATAAATTCTTCTTTACAAGTAATTATTAACGATACTCTGGAGAATATCGTCTTCGAAATTACTAATATTGAGGAGCGGAAAGTGTATGGTGATATACGGAGTGAAATAGAAATTACTTTCAAGGCATATATTGGTATATTATTACAGGTTGCTGTTTTAGAGTCACATGTTGAATCAAAATATAGCTTGTGAAATTCAAAAACAGGTAGTCGAATCTTTTCGCATCTCCAGAGAAGTACATTGTTATGACAAGTCTTCGCGACTAGCGAGTACAAAAAATGACACCTTGCAGCTATACGAGAATTTTGGGAAAGTGAGTAGAAATAATTTCTAATATGTAAAATCCCTGCGAGAATGTGACTGTTTATGAGAGTTTGTAGGTTTTAGAGGACGGTTTGCATTCAAGCAATCCAGTTCGAAATGGCACAAAATATGGAACATTTGCGTCACTACTACGTCTTATGCTTTGAATTCATAAGTTTATATTGAAAGAAAAAGCGGTGAGCCACATGAGAAACGTGTAAGTATGCTGGCTGTCAGGGACTTGAATTTACATTTGATCAACATTTTCCGATTGCCACCGGAACTAACTTCCACCAGTAAATTTTGAATTGAAAATGCTGCCTTATTTTACCGACTGATTCGTACAAAATTTCTATCAAAAATATGATGAAAATTTCTTTTTTTTTTTACTTCTGGAAGTTAGCCCGGTATTTTAACTTCTTTCATTGACATTTAGAGGAAATCGTTTAGGTTGTCGCAATATGGCGAGAACGCAAGGAATGACTATCGCCAAAGTAAACTTTCAAGAGGAAAAATGGATATCTCTTTTCGGACACAGAAATTCTGCATTTACCTATTAACAGCCGAAAGTACAAAATAGGACCATCAACTTTTTTGCTGAAAATATTTTGCTTCGACAAATTTAGAAAGATAATCTTCGCTTCATTTAATACTACAACGCCCGGAAGGAGTCGATTCGACTCCAACCATGTGATTAAAAGCCAATTGGAACCAGAAATTTTTTCATAAAATAATTTAAATTTAAACCACTCTGATATACGTTAAATAAATGAATTATATAATTTTAAATAAAAATTCTAGTGTCAGGTATTTTTATGACACATGAGCAAAATTTCCGGGCGTTCTGGTGTTAATGTCAAGGTATCTGTTATTAAATAAGACAATTTGTTTAATAGAAAAATAGTGGTATCTTGATAGTTAATTTAAGGAAATGCATTTACTTTTCCGTTGCATCAACGCAACGCCAGTGGTTAACGTGTTAATAAGGATATAAAATAAGGAATAAATTGCTTGTCAAATTCACTGGCGGTTGTTTATTTTCCCGGCGGTAATGAGCCACTGCGGAACTGATTACAGTTGAAACTTTACCATTTTATGGCTACGTCAATTCCTCTTTATTCATACTTCCGTGGTCCCAGTATTCAGGAATTGCTAGTCACTTAGAATGGCTAATCACTTTATAAAATCAAATGGCGTTATTACTTGACTATTGGAATAACTTGTTAACAGCAGTTTAGATTAATCAAGTTACAGGTTAGTGTCTTTAAGAAGTACAGAAAATAAGGCACAGTATTATGGAAAAACTGGAAAAAGAACAGCACAAAATCTTAGAATTAGAGCAAGTATTCCTCAGTTCACCTGATGGAGTTTTTATCACAATATATATAGGACGGAGCTGCTTATTTCCCTCATACTATCTTTACCTATGATACTGTTAGATATCATTTGTTAACTTAGATACTGAACTAGTCATTTCCTATTCAGTGTATATCTCTACAGGTTTTTCTTGAAGCTACGCGGATTTTGTAGAATGGTATTTACCCATGGAATGCAAACATTATAGATACCTTGCAGTGAGGATCTCCAGTTCTCCAGTGAGGATCTCCAGTGTTTTCTAACGTGCTCTTCTATCATCTCATCTATGCTGATCTGCTTAATATATCGATTATCAATGTATATCATTATATACTGCTGTTGACTGATATTAACAGTTCTAATTAATATTAATTTTGTTTTTAAAACAACTGTGCTAAAACTTTGACATTAATGGTACTGTACAATGTTGAATGTGAAAGGAACTTTTGACAGTGACTTGAACTTTGTGGTGCTTATTGGATGAGATGGTATCTATCGGGTCTAAGTGACTCTAGAACTGAGAAAAATTTTCTTTTTATGACTTTTTATAGACAATGATATTGCTTAGAGACATTCGAACTTTTAGCATAGATACTGCAAAGATTTCTTGACACATATTATTATGATTCTATAGATCGAAGTGAATTTAGAACTGTGTATTCATTTACATATTGACTCTTAATATACAATGACATTGTTGAGAGACATTTGAACTATTTGCATAAATTCTGCAAAGGCTTTTGACACACATTTTCAGTTACAGGTGTTGTGGGTTATCTTAAACCCTCATTGCTATATCCTTAACTCGTCTGTGAAGTTATGAGTAAACTTAAACTCACGTTTTGTTATTATTTTTTATTGTTATTTTGTCAAAGCGAGATGCTTTTTTTTCTAAGCATTAGGTGTATGCTTTTTTGTAATTTTTCTAAGTTAAAAAAAAAAAGAAAAAATGCCGCTGATTTGCCCGTTTCCTTGGTAAGGAGGAACTGGGTGGTGGAGGGGTTTTCCTGCCAGGACAATTAGTCCATGAACCTAGCGGTTGGCGTCCTGGCCAGTTGACAGTCCCAGTATTCAGGAAGCACTGTATACACAACTGCCCCCTTGAACACTCGGCCTGAGCGCTAACACAAAAATGGCGGATTTCGAGGGCGGATTTTTTTCAGCGTGTGTACGGTATCTAAAATTTTGGGACCAACATTTTTTAAAGGTTTTCTTCCATTTAATTTTTCTGATGTCAAACATGTCAAAAGAATGTTTTCTAAAATGCTGGTGTCTAAATTTAAGGGAGCGCACATGCGTTAAAAAAAATCCGCCTACGAATGAGGCCATTTTTGTGACAGCGCTCAAGCCTAGAATTCCGTGGGCGGTGGTATGCCAAATTGGCCTCCTTTTGTATCCCGAAATTTCGTCTTCATACCGGAACTTTTTGAAGAAGAATTTTTACTTTAAGTAATCAAGAAAAGTGTCTGACCCATTAAATAAATCTGAAAATATTTTTTACATTTTCGGGTGTGAATCCGAGTTTTTTAAATAAAAGTGGGGGCCGAACTGGCAACCCTGGTGGTATCCACTGTAAAGGACGTCATAAATTTTCTCTTGAAATTTTTTCTGAAACTACACGTCACACATGCATACATCTCGGATCATTTTATTGGTAATCTGAGAATAGATTCTAGCTCAGATGAATTTATGAAATCTTTAATGAACTACCTTTATTTCAGGTGGAATCCAATATAATTCTAACTCAATTCTTATAGTTATACAATATGCTGACTAATTATAAATTTCCTGTTTTTCTTGTCAAAAATGGATTACTAGTTTGGTCTCTTTTTCTATTCAGAAATTCTCAAGTAATATCAGGACTTACGTATAATAAATTTGCTGCCTTCCATGACAAATATTTTATGATTATTTACAGGAAAAAATTCTTCTAGAAGTTCCAGTATGATTTCGGAATACAAATTCTGATGAAAAGGGTAATTCTGTGTCAAACAGTTTATTGCGTAGTTCTGAGTAAAAGGTGGAAGTGCCGAAGTCAGAGCAATTATATTTAGAGCCTACGCAGGACGTGTTATGTTTGTTAGCACACACTAACGCTACTTTCTTTACCAGCTGCCGGTAGCCAAAATAAAATAAGCCCCAGTTGCACAGTATGTAAATTTTGTTTTCGTATATGAGCGCCAATATCTTCTCTTCGATGAATCGTCAAATCAAAAGCGCGGACTGAAAGAGAACAGCTACTTGTAATTCATAGGTTCGGCAATCCATCATTTAACACTAGAAAGACGGTAGCGGTCATTTTAACCGAAAATGAATTTCAAACGCTTGTATTTTTCTTAAATATTCTTCGATTTCTACATGGTTTATTGAATTTACCTAATTATTCATAAGGATTATGTAGCGCAAAAATTTAATTTTTTTTACACAATATTATGAGCCCTATAAATATGTATACCTAGAAAGACGGATTGCGGTCATTTTGACCGCTGAAGAAATAAAATCTTACATTACATTTACTTTTCAATTTTTGCTGTCTACGAACGATTATTCTTTCTTTTCGAGATAATTTTAATAACATTTCATGGAAAAAAGCATACGTGAGGTAGGGAGGGATGTTAAAAACATCTGCTTGTCACGCGATTCTTTTCATAGGGCCTGTAATAGACTGCTGTCATTTGGAGAATAAGCGCGATTGAAAAACACCTGCTGGTCACGTAAAATTCATGTTCTCATGAAAATTCATGAAAGCATCTGCTTTTTTAGTAACAGATATTTATTTCTATTGAAGTTCTTGTCCTGATCGGTTGTACATTTTTTTTCACGCTATGTCGCGAAGAACTGTTGGTAACAGCAATCTGTCAGAAGAAGAGTTTCGAAAAATATTGCGGACTGTATCTGAAAGCGATTCTGGTACAGATGAAAATTCAAATTAACTGACGATGAATATGACCCTGAAAATGTAAGGGAATCCTCTTCCGCGGACGAATGCTGTTCATTTTTTTACTGAAACTGCACAAACACATTTTTCGTCTGAATCTGAAAATGAAGGAAATTTTTTTTATAAATGTCGATTCAAGTCATGCGAGTACCACCCGTGGTAAAAAACGAAAACAAAACAGGAAACGTCAAAAGAAAAGTAAACTACTACGTAAAAGTGAAGAACAAAGTGTATGTTCCCAAAAGGAAAGAAATGAGCAAAATGTAGAAGTAGCAAAAGATGGAACAATATGGGCAGTTCCTTCTGGTAATATTTCTTCAGGAAAACGACTGCAGCACACTGTGTTGAGAGAAGTTCCTGGACCAAGTTCATTTGCCACTAGAAATGTAATGTTAGGGAATTTCACAAGTACATGGACACTGCACTTGTGATGAAAAGATTCTTCGTTTCATAAAATTTGCACAGAAGCGGAAGCTCATCGATGTTTGTAGGATCCGCATTGAAATATATCTTTAGACGAATTAGATGCTTTTATTTCCCTACTGTATGCTCGTGGAGCTTTTATTTCTAAAGGTATTTCAATAAACAACTTATGGTCCACAGCATGGGGAATAAGCGTTTTTCATCAAACAATGGCTCGGGACAGGTTCATAGAAATAATGAGGTATTTTCGGTTTGATCTGAAGGCAAAAAGATCTGAAAGACTTCGATCTGATCAATTTGCACTAGTGTCAGAGATCTGGAACTCGTTTATTGAAAATTGTTTACTTTGCTATAAACCGGGAGAAAATATAACAGTAGACGAACAGTTCTTCCCAAGTAAGGCACGTTGCTCATTTACGCAGTATATGCCGCAAAAACCCGATAAATTCGGGATTAAATTTTGGCTAGCAGCTGACGTTCGATCAAAATATTTCTTGAATGGCTTTCCATATTTAGGTAAAAATGAAAATAGACCGAAGATGAAACTGTTGACGAACATGCTGTTTGTCGCTTGGCAGAGCCATTTCATAACTCAGGAAGGAACATAACAACGGATAATTTTTTCACAACGCTGAAATTAGCCAAAACTCTAAGAATTAAAGGACTTAGAATCGTTGGAACTGTGAAACGTGGAAAGAAAGAAGTGCCCGAATGCTTCAAGCTCACAAAGGGAGAACTGTATTTAAGCCAAATTCTCAAGCACGATAATATATCACTGACCTCGTATCAAGGAAAGAAAAACAAAAATGTTTCGTTGTTAAGCACTTCACATCCTACACTTGAAGTCAATGGCAATGAAAAAAAGACGCCTGAGGTTGTTCAGTTTTACAACTCAACGAAATACGGTGTGTATGTTCTTGACCAGATGACAAGAAAATATTCCACAAAATCAACTTTTCGACGATGGCCTATTCAAGTGTTTTTAATATTCTGGACTTAGCTGCTATAAATGCTTGCGTGATTTATAAAGAGACTACCGGTGTAAATATAAAGCGTCGTGATTTTATTTTGAATTTAGCTGACGAACCGCGTACAAAATATGTCGCCTGTAAGACATCTCCGCTGTCAGACTTAACTCCAAATACAGGTGCACCTAATATCTCAGGTACAAAACGCAAACAATGCCAAATCAATCGATGCCGTAATAAAACTATAAACATTTGTAGTGATTGCAAAAAGTCAGTTTGGGGCTCCTGCACTTAGAAAGTTATAAAGCTGAGTGTTTGCAGAGAATGTAAAAAGGTATAATGTAAGTTATTTTTGTAATATTTATATTTTTAAATATATACACTTAAAAAAGCAATTATGTTATATAAATTTAAGATACTTTGAGCAAATCCAAAAAATTCTTTTAAAGTGGGTATTTTTTTTTTTTTTTTACATTTGTAATTTTTGTTGATAATTGATTATATATATATTGTATTTTTTTAACTAAAATTGATATTATATGTAAAATGGAAATAAATAATATAATATTCTATTATTCTATTAATAAATGTACATTAAAAAACTTGTTTGAACAAAAAAATATTAAAAAATGTTTCATTTTTGGTCATTCAAATAGAGCGGTCAAAATGACCGCTCTCCGTCTTTCTAGGTATACAAAAACCGCCGCCTTTCTAGTGTTAAGCCCATTCATCTCACTCACTAATACCAGCGTGATATCTATTCAGGATCAACACTTATTCTAGGTTTACATTTTAATCTTGATTAATAATTCTCAATTTCTTTGTAATTTTTTCGGTGAATTTTTTAATTTTCCAATATTCAAATTTATTATCAGCCGTAACAGGGCGATATTTTCAAATTCTGAAATTTCTTTCATTCATGAGCTCAGACAGAGCGATTACACTTAGAGGGGGCGTATTACGTGTTAAGTTTGTTATCACACACTAGTGATACTTTCGTTTTGCAGGAAATAGACATAAAGAAGTTGCCTGCAAGCGCACGTAATCTAAATTTTGTGCGCATATATGAGCGACACTTTCCTCTCCCACGACAAGTTGTCAAAGTAAAAGCCGTATGTCTTACATTCCATAGTCTATCTAATTTACTTTACCACAGCGTGAGATTTCAATCTTGGCTCACGCTTGAACGGCTGGTTTAACATCTTGAGGGGCGGTGGGATATATTATACCCCTTAATTTTAATTAAGGTTTGCACCAGAAACTTTTAATAAAGTTTTACTTTTATAATATTGGTGAAAAAGGGTTGAAAAATTGCTTTTTTCATATTTTGAGACAAAATTTTCCCAAATTCCCGGTGGG
This sequence comes from Maratus speciosus, assembly GCA_963932465.1. Taxonomy (NCBI): domain Eukaryota; kingdom Metazoa; phylum Arthropoda; class Arachnida; order Araneae; family Salticidae; genus Maratus; species Maratus speciosus. The sequence continues at coordinate 201,443,374 of OZ010796.1, read as the reverse complement.
AATTCAACATTACAGAAAAACAATTGCCCGCAACTCAAAGGGTTAACAATAGCTGCTAATTCTTACGCTTTTTTATACCAAAAAAAATTAATAGAAATGTTGCCTTACATAATCTGCACCATAATAAGCGATTAATCCTTTGTAGTCCGGTGACTCTTACACAATTTAATCGGATGGCCCCACTTTTTTAACCACTTAACTGTCATATTTTTTTTACACCATAAACAGGGAGGAAACACCACTTTTTACGTACAAAAATATTTGCCTTAAAGAATCAAGAAATGTCTGCCATTTAAAGAACCGCATATTTCAGGTAAAAATTAGTGGTTTGGAAAAGCTTTTAGTAATGAAGCAAGCTAAATTTTTTGCCAGAACTGTGTTCGGGAAAAACAGTTAAATGGCTAAAACACGGTTATTACCACAGTTTGAAGTTTTACAGAATCGGAAAATAAAGACAGATTTAAAACAAAGTCGAAGATTTAGAACTGGGTGACAGGTACCCCTCAATGTTATTACGTAAAATGAGAGAATTAACACTAGAACGCCCGGAAATTTTACCCAATCTTCACAAAAATATTTCACACTAGAATTTTTATTTAAAATTATTTGACGGATTTATTTAACGTATTTCTGCGTGGTTTAAATGTAACTTATTTTATGGAGAAATTTCTTGCTCCAATGGATTTTTAATCATTTGGTCGGAGTCGATTCGACTGCTTCCGTGCGTTCTAGTGTTAAGCGTAGCTGCCAAATTTTACGCTTTTTTGCTACCACTAAAATTTAATAGAGATTTCTGTCTTATTTAATCGCTGAAATCTCATGATCAAACAAGACGAAAATTCGTATTAAATTTTAGTGGTATCAAAAAAGCGTAAAAGTTGGCAGCTATGGTATTAAGCGAGAGTCACGTAAGATTTCTCTGGCGTGTTTAATATAAGAAATGTAAAGCGAAAAAAACTTTAAAAACTTATTGGTACGAAAATTCAAGGGACCGTGCACATGCTGAAAAAATCCGCCTTTCGAAGCCGCCTTTTTTGTGTCAGCTCTCAGGCCAAGTTTTCAGGGGCAGTGGAGTAGACATAAATGAGGCCACATGAAACTATTCCAACGGTGGTATGCACCGTATATGACGTCATAATTTTTCTTTTGAATTTATTTCTGAAACTACCGATCACACAAGCATATATGTCGGACCATTTTATTGGTAGTCTAAACATGGATTCTAGCTCAGATTAATTTATGTAACTTTTAATGAACTCCATTTACTTCAGGCGGAATTTACCATAATTCTAACTCAATACTTAAAGTTATAGAATATAGTGCGCACTACGTGTTAGGTTTGTTGTCGCACTCTAGCAAACTTTTCTTCCTGTGGGCTGTAGCTAAAAAATAAGTGGCCTGCAACGAACGTAATCTAAATTTTGTTGGCATATATGAGAGCCACTTGCCTCTCCTACCGCAAGTTGTCAAAGTAAAAGACCTACGTCTTACGTTCCATAGTCTATCTAATTTACTGTACTCCAGCGTGATATCTCAATCTCGGGTCACGCTTGATCGGCTAGTTTAATGATACCAGCCAACTCTTAAGCTTTTTTTTTATAAAGCAAAAACGCAACAAAAATCTTTGCGATACAAAATCTACACATTACAGCGGTTACCCCCTGGTTGTCTGTTGACACTTACAGAAGTTTCAATCGGATGGCACAAATTTTCTTACAAGAAGTTACCTTCAATTACACAACTTCGAAAATGCTCTAATTAAATATGGTAATTTTGTTTTCCTTTATTACTGGTGACAAAAACAAATTTTGAAAACAAAAATGATCCCGAGTCAGACTCGGGATTTGCTGAAATGTGTGAAAAAATCAATATTTGCTATAAAATTTAGCTATACAAAACAGCGTAACAGTTGGCAGTCATGAATTTTCGTTCGTTTAGGGATTAATATTTTATGATTTATTTTTCTAATTTTTCTTGTGTCAACTTTTCATTTTATAGCATACAAAAAGAGCATCATACATAAGACAGCACTATTTTCAACTTCCAAAATTCCTTCTATTCATCAACAGAGGCTTATTAACCCATTACCCGCTGGTGTTGCGTTCACGCAACAGTAAAAATATATGTGCATGCTTACATTTTCCATCAAGATAACCACTGTTTTTGAACTACAAAATTTGCTTGATTAATGACAAAAAGTTAGAACATTAAACCAACTTGAGATTATCTTAGCACTAGAACACCCGGAAATTTTGCTCAAGTTTCATAAAAATATTTGACACCAGAATTTTTATTTAAAATTATTTAATTAATTTATTTAACGTAGATCTGCGTGGTTTAAATTTAACTTATTTTATAAAACAATTTCTGGTTCCAATTGACATTTAATCACATGCTCCGAGTCGAATCGACTCCTTCCGGGTGTTCTAGTGTTAAAAAATTTATGGTAGTAGATGTTTTTCAGCAAACATTCTGAAGACTCCTATCCCATAGTTTTTGCGTTTAATCGGTTAAATAGCGGCTTTCGTTCGACGAAAATTCTGTGCTCCATAACATCACGTATAGCAAACAGATTCTATTACAACAATTACATGACATTAACATGTCATGTGTACTTGAACAATGACACATTTAAAAGCCGCAGTACAAATACAAACCATTTTAAAAGAATATACAAAATTCTTAACATAAATGAACTGGTGCCAATGCAATAAAAAATAACAAGACTCAAATATAAAATACAAACTGCAGTAAAAAATTAATGTTGTGCATTTTATTTACATAAAACTCTTAAAATATTTAACACTTAATTGTTTTAAGGATAAATTAATTGCTAACTGCAGGTAAAAGGCAGAACTGAATAAATGTTACAAGAATTTCGTCACCGGAAATCTTCATTCAACTATGTGTCAATATTTTTTTTTTCTATTTACAAAGATGCAAAACGAAGTAAGTAATAGTCTAAATTAAATACAGTCTGCCTAATCCAGGATCAAACTTCAGTCAGTTTTCAACATTTCAATCCTACCTCGTCCATGGAACTCATGGAACTATTAATAAAGAGGAACTGGCATATTCTTAAAATAATGAAGCTTCAACTGTAACCGCTTTCGCAAGGGCTGATTGCCTAGGATAAAAACTTCCACCAGTAAAGTTACATAGAAATTTTCTCCGTATTTAACGGCCTTATTAATGCAAAATTTCAGTCATAAATAATGCAGAATCATACTTTAATTTTTACTGGTGTAAGTTTACTTTTGTGGTAATCAGACCCTTCGTTTCCGCCATATTGTGACAAACGGTAAGACAAACCGACTGTTTTAACAGTCAAACCGACACCAGTAAAAACAAATAGAAGTGTTTACCATATTTGTGCGAAAATATTTCCATGAATAAGACGCTTAAATAATGCAAAACTTTCTGTTCAATTTTACTGGTGGGAAGTTTGCTCCGGCGGTATTCAGAAACTGTAGTTTCGATTTAGAAAATGCAGCCGCCATCTTGTGACAACCTCCTCAGTTACTTCAATCGCAACGGGAAGACAGTACACTACATGTCTCCTGCTCTTTATTTATAACTCCATAATGGAACTATGAATAAAGAGGAACTGACATATTTTTAAACCAGTGAAGAACCAAATGTACCCGCTTTCCCAGAGGTTGATTACCGCCTTGACAAACATACACCAGTAAATTTAAATAGAAATTTTCTCCTTATTTAAACGCTTTCTTAATGAAGAATTTCAATCGTAAATTATGGCAAAAACATTTTATTTCTACTCGTGAGTAAAATTATTAATGTGCACTTAGATAAAAAATAACTAGCTTGATAGATAAATAGAAAATACAACACTTTAAATATATGACTGAAGTCTGCCCTAGTGTGGCCATATGGTTTTAATATATTAAATATTAAACAAATATTTTGTGTGTTTTTACATTTATCAAATTGCGTAGAATAGAAAAACAGATAATTTAAATTTAGTTCTTTTTTATTTTTTTATTTTTAAGTTTAGGAGATCGGGAAATTCAATAAGAGGCTTCAAAATTATGTTTAATTAAATCTAAAATTTAACTTACATTGAAAGAAATACTGAAAGGCACTATTAAATCAAAATTATACAAAATTGAATATTTTAGAATTAAAAATTTTCAGTTCATTTCTTTTTTTATTAATTTAAAATTATCCTAAAAATAAAAATATAGATTCAGTAATTAAAAATATACTCTAAGCATCCTTAAAATATTAATTACATCAATAAATGTCACATCCATGGATTAATGTCACCTACACATTACAACAATGGCATGGATGTGACATCCATGAAGGAGACATACCTGAGATTAGGCCTAATATTTTCTAAACTATCCACAACATTAACATAATGCTACTTGGATACAAAACTAAATAGAGCATTTTAAAGCTACTTATGAACAAAATTCTGCTATTTTTAAAACTGACATAATTAATGAAGTCATGGAATTGACATCCAATTAAAGTACCCTATGGAAATTAAATGTTTTTAAATTAAAAATAGAGTAAATAACAATTTACCACGATTCAGAAATATTCCATCCAACAAGTAGCCTCCAGTAGTTAATTTTAATTCCAATTTCTAGGTTATTCTGCCATCTGGTAGATTTTTATATACCTATAACTGATATGTCATGGAAGTAGCTAATAATTCTGGGGACTGAAGTGTCTTTGTCTGTAATTATTTTTTTAAATAAATATTCAAAAATTTCTTTTAAAAACTAAATAAAGTCTATCCATTTTTTGACTTAACATATTTTATATGGTTCTTTTCCTTTATCTTATGGGATACATTCATGTTGTAAAGTAAAAACAGGCATGGAGGGACATGCCATGGAGGTGACATTTAGTATGATTTTAATTTTATTAAAATAGTTTTAAATTTCAAATTTATTCTAAAATATTTTGTAATAGAAGTTTTAGATGTGACTTCATAGATTATCTATTTAGTTGAACAATTATTTCTATAAAGTACAAAAATTTGTTTGGGACTCAAATTTCCACTTAATTTCAGAACTATCCTACTACGACAAATTGTCAAATCAGTGTTGCCAGTGGAGTACTTTTTTTTAATTCAGATTTCTTGATTGGCACCACTTTTTTGAAAGGGTAAAATTCACTTTCATTTTACCTTAATTAATATGTCATTAAATAAGGAACATTTTACCATTTCAAAAAAGTGGTGCCAATCAAGAATCTAATTTTTAAAAAAGTAGCCCATCTGGCAAAACTGTGTCAAGTTAAAAGCCGTATGTCTTGCATTCCATAATCTATCTAATTTAGTTTACTTTTTTTAGACCATAAAATTTTAATAGAAATTTTTAACTTACAAAATCAGAATATTACAGCGATTAACACTTTGCAGTCTGGAGACGCTTATACAAATTTTAATCAGGTGACGCCACTTTTTTAAAATGTTCCGTTACGTTACACAATCTCGAAAATGCTCTAGTTAAATAAGGCTAATTTCATTTTCCATTGTTAGTGGTTCCAAAAGCTAATTTTTCAAGGAAAATGATTCCGAGTCAGACTTGGGCTTGGGCAGCAAAGTGGTTAAAAGATAATATTTGTTATAAAATATTTTGAGATACAAAACAGCATAAGATTTGGCAGCCGTGGTTTAACACAGTGTTATGCATTAATATTTTATAATTTCTCTTCAAAATTTTCCTGTGTAAACTTTTCATTTTATAGCATACAAAAAGAACATCGGACATACGTCTACACTATTTTCAACTATTTCATTTCTTCCATTCATCTACAGCGGATTATTACGTAACGCCTTTGGCTCAAATAGAATTATGACTTCCATCACAGGACACATTGTTAACATACTTCATTAGAACGACTATATGACAGAAAACCTATCATATGCACTTGAACGTCCGCCGTATATAAACAAAACATGAACAAAGCAATCTATTACAAAAGAATATGCAAAAATAGTAGCATAAATGACCTGGTGGTCAATGCAATATAAAATTATCAAGACTAAAATATAAAATGGAAACTGCAGATCAAAATTAATGTTGTGCATTTTATTTGCATAAAACTCGTAAAACATTTCACACTTAATCATTTTAAGGACAAAATAATTGCCTATCTGCTACTAAAAGGCGGAAATGAATAAATATCACAAAAATTTCGCCACCGGACGTCTTCATCCAACTATGTGTCAATATTTTTTTTCTATTTAAAAAGATGCAAAAAAGATGTAAGTAATAGTATAAACTAAATACAGTCTTCCTAATCCATGATCAAACTTCAGTCAGTTTTCATCATTTCAATCCAATCTCGTCCATGGAACTATGAATAAAGAGGAACTGACATATCCTTAAACCAGCGAATCTTCAACTGTAACCGCTTTTGCAGGTGTTGATTACCACCTTGACAAAAAGAAACTAGTAAATTTAAATAGAAGTTTTCTCCTTTTTTTAAACGCTTTATTAATGAAAAATTTCAATATTAAATTATGGGAAAAACAGATATTAAATTTTACTTGTGGAAGTTTACTTCAGTGATTGTCAGCTCCTGCATTTCCGCTGCAATCTGACAACCTGAACAAACTGTCAGTGTCAGTGAAAAAGTTTCTAATACCTGTGCAAACGACCACCTGTGGGAGAAACATTTCATGAATAAAGCGCTTTGGTAAGATGAAATTTTTATTCAAATTTACTGGTGGACTTTTGCGCAGGCGGTAATCGGAAACTTTTGATGAAATTTAAAAAAGAGTCGCCATCTTGTCAGCTCTAAGGGCAAGTTTACAGGGGCGGTGGAGTAGACATAAATGAGGCCACATGAAACTATTCCAACGGTGGTGTGCACCGTATATGACGTCATAATTTTTCTTTTGAATTTATTTCTGAAACTACCGATCACACAAGCATACATGTCGGACCATTTTATTGGTAGTCTAAACATGGATTCTAGCTCAGATTAATTTATGTAAACTTTAATGAACTCCATTTACTTCAGGCGGAATTTATCATAATTCTAACTCAATACTTAAAGTTATAGAATATAAAAATGCTGAATAATTACAAATTTCCTGTTTTCCTTGCCAAATCAAGGTTACCAGTTCGGCCTCTTTTTCTATTCAGAAAAATTCATGTAATATCAGAACTTACGAATAATAAATTTTGCTTTATTTAATAATGAATATTTTGCGATAATTTAAAGAAAAATTCTCCTGGAAGTTCCAGTATGATTTCGGAATACAAATTCAGACCAAAAAGATAATCTTGTGTCAAATAATGTATTGCTCGCTTCTGAGTAAAAACTGGAAGTGTCGAAGTCTGAGCGATTATATTTAGCGCATGCGCAGCAGTTGTTAAGTATGTTAGCGCACACCAGCACAACTTTCCTTGCTAGTGGCCTTTAGCCAAAACATAAATTCGATGCAGTTGTAAATGCCTGCAGTTGCGAAAGCGCTGCAGTTGTAAATGCCTGCAGTTGCGAAAGCGCTGCAGTAGAAAATGAGATAAGCTACTATTTATTTATAGTTTCTATAATCCGATGTTCAAACCATTCATCTCACTCACTGATAGCTGTAAAATTGTCCTCATGCAATCACTACATACAGTCATGTACTGTTAAAAAGCAGTATAATTATATCTCGATGTGAAATCTTCGGTTCGCCCAGAAAAATTGGATAACCAATTGTGATTGTAATTGTAAATCTCACAGTAACCGAAAAAATCTCAGCAGCTTGATCAGGGACTCGACGCTTCCTCTCAGACTCTGGATGAGAGTCGGGAGGAATGGGTGTGGTCTTCCACTCGGAGTTGCACTAACATTGTAAAGCGAAGACTGAGTTCCTGAGGTGGCCATCGCTGATCTTAATCCAAGGTTAACGAATTTGTTCTGGGTTTGCATTTTAATCTTGAGTAATATTTGAAAATTTCTCTTTCTGATTTTTAGATATATTTTTAAATTTACCAGAATTCAAAATTACTATCAGTCGTAACAGGGCACTATCTACAAATTGTGAAATTTATTTCATTCATCCGCTCACACCAGAGCGATTACTCTTAGAGCGTGCGCACTACGTGTTAGGTTTGTTGTCGCACTCTAGCAAACTTTTCTTCCTGCGGGCTGTAGCTAAAAAATAAGTGGCCTGCAACGAACGTAATCTAAATTTTGTTGGCATATATGAGAGCCACTTGCTCTCCTACCGCAAGTTGTCAAAGTAAAAGACCTACGTCTTACGTTCCATAGTCTATCTAATTTACAGTACTCCAGCGTGATATCTCAATCTCGGGTCACGCTTGATCGGCTAGTTTAAAGATACCAGCCAACTCTTAAGCTTTTTTTTATAAAGCAAAAACGCAACAGAAATCTTTGCGATTCAAAATCTACACATTACAGCGGTAACCCCCTGGTTGTCTGTTGACACTTACAGAAGTTTCAATCGGATGGCACAAATTTTCTTACAAGAAGTTACCTTCAATTACACAATTTCGAAAATGCTCTAATTAAATATGGTAATTTTGTTTTAATTTATTACTGGTGACAAAAACAAATTTTGAAAACAAAAATGATCCCGAGTCAGACTCGGGATTTGCTGAAATGTGTGAAAAAATCAATATTTGCTATAAAATTTAGCTATACAAAACAGCGTAACAGTTGGCAGCCATGAATTATCGTTCGTTTAGGGATTAATATTTTATGATTTATTTTTCTAATTTTTCTTGTGTCAACTTTTCATTTTATAGCATACAAAAAGAGCATCGTACATAAGGGAGCACTATTTTCAACTTCCAAAATTCCTTCTATTCATCAACAGAGGCTTATTAACCCATTACCCGCTGGTGTTGCGTTGACGCAACAGTAAAAATAAATGTGCATGCTTACATTTACCATCAAGATAACCACTGTTTTTGAACTACAAAATTTGCTTGATTAATGACAAAAAGTTAGAACATTAAATCAACTTGAGATTATCTTAAAAAAAGTATGGTAGTATATGTTTTTCAGCAAACATTCTGAAGATTCCTATCTCATAGTTTTTGCGTTCAATCGGCAAAATAGCGGATTTCGTTCGAAGAAAATTCTGTGCTCCATAACAGCACATATAGCAAACAAATTCTATTACGACGATTACATGACAGAAAACATGTCATATGTACTTGAACAATGAAACATTGAAAAACCGCAGTACAAAAAAAAAACCATTTTAAAAGAATATACAAAATTATTAACATAAATGAACTGGTTCCAATGCAATATAAAATAACAAGACTCAAATATAAAATACAAACTGCAGTAAAAAATTAATGGTGTGCATTTTATTTACATAAAACTCTTAAAATATTTAACACTTAATTGTTTTAAGGATAAATTAATTGCTAACTGCAGGTAAAAGGCAGAACTGAAGAAATGTCACAAGAATTTCGTCACCGGACTTTGCTATTAAATATGTGTCAATAATTGGTTTTCTTTTTAAAAAGATGCAAAAAGAAGTATGTATTAGTCCAAATTAAATACAGTCTTCCTAATAAACGATCAAAATTCAGTCTATTTTCATTATTCCAATCTCGTCAATGGAACTATGAATAAAGAGGAACTGACATATCCTTAAACCAATGGAGCTTCAACTGTAACCGCTTTCTCAGGGGTTGATTACTACCGGTACAAACTTACATCAGTAAATTTAAATGGAAATTTTCTCCTTATCTAAACGTTTTATGAATGAAGAATTTCAATAAAAAAATTAAGGCAAAAGCAAATTTTAATTTTTACTGGGAAAAGTTTACTTCGGTGGTAGTCAGGTCTTATATTTACGCTGCATTGTGACAGCCTAAAGCAATTCCTGTCGGTGTCAGGGAAAGAGGTTATAACACCTGGAGAAACTTTCATCATTAAAACAAATAGAAATTTTTACCATATATTTGAGTGAAATTTTGCATGAATAAAGCGCTTTAATAAAGCAGATTTATTTTATAAAAATGTAGTATTGTAAGTTTGCCTCGGCGGTAATCGGAAACTTTTGATGATATTAAAAAATCAATCGCTATCTTGTGACAATCTCCTCAGTTACTGCATTCGCAACTGGTAGACAATGCACTATACGCCTTCTCCTCCTTATTCATAACTCCATGATCTTTTCTCCTTGAATCTAAAATGTGTGAACATATAAATCTGTACTCTAACTTGCAGCATGTTAAGTAACTTGCAACATGTAGTGCTGTGGAAACAAATACTTCAGTCAATGATAAAAAATATATTTGTTTTTTGTAGCAATTTTATCTTCTTTATGTTTCAAAACTCATAAAGTGGTGTTTTTGACAAAAGGGTCTTAATTATTTTTATTAATTTTTTTTTTTTTTTGCTTTAAACATTCGAGTTCTAAAAGTGCTTGGATATCTCATTTAAGACCTGTAACTTTGAACATTAGAACCGCGGTGGCGGATGATTTTTACCCGTACCAAATGAATGGATGTAGATTCGAACCAGAAAACTCTTTATTATGTAAATTAAATATAGGCTGCTCAAAAATAATTTGAAGAAGGAAGTTAAATAGTTTTAAATAAAAGTTTCGATTCTAGTTATCTTTATAAAACTTAAGTAAAATTTCCCGCGGTTCAAGTGTTAAATATCACATTGATCCATTTTTTTAAAAAGATTAACCTCTTAACGGTAGCAGTAAAAATTCAAATTGCATATTGGTACCACTTTTTTGAAAAATAAATATTCACCTTATTTAATGACAGGTAAAATGATACTATAATAAAGCCAATTGCACAATTTTATAAAACTGGTGGGAATCAAACAATCTCAATAAAAGACACAGCACGTGAATATCATGGGAGCCACAGTCCTCAGCAAAAGTTTAGCCACTGGTGATATTTCACCTTTAAATAAAAAATACGAACGTTTGGGTTATACAAATGTCTGTACTTATTTGAAATATATTTTAAAAGTTTTAGGACAGAAATAACGGTTTAAATGTATGATATTATTTAATTTAACTGAAAAAAATGAAATTTGCATATTGCAAAAGTTTACACAGTTTTGTAATTTTTTAAAACTGTTCACGAAAAAACGCAAAATTCAAACTTATGACGTCAACCGCTTGAAGTATTTAAGTGCACCTCGCGATACTATCGGTTAGAATTTCGCGAGCTAGAAATTTTCAGTCAGATGAAGTAATTAAAGCATGGAATCTTGAATCGAAAGGGAAGACTGTTTCAGAAATTTCAGCTACTTTGAATCCTCCAAAAAAGTCTGTCTATACGGTATTGTCTAAGGGTGACTCTTTCAAAGCAAAAAACAGATCTGGAAGGCCTCGTGTGACCAGAAAACGAGATTATAGAAGGATACATAAACTGGCATCTAGAGAAAAAATGATTGTTAATCCCATTAAAAGTGAGTCAGAGCTTTCTGTGTCAATGGACACTTTCAAAGATGAATTAAAGAAAGATGCAAATTAGTTTACATGAACATGATAAAATAACCAACCTTGAAATCTCACAACAAATTGACACCTTTCCTGTCGAGGAGTAATTCTGTTTATAAACTGATAAAATAATAGACTGACATCAGAATTTATAAACAAAGTTATTCGGAAATATGAAATTGCTTATTTTCACGTATATTATAAAAGGAAATTTTTAATTAAATATTCTTGGTGCTGATTGTCATTTTTGGATTTAAAATTTGGTTTCCTTTGCCTTCGAAAGAGTTAATGATTTGGGCCTCACTTTGTTTTAATTATTTCAAGGGCGGTGGGTTTAGGGTCTAGACACCTAATTTTAATTCCAAAATTGACAAATGGCACCAAGAATATTTTAATAAAATTTTGCTTTTCTAATGAAAGCGCAAAATAGCGGGTTTTTATTTTCTAAGTAATAAGTTTGAATATTCCGGTGTTAGTCAATTATTTCATCATTTTACTAACAGAATACTTCTACCCCTGAAGAGGTTAATTCTCAAGTATGTCTGGAGTTTCTCAGTGCTCGCCAAGCAGCCTAAGACTACATACATATATTGTAAAATAATTTGCAGCCATTTGGTGAACTTTTAACTCTACCAAAGTATTATTTGAGCAAGATAATGCGTCTATTCATGTTGCATTCAAATCAAAAAATTAGTTTAACTCTCAAACTATTACTATTCTCGACTGGCCCGCGTGTAGCCCTGATCTGAACCCAAACGAAAACTTTTGTGGCATCATATCTCATACGGTTTATGCAATTTTTCGGCAACACTCCTCTGTAAATGAACTTTGGTCTGCTTTTGAACGTGTTTGGTACGAAATAGATCCCCAAGTGATGCGGGATTTATTTTCTTCGAAGGAAAGTCACATTTTTGCATTAATAGCAGAAAATGTAGGTGCAGTTAGATTTTAATTTATGGATATTTTTCTGTTAATAGACAGATTGTCTATACTTTTTCTGCAAAGTTAAATTTTTTTGTTTTTGTCATTATAGTATATTATGTAAAGTGTATAAATTAAAATTTATTGTTTCTGAATGAAGGATAAGTCTTCAGTAATATATGGCAGTTGAGTTACAACAATACGTTATATACTTCTCAGTACAAAAGCATAATCGATCATTGTCTAAAATTTTGCTGCTCACAGTAGAATTAAGGTGTTAAAGATGACAGCAGCTGGAAGTTTCATTCTGTACTATTTCAAGGTTTACCATAATTTCCCGCGTATACGCCGCGGCTTATTTAAATCTTTTTCATACCGGAAATTTTATTTTTAAAATGAAGTCAAATAAATTCTAAGCAAAAGCAAGTCACATTTTAATCAAAACAAATTCTGGTAGGAAATCGAATTATTTGAGCTGCGGCGTATACGCGGGAAATGTATTTCATTACGAGTACAATAAAATCAAAAATGTTTTCAAATGATAAGTGAAATTTGTGACTTGAAAATTTCATTTTTATTTATAGTGATGATCGATAATAGTGGATGATTTAGATAAGAGCCGAAACAAAATTAGGAGGGAGGATTTGTGAAATTTCGAAAATTTCCTATATCAAACACAATTAGTGCTTGAAAATTTAGAACATTTAAACATAAAACTATCAAACTAATATAATTAGAAATTCACTAACATAATTAGAAATATATAAACTAATAAAGTATAGTGTAAGTTTAAATATAAATCAAAGACTTCTAAAACTAATCAATTGTTAAATAAAATGTTACCCATGCATTTAACATTTTCAGTGTAAAGTATTTATGATGTTAAAATCTTAAAATGATTCAATGCCAAAAGAATTTACGAAGAAAATGCTTTAAAAAAATATTAATTTTAACAAAAGTAAAATTTTGTTCAAAACTGCTGGCGCCATTGGAATTAAATTCAACTGATATATATAGTTTGGAATTAAATTCAAGTGATATATATATATATATATATATATATAGTGTTCCCATGTATGCCGCGTAAACCAGGGCTCCAAATTCTCTGGATACCAAAAATTTCTTATGGTTTATTTCGTCATCTGCAATCGCAAATAATTCAGCCAGAAGATAAGGCGAAGAAAATTACTTTACCCCTTTCAGTTCTGGTGGGGAAATTTCTTCAAAATTCCCAAATGCCACATTAGAACCAGTATTTTGAAAACAAATAATTCTTTTTAAAATATACTCGAAAAACGCATTAAACTCTCTTCAAATAAATTTGGTCGAATATTCCGGTGCATTTTTATATTTGGGAATTACAATTAAGTGGGAAGAAATTCAACCTCTAGAGCTCAAAGGGTTTAAATACTGGTATACAGAACATTTGCAGACCCGATTTACGTGGGACACCTGGCAACACTACATATGAGGACATCAGAAGCCAAGGGGTACAAGTGACAAAACTTCGATTTGGAGTAAATTGAGTTCAAAAATAATTGACGATAAAGTTGAAAATCAATAATAATTCTCTGAATTGAAATAGGAACCTGCTGCTTGTTTCGCAGTGGTCTTTTAACTGTTATTTCAATAAATGTGAAAAAGTAGAGTGCAATTTTCTTTAAATTTATAATTAATCAATATTTATCATTATTCGGCAAAAGTGGTTGGTCTCTAAAACACAGCACATAAATAGAAAATAACTTACATTTCTTTAAATGAAAATAAAAAAGCATTGTGACAGCGTTTCTGTCCCATAGCTATCATTTTTATTCAAAATTAATTTAAAACATAACTTTCTTTCTTTTAGGTCATATTATCCTCCCCCTCCCCTCATTCCTATACTGAAATATGTGATTACATTCATTTCTCAAAACCACCCAGCTTTTATTAAGGGGACGGTGGAGCTTTAAATTCTTAAAAATAATTTTTTTTGTTTTTGTAAATTTCAACTTAAATATTATTCAAGGGTACATTAAATACATTATGGCATGCATTTATCACAAAAAAATATAAAAAAAATTATTTTTGAGAAAAAAATGGAATTTTACGCGTCGTCTTAGAAATCTTCGAAATGCCCCATGCGTCTTCAATATCAATGAAAATCCCCAATATTTTTTATAAAAGTTTGGTTTATATATATAAATAAAATCAAGCATCGAATTTTATATATTTGAATTTAAAGGTAAAAAAAAAAATTCAAAATTTCAAAATTTTTTCGAAAAAATTTCAAAATTTTTCCAAAAAAATTTTTTTTAACCTTTAAATTCAAATATATAAAATTCGATGCTCTATTTTATTTCTATATATAAATCAAACTTTTATAAAAAATATTGGTGATTTTCATTGATATGGAATGCGCAGGGGGCACTTCGAAGATTTCTAAGACGACGCGTAAAATTCCATATTTTCTCAAAAATAAATTTTTTTTTCTTCTTTTTTGTGATAAATGCATGCCATAATGCATATAATGTACCCTTGAATAATATTTAAGATGAAATTTACAAAAAAAAATTTTAAAAAATTTAAAATTTTGAAAATTTTTCGAAAATATTTCAATTTTTTTCAACTTTTTTTTTTTTAACCTTTAAATTCAAATATGTAAAATTCGATGCTCTATTTTATTTCTATATATAAACCAAACTTTTATAAAAAATATTAGAGATTTTCATTGATATGGAAGACGCATGGGGCATTTCGAAGATTTCTAACACGACGTGTAAAATTCCATTTTTTCTCAAAAATAATTTTTTTGGGGATAAATGCATGTTATAATGTATATAATGTACCCTTGAATAATATTTAACCCTAGAACTACCGGAAATTTTACTCAAGTTTTATAAAAACATTCTACACCAGAATTTTTACTTAAAACTATTTAATTTGTTTATTTAACTTATTATTGTCTGATTTATACATTTAGTTTGTTTTGAAGAAATTTTCTGGTTTGAATAGATATTTTGAATATACATGTCGGGTCCATTGGACCCTTCTGGTAGACAGAGGGTTAAGTTGAAATTTACAAAATAAAAAAATTATTTTTAAGAATTTTAAACTCCACCGTCCCCTTAAAGGCTTTTCTTTCTTCTTTCTAAAAACATCTTTATTTCCAGCCGCAAAGATTCATTTCTTTTTTTCCCTTTTCCTTATCTGTCTGTTACCACACCCAGTGCAAAGAAATAAATAAGAATTAAATGGCACAGCTGCTAGTATCAAGGTCTTCATTTTCTTGCATTGGATTTTTTCCCCACCGCAGTGATAAGAAATTTTTATCTCTACTAATACGTGAACGTTGAATATGTATTATCAATAAAAAGTAAAAATGAACGAATCTTATGGGAAGCATGTATTTTTCGTGTTTTGTGGTCGAGCTAAAAGCCAGATGCCTGTGATTTTCAGCATTCTTCTCAGGCGGCGGTCTGCTTTGTAGAATTTCATGTAACAGTTAGTTGGGCAGAAGCCTATCTGTAATATAAACAATTTCGGTTTGTCTGTTACTTTTCTCATCCTAATTAGAAGCGCTTACTTGCAATCTCTGCCTCACCCGTCCGGTAGTGTCACCACATTTTTGCGGTAATGTTTATCGCCAAAAGCCTTTGTTCACTTTCGCGCAGTCACCAAAAGTTTGTAAATTGGCGATTCTGTGCAACGCCAAGATTTCTAGACTTCTTGCAAAAACTTAATTTCTGTTTCAGCTTTCGAGATGTAAAGTTGTCTAAAAAGAAAAGGCGCTTCGGCGTCCCATGTATTATGGGGGTCTCTCTCTCCCATGATTTTCTCTAACTGAACCACCTTTTAAAAAGCTGTTTTTAAATAAAGAGTAGTTCCAGTAAATTTATAGTTTTTTTTTTTTTTTTTTTTTTTTTTTTTTTTAGCATTTAGAACCCGGTCTTCAAATCTATGCTATAAGCATATTCCGAGGTCGTGTGTGCACTTAGTTCAATTTTTTTCAATTTTGTCAGTTATACCCCTTGACTTCTGGGCTCCTCATATATAATCAGAGCTACCAAGTCTCTGACTTTTTCAATTCCAGTATTTTAATACAGAAAATGTTGTTTCCTTTAATTGGAACATTTGGGAAATTTAAAATAACGACATTTTTTAAGATAACAGTAGTATGCAAAAAGAAGAAGGCTTGACAACTCTTATATGATACATTACCGCACTTCAAAATATTAAGGCAGTTGTCAAAAAATATTTTCCCATTCAACATCGCGAAATTTTCTGAGGCTCTCACGAGCAGATTTTTATTGATAAAAATCATTCAATCACTAGATATAATTATTGAAGATATTCTAAAAAAAAGGAGCGTTTTCCGTTTTTCTGTAACTACGTTACATCTTGAGTCATAAGCAATTGGTATCTCATGACGACATTTTTCGTGTTGTACATTCTAAAAAATCCGTTCAAAATGAACACACATCAAATCATAGCTGCCAACGTCTATGATTTTTTATTACCACTACGATTTATTAGATGTTTGTTCCTTTTTTATACGTTAAAGATCGTTACATTTCGGTGATTAAATTAAAGAAAATTTAATACTGAACTGTAGTGTTAAGACAAAAGCGTACAAGTTTGCCGCTGTGCAAATATTACAGCATTATCTGGAAGTTCCTTTTTCTTTTACCTTTACAATTAAATGGAAAATGCTATTCGATTTCACAGTACATTTACTAATATTGAGGAGCAGAATATGTATGGTGACTTACGGACTGAAACAGATGATGTTACATTGAAGGCATGTATTAGTATACTATTAGAGGCTGGTTATTATAACTCCCATGGTGAATCAAAAACAGAGGCTTACAGACGCTTATTAACCCTTTCAGGACCGAATTTTTATTTACAAGAGGAAAAATCTGAATTTCTGGAATTAAGGTTGTTTTTAGCTACTATAAACATAAATATAATTAAAAAAAATATTTAACATTTTTAATAGTTTTTTTAAACGATGCCATTTGGCATCATTGGGACCAAACGGAAACTGTACATGAAAAGCACATGATGCCATTTGGCATCATTGGAAGCAAAATAAATTAAAATATACATACAATTTTCAATGTGTATTCGTTTTTTAATGTCCATTCCATGTATAATTGTATTTACTGAAGTTCCAGGCTTTTGGCAAGAATAGAGATTTGTTTGATGCACTAAGGTGGTGTTGGTGTTGTTCATTACAGCCGATTATCCGCACGAGATATATATGCCCGAGGGAGGGATGCCCTCAGTGGGGTTCTTTTTAAGGGAACCTAACCCGTATTTACGCAAGGATAACCCTGATTCGATGAAAACCACTGAACAGTTAGGCCGACGAACGCGATTGGTTCCGAATCAGTACTCCCCGTCTATGAGCTTTGCCAGCGGAACCTCTCAACTACTTGATAAACTAAGTTATCTGTAATTTATTCATCCCAAAATAATTTAAAGTACTCATAAGGACTAAAATTTCATCAGGAGGCAATGAACAAGTTTCTCTAAATGACGTGTCAAATTGTTCAATATTCTTATCTTCTAATTGATCTACATTTTCAAATTCAAATACTTATTACTTATAGAAATAATAACTGGACCGACTAAATCATTTGTATCCAAATCAAGAATATTAGCAATTGGGTATCCACGGAAAACTCCGAACAGTTAGGCCGACAAGCGCGACAACTGAATTGGGCAACCACGCAATCAATTGTCGCAATAGTGCACGAAATCATCTGCATTTGATAGATTACGTGCACATTAACTGTCCTCTTCGTCAGATTTTTCAATTTCTGTATCTGAAAGATCATCATTCCTTAGTAAATAAATGGCTATATCTATTGATACATTCTCTTTTTTTTCGTTTTGGCATGATAAATAGTAAAGGATTTTTTTTTCCTTTCAAAAATCTATCAAATCAGATAAGAAATCAAAATAGAGAGTTAAGTTCAAAATATCTATCTAGTCCCAGTGATGCCATTTGGAATTATGTATATTTACTATGCCTTCTTACTGAAATAAAAATACAATTGTTGAATTATAAATGGATAAATATGTAGGGGAGGTAGGGGAGGTATTATACACTTTTTTTTAGTAATTTTTTACAACCCTTAGAAAGCTATTTTTAAACAAATTTTTCGTGATTTCTTATAAAGTGACCTTTTATTCATTTATTAGAAATAGTGTGGATTTAAAAAATAGTGATTCAAAAAATATATCCCAATTATTTTGAATGGCTACTACTGTATCAAATCTCCCCATTACCGGGGAGGATTGATACACTAGCAAGGGAGGTACGATACAGTGTTATGTAAATTGAAAAAAAAATGCAGACAATTCAATTTATGCGTCATATAATTTTTTATGATAAATCTTGAAATATTTAAGTAAAATTTGAAACGAAATGACATTGACATAATTTTGCTTCAGAAATGTTTTTTAGAAAAATATTTAAACTATTGCTATTATTTAAACAATCCTATTAACACAATTTTTAGAAAATAAATAATGAAACAAAAACCCCTAGAGATTAAGCTGCAAGGAAAAATGAAGAGAACATTGCTGATTTGCAAACAATTTAACATAAATTTAGCACATTTAAGATTCCTTTAACCCTTTCAAGTCAAAACATTTTCAATACTAAAGTGTTGAATAAATGAGTTGCTCCGGAATTTACCAACAAATTTAATTAGAAATAAGAAAAGGGATACATTTCACTTTCTTACTAAAAGGAAAATATTTTACCAAAATGCTGGTTAAAATGTGGCGTTTGGGAATTAAAATTAAGTGGTTTCATAAACATAACTCTACCTCTGATATAGTTAAACAAAAACTTATAACTCTCTCATTTTCATAAGTAAAATCGGGTAGATTTAACGTTTTTTCAATTTGCCCTTCGTAAATTATAGAAACATTTTCCCTTTCAGGGCATTTAAACTTTTTTCCCTTCTACATGACGAGCAAAGCGAACTAACCATCTATCATCGCACTGCTTTTCTATGTAACCTGCATAATGTCAATGAATAGTCTCTTTGTTCTTCCTTACCAATTTCAGTAGCTCTTGCCGTAAAACATTAATGAATATTACAGTCCTATATTGTCTGCAAACTTAAAAATACTATTAAATTTCAAATATACAAGTGTATCATTTCTCCCCAGTACTAATGTATCATTTCTCCCTATTATGCCTTATTGGATTTTCAATCACTTTGTACAAATGTAGTTGCAAAATGGTAATCTACTTTCTAGTAAAACTAATCCCAACAATGTATTTTATAAATAAAAATAAAATACAAGATATTATCTTCACAATAATAAGAGTTATGAAAGAAAATCAATTAATGAAAAAAATTACATTGACACTCCAAAAACCTTCAAAATTAAAAGAAAAGAAAAGCTGTCTGTTCTTCACTGATTAGTCCAGCTAATGATGGCTTCAGCAAATAAAAGAAGCCTTCACATGTGTTAGAATGGCTCTTAATGCCATTTGTTGAGAAAAATTGTCAATGTATCAACCCTCCCTATGTATCAAGCCTCCCCTACCTCCCCTACTTCATACATATTACAACTTATATTTAAAATATTGTAAATTTTAAAAAAAGGAAAATTGTGAATAATATTTTTTTCACAGTCATGTTTTCACTTCACGTTTTAAAAGGAAATCAAGCAATGCTTTTCAGTTTCTGGAACCTCTGCTACCATCTCTTGAGGAAATAAAAAAATACTACTGAAAAGACAGAAAATGTGTCTTTTGAATGACACCAAACAGAATCCCCGAGGTTAAGATTTTAAATATAAAAAAAATTCGTGAAAGTCATGATGCCATTTGGCATCACTGGGCCCGAAAGGCTTAAATAACAGCTTTGGTTTGAATAAAATTCTGCGCGGCAACGTGGCATATATGGCTAACAAATTTTACTACAACGATTACACGACAGAAAACCCATCATATATACTTGAACAAAGACAATTTCAAACAAAAAAGCACAAACAGGTAAAGCCCATTTTAAAAGAATATACAAAATTATTAGCATAAATGAATTGGTGTCAATGCAATATAAAATTAACAAGACTAAAACATAAAATACAAACTGCAGTAAAAAATTAATGGTGTGCATTTTATTTGAATAAAACTCTTAAAATATTTAACACCTAATGGTTTTAAGGATAAATTAATTGCTAACTGCTGGTAAAAGGCAGAAATGACGAAATGTCACAAGAATGTCGTCACCGGACGTCGTCAGTCATATATGTGTCAATAATTTGTTTTCTATTTAAAAACATGAAAATAGAAGTATGTATTCGTCCAAATTAAATACAGTCATGCTAATAAACGATCTAATTTCAGTCCATTTTCATTATTTCAATCCTATCTCGTCAATGGAACTATGAATAAAAGAGGAATATGTCAGTTAACTGACATATCCTTAAACCAATGGAACTTCAACTGTAACCGCTTTCGCAGGGGCTGATTACTACCGGTACAAATTTATACCAGTAAATTTAAATCGAAAGTTTCTCCTTATTTAAACGCTTTATTAATGAAGAATATCAATAATAAATTATGGGAAAAACAAATTTTAATTTTTACTGAGAAAAGTTTACTTTGGTGGTAGTCAGGTCTTACATCTACGCTCCTTTGTGACAACATAAACAAACTCCTTTCGGTGTCAGGGAAAGAGGCTATAACACCTGGAAAATCTTTCATATTTAAAACTAATAAAAAATTTTACCAGATTTGTGAGTGAAATTTTGAATGAATAAAGCGCTTTAATAAAATAAATTTTTTTTTATAAAAATTCACTATTGTAAGTTTTCCTCGGCTGTAATCGGAAACTTTTAATGATATTAAAAAAACAGTCGCTATCTGTGATAACATCCTCAGTTACTGCATTCGCAACTGGTAGACATTGCACTATTTTTCTTCTACTCTTTATTCATAACTTCATTATCTTTTCCCCTTGAATCTAAAATGTGTACAGTAGAAATCTGTACTCTATAAATAACTTGCAAAATCTATTGCTGTGGAAGCAAATATTTCGGTAAATGATAACGAATATATTTCTTTTTTGTAGCCATTTTATCTTCTTTTTGTTTCAAAACTCATAAAATGGTGTTTTTGACAAAAGTGTCTTCATTATTTTTATTATTATTATTATTATTTTGGAAACATTAGAGTTCTAAAAGTGCTGGAATATCTAATTTTAGACCTGTAACACTTAACAGTAGAACCGCGGTGGCGGGGGATTTTTACTCGTACCAAATGAATAGATGTCGTTTTGAACCAGAAAACTCTTTATAACCTGAGACCCCGCGTCCATTCTATTGGACATTTTTATTTTTTGTATAAAATACTTAATTTCCGTTGGAACTTGTAAATACTTGCTGTCCATTATACTAGATAGTCTAGTGCTGCAATCTCTACGCCGAAATAATAAAAATATTGCATCTAAATATTTTAATCATTTGAAAGTGGCAGGGAACAAGAGAAAGATTTTTCATGGTAAACCGACAGTTTTAAAGCTAATTTTATATATATTTAAAAAATATTTTAATATTAATGCTACAGACATCTAATTTTGAATGTTGTATCAATGAAATGACTTCGCAGTTTAAGTAATCTAATGCATATTTTGGAGAATAAACAAAAAAAAAATTTAATGTCCATTCTATTGGACGTTGGGTCTTCATCAGTTGTTTTTATTCATATAAGACTAACTTTGTATGCTGAAGAGAGGCATTTGTTTTTACTTAAAAATCAACACAGTATTGAAACAAGTAATAGATACAGAAGTGGATAATAAATTTTCTTAAATAAATAAATATTATCCTAAAATATATATAATTTTACTGATAAAAGCCTGTTCTAATCCAGTACATTGCTAAATTTTGTATTTCAGTGAAATATATATACAGGGTGTTCCGTTAAAGGGGTCCAATATTAATAGGGGTAATAGAGGAGATCACACGGAGCATAAATCAGTATATAATGCCTGGCCGGATCTCAATAGTTTTCAAGTTACAGCAAATAGAATGAAAAATCGGAAATTTGTAACAAAACCCTCATTGCTAAACTATCGATAATGCTACATAAAAACGAAGCACATATTTAGAAAGAGCAGAAAAAATCCTACGAAATGACATAAGTTGTTTTAGAATATTGAGAATTAATGGCGAGTTACAAGCTCTGAAACAGTGAAAAAATACAAAATCAAATATTTAGCAAAATAGTTAATCGTTAATTCCAAAAATGCAACTCTACCTACATCAAGGAAAATGTTATAAAATTTGGTCCATTCCGAAAGCTTTCGAAGAAGCTGACAATAAACCATATCAGTTTAATTGTATGGGAGAAATCAAGCAGTTCCCTAGTTACAACTCTGTACTGTTGCACGCTCGGAAAGGGCGAAACTCCGCCCATGACGATTGTAAACACCCCGTTTTAATACCTTAAAGTTATACATTTCTGATCAACCTCTATCAATACCCTTTCATTATTCAGTCTGGTCAAGTGAATGACATATTGTGCAGCTCTCGCCTTGTCTTAAAGCAAACTCCGTGACTGCTGCGTTTCCTCCATGAACTTTCAGGATGATGAAGAAGAAGTACTTTTTATGCAAATTTTCTATGTGTATAGGAAGAAAAGTGTAATAAAACAGCAGTCATCAGTGGGAGTTATGTTAAAGGGAGGCTGTTGTAAGTGGGATTGTAGTAAGTTGATGTATAATAATTATGCCGGAATACTCTAACGAAGAATATGCGGACATGCATCTGATGTACGGGCAAGCTCATGGAAATGCATGTCTAGCACAGCGCATGTACCGTGAGCAATTTCCAAGGAGACGTTGCCCAAGTTCGAAACTCTTCATAAAAATCGATACACGATTACGGGAGACTGGATCGTTTAATACAGCAAGCATTGATGCAGGGAAACCTCGACATGTACGAACACCTGCAATGGAAGAAGATGTACTGAATATTTTTAAAGATAACCCCTCCACGAGTACACGAGCTGCTGCGTCTGAAGTCGGTGTTTCTCACCAAAGTGTGTGGCGTGTTCTGCGTGCAGAAAACAAGCACCCCTTTCATGTGCAGCGGGTACAACTGTTATCAGTAACAGATTGTGCTCAGCGGACAGAATTCGTACGCTGGTTGCTTAATGTAACAGAAAATAATCCATAATTCCTGGAAAATATTTTATTTACTGATGAAGCAACATTTACGAGAGAGGGCGTGGTAAACACGCACAATATGCACACATGGTCATATACAAATCTGCACACTGTTTTCCCGTCGAACGCACAACAAAAGTTCAGTGTGAACATATGGGCAGGTGTCCTCGGCGATTATCTCATAGGACCATATTTACTCCCAGATGTACTCAATGGCAGTACGTACTTGGTTTTCCTACGGGATATCTTACCGCAGTTACTGCAAAATGTGCCAGCAACATTGCGCCACAATATGTGGTTTATGCACGATGGCGCACCGGCACATTTTTTCATAGGTGTTCGCAATCACCTCAATTCAACATATCCTGGGAAATGGATTGGACGCAGTGGACCTGTTGCTTGGCCTGCACGCTCTCCAGACCTCAATCCGTTAGACTTTTTTGTTTGGGGACACCTTAAATCGCTGGTGTATGAAACGCCTGTGGATACACCGGAGGATTTGCTAGCGCGAATCGTTGTCACTGCAGGAGACATTCTCAACTCCGTCGGAGTTTTTCGGCGTGTTCGCCAATCTTTACGACGTCGCTGTCGGCTGTGCGATTCTGTTAATGGGCGCAACTTCGAACACCTATTATAATAATGTCCGTTCGCCTGCCTTCCGACATTGAACTGTGCAGCGCAGGCCAGAAGACTATGCTTCACATATGTCATAAAGTACGTGGAATGTAATTCTTTACTTGTCATTTTTCTTTTATTTTCAACACTTTTTGGCACAGTATTTTGTAAGTCACAGACTGTGGTGTACTCAAATTGTAAATTACAAAGTTTGTATGAATTAATTTAAAATTTAGTGTCTTTTTTAAATTTATAATTAATAAAATTATTATGCTATTTGTTATTATTATTTCCTATCATAAATTATGATGCACATATACATACAATAATTGTCCATGTAAAACATGTACTGAAACTTCTTGCATAGTTACAAATCGCAATATTTTTAATTATTTCCGAATTTTCACCACCAGTTTAATTTTAAAGAATTTAACTTAAGCTTTATATCAATAAAAGTCCACTTTAAAATGTAGACTATTATTGTAAAGTTATTTTGGTTCATTCAACTCTTGAATAATTAAAAATGTTGCATCTCAGAAGAAGCATGATCGAAAATGTATAGTTGAGAGTAATTAAAAAGGCGGTGTTTCCAATCGTGATGGGCGGAGTTTAACCTTTGCTAGTGTCAAAGAAAGCGGAGTTGTAACTAAGAAACTGATTAATTTCTCTCACACAATTAAACCGATATGGTTCATTGTAAGCTTTTTCGAAAGTTTTCGGAATGGACCAAATTTTACTACATTTTCCTTGTTGTATCTAGAGTTGTCTTTTTGGAATTAACGATTAACTATTTTGATGTATATTGGATTTCGTACTTTTTTCACTGTTTCAGGGCTTGTAACTCGTCAATAAATATTGCTATTTTAATACAATTGATGTCATTTTGTAGGTTTTTTTTTCTGCTCTTTCTAAATATGTGCTTCGTTTTTATGTAGCATTATCGATAGTTTAGCAATGAGGGTTCTTTTACAATTTTCCGAATTTTCATTCTATTTGCTGTAACTTGAAAACTATTGAGATCCGACCAGTCTTTATATACTGATTTATGCTCCATGTGATCTCCTCTATTACCCCTATTAATATTGGACCCCTTTAACGGAACACCCTGTATATATATATATATAGTAGCATTTGGTAAATATGGATATTTATAATTAAGCTTTTATTATGCTTTATTCTTATTCATTGCAACTATTTTTGATATTATTTTTCTGTTAGTATGCTATTTATAATTGAATTAATAAATTTAATCATATTTAATTAGCAACAAAAATTTTAAGAAAATATAATTAAAGATAACAGTATAAGGCTATAAATAAACTCATTGAGATTTCTTTTATATTTCTTCTTGGCATTTACTTGCCGATTGTGGTAACTGTGCCCCTAATTATTATCATTATTTAAACAAACAAATAACTGGTGTTGAGAAGAGATAAAAAACAAAACACAATGTTATTAATTTTTTGTATTAAAGTACCCTTTTTCTATTTGATAAAGCAATAATTTATTTATGTGATATTTAGAAGTGACGTATAAATGATTAAAAGCATCGGAACTTTTATTTAAAACTACATATTTAACTTATTTCTTTAAATTATTTTTGCGCAGCCCATATTTAATCTACTTAAAAACCCCTTGAGACCCAAGCTCGCATTTTTGGCACAAATTTTACCATTTTTAGGATTAAGGCTCTTTATGGGGCTAGAAAACTTTATATATATTCATTTATTTTTAAAATAAAAAAATATATTTAGTTTTGGCGTGTCCAATATAATAGACATTGGGTCTTAGACCTGTAAAAAACATATTATTGAATTGCATGATTCTGAATGAAAAATTCTGAAATTTTTACTTATATTGCAGATGTGCAACAGAAGAAAAGTATTATATGAAAAATTTATCTCTGATTTTTTTCATTAATTTTCCTATGTCATAAACTTTTCAGAGAATCACACAATTTTTTTTCTGAACAAAATAAAATGTCACCCATTTAATGGTTAAAAAGAAGTTACCTTCAATTACACAGTTTCGAAAATACTCTTATTAAATGAAGGAAAATTTCAATAGAAAGTTGAAAATTTAGTGCACAATTCACCTTGATTTTTAATAAACATATATAAGATGCACAAAATGTAAAAACATTGCTTACAGGTGTCAAGTATGATACAATCCTTTAAAAAAACATTAAAGTCATTTAAAATTAATAATGTATTCGACCGACACTTACTCGGTCATCCTCAGTGAAAAACTTTTTTCACTGAGGATGACCGAGTAAGTGTCGGTCGAAAACTTTATGAATTTTAAATGACTTTAATGTTTTTTTAAGGATTTTATCATACTTGACAACTGTAAGCAACTTTTTTACATTATGTGTGTCTTATATGTGAAGGAAATTTTATTTTCCTTTTTCACTGGTGCCAATAGCAAATTTTGCAAACAAAAATGATTCCGAGTCAGACTCGGGCTGGGGCCGCAAAGAGTTTAAAATATCACGTTTGTAAAAAAAAAAAAAAAAAAAAAAAAAAAAATTACGGTACAAAGCAGCTTAAGAGTCCGCACACATAGCTTAACATTGTATTATAGATTAATATTTTAATTTTTTTTTCTAATTTTTCTGGTGTCACTTTTCATTTTATAGCATACAAAAGGAGCATCAGACATAAGGAAGCACTATTTTCATCTACCACATTTAATACAAAACAACGTTCAATCGAAAAAAAATCTGTGCTCGATCACATAACGTTTAGCAAACATACTTTATAAGCACAGACTATATGACAGAAAACCTATCATATGTACTTGAACACCGGTGATCGCCGGAAGGCAAATGCATCAGGCAACCCCATTATAAAAGAATATACAAAATTAGTAGCATAAATGAACTGGTGTCAATGCAATATAAAATTAACAAGACAAAAAAATAAAATACAAACTGCAGTACAGAATTAATGGATTAATGGAATTAATGTGCATTTTATTTGCATAAAATTCTTAAAATATTTAACCCTTTCAGGGGCAAGGTACTTCTGTTCGTAAAATTTTGAAATCAGTGAATGGCACCAGAATTAACAAACAAATTTATTTCCAAATATGAAAGTGCTTTTGTTCACTTACTTAATAAAAGAAAATTTCCATTCCAATATTCTGGTTTCAATGTGGCATTTAAGAATTAAAATTAAGTTGTCCAAAAATTAACCACCGCTGTGAATGATATTTCGAACACATATTCTTTAACAGCTTTTCGCGTTTCGGCCCCCTCCTTTAAAATAGGGTTATTTTACTAAATTCTTATATTTTAAATCTGTCTTAAATCATAAATTAAATTTATTTTCATCGCGCATTTCCTTTAGAAATACATTCTCTTTTAGCGCTTTATTTCTCAAAACCAGTAATGGATTATGAGAGGCATGCTATTTTTATCTCGCATAGAAGCAATTTACACGTTACATTTGCGCGCTTAATTCGGTTGATAGGCGGATACTTGTCATGGCTTCTTTCTTTTTTTATTGTGTGTGTTTCTACAGCCGGATCATTTTCCCACAACGTATAAATTCTTGTCATAAATTTAGACTGCAATATCTTTTATTTCTTAATTACACATGCCTCCATTTGGCACAGCGGCGCCTATTCCCATGAGTTGCCACCCCCATTTAAAATGCGGGTTTGTTTCATGTTTCATATGTTGACCTTTCGCTCTCTTCATTGACAATCCATTAACGGAAATTAACACGTGTCTCATTTCAACTTAATTCTCGCCAGATATCTACTGGTTTGATATTTTTGTAAATTACTCCTCGCCAATAACCCTGCTCTCTCAGATTTGTGATGACTTCATTATTCTCTTGTTCTTGATTCTGTAAAGACTAAATGTAGATCATCCCCTCTCCAGCACCCGGCTATTAATAGTCGGGAATCTCGATTTGTAT
Source organism: Maratus speciosus (assembly GCA_963932465.1). NCBI lineage: Eukaryota > Metazoa > Arthropoda > Arachnida > Araneae > Salticidae > Maratus > Maratus speciosus. The sequence continues at coordinate 201,415,295 of OZ010796.1, read as the reverse complement.
GGACATGGCAAAGAATAAAACTCTTATTTGCATTTCTAGATTACAGTCAATCAGGGTAACTTTGATCCGCATTTTCTCTATTTTCATGAGCCACACTCTTATTTGAAGAATATTGTCGCAACTAAGGGCATAAAAGAGAAGAAATGATCCTAAATTATTGTTTGACTATAAAAAATTAAGGAAAAATAAGGATAAAAGCAATAAAAAATGGATTTTTAGCCTAGTTCAAAGTTACCCAGCCATTTAGGGTAACATTGCACCATGTGATACATTTTTATATAAAGTAATTAATTAAAAAAATGTATTGCAGTCAGGACAACTTTAAACACCAAAAAATATTTTCAGATATGTAAAGACTGCGAATTTACATTTCCCAGCATCACAAGATTTGTATAATTTATGATATTACAACAAATATCAGGCATAAGAAAAGTGGAAGAAGAGAACCATGAACTTTTAGAAATTAAAAAAAAAACCTGTTTATTGTTCATAAAAAACATAAAAATGCAGTGAAAAAACAATTTTCAATGTTTTAACTCTATAATATATCCATAGTTACAGTAATACATACAAGTACTAGTATTATTCAAACAAGAATAAAAAACGCCGAACGTATGAAATGTCATATTTGAGTAGCTCCGCCCCTAATCACGCCTCTAAATGAATTTTATGTATTTTACACATATTTGTAAAAATATTTACATGTCATATCTAATGCACACTTTGGGCATTTATATAAAATATACGTGCAAATATGGGAAATTTTTGACAGTAGCACCTATAATCAGTAAATTATAAGCATCAGTGTAACTTTGAGCCGGCTCAAAGTTACCCTGAAAATGCGGTAAAATGCTAGTGCCTTGTTATTTTACATTTTATTAACTATTAATTAATAAATAATCACAAAATATTAACACATTTACAACATTTATATAATAATCTGTCTGATAAATGAGTATATTGTTATTTACTATGAAAATTTAATTGGATTACAACAACTTCAAAACAGCATTCAAAATTAACTTGAAAACAGTACTTCACAAAAATAGTTAGATGATGCAATTAATTGCGCTTAATGTTGCTAATTTATTTTCTAAAATAAAGAGTAGAAATCCCAGTTTAGAACCTTGCCAACAGAGCACAGTTCTGGAGTTTATTTAGTCCTTTAGAGTAAAAATATTGAAAAATAGGAGGTGGTGCAAAGTTACACCCCGTGGTTCAAAGTTACCAAAATTGACTGTACCTATTTCATCTGAAGAACTGGCCACGCATTTTATCTAGAATGGAAAGTAAATATAAGGCAACTTCTGAATCACCGAGCCTATAAATAAAATCATCCTAACCTGTTTCAATAAATCTACAGTACAAGTGTTGGTGCATCCCGGACTTATCGAGTTTTTTGCCGAGGAGAAGCAATGATATTTTATGCGTGTTAGTATTACGCGGATATTCATAGAGTAAAATTTTTTGTATTAAAAAAAACTTGCAATCCAAGACTGTGATGCGGAAGTAATAACTTTAAGATTATTTTGTTTTATGTGGACATTCCTAGACTATATTTTCAGTATAAAAAAACGTGCAATTAAAGACTGACTCAAACCCCTAAAACCTGAATTTCGGATTGATGAAGCTGAACCTTGGTGCTGTTTATAAAAAAGTAGTGTTTGGCCGGAATCTTAAAAAAAAAACGTACACCGAAAATGTCTTGCAATATTCCCCTTTCCTATGACACACGGAGTACGAGATGTGTCTACCGAGAAGTCCCGTTGCTGTTTTCTCCCCAAAGGTCAAGATGGAAGATTGTAAAGGGAGAGTGGTATATTAACCCATTAACCGCCAAAACTATTACGATAGATATTTTCAAATTTCTTGTTGAAAGTAGTTTCCCACCACAAATTCAGTAAGGTAAATTTCGCTTTACTAAAATAGCAAAATTCCTGCCAATAAATAAGACATTTTTTTTAAATCTAAAATAGTGGTGCCAATGTAATTAATTCATTGTATGAGCAATTATTTTGACTGTTGCGTGAACGCAACGTCAGCGGTTAATGGGTTAAAGGGGCATTCGCGTGTGTTACTTGGCGTTGAAACGAAGAGCTTTCGCCAACCGCTCAATTATAGAATTCCAATGTTCAATCATGAATACGTAAATTGGCAGGGGCTGTTTTTCAGAAATTATGTAATCGAAAGACTTTTCCAGTTTTTTTTTGGTAAACGTAAAAGATCTTTCAGAAAATACCATCAAAATGGGCGTTTTGAACCGAATTTTCGGAGGAAAAAGAAATAGTCACAGAGAGGCAAAGAAATGGTTATCATTCGACCAAAATCACTTAGAATTCACTAATTAATTTATTTATTAAAATCTGCCAACTTTGTACTTTTAAAAATGAGTTATTACTTGTGTCAAGCTTACATGGACATATCATGAACATTGATTATACCAGGATCAAATTTGTTTTTCTACATAGCAGAATTGGAATTAATTATTTGCAGGATGTGTCAGGCAGGCAAGTATGTTTTTCAAAAATAGTAATAACTATAATGAACTTCCGTTGATGGAATCATAGAAAATATACATTAAGGGTAAAATTCTCAAATTAAAAAGGGCAACTTTATGACATAAGTTTTAATTTATTTTTGTTCGGAAATGCTTAAAATTAGCATGTGTTGTTGTTCAGAAACTATCTAATCAAACTGTTTTTTCCGTTTTTTTTTTTTTTTTTTTTTTTTTTTTTTTTTTTTTTTTTTTTTGGCAAACGCATCTTTTCAGATTCTTTGCAATAGATCTCTCAGAAAATAGTGTTAAAGTGGGTGTTTTGAACCGAATTTCCGCGCGAAAGAAGATTAACCACTCAAGAAAGGGTGAAAAATGTGTTTGTCACGTGATCAAAATCGCTTATAACTCAATCAGTAATTTGTTCATCAAAAAATTAAAAACACAATTCGATTCCATAATCAGATCTTCCAATTTTATATCTTCCTGCTAAAAAATGAATTTGTAAATGTGTCAAAACTTTTTGCTCTTGTTGAGCAGAGCTTTTCAGAACAGCCTTAAGGTGGTTGGTTCTCAAATTCCCTGCCCAATAACGTGAGACTTTCTGACAGACTTTCTTACTAATTTTCAACTGTAAAGGTATAAAGTTGCCAAGTCGGACTATTGAAACTGTTGGAAATGAATATTAATTTCCATATTTTGTAAAATAAATTACTTATTGAGTTATAGAAATTCTTGTCATGTGCCGGTAGGTTTTTCTTCTTTCCCGGGCTATCACTTAGTGAAATTTTATTCAAAATGCTGACTTTGACAGTATTTTTTACAGTATTTTTGATAGATCTTTTGCCTTTATCAAAAAATGGGCAACACCATTCGATTATGAAGGTCCTGAATAAGAAAACTTGCCCATTTTATAAATTTCTGGTCAATAATTAATTCAGAAATGTGTCAGAAACTAGTTCCTTTGGATTTGAGAACAGCCATAATAAATTACAAAGAAATATTTTCAAAAATATATTTTTATTATACAACTTTCATTTGTATTTTATTCTAAATTACGTCAATTTTTTTAATGAATCTTTATTTGAATGTTGAAAAGTCTTTAGTTTCTAAATAATAATTAAGGTTGCTGTTGTGTAATTGTCTTGAAGAGATATAATCTATAATATACTGAAAAAGTTTGACCCGACCTATCATATCTAATTATTTATTTCATGGGCCGGAGTAGATCTGTTTTTTAGCTCACAGGCTATCAAAGCCTGAGAGCTAATGTGCCCGCCCGTTCTGTATGTATGTATGTATGTATGTATGTATGTACGTAACGCGATAACTCTTGATAGGAACATCCGATTTGCTTCAAAATTTTTTCCTAGGTTCACAGTGATAAGGCGCTTCCCTGATAAGTTTTTGGAGTTCATTGGTTAAGGATAAAGGGGGAAAACGGGGTTAGTCCACACACTACCCCCTTAATTCAGTTAAATGGGTTTTTCATGCAGAATGATTCGATTTGCTCCGAATTTGGTATAGCGGTTTATTATGTTAAGGAACTTCCCTGATTAGTTTTGGGGGTTCATTGGTTAAGGGTAAAGGGGGAAAAACGGGGTTAGTCCACCCCCCTTAATTCAGATAAATGGGTTTTTCATGCAGAATCATTCAATTTGCTCCGAATTCGGTATACCGGTTTATTATGTTAAGGAACTTCCCTGATTAGTTTTGGGGGTTCATTGGTTAAGGATAAAGGGGGAAAAGGGGGGTTAGTCCAACCCCTTAATTCAGATAATGGGTTTTTCATGCAGAATCATTCGATTTGCTCCGAATTTGGTATACCGGTTTATTATGTTAGGGAACTTCCCTGATTAGTTTTGGGAGTTCATTGGTTAAGGATAAAGGGGGAAAAACGGGGTTAGTCCACACCCCACTCCCTTAATTCAGTTAAATGGGTTTTCATGCAGAATGATTCGATTTGCTCCGAATTTGGTATACCGGTTTATTATGTTAAGGAACTTCCCTGATTAGTTTTGGGAGTTCATTGGTTAAGGATAAAGAGGGAAAAACGGGGTTAGTCCACCCCCCTTATTCAGATAAATGTGTTTTTCATGCAGAATGATTCTATTTGCTCCGAATTTGGTATAGCGGTTTATTATGTTAAGGAACTTCCCTGATTAGTTTTGGGGGTTCATTGGTTAAGGGTAAAGGGGGGAAAACGGGGTTAGTCCAACCCCCTTAATTCAGATAAATGGGTTTTTCATGCAGAATCATTCAATTTGCTCCGAATTTGGTATACCGGTTAATTATGTTAAGGAACTTCCCTGATTAGTTTTGGGGGTTCATTGGTTAAGGATAAAGGAGGAAAAGGGGGGTTAGTCCACCCCCTTAATTCAGATAAATGGGTTTTTCATGCAAAATCATTCGATTTGCTCCGAATTTGGTATACCGGTTTATTATGTTAAGGAACTTCCCTGATTAGTTTTGGGAGTTCATTGGTTAAGGATAAAGGGGGAAAAACGGGGTTAGTCCACTCCCCCTTAATTCAGATAAATGGGTTTTTCATGCAGAATGATTCGATTTGCTCCGAATTTGGTATACCGGTTTATTAAGTTAAGGAACTTCCCTGATTAGTTTTGGGGGTTCATTGGTTAAGGATAAAAGGGGAAAAATGGGGTTAGTCCACCCCCCTTAATTCAGATAAATGTGTTTTTCATGCAGAATGATTCGATTTGCTCCGAATTTGGTATACCGGTTTATTATGTTAAGAAACTTCCCTGATTAGTTTTGGGGGTTCATTGGTTAAGGATAAAGGGGGGAAAAACAGGGTTAGTCCACCCGCCTTAATTCAGATAAATGTGTTTTTCATGCAGAATGATTCGATTTGCTCCGAATTTGGTATACCGGTTTATTATGTTAAGGAACTTCCCTGATTAGTTTTGGGAGTCCATTGGTTAAGGTTAAAGAGGGAAAAACGGGGTTAGTCCACCCCCCTTAATTCCGATAAATGTGTTTTTCATGCAGAATGATTCGATTTGCTCCGAATTTGGTGTAGCGGTTTATTATGTTAAGGAACTTCCCTGATTAGTTTTGGGGGTTCATTGGTTAAGGGTAAAGGGGGAAAAACGGGGTTAGTCCAACCCCTTAATTCAGATAAATGGGTTTTTCATGCAGAATCATTCAATTTGCTCCGAATTTGGTATACCGGTTTATTATGTTAAGGAACTTCCCTGATTAGTTTTGGAGGTTCATTGGTTAAGGATAAAGGGGGAAAAGGGGGATTAGTCCACCCCCTTAAATCAGATAAATGGGTTTTTCATGCAGAATCATTCGATTTGCTCCGAATTTTGTATACCGGTTTATTATGTTAAGGAACTTCCCTGATTAGTTTTGGGAGTTCATTGGTTAAGGATAAAGGGGGAAAAACGGGGTTTGTCCACACCCCACCCCCTTAATTCAGTTAAATGGGTTTTTCATGCAGAATGATTCGATTTGCTCCGAATTTGGTATACCGGTTTATTATGTTAAGGAACTTCCCTGGTTAGTTTTGGGAGTTCATTGGTTAAGGATAAAGAGGGAAAAACGGGGTTAGTCCACCCCCCTTAATTCAGATAAATGTGTTTTTTATGCAGAATGATTCGATTTGCTCCGAATTTGGTATAGCGGTTTATTATGTTAAGGAACTTCCCTGATTAGTTTTGGGGGTTCATTGGTTAAGGGTAAAGGGGGGAAAACGGGGTTAGTCCACCCCCCTTAATTCAGATAAATGGGTTTTTCATGCAGAATCATTCAATTTGCTCCGAATTAGGTATACCGGTTTATTATGTTAAGGAACTTCCCTGATTAGTTTTGGGGGTTCATTGGTTAAGGATAAAGGGGGAAAAGGGGGGTTAGTCCACCCCCTTAATTCAGATAAATGGGTTTTTCATGCAGAATCATTCGATTTGCTCCGAATTTGGTATACCGGTTTATTATGTTAAGGAACTTCCCTGATTAGTTTTGGGAGTTCATTGGTTAAGGATAAAGGGGGAAAAACGGGATTAGTCCACACCCCACCCCCTTAATACAGTTAAATGGGTTTTTCATGCAGAATGATTCCATTTGCTCCGAATTTGGTATACCGGTTTATTATGTTAAGGAACTTCCCTGATTAGTTTTGGGAGTTCATTGGTTAAGGATAAAGAGGGAAAAACGGGGTTAGTCCACCCCCCTTAATTCAGATAAATGTGTTTTTCATGCAGAATGATTCGATTTGCTCCGAATTTGGTATAGCGGTTTATTATGTTAAGGAACTTCCCTGATTAGTTTTGGGGGTTCATTGGTTAAGCGTAAAGGGGGGAAAACGGGGTTAGTCCACCCCCCTTAATTCAGATAAATGGGTTTTTCATGCAGAATCATTCAAATTGCTCCGAATTTGGTATACCGGTTTATTATGTTAAGGAACTTCCCTGATTAGTTTTGGGGGTTCATTGGTTAAGGATAAAGGAGGAAAAGGGGGGTTAGTCCACCCCCTTAATTCAGATAAATGGGTTTTTCATGCAAAATCATTCGATTTTCTCCGAATTTGGTATACCGGTTTATTATGTTAAGGAACTTCCCTGATTAGTTTTGGGAGTTCATTGGTTAAGGATAAAGGGGGAAAAACGGGGTTAGTCCACTCCCCCTTAATTCAGATAAATGGGTTTTTCATGCAGAATGATTCGATTTGCACCGAATTTGGTATACCGGTTTATTATGTTAAGGAACTTCCCTGATTAGTTTTGGGAGTTCATTGGTTAAGGATAAAGGGGAAAAAACGGGGTTAATCCACCCCCCCTTAATTCAGATAAATGTGTTTTTCATGCAGAATGATTCGATTTGCTCCGAATTTGGTATACCGGTTTATTAAGTTAAGGAACTTCCCTGATTAGTTTTGGGGGTTCATTGGTTAAGGATAAAAGGGGAAAAATGGGGTTAGTCCACCCCCCTTAATTCAGATAAATGTGTTTTTCATGCAGAATGATTCGATTTGCTCCGAATTTGGTATACCGGTTTATTATGTTAAGAAACTTCCCTGATTAGTTTTGGGGGTTCATTGGTTAAGGATAAAGGGGGGGGGGAAACAGGGTTAGTCCACCCGCCTTAATTCAGATAAATGTGTTTTTCATGCAGAATGATTCGATTTGCTCCGAATTTGGTATACCGGTTTATTATGTTAAGGAACTTCCCTGATTAGTTTTGGGGTTCATTGGTTAAGGGTAAAGGGGGAAAAGGGAGGTTTGCCCGCCCCTCTTAATTTAGATAAATGGGTTTTTCATGCAGAATGATTCGATTTGCTCCGAAGTTGGTATACCGGTTTATTATGTTAAGGAGCTTCCCTGATTCGTTTTGGCGATTCATTGGTTAAGGATAAAGGGTTAGTCCACCACCTTAATTTAGATAAATGTTTTTTTTTTTTTTTTTTTTTTTTGCAAGATTATTCGATTTGCTCCAAATTTTGTATACCGGTTTATTATGATAAAGAGATTTCCTGATTAGATTTGGAGGTTCACTGGTTAAGTATAAAGGGGCAAACGGGGGCTAATTCCCCTTCAATTATTTTTTTGAGTGGCATTATTCTTTAAAATAAGAGTATAATATACAATTAGTGTGAATAGTCTGTGAGCTCAATGCCATCAGTTTAGCTGGGCACTTTTCTTTTTTATTCTTATTTTTGTCCGAAATTTTAATTTTACACTGATCTGCCCAAGAGAGTTTTCGTGTGGGCCGGGCTGGGCTGAACCTAGTCCTAGAAATTCGACCCGTGCAGACGTCCAGCTCTGACCCGAAATTTCGCTTTGCTGATTGTAAGCGTGAGAACATCAAAATATTTTGCGACAAAAAATGTTAATAAATTAAAACAATAAAATATGTGTATACAGTATAATTAATAAAGCTTTTATTGAAACGTTTTTATTTCATTAAAACTGCACAAACAATAAAAAATAAATACAATATGTAATTATTTGTCACTAGATATGACTGAAATTTTAAGTGAACATTTCCAATTACCTCTTATATAATATTTTATAAATATATATTTATAAAAGAAATATTATTATAAAAAGAGCAAAAATTCATTTGTATGCAGTATAATATAGCGTTTAGCATACATTGTATATATCGGTGAAGTTAGGTTTCATTATTTAAATGTAAATACTGTAACTAAATTTAAATATTGATATTTAACTCTTTCGGGTTTGGTGTACTATTAATAGTATGTGTCTTTTCATCGAGTATTATTTTGCTGTAACAATTATTTAGTTATTTTTTACATATAGAAATGATAGTTTATGGCTATGCCTTTCTTATTATGAATTCATTTACGTTTTGCCATTTAGTAATAATAACAGTACTAAATGTTTACTTAATTCTTTTTGCACCGTTGGCGGTTCCTTTATTTTATACATATGTTTCACTCTTTGAATTTGAAATATATGTTTCTTTTCTGAAAGAATCATGTATGATAAAACGCAAAAAACATTAGCAATTTGTAACACTCTCTTACATCCTGTTGTATTACGTTATTTTCCAAACGTCTTCAAAATATCTTGCTTAGCCTATTTTCACATAAAAATGAATTTAATAGTGCACAAAACATTCATTAGATTTCAGACAATGAAATATTCGTTAAACTTCAGTAAGTCTATTTGGATAGCTAGGATTAACATTATTGAAGTAATAATTTATTTCTCAAACTGGAAACTATTCGGACCCGACAGGGTTAAAGTAAGTAATCTATTATTTTATTTTATTGAATTATTATTCTCATTAGATTTTAATTGTAATGATGTAAATTGCTTATATAACTTAATATTTTCAAATTAAATTAATTTTAATTTAAATAAAAATTACTCCTGTATTCTGTGATATTAGAACTTTTTCTACGTGTTCCTTCCTTCCTTTTTGCTTGTTTGCTTGTTTAATTTATTGATGTTTAATTTATTGATGTTTATTATATTTGACTTAATAGTCTGAAATTAAATTAATTTTAGAACAAATAAAAGTTACTCTTTTGGAAAGACAAAATAAAAATTTAAATAAAGGTGAATGTCTTATATGATAAAATACGAATCAAAGAAATTTTGTTCAAACGAGTATTATTTTAATTTCTAAATACTTTTTATGAGCAAAAGTTTTAAAGATAATTAAGGCATTATTAAATAGTGAAAGGCCCATTACATAAAGTAAACCTGACTTTTCATAACAAGCAAATCTTAAAAATTAGTTTTAATCATCCATTTTGTTAGAATTATTGTGAAGATTTCTTGCAACCTCAATAAAATTATCTTGATAAATAATTTACAAGTTTTTTAAACTGGAATATTTTATTTTAGTAATAGTTGTTACTTTTTAATATGATGAAATAAATAAAATTTATGGTCTGTTTTTCTAGAATCTAAAAAGGGTCGTTATAAAATATATTCCTATACATCTGATAAAAAGAATATATTTATATAAACTGATACATTGAACAATCAATAATACGACACATACAGACATAGTAGAGTACAAGTAAAATTTACTGCCATCTGCCCCCCCCACACACACACATTTTTTATTAATCAATATTTTTCTAATGGCATAACACACAGGGCCCGACCTATGCAGGGCATGCGGGGCAATTGCCCCAGGTCTCCTTTTTTAAGGGGGGCCCCCATAAGAGTAACCAGGATTTTCAAAATGTCAAATGAAGGTGTCAAAAGGTGTCAAATGATTATAATTAGCCAAAAGTGACCAAAATTCATATATTTTCAAACATTTAGTAAGGGAGTGACCCCCCCTCCTCCTTTCTGTTTCCAGTATTCCTACTACCTATTGAAAAAAGAAAGTATATCAATAGAAGACTGGAAGACCTCCTCCTGGAAGAAAAATGCTGATTTTAACCCTAGAAATATTAAAAAATTATTAACGCGCTTAATTTTTACTTACTTTCGTACTAAATGCGGAAAAGAAGTTGATTAAATAATTTATTATGAAACATTAAATGAATAAAGGTAATATTTAAAAACAAAATTGCTGAAAAATTATTAAAATTTACAAATTACTTGCCATATTCAAATTTTAAGTACACTGCTCAAAACAATTAAAGGATATTTGAAGTTTTATATAAAATAAAGATATAAACGAATTTTTTTTTGTCGAAAATAGAAGAAGAGACTCACAAATGCAAATTTTTCTGGTTTTCAAACTGCGGAGTATGCAAATTTTGAGTTCGACGTCAAAAACGTCGCTTCAGCGGCAGCGAATGAAATTTGACTTTCAACTGGATAAAAGAGAATGAAGACAAGGATGATCGTCATTCAGTGATTGCTTTGTTTCGATGAGTACGATGTCTCAGCGAAGTCATTTGACAGATTCAGAAGCTTTGAGAATTGTTGGTAGGTTAGAAGGGGGCCAAACTCAAGCCGAAGTAGCGCAAGCCCTTGGAGTGTCACAAAGTGTCATTTCCAGAATCTGGAACCGTTTTTTGGAGAGTGGATGTGCAGGCCGAAGACCAGGGCAAGGTCGTAGACGGGCAACAAAGCCCAATGAAGATCGGTATTTAGCGTTAACAGCTCGGAGACATCGAACCATGAACGCTACTCTTCTCCAACAACACCTTCGCTCGGCTACAGGCACCACGATTTCAACTCAGACTCAACGAAACCGGCTCCATGCTGTAGGTCTGTATGCTCGCCGACCGATGGTATGTGTTAGATTAACATCAAGGCATCGTCGCGACCGCAGGGAGTGGGCAACCGAGCATGTCAACTGGAGGAGAAATGAATGGAGCAATATTCTGTTTTCTGACGAGACCCGTTTTTCTGTGAATCCGGATAATAGGCGTATTTTCATCTGGAGGGACCGTGGCAGTAGGAATAATCCTGCGTTCGTGCACGAAAGTGTCAAATTTGGCGGTGGAGGAGTGTTGGTGTATGGTGGCATCTCCATTGACGGGCGCACTGACCTCCTACATCATTCGAGATGGAGTTCTGACTGGTCGCCGATATAGGGATGAAATCCTCAGACCTATTGTAGTCCCTTACGCTGCAGCAGTCGGAGATAACTTCATTTTAATGGACGATAACTGCAGGCCACATCGTGCAAACCTGGTGGAGGATTTCCTTTTCGAGGAAGGAATCGTTCGAATGGAATGGCCAGCGTGTTCTCCAGACATGAATCCAATCGAGCACGTTTGGGACGCTCTAGGAAGACGTGATTCTGGCCGCCAACAACCCCCACAAACTCTCCAAGAACTGGAAAGAGCTCTTCTGGAAGAGTGGGGCAGAATAGCCCAACCCGTCATTAATAGCCTCATTGAGTCCATGCCTCAAAGGTGTTCAACGTTACTGGCCGCCCGTGGAAACCATACCCCCTACTGAAAATGATTTTCTTTGAAGAAAACACCTTTTCTTATTCTTTTTTTCTCATATGCACAAATTGTGTTTTTTTCCTTTAGTACACAAATGCGCAATAAAATGCATTTTTTTCTGCCAAACATGTGTAATTTATTCTCATATAACCTACTATGTCTGTCGACCATGTATCAATCAGCTAAACAGTTTACCAGATACAAAATCCACCTAAAACTGCAATATCCTTTAATTGTTTTGAGCAGTGTATAATTGTCTTATCAGGTATGCAGAAAAGTCTATATAACTAAATGTTACACAAACCAGAAGTTGAAATTTTTTCTCAAAAACAAAACGAATAGAAAGTTATGTTTTTTAAATTATTTATGTATCTTTTCTCTATTATCTTCTCAATAGTATATACACACACACACACGCATATGCATATTATAAATTTGTGATGTATCAAATTTTCAAAACAGAAAACTATAATATTCATTTTAATAAAATCATAATCAATATACTTGTATTTTACTTGTTGCGTACAATTCTATATCATGTAACCCCAAGTACATCTAAACAATAATATTTTTTAATAGTAGATTATATCTTAAATAAAACTTCTTTAGAACTTGTTCTTGCTCAGTATATTAATAAAGATGAAATATTTATTAATTAGAGAGAAAGTACAATTAAAAAAATAAATATTTATTTTGTTTGCGATTTTTTTTCTCTTTTTGTGTTCATGCGGAACCAATTCTAAAAGGTGCTTATTTTTTGTACAGTAAATAATATTCATTTAACCAAACGAGAGATAAACTGCTTAATACAGTTACCCTACTCATGGGTTGCAGCTTAAGAGGAATTTAGAGATGAAAAAATTTCTATTGACCCTGTGACCCGTGCCCTGTGATACTATGCGAAGCGGAATATCACCGTTGCATAAACCGCATCACTGCGCCTTTTTTTTTTTTTTTGCCGGCAAATGAGAAAGAAAAGAATATTTATCTCCAATGCTCCGTTAGTGACTCATACTGCAGAGAGCCTTCTAACTATCTTGTTAAAATTGCTCCTACTTCGTATAAATTATATTCTTTCGTCTTCCAGAAATATGCTGAAATATGTGACTCGTTGATATGTTTTTACACTAACAAAAAGAGACCTGCTACTTTCTACATAAATCATAACCTTTAGAAGTGAAAGCGTCGTTATATTGATGCTAAAAGAAAAGACTCTCTTTAACTTAAAATGATGAGAAAAGGACGCATCTGGAGAGAAACCTGTAATTTTTTCCTATCTAGCTGCGTATCCAGACTAGTTCTATTAGGACGCAAGATCTATTAATAATAATTATCGGGAGAATCATCCTCTCAAAAAAAGAGAATCATCTTTTATTACACTTATTATTACAATTATTTTTACAGTGCATCATCTTTAAGTTTATTTTGTATCACCTAATTTATCACCTTTTTTTAAATTTGTTTCTTTAAGGTAAGTTTATTATTTTATTACCACGACTGCATCTTTTTAATGTGGCATGATCTCGTCTCAAAATACACACACACACACACACACACACACACACACACACACACACACACACACACACACACACACACACACATATATATATATATATTTATATAAATATATAAACTGAGCATATTGCTTCATATAGTGTTTTTCATTTGAATATATATATTTTTTATGCTATACTCCTTAATCTTAAATATACCGCTGTAAAATTTTTCAGCAGTTTGCTTTTCAAAATATATAAAATATGCAGTCATTTTATATTTTAGAAATGTATAATATATTTTTGCTGTGCTTAAATCTGTTGTAAAAATACTGTGTTCTTCTTCTTTTGAAAGAAAGCATTGGTAAATACATGTTTTTGATGCACAGAGGAAGAAAGTTTTTTTTTTCTTTACAAAAATTTTTCTTTCTCTTCTGCCCTGTTTTGCATAAAAAAGAGAAGAAATAGTTGTTAGGATCATCCACTACAATGAGGATGTGACATAAATAAAATTTAATTCCTCATACCTTGAAAAAAAACCGTAATGGTAGGATTATTATAATTTATTGTACATTTCCATCTATTTTTTTTTATTGTTATTAAAGTTTTAATATCTATCTATGATGCTCTACAGATTTCATTTTTAATGATGTGGTAATCTAAAAAAAAAAAAAAAAGAAAAGCATCTAACTTCATTTCAACTAGTCTCATATTTAAGATAATTTTAACATTGTAAATGTGACACACACATCGTGGCAATTCATAAACAATTTTATTGTTTTACGGCCGTGAATTGCATCCAAATTATGATGATTATATAAATAGAGAAAGTAATAATAATGCTGGTTCATTTATTATTTTTCGATTTGCAATTGTTTTAATAGAATGTGTGTGTCACATTCCATTTTATTTAAGACTCCTTTAACCCCTTAACGGTCGCATTAAATTACGGTTTAAAATTCAGATTGCTTATTGGCACCATTTTAAAAAAAAATAAATATTGATCTTATTTAATAACAGGTAAAATGATACCATAATAAAGCTAATTACGCTATTTTATAAAACTGGTGCGAATGAAACAAATCTGAATAAATCTAAAAAAAAAGACACAGCCCGTGAATATGACGGGAGCGAGAATTAAGGGGTTAAAGTCAATATTTTAGTAGTTGTATTTGTTTGTTTAATTATAAATCACTACCACATTTCATTTTTTATGTAACACAGTTTTATATTATTTCATAAAGAATAGAGTTACTATAGTATAAGGTTAACTTTAAAATTAGAGAAAATCATTGCTGAGCATGGATATCTGCACAACAATGAATGCCGAAGTTAAGAAAAAAGTTGATCTTACAAGCACCTTTCATTATAAACATATACATTTTTATAATTATAATCTGTGCTTTATTTTTTTTTTCTCGAAAAAAAAGAGAAAGAAGAAGACTGTCAAATAAACTGTTCTGCTTGTTTTCTTTTACATATATATATACAGGTAATAAAGTGTATATGTTTTTAATATATTTATGTGTATGTATGATATATAGTTTTAAAATATTGATGATATAATATATAACAATTGGTACGTCACATTGTACTATTATATTTAAAAAAAAATTATGTGTTGCACTGTTACAACTTTGGAGAAATAATAAATGAGGCGATTAATTTAAGTTTCTATTTGCTTATGGTAAACTTTTTACTTGTATTTTTTTTTTTTTTAATTTTTGAGACATTACATAATCTACATTTTACAATCCTTTCATAAATACATCACGTTTACATATTTGAAAATCTTATGTGTAAAATCTAAGACCCTCTCTCGATATTTTATCTCAACCTGTCACAAGTTATCCTCTTAACAGTTTTAATGCCTGCTCGAGTCATCAAAGATAATAATAATAGTAAGAGAAAGAGTAATTTTGGTTCTTTTACTTCATTTTAAAATAGATAAGATTATCAGTAAACATTTGAAATCAATTGTATGCCGCGTTTTTGCATACCTGCACACATTACTTGATGTGAGATCACATTTTTTTTTTTTTTTTTTTTTTTTTTTTTGGTAATTAAATTAGGTTATTTTTTTCTATTTACTTTGAGTTTCTTTTCATATCATTCTCCTTGCATTGTGGTATTTTCTAGAGATAGCACGGTGTCAATGTTTTTTTTTTCTTCCTTTTTTTGTGCAGTAAGATGGCCACTTACCTGTGCAAAAAGGGAGATTTTTTTTTTCAATTACAGAATGCATAAATTAATGTTCTTAAGTATATCGTTATTCTACACTTTTCTAAATTGTCAGATTTTTTTTTCGAATGTTGGACACTAGTAACTTTATTTACTTAGACATGTCATTAATAAAAAGCTGCACTACTTCGCGCTTTTCACATAATTCTTTATGCGCATACAAAGTTATAAGAAGTTCATTGTAGAAATTGTTTACAACGCATGTACATATTTGTTGTGGTTTTATATTCGACCTGGCTTTACATGCATACATATATTTACACTTCATTTTGACGAGAATTCTTTTGCTTATAGTTCAGAGTTAACACTCACCTTGGTTGAATTTAATTATGATTTTATGTGCTTCTCGTAATTTTTTCTACGTACTTGCTCACGGTTTGTGTACATTGTCATTAAGATAGAAAGTGGCAGTTCTATTTTATTAGGCAAATTTTTTTCTAGTTAATAGATTTTTTCAAGTAATTTGTTTCATTTGTTTCATTATAGTTTTAACCCCCTGAGCTTTGATGTGTGAATTTCTTCCCACTTAATTTTAATCTCCAAATGTCACATTGGCACCGGAATTTTCAGCGAAATTTATTTGAAAATAGATGAATACATTTTTTCATGTATATTTTAAGTTGAATCTTTTGTTAGCAAAATACTGGAGCCAATGTGATATTTGGGCTTCTTGAAGAAATTCACCTCCAGAGTTCAAAGGGTTAAAGACACTGCTTGCACATGAGTTCAGTGTTTTGTTACATGAAATAACTTAGATGTTGTACATTACTTTTCACATACATTTTGCGTTACTGATAGAATTTGATTGTTTGGACGCAGATGGTGACTCTATGCATGATTTTTTCTCTTGATATGTGACAGAGCATTTTTAAAATTTGACATTTTTGGGTATAAAATTATTGTGATTGATTGTTTTCACTGGTTAGATACAATTTTTTATTAAGTATACGCTAGAATTGGCATCATTATTGCAACATTTACTCTTTTCTTCTATTTTAAACATTTTAAATGACACTTTCAATTGTTTCACATGTAATCTTTTAGGTACAAAATTATGTCAAAAGTTTATTAATGTCAAAAATTTAGCCTGAAATATCTTTTATTTTTTAATTACACATGCCTTCATTCGGCACAGCTGCGCCTATTCCCAAGGGTTGCCATCCCCATGTAAAATGCGGCTTTGTGGTTTTTCGCGCTCCATATTTTGCCGATTATCTGTTTGGCATTAAAATTCATATTTTGAACTTTCGTCCTCATCATTGACAATCCATTAATGGAAATTAACACTTGTCTCATTTCAAATTAATTCTCGTCAGATATCTACTGGTTTGATATTTTTGTAAATTATTCCTCGCCAATAACCCTACTCTCTCAGATTTGTGATGACATCATTATTCTCTTGAATATTAATGATGTGAATTATCACATTGCTAACAAAGCGTAAACCAACTTAATGAAAAATGTCCAAGCCGGGAATCGAACCCGGGTCCCTGGAATAGATCTCCAGTGTTCTACCACTAAACCACAAGGACGATGTCCAGCCTGGCACTTCTCACCTATGAAGTTGAAAATGTGTTGTTGTTGAATGTTGAAATATGTTGAATGTTGAAAAATTAATTAAAAAAATCATTATTCTCTTGTTCTTGATTCTGTAAAGACTAAATGCAGATCGTCCCCTCTCCAGCACCCGGATATTAATAGTCGGGAATCTCGATTCGTATCTACATGGTAAAGAATAAAACTCTTATTTGCATTTCGGATTACATATTTTATCTGAAGAAATGGCCACGCATCTTATCTATAATAGAAAGTAAATATAATGCATTTTCTGAATCACCGAACATATAAATAAAATCATCCTAACCTGTTTCAATAAATCTACAGTACAAGCGCCCTTGAAGGGGTTAACGGTTAATCGTTTTAAGGGGACCTTCTACATCAGGAGACCCAAAAAAAGCACTTTTTATGATTTTTTGTAAGAAAACTGCATGATGGATCACTATGAAATTTTAACAGTTTATTGTACATGTCTTAAGAGAGTTTACACAAGAATTATACACGAGGATTTTTTTTTATTAGATTTTGTTGCTTCTACTCTAAGTTTTTAAAAAAAATATGTTCAACTGCTTTAGAAAATTTGGTCTGGACGGTGGGCATGATAGCGCCCCGTAGGATTATCTGAAACACAAAAACAATTTTTTTCTTAAACTTAGTGAGAATAGCTTCAAGCTAAATTAATGTTATCCACACATTTGTTGAAAATGTTATGTAATGGCTGATTTAATAAATAAATAAATAAATAAATAAATTAAACAAATTCGTTCATATTTGTTAATAACTTTTTTTAATAATTTTAGTAAAAGCTTTAATTCATATCGAAAGCAATTAAATAAGCTTTAATTTGAAACAAAATCAAGATGATCCATTGAGTAGATTTTTTTTAATCTTGCCCACCGTGTCAACCACATTTTTTGTCACGATTCTTACAAAAAAATCATTAAAAAGTTTTTTTTTCCTCCTAATGTAGAAGGTCCCCTTAATGACAATATAATTGCTAACTGCTGCTAAAACGCGAAAATAAATAAATTTCACAAGAATTTCGTCAACGGACGTATTCAGTCGAATATGTGTTAATATTCTTTTTCTATTAAAAAAGATGCAAAAAGAAGTATGTAATAGTCTAAATTAAATACACTCTTCATAATCAGCAATCTGGTTTGATACAAGGTGGTTTGTTCAGTCTATTTTCATTATTTCAACCCTATCTTGTCCATGGAGCTATGAATAAAGTCGAACTGACATATCCTTAAACCAGTGAAGATTTAACTGTAACTGCTTCCGCAGGGCTTGTTTACCGTCTTGAGAAACATACACCAGTAAATTTAAACAGAAATTTTCTCCTTATTTAAACGCTATATTAATGCAAAATTTCAATCATAATTTATGTGAAAACTAGATATTAAATTTTACTGGGGACAGTTTACTTCTGGTAGTCAGATCTTGCATTTACGCTGCATTGCGACAACCTAAACAAACTCCTATCGGTGTCAGTGAAAATAAATTATAATACATGGGCAAACTTTCACCATTAAAAACGAATAGACCTTTTTACCATATTTGGAGTGAAATTTTGCATAAATAAAGCGCTTTAATAAAACTAAATGTTATATTAAAATTTACTGGTAGAACTTTGACCGGCGTAATCGGAAACTTTTAACGAAATTAAAAAAAACAGTCGCCATCTTGTGACAACCTCCTCGGTTACTTCATTCGGAGCTGGTAAACAATACACTACATGTCTGCTCCTCTTTATTCATAACTCCATCATCTTGTCCCCTTGAATCTAAAAGGTTTGAAGTAGAAATCTGTACTTTGTAAACAACTTGCATAATCTAGTGCTGCGGAAACAAATACTTCTAGATGATAACAAATATATTTCTTTTTTGTCGCTCTTTTATCTCTCTTATCTTTCAAAACTCATAAAATGGTGTTTTTTTTTTTCAAAAGGATCTTAATTATTTTTATTAATTTAAATTTTTATGCGTTTTAAAACATTAGAGTTCTAAAAGTGCTTTAACCCCTTGAGGGACAAGCAAAAATGTCTCTATATATAGAATTCTCACCGGAATAATCGAAAAATTTTATTTTAAATAAGGAAAAACAATTTTCAACGATTTTCCCCCGAAGTTAAAATTGCAAAATTTAGTTAAAATTTTCTGGTGAGAATCTTGTTTAAATTAGGTGGGATATATTTTATCCCACCGCCCCTCAAGACCTGTGAATCTTAAGGGATCTCAGGACTCTTAATATTGTAAAAAATGAAAAGCAAAGACAATTTTCAACATTTAATATCTTAAAATGTGTATGATTTTAAGACTCAGTTTTAATTGGGATGAAAGATATAAGTATAATCTTTTATTTCATGTATTTTAAATAATTGAAAGATGTAGAATTAGCATTTACATGGGGCTTCAAACTGTCAGACATTTGACGAGCAGACAATCGGCATAATGGATTACGCGCAGGATTACAAACTAAATTTTGCAATTAGAATGAAAATTTTGGTGCCTATTTATACTTCAGATTACAATAATTACCCTTAACCTAAACAAATTTGTATTTAACGCATTTTTAAATTTTTAATACAAAGTTGTATTTAGCTAATGCAAAATTTAGAAAATTTCAACATTATAATCACCTAAAGAATTATTTTTTATAACAATAAAAAAGGAAATTGTAGGTTCAGTTTCTACATTTGTTTTGAAAATTTCATGAAAAAATATTCAGAAGTTTTTGAGATATCGTGCGTGTTATGCCCAAAAACGTCATTTGGAGAAAAATGATTTCAAAGTTTCGGAAACGCCACTTCAGCTATTTGGCGGGGATAAAAGCCATAACTTTGTTATAATAGGAATTTCCAGGAAACAATTATAACAAAATGTGCAGAAACGATAAGAGTTTAACATTTAAATATATTAAAATTTCGAAAATTTTAAAGCTTTAAGTGTCCTGAGACCTTTAACCCTAGAACACCGCTAATGGTCAATTTGACCCGTATCAAATGAATAGGTGTCGATTTGAACCAGAAAACATTTTATCATGAAATAAATTAAAAAGAGGGTGCACAAAAATAATTTAAAGAAATAAGCTAAATAATTTTAAATAAATGTTCTGATACGAGTTATTTTTATAAAACATAAGTAAAATTTCGTGCGGTTCCAGTGTTAACCCTTTAGTGATCAACTTTGCAAATATGCAAACAGCACTGTTTTGAATAAAATAGATTTTTTTAATTCTAATATGCATAAGTCACACCAGAAAATTAAAATAGCAATATTTGCTTTAATTAAAAAACAGACATTCCGCATTTAATTAAAGCGAAATTAACCATTGAAACTTTCTGGTGTAAAGTCAGATTCTCTGAACTAAGTAATTTTTAGAACGTATTCTATTATGGGAATTAAAGGGTTAAAGGTTATGTTTTATAAAATAAATAATTATATAAAATAAATTATTATATAAAATAAGATATTTTAACTCAAACTTATTAGCACTAGAAAAACCGAGAATTTTACTCAAATTTTAGAAAAATGTTTCACACCAGAATTTTTATTTTAAATTATCAACTTAATCATTTAATTAGTTTTTTTCGGTATCTTTCGAACTAGTTTTATAAAAAAAAGTTCTGTTTCGAACCTAGTTATATTTATTTGGTAGCTGTCAAAATGACTGCTCCCGGGATTTCTAGTGCTAACCCTTTGAGGGGCAAGCAAAAATGTCTCTAAATATTGAATTCTCACCGGAATAATCGAAAAATTTTATTTTTCAATAAGGAAAAGCGATTTTTTCAACGATTTTCCTCCAAAGTTAAAAACATAAAATTTAACTAAAATTTTCTGGTGAGAATCTTGTTTAAATTAGGTGGGATATAATTTATCCCACCGCTCCTCAAGGGGTTAAAGTATTTACTAATTTGCAATATTTTAGCGTAAAACAGCCACACGACAGTAGTTATTACTTGTATTGCAGATGTGCAACCGAAGAAAAAATTCACGTATTTATATGAAAAATGTAACTCTGATTTTTTTCATTGTTTTTCCTGTGTAATAAACCTTTCAGAAAATCGTGCATAATTTTTTCGAAACAAAATACAAAATCGCGCATTTAGTGGTTAAATATCACATTGATCCGTTTTTTAAAAAAGATTACTAAATAAAGATGGTAGTAACTGGAAGTTTCATTCCATACTATTTCAAGTTTTACGCTTATTTAATTACGAGTACAAAAAATTTTAAAATATTTTCAAATAATAAATGAATTTTCTGATTTGAAAATTTTATTTTGACTTCCAGTGAAGTTCGATAAAATTGGCTGAATTCGATAAGAGCCGAAACTTAATTAGGAGAGACGATTTGTGAAATTTCTAAAATTTCCTATATCAAACAAAATTAGAACTTAAAACTTAGAACATTAAAACTTAAAACTTTCAAACTAATATAATTAGAAAATCACTAACATAATTGGAAATATGTAAGCTGATAAAGTATAATGTAAGTTTTAATAAAAATAAAAGACTTCTAAAACTAAACATTTTTTTTTTTTTTTAAATATGATGTTACCCAACATTTAACATTTTCAGTGCAAATTTAATTATGATGCTAAAATGTTAAAATTAGTAAATGTCAAAAGAAATTACGAAGAAAATGCTCTAAAAAAATTGTTCATGTAAACAAAAGCAAAATCTTATTCAAAACTGCTGGCGCGATTCGACAGTTTGGAATTTAAATCAAGTGATATATACATTATGTGGTCAAAGTTGACCGTAGTGTTGCCAGATTGGAAACATTTTGTCCCCAGATTTTTTTTTTTTTTTTTTTTTTTTTTTTTTTTTTTTTATAGAAATATTTGGCCTATTTAGAAATAGACTAAAAATTTCTGAAAAATAAGTCGAATTATACTATTGTAAAAAAAGTGGCGACAGTCAAATAATCTGAATAAAAAAAAGTCCCCAATCTAGCAAATCTGGGTGACTGGCCACTTGCGAATTTTGACGTTTTCATTGATATCTAGAAAAATGTATTTGCAATTATCCTGAAACCCCAGGTGTGTAAACAGAACAGTACAGGTCATATATTTTCGTGAAGATTTTTTCCCGAAATCCCATAGGGGACCGTCAACAAATTGAAAAAAATGAATATCTTTTGGACAACCTTGTAAAATCTAATGTTGCAAAAGCGTTCAAACTGTAGATTAGGATTAAGCGCCTTATTGTAATAAATTGTGTTAATTTTTATGAGAATATCATTTATATTCGTAGAGAAATTAAAGTTTTTATAATAAGAGTCCCAAAATTTGCGAAGTTTTTTGCTTATAATTTGTAGAGTTCTTAATATAAGAAAAAGTTCTTTTCAGAAAATATAACTAATAACATTGTACAAAATACCCTGCAATCAGAATGAAAAAATAATAAAATTTGTATGAATAATGAGTAGTTTTACTAAATAATGATTCACTGCGCCCGAATGTAAACAAAATATAACGTGTATAGTGTGTAAGCTAAATGTATAGAGCAACTTTTTTCAAAGTCTCAAAAACATAGCTTGAAAATTCTGAAAATTATTATTGATAGAATAAGCTCAATATCCGTTGTTTCCAAAATAAAGCAAAAAGATGAGAGGTTGTATCTATGTATCCATTGATTAATACAAGTATAGCATGCACAATATTGCACGCACTACTGTATTTTGATACAGCCCCTCATCGTTTTTGCTCCCTTTTTGGAATAACGGATTTTGAGCTTATTCTATAAACGATAATTTTCAGACTTTTCAAACTATATTTTTGAGATTTTCACTAAAGTTGCTCTATGCATTTAGCTAACACATTATGCAAATTATGTTTTCTTTACATTCGGACATGCGCACTGAATCATTATTAAGTAAAACAACTCATTTTTCATAAAAAAAATTATTATTTTTTCATCCTGATTGCAGGATATTAAGTACAATGTTATTCGTAATATTTTCTGAAAATAACCTTTTTTTATATTAAGAACTCTACAAGTTATAAGCTAAAAACTTGGCAAAATTTTGGACTCTTTTTAGAAAAACTTTAATTTCTCTACGAATATACATGCTATTCTCATAAAAATGAACACAATTTATTGCAATAAGGCACTTAATCATGATCTATAGTTTCAACGCTTTTAGTGCATTAGCTGTTACAGGGTTGTCCAAAAGATATTCGTTATTTTAAATTGGTTGACGGCCCCCAATGTGGTTTTGGGAAAACATCTTCACGGAAATACATAACCTGTACTATTATGTTTACAAACCTGTAGTTTCAGGGTAATTCCTCATTTATTTTTCTAGATATTTAAGAAAACGTCAAAAATCGCAAGTGGCCGGTCACCTTTGGCCATATAGTCTATAAAGTGTTGCCAGGTATCCCGCGTTAACTAGGGCTCCAAATTTTCGTGACACCAGTAATTTCTTACAGTTTATTTCGACAATTTTAATCGTAGGTAATTCTGCCATTAGATAAGGCGAAATAAATTACTTTTAAATACTGGTGTCCAGAGCCTTTGCAGTCCCGATTTACGCGGGATATCAGGCAACACTGTATATATAATTTCTTACAGCATTTCAAAATATTAAGGCACTTGTCAAAACAATATTTTTCCCGCTCAACATCGCGAAACATTCTGAGAATCTCAAGGGGAGATTTTTTATTGATAAAATCCTTAACTCAGTCTAGTTATTGAAGAAATATAATAAAGGGAGCTTTTTTTCGTTTTTCTGTAAATGTGTTACAACTTGACTCCTAAGCAATTGGTGTTTCATGACGACATTTTTTCGTGCTGTATATTCTGGAAATTCCGTTCACAATGAACAAACAGCAAAGCATAGCTGTCAAATTCTACGGTTTTTTTTTCTGTTACCACTAAAATTTATTAGAAGTTTGTTCCTTTTATTATGTTAAAAATCGTTACATTTCGGAGATTAAATTGAAGATAATTTACTATTGGTTTCTAGCGTTAAGAAAAAAGTGTACAAGTTGGCCGCTATGCAAATATAACAGCATCATCTGAAAGTTTCTTTTTCTTTTACCTTTACAATTAAATAGAAAACGCTATCCGATATCACAGTTTCTCAATAAGAAGACCTGGGAGTTAATTGTATGTGTTTATGCAAAAAATAATAATTACAGGACTGTTTCAGAAAGTAGCCAGTTTAAATTAAACCTTTTAATAGCAAATAATTATGTTCGTATACTATTGAAAATCCATCAGAATTTCCTAAGAATTTCATTTTAACCCTGGTGTTCTCCTTGTGTCTGTATAACCCGAAATGAAATTTATTACTCAAAACTTTTTTACTAATAATTTCTCTTGCTCAGCATTTCACGAGTTTATTGTTAACTATATTTAATACTGATATTACTTGAAAATAAAATAATATATTAATTATCGATGTAAAATGTAAAATTTCACACTTGTAATCCTTGGCTACACGTGACCGGGCTTTGAAATAATATCGGTTCTCTCTAAAATTCAGCTAGTTGATTTTCTTTTTTCATTTTCATGGTCATAATACTTCTAAGGCAAGAAAAGTTCTTACCTTTCAAATTTATTAGCAGATGCAGTATTGCCAGTGGGCTACTTTTTTTTAAATTCAGATTTCTTGATTGCCACCACTTTTTTGAAACGGTAAAATTGACTTTGTTTTTGCCTTAATTAATATGTCATTAAATAAGGCACATTTTACCAGCTCAAAAAAGTGGTGCCAACCAAGAATCTGATTTTTTAAAAAGTAGCCCATCTGGCAACACTGAGCAGATGAACAGGCTACATTTGGCGTTGGGCCGGCAGTATAGCCAGAAAAGGATGTGGAAAGCGGATCATTCTAAAAGCCGTAAAATTAAAGATAGAGTCTTTTGTTCGTTCTCATGTATTTATTATCGTGGGGTTTTTTATTTGTAGTTTACCATGGCATCTTGACAAGCAGTTAGTTTCGTGACGATGTTGTAGAAGCATTACTGAAAACATCCGACTCTGACAAGGTGGTTTCAGAAGAAGAAAATCTTAGAAGTTACGACAGTTTTTGTTCAACCCCAGATTCAGATGATGAAAATTCAGATGTGGAAACGTAACATGATAATGTGAAAACAGTGCGATGAAAAAACTCGGAAATAACGTGGTGATTAGAATAGTTCCCAAATTAAGCGAATGCATCCAGCGCAAACATAATAAATGTAACATCAGGTATAACCAGATATGCTACTTTCAAAATAAATGAGATAGATTCTTCTTTTCAAGTAATGATTAACAATACTCTGGAGAAAATAGTCTTGGAAATTACTAATATTGAGGGGCGGAAAGCGTGTGGTGATTTATGGAATATGATGATGTTACTTTGCAGGCATAGATTGGTATACTATCACTGCTTGGTGTGTATAAGTCCCATGGTGAATCAAAAAATAGCTTGTGCAATTCAAAAAAGTAAGCCAATATTTTCGCATCTTCCGACTATTACGATTTGATAGTCTAGTGAGAAGAAAAATATAAATTTGTAGCTGTAAACAATGTTGGGAAAAGTGAGTAGAAATACTTTCTAACATACATAATCCCGGTAAGAATGAGACTGTTGATAAGCAGTTTGTAGGTTTTAAAGGACTCAGTTCATTCAAGAAATCCAGTTCTATATGACATCAAAATATGGACACTTTGCTATATTGCTCCGTCTTATGAATTGAAGCCATATGTTTATACTGGAAGAAAAAATGGTGAGCCATATGAGAAACATGTAGGTATGCGGGTTGTCAGGGACTTTATTTTATATTTGATCAACTGTTTCTGATTGTCGCTGGAGCAAACTTCCACCAGTAAATTTTGAATGGAAAATTTTGTTTTATTTTAGAGACTTTTTCTTACAAAATGTCTTCAGAAAATATGGTGAAAATTTCTATTGTTTTTTTAACTTGTTGTACTTAGCCCGGGTATTATTATCTCTTTCACTTAGGAAATCACTCAGGAGACCATTTAGGATGTAAAAATATGACGGAAACGCAAGGAATGACTATCACCAAAGTAAACATTTAAATAATAAACAGGGGCATGGCATTATTAGTCATTATATACTTACTACCCTATCTCATAAAGTTTCTATGATTACTCAGCACCTTTATTTAAAAAAATATTGAAATATTTAGAGAACTAATTAGAGAACACTTAGACCAGAGGTGGCCAACTGTGGCAAGCGCCGCACCACTAAAATTTTACAGTAATCATTGCCTTATCTAATCATCGAATCTCTGCGATTCAAGAAGTCGACTTTTTCTGTAAAATTTTAGTGGTATCCGGCGTGCCACTGTTGGCCACCCCTGACTTAAACACTTACTACCGTAATTTCCCGCGTATACTAGTTAATACGCGTTTTATTTATTGTTATTGTTATTAATTGTTATTAATTAGCGTAATACTTAGCGGCTTAATTAAGTCTTTTTCACACCGGAAATTTTATTTAAAAAATGAAGTCAAATAAATGCTAAGCAAAAGCAAGTCACATTTTATTTAATTCGAATTCTGGTAGGAAATCCAATTATCTGAGCTGCGGCGTATACGTGGGAAATTACGGTACTTTATCCATACAGTTTAAATGGAGTTTTTGTGTATAATTATTTACTTTAAGCATATATTTCTTTCTGAAAGTCTGTAATTTTCACTTTTGCAACCGCATATTAGTTATTTTCAAATGTTCCATTTGGTGTAATCTATTACATTTGGTGACAATTGTGTTGGTATAGCTGAAAAGTGCCGTAATGGAGATACCCTACAGAACGTCATTTAAGTAAAATTCATATCGTCCACCAATAATTCAAAAAATAAAAACAATGGCAAGTCATTTTCAAATATTTTTACAGTTAATAGAATTTAATAAATTATGCAAATTATTTTAAAGGACTTTTACATATAATTTAAAATTTTGCAATATTTTAAGCTAGCCGCATTACTTGAAAATTACATGCAAAATAGAAAGAATCGAAAAATATAATTAATAATAAAAATAAATTAAATTCATAAAAAGTACTGGAATGTTAAGAAAAAATACAATATTTGAAAAACGAAATTTCAACATTTCCATTCCAAGTTAAAATAAACAACCTGAGCGCAGTGTTGCCAGATGGGCTACTTTTTTAAAATTCAGATTCTTGATTGGCACCACTTTTTTGAAATGGTAAAATGCCACTTATTTAATGACATATCAATAAGGCGAAAAGAAAGCGAATTTTAACGTTTCAACAAAGTGGTGCCAATCAAGAAATTTGAATTAAAAAAAAATAGCCCACTGTCAACACTGCCTAAGCGGAACACCCACCAAAAAAAAAAAAAAAAAAAAAAAAAAAAAAGACTTGAGTATTTTTATCTCTATGTTGTGCAGAAGGAAATTACTTTTACGTTTATGAAATTTTAAAGTAGCTGTATCAAACATACAACATAAATTACTGTTTACTAACACTTAAATGTAGGGGTAAAGTTTACTGTACTTTTAAATTTGCATTAACCCTCCGTCTACCAGACGGGTCCATTGGACCCGACAGGTACATACAAAATATTCATTCAAACCAGAAATTTCTTTAAAATAAACTAAGTATATAAACCAGACAAAAATAAGGTAAATAAATAAGTTAAATATTTTTAAATAAAAATTCTGGTGTAGAACGTTTTATTAAAACTTGAATAAAATTCCCGGTAGATCTAGGGTTAAATTTGTAACCCTGAATCTAGAAGACACTGTCATAATCCCGTAATTTTGTTTGCCTGTTGTATTCACCAGAATTTTTCAAACATTTTATTTGAAACTAGGAAAATGAAAATTTGCACTTTTTTCCATCAAAGTTATAAAAATAGAAATTCATTAAAAAATTCTGGTATGAACCATCATTAAAATTAAGCGGGATAAAACATATCGCACTGCCCTCCAAGAGGTTAAGCAATAGTGGTGTACCAAATAGTATTTTGGCAAAGTACCGATTACTTGTGTGTAAAAAAGAATCGCTGATTCACATATGAAGCCCGCTTAGAGTAAGACAGCCCTTTGAGTGTGTTTATACATGTACCATAGCTGCCAACTTTCACGCTTTTTTGCTACCACTAAAATTTAGCCGATATTTTCGTATTTTTTAAACGTGAGATTTCGACGATTAAATAAGGCAATATTTACTATAAAATTTTAGTGGTAGGATGAAAGCGTAAAAGTTGGCAGCTATGATGTACTATAAACTTGCATCTTGAGTCATATTTTAAAATAATAATCACAATTAAATAATTGTTAAATAATATATATTTTTAAACTACCTTCAGTTTAACACTAGAACTGCCGGAAATTTTGTTCAAGTGTTATAAAACTATTTTATGCCAGAATTTTTATTTAAAACAATTTAACTTATTTACTTAACTTATTTCTCCGTGGTACAGATTTATCTTATTTTACAAAAAAAAAATTGGTTCGAATCAATATATTTTAATT